>CM034304.1:36617702-37217702 GCA_019925795.1 Dendrobium chrysotoxum | reverse complement strand
TGAATGCCTTAATATTATGGTGTATATTTGACCAACTATTCACACATTTCTTTAACTTAATTATAGATTTACTTTAATATAATAATGAAAAATTTAACATTCTTTACTTAAGTTATATCCATATTATAATTTTAGGTCAACATTGAGCTCAATTATAGTTGATAGGGGTGTCAAAATCGGATGCGAGTCGGATTCTGGTCGAACTCGATTCTGACCCGCCAATGTTTGATGTAACCCGAACCCGACCCATTTTTACAAACAAGTTAGAAATTTCAACCTAGACCCGACCCATCAGATTTCCGGGTTTACCCGACTAGACACGACTCTTGCAGCCATTCAATCTTCCACCAAACGCTCGTCTCCTTCCAACCCTTTTCTTTAGCCTCACGTTTCCCCTAGCTCTCTTGTGTCTGCCTCAAAAAGTTTTTTTTTTCGCTTTAACAATGTCTAGGTTGAGATGAAGCTAATGAAGGATATGCTCACCTCGGAGAGTGATCAAGGGTTTCTAGCCGACGAGGTCGAAGATTTAACGTGGGCAACATAGAGGGGGAATCTTCTTGGCGAGGATTTCCAGGTGGACGACCTCCTTGACCTTAGAGATCTTCCAAAGTCCGAAGAAGATGAGGAAGCTCCTAGAGTCATGGAAGCCAGCTTCTCTCTGCCGAAACCTTTTCCTTGTGCATGTAATGAGCCCCTTGAGCTGTACACGGAAATAACTCTCTGTAAGAGCGTTGCCCTTTTTTCCTGACTAAAAAAGGCTATTTTATCGACAAGTTGATTAATTTCTGCGTAACTTTTGCGAACGGGACAACGGCTCAGAGCGGAGGTGACTCATGCCCGATTTTCCTAGGTTAACCCGGGTTGAGTTCGGATTTTCAGGTCAAACTGAACCCGACCCATTTTTCCAAACGGGTCAAATCCGGGAACCCATTCTTAAGTACTCATTTCCATGGATGCAAATCCCTTAGAAAAAAAAAAGTGAAGCTTTGCACTTTGCTACCTCCTTATATTTCCATATGAGTTCATTAGCGACACCAATGTTTAAAAATATTCTCAACTTCTTCAACTTTGTAGTAGATAAGAGCTCATAAGTATTTTCAAGACAAGAATGACAAACAAACCAACCAACTAGTGAACTAATTTATAAACAAAATGAAACATGATCATCACATTTATAGACATTACTATTAACATGTTGAAGATCTATGCATTATACGTAGTTAATGCTACAAATTAAATCCTAGTCAGAAAATTTTCAAATCTTTCATCATTATGTCCTTCTTAGCTTCTTTGAAGGGACAAAAAAATAAGGGAATCAATGTACATCTTGTGAAATCTCTTAAATAAAAGAAGTTAAAACTTTTAAACATTAAGGCATCTTTTTGGATGTAATGGTTGGAATTTTATTAAAAAACTCCACAGTTAAGCATGCTCATTCCAGAGAAATTCTAAGAATGGTAATCGCCTGAGAAGCTACACCAACAGGATAAAATCGTGAGGCCCTTAGGCCAAAGCGGACAATATCTCAATAGTTAAGAGTTTGAGCTATTGCAAATGATATTAGAGCAATACACCAGCCGGAAGATGGGCACTAAGTGCCATCCAAGATAAAGTTTTAAGCCGTAGGAGCCACCTCTTGAATCTTGTATGGGATAAAGTGCTGTTTAGTGGGAGTCACCATTTGAACTTGTAGGGCCCACCTCTAGAATCTAATCTTCCTAGTGGATGATTCTAGGATAAAGATGCTAACGAGGATGTCAATTACTTAAGTGGGGAAGATTGTGAAACCCCTTAAAGTAAGAAAATCTAAACTCTTAAACATTGAAGCGTCTTTTAGTATTATGGTTGATATTTCATTAAGAAACTCCACAGTTAAGCATGCTCATCTCGAAGTGGGATAGGTGACCTCCTGGGAAGTTACACCAACATGATAAAATCTTAAGGCCCTTAGGCCAAAGTGGACAATATCTTGATAGTTAAAAGTTTGGGCTATTACACATCTATTTTTTTCTTAGTTAGATAATTAATTCAACATAAAGAACCTAACCAGGCTGTAATAAGTCGATAACATAAATAGGCTTGAATTTCCTTCAACTTGGATCTCACCAAGCTTTAAGTCTCTTAAATCACAAATCAATTAAATCCAAATCTCATCAAATCCTGAGAATCAACCCTTCCTCGACATCAATATTGCGCGCACTACTAAGCTCACTTAAGGAACTTAATGTTGAAACCAAAAGATTGAACACCGCCAAGCATTTCATCAAACAAAGGAAACTACGAAAATAGTAACCAGTATGAATAGAAGATGGTAAAGCATTTCACTTAATGTTATCGTAGCATAAACTAGCGTATATAAACACAGATGCAGGTAGATGTGTAAAAGACTAAACTACCCAAGTTAGTTCCTTCAAGTGAAAAGAGGTGTTGCTAAATAGAGAAGGTGGCGGCAATTCCAAAAGGAATGTAGGCGAGGTCTGTCAACTAGTACTTAGTGGAAGTGGAGCTGAAGTATTCTTATCACCGTCCCTCAAGTTAATGGGTGGAACAACCATTAACTTGTTGTGAAGAGTATATAGTCTTGTTGAGTGGAGGGACTTTGTAAAGATATTTACAACTTGATCAAATATAGAGATATGATGAATGGCAAGTTGCTTAGCTTGAATGCAACCACGAACAAAGTGATGATCTATCTCTATATGTTTGGTGCGGGCATGAAAGATTGAATTGCATGTTATGGACATGGTCGAAACATTATCACAGAATATGGGTGTTGCATCGAGCGAAATGCTAAAGTCTTGGTAGAGATGACGAATCCAAATTAAAACTATTGCAGTTGTTGCAAGCGAGCGGTACTCAGCTTCCATTGACAATCTCGCAACCGTGGACTATTTCTTGATGGACCAAGTTATGAGAGCTTGTCCTAGATAAATACAGTAACCTATGGTGGAATTTTGATCTAGAGAGTCACCCACCCAATCTGAATTAGAAAAAGCAATGAGATGAAGTGTTGTCTTCGGAAGGAATAGGCCATAATCAAGTGTGCCTTATAAATAGCGAAGTACCCTTTTGAGAAGTCGATAATTAAAAAGCAAAGGCCGATGCATATGTTGACAGAGTTTGTTTACAGCAAATATGATGTCCGATCTGGTGGATGATAAATATTGTCATGAACTGACAAGCTAACATAACAGTGTATGTTGGCTGAACGAAAATGGTAAGGAAGGATCAGTGGATAATTTAACTGGAAGAGGAGTATTTCATGGTTTGTAGGTTCCATACCAGCCATCGAGAGAATTTCTTGGGTATATGATTTCTGAGATTGATGATAACCAGTAGAAAATCGAGTGATGTCGATGCCAAGAAAGAGGGAAAGCTAGCTGAGGTTATGGGTTTGAAATTTCAGTTGTAGTTTGTAGATTAAGAGAAGAGATGGAGACGGAGTCATTTCCAATGATGTGTATATCATCAACATATATTAGGATATATACACAAATATTTTTTTTGTGGAGAAGAAGAAAGGAGGGGTCAGCGGAGCTAATAATAAAAGTTTGAGCAGTGAGGTAGGAGGATAGTGTTGCAAACCAGAGGCGAGGGGATTATTTGAGTCCATAAATTACTTTGTGGAGAAGGAAAATATGATGTGGGTATTGAGGATCTTGAAATCCTTGAGGTTGGGTCATGTAGATAGTTTTGTTAATTTTGCCGCGGAGGAAGATGTTGATGACATCGAGTTGAATTACTGGCCAATTGTGGTGGAGGGCAACCGTGAGGAAGAGGCAGATTGTGGGGAATTTAACAATAGGGTTGAAAGTTGTATGGTAGTCGACACCGTATTCTTGCTTGAAGCCTTGTACAACAGGTGAGCTTTTTGGCGAGCAATGGAACCATCAATAGGATGTTTGATTTTGAAGATCCATTTGCAACCGATGATTTGTTGATTTGAGGGAGGAGGCATGAGAGATGAGGTGCCTTATGCTTGAAGGGCGTTGAATTCAACGGACATGGCATTACTCCATTCTAGAAGTTTTCTTGTAGCTGTATAATAAGTAGGGGTGGATTGGACAATGTGATGAAGATCATGAATGATGTGAGGTTTAAGAAAGCCGTTGTGAAGTCTTGTAACCATGGGGTGATGAGGTTATATAATTGGTGGTGCAGGGGAGGATTGAGAGTAGTTGTGTGAGGACGTTAAAGAGGATGTGGGAGAAATAAATACATTAGGTGTGGGCTAGCTTAGGAACATGGAGTAGTGGATTGAGGGAGAGCTCACGAGTAGGTGTGGGTAGCAAATCGTTACAGAAGTGTTGTATAGGAAGAGGAGCACCGTTGCAAACAAGCAATTGATCCTTGCCAGATAGGGTTGTTGAAGAGGGAGAGGGTCTAGCGTAAGGTGGGCAGTAGCACCGCTGTCTAAAAACTAGGGGGCAGGATCGAAATTAGCAAGTATAGCGACATTGGTCGGGGAGGTGTTGACCTCATTTTTGTATGAGCTCAATAGGATACTTCCAGACCCTAGGATCTTCCTAGAATCCAGACTTTAGGTTCTATTCTAGATCCTAAGAACCTGCTAGATCTCAGACCTTAAGATTTCCTAGACTCTAGGATCTTCCTAGATTTCAGTCCCTAGGATCCACTCTGGACCCTAGGATTTCCCTAAGATCAATTTAGATCTTAAGATTCTCCTAGATCTTAGATCTATCCAGATCTCAAATCCATTCAAACTCCAGACCAGTCCAAGCTTTAAATCAATCTATCCAAAACTCAAATCAATCTAGAATTCAAGTCAATTCAAATCCCTGACCAATCCTGACCTTCAAACAACCCAAATTTAGTTGCTCCAGCCTCTAACCTGACTTTAATCTTATCTAATCATCTAAAATCACACAAATGATTATAAATAATTTAGATAATTCAAATCCTATCATTCAAGCTCAAAATCCAATACGAAACCAGATTTCCATATTCAAATCCAAGGCTAAAGGTCTAAGTCCTGAAAGCCTTTTCCAGCAAATCTTTGGACATTTCAAAACCCTATCAAATGACCTCTGATTCAAGATCTGTCAGTTCCACACTGATGTGACATGTCTCTAGAGGTAACCCTCCAAATTTGAGCTCATTCTGAGATCTCTAACCCCAGAAACTGAATTGAAATCCAAAGGCTGTAAAACCTTCAAATATTTACAGTCTATGCCACTGGAACTGCCATCCAGTGGATCCTGACCTTTGAGCTTTCTCCAAAGCCCCAAATCACTTCCAGACCCTTGATTATAACCCATTGAACAATAAACTGCATTTTGTTGGACTCAATTTGACCCCCAGTTGACCAGGGGTCAAAATGACCAAAATACCCCTATGGGGTGTAACTGGTCACTTGAACCAAATGAGCTCCAAATCAAATGCAGTCACTTCCAGCAAATTTTAAATGTCAAACCAAATCCATTGAACCCAGAACCAGCCCCTGGGTCAACCTGGTTGACCAAGTCAACCTAGTTGACCTAGAAGGCCCCTTTAGGGTCAAAACAGGTCATTTTGACCAAATGACCTCCCCAGACCTTGGGACCACCTCCATTGGTCTCCAAATATCATTCCAAATCTGTTGAACCCATTTCCAGACCCTGGACCCACCTGGTTGACCAAGTCAACCAGGTTTGACCTAAAGGCCCATTAAGGGCCCAAATAGGTCATTTTGACCAAATAACCTCTCTGGACCTTGAGACCACCACCAGTAGACTCAGAATATCATTCTGAATTGGTTGGACCCAATCCTTGACCCTGGGTCAACCTGGTTGACCAAGTCAACCTAGTTGACCCATTAAGCCCATTAAGGGCCCAAATAGATGATTTGATCCGAATTACCTATTCAAACCCTCAAACCACATCTACCAGACTCCATTTACCATTTGAAATTGATTCAGTCCAGACTCTAGCCCTGGGTCAACCTGAGTTGACTTTTTGATTCAGTCCAGACTCTAGCCCTGGGTCAACCTGGTTGACCAAGTCAACTCAGGTTGACCAGTTCAATTCTTAAGCGTTATCATATTTAATTAGGCTTCAAGATTAATTACAAACCTATCCAAATTCATTTGGGCACTTCCCCCAATAGTTTGGATTTGACTGGACCCTTGACCTAGTCAAAAGTCGACTTGGTCAACTGAACCCAAGTCTAGTCAATTTTAGCTTGCTTAGGTCAAATCACTTGGCATGATCAAACCAACATCCTCAAGACTTCATTGAGCTTTCTAAATAAATCCATTCCATGATTCAAGTACTCTCCAATCAATTTTGAGTTAAATCTAATTTGATTTGACCAAGTCAACTCATTGAAACTTGGTCAAATCACTTCAAACCCTCTTTCAAGCTTTAAGCAAATTATATTAAAGCTTTGAGATGCATATATTCAATGTCTAAATCCTAGGCCATGTCCACTTAGGCTTAGGTTGACTGTTTGACCAGTCAAACAGTCAATATAGAGCTTTGAATGGGTCAAAAGTGGTAAAAAACCTTCCTAAATCCATTTCAAATTATTCCAACCTTATTCAAATTATCCAAACAGCTTTCTAATATTACTCCCTTGCCACCTCAGCAGTCCAAATGGCCTTGGACTGGTCAAACAGTCAAAATAAGGATTTAAAGTGGTCAAAGATGGTCAAAATCCATCTTAAGCCTAATCCCTTTTCCCTTAAACCATTCCAGCTGTCAAATCAGACTCTAGAAGGTTCTTAGAGCCTATCCTAACCATTGAACTTAAATCCAACAGCCCTCAAGGTTCCATGTGTCCATAAGAGGACAAGAAGACACTTTACACCTAGGATGTCCTTCCCTTGTCCTTGCCTCCTGCTCCCAACCACCCTAGGGACACTTGGCAACATCATAGAGCTCAAACACACCCATCCCAGCCACTGATTCAATTTGGAAGGAATTGAATAGGGTAAAACCCTTCCTTAGAACGGCATTCTTCATCTAGCATTCTCTCACCATTCAAGCCCTCCCAGAGCCAGATCTTGTTTCGTTTTGAATCAAGACATCCTCAAAAACATTTTCCCAGTCAAGATCAGCCGGTCAAAGCCGCCGCCGGCGAGTTCTCCGGCGAGCTAAGGGTGGAATCCGTCCAACTTAATTTCCCGTCGATCCGTGGCTTATCAGACCGAGGATTCAAAAGGGAAAAGTTGCGTGGACAGTCAACAAATTCAGAGAGCCAAAGATCTTCTGAATCCACCGTGTGGATTAGGTAAAAAGCTCAACCCTAGTTCAAACACTTAGATTTAATTAGCATTTCATTAGGTGCTTATTTAAGTTTTAGAAACATTCCACGTTATTTCTGTTCAATCCAGCAATCTAAGTTTAAAATTTCGAGTTATTTGATGGATCCGATTGGGAGAACGAGTTCAAAATAGGGTTCTAGGGCTTCGGTTTAGCTAGTTACGCGTTATATGTATTCTGGACCGTTGATCCTACAATCAACGGTCCAGATCTGGTTTGACCGCGGTTCTGGATAACCGCTGATTTAATCCCGCGGTTCCTTTTAAAATCCGGCTCGATCTGAGCCGTTCGTTGCAAAACGCGGCTGATCCAACGGCGGGCAGTACCCGCTGACGCGGATAAGTGAAAGCGCGTGGGGCCCACGCGCTTTCCTAATCAGCGCGTAATGATTGGCGGCGGCGCCAATCATTGCCAATGATTGGGCGCCGCCACCGCGGTTTGCAGCGCCCAATCACGGGCTGCCACGTGGCCCCACTCAGCCGCTGGCGCCGAACTCTATTTAAAAACGATTTTTTTTAAAAAAAAAGAAAAACTATTTTAAATATTGTTTTCTCAATAAAAAATTTTGTTTTAAAATACTAAAATTATTTATTCTGTTTTAGTATTACTATTAAATTAAAAGTATTAATTTAAATTTAATATCAGGTTAAAATATTAAATATATTTTAAAGTATTTTTAATTACTAAATATTTAATATTTTAAAATCAATAATTAATCAAAATCTAATTTTAAACATAAATACATAGATATATATGATTTTAATTCCAATTTAATTTTAAAAATGTATTAACATTTTAAATAATTTTAATATATTAATATATAATTATTTAAATATTTTCTAATTGGAATCAAATGAAAATAATTTTGAAAATTTAAATGAAATTATATATATATATATTTTTTTAATAATTTAAAATTTCATAAATAACTAAAACTTAATTTAATTTACTTAAAAAAAATATTTTAATTATCAATTAATTTTAAATTAATTTAATTCCTTTTAAGCTTTAAAAATTCAAATTAAATTCAAATTAAATTTGAATGAATTCAATTTTATATATATATACATTAAAATTTATGAAATTTTAAATGTTTGACTTGAATGTTATTTTCAAAATCTAAAACTTAATTTATTTTAAATGATTTGAATTATTTGAATGCCTTATCATTTAATTAATATTTAATTAAATATATTTTTTTTTCTAATATTTTAAAAATATTAAAATTATTTGCAAGTCACTTTGAAACATCTGAGGATCTCTCAATCTCTTACAAAATTATTATTATTATTTTTTTTTTATAATTTTTGTAAAGTATTTTATATTAAAAACTTAGGTATATAGGTTTATATACATGTATATATATATATATTTTAAACTTTATTTTAAAACTATATACATTTAAACCTTTAAGCATGGAGAGGTCCATTGGGATTTTAAATATGGATTAAGCTTAATTGAATAGAATTCATGTGGAGTGATGATTAATTAATGAATAATTAACTTAATTAATTATTCATTGATTAATCCTTTAGTTAATCAAATTTTACTTTGATTTGTATGCTTAGGGTGCACACACACACTTAGGGCTCTCCTAGATTTAGGAATGTATTGTGATGCTTGTGTGTATATTTTGTGTATTTGTTTAAGGGTTAGTCAAAACATTGATTCAAGCTAATTAAACTTAGTGACATCATTTAAGGACAATAATTAAGGATCTTAATTAGAAAACTTAGAAAATTCCAATAATTAGGATATAATTCTAATTGACTTGAAACTCAAACCATTTGAACTTAGTGACACCCTCAGCCCTAGGAAAATTTCCCACTGACTTTTGAGATCATTAAGCCCCTTAATTAACCTAATCAAGTTTAAACCTTAATTAAGCCATTAAATCTTCCAGAAATTATAATAAATCAAGTTTAAATCTAAAAATTACATTTAATACCTCAAACTGACCAGAATTGAACCCTTACTCAATGAAAAATAAAAGCCCCTTGACTGGACTTCAAAATTAAGTTTAATTTAATTTTAATTAAATTTCAATATTTAATTAATTTAATTAATTAAAAATAATTAAAAATTCCAGAAAATTTCCAAACACTTGGAGATCACTCCTTAGGTCTTTCCTGACCTTTGGAGTTGATTTCAAAGAGTTTGGAGGTCATTTGGATTCAAATCATAAAAACGGTCTCTAATTAAACAATTAAATAATTCATTAAATACTCAAAATTTCAAAAATTCATAACTAATTCAAATAAACTCCAAATTGAGCAAACTCAAAGGCATACCACTCATCTTAAGCTCTAATATTTATTAAAAATGTTAAGTTTCCAGAAATCAAACAAATTTGAAAAAGTCAACTTCTGGTCAAACTTAGTTCAAAATCAAGTCAAAACTTCAAACCTTCATAATAAAATGTAGAAAAATCTAATTTCAGTGTACTTACTGTCTAACTGATCGTATTAAGGTCTAGTATTTTAATAAAATATTAACTTTCCAGAAAACACTTTAGATCAAAAAGTCAAATTTTGACCCTTTAATTAAATGATTAAAATAATCCAAAAGATATCAAAATTCAATAAATCATTCAAAATTCCAGAAAATATTAATTTGAACTTAAAACCAGCAACCAACTAATTCTAATTAAAATTTAATCAACTTTTAAACCTTAATCAAACTCAAATCACTTAATTATATCGGGTACCACTGGGTAACCCAGGCTACGAGGCTATTAAATTAGCCCCAAGGAAGGTGAAATAAACTTCACGGCCTCGGTGTGCAACAAAGGTGATATCCAACAAACAATTAAAATCAAGTTTAAAATCAATTTCAAGTCATTAATATTTAAATTCAAATTAAAACTCCCTTGAAACCTTTCAACCAACCAGAACTTTAAACAACTTCAATCAATTGCCTATTTAGGACATATCAAAGCCACACAACCTAACTCACACACTTTAGATGGTTTGCTAGGACAACCAACTTTAGTCTTAGGTTAGGCCGGTGTTTACTTTTCTGCTACTTGCGTGTGCCGGGTTTTTCGTGGTTTTCATTGCATGCTGGTTGCTAGATTTAAGTAATTGATATTGGTGTGATTGTTTATTTATTTACTGCACTCTGAGTTGATTGATTGTACGTTAGATTTACCCCTAGGCTAGGGACGTTTTATACTAATTCAATCTTATGCAGGTGGCCATGCTCATACAGGGCATAAATTAAAGGGGGCAAAAATTATAAATATTGAATTGCACAGGTGCTCCAGAATGCTTAAGTCCCCCTTTGAATCAAAAAGAGCATGGCCAAGCGTGGCTGTGATTGAGTATTTTAAATTTCAATATATTAACTGCTTGGGATGTCAAATATAAACTGCTGATTATTAGGATAACCATGCAGGTTGTTGAGTCTAGATTTTAATTTTAATTAATGTAATTTGAGATGATATTTGAGTTGTAAATTTAAAGTGATTTGAGATTGAGATGTTTAAACATCCAGTTTGGAATCCAAAGAGGAAGGAACATCCCTTAGGGGAGAGTTCCTATCCATTTGGAGATCCAAATTAAGATGAAGTTCAAGTATCCAAAGAGAAAAGATAACACCCCTATCCAGGGGGAGTTTCTTTTCATTTGGATATCCAGACCCGACGATCCAAGGAGTTCTAAGGAAACGAAGAAGTGAAGAACGAGAAGAATCTCAAATCTCAAAGTCACTTGAGTCTTAGGAGTAGAATCCGGGTTGTAGTCAGTGGTACCCGGCCACTTTACTTTACTGCAGACCCTGGGTTGTATTATTAAGGGCACTTGCCTATGGACTTTCAGTTTGAGCATTTATTTAATTAATTTAATTAAATGTTGATTTGATTACTTGATGTTGATTGCGATTAAGGACCCGCATGTTTTTAGTAGTTTATTTGGCGCTATTGCATGTCGATTTTGATTTAGCCTGGAACCCGATCGGAGGCTCGTGAGGGTACGGTCATTAACTTCTTCTACTTAAACAAAACTTAAAAATTTTTAAGCTCAGATAGAAACTCTAACGCTCTTAAGAAGTAAGCCCGGACTCGCCGGGAGTTTTTCATGCATACATATTGACTTTTCTCATCCGTGTTAGGTACCTCCCCGCCTGCGGGTTCTGGCAGACCACCTGACCTATTAGGGTGCAGTTCTGTCTAAGGGGATGTTGTGCAATCTTTAGGATAAAACCTATTTTTAAGCCTGTTTTAAAACTGCTTCATATTGATTTAAGCATTTTATCGAGTCAACTAGCATGCATTGCATTAGATACAAATTAAAAATTGAGTCTAAATTTTAATTGCATTTCTAGCTTAGACATTTAACCCAACATATGTTAAGGGGTCAATTAGGATTTGCTCTAGATGTCGACCCCAATTCTGTAAACCAATTTTAATCAATGTCCTTAACCACTCTACATTTAAAGACTTTGACTCATGGTTTTAAAAGCGTTTAGGTGGTTTAGCTGGCTCCCCAATCCAGGCCGGGGTAAGTCCAGGATTGCATTGCATTAGCTAGGATCCGGGTTACTGATTCTCAGTACCCATTTTAGACTTAGGTTCTGAGGCAATATTCAATCTTAAGACCTCAATCTTTCAGGAATCTAATTCCCATTTTCTAATAAAATTGATCATTTAAACATTAAATTTCTTTCAATCAAATTCAAGCCCAACACTTAGGATAGTTTGAGGTGTTTCTGAAGTAATTCAGAATCTCAAAATACCTCCTACTCTTCTTCCTTTGACTCCAGAAATAACTGTTCAATCTTGAACCATTCCCTATTGAAAATCCCAGTCCTTAACCTCCTTTGATATCAATCTTTGAATTCTTAAATGAAATTCGTATCGCTATTTTAATCGAGAGTATTCGTAGGAAATTTTCTGGTTTCCTATGATGTAATTAACTACGAGGGCTTGCGCTCGTAGGAGATTTAGAAACCCAGACCAGATTTCAAAATCAAGTTTTCAAAACCTTTAATTGATTCTCTTTGGGAAATCAAAACAAAAATTAGCGATCGTCATTTTCATATTCAGACTAATAATGATTGATATCTTCTTTCTTCGGATAGATATGTCAATTATAATCATAGTTATGATTATGAAATTAATGATCATATTCAGATTAGTATAGTCAAACAGTTGATTAAACATTATTCTGATCTTTCGGGATCATATATTGTTTCTCCTTGAGTTTGACTATGATAATCAGAGTAAATCAAAATTTATAATCTGAACTTATTAGGGAACGATATGTTCACCTTTTGAGGTGATATATCATTCATAATAAGTGTTCAATTTCAAATATTCAAATTCCAGAAATTTAACTTTCCCAAAGAAAATTAAACACTTTTTCAAAACCATATATTTTTCAATCAAACAAAAAAAATGGCGACTCCACTGGGGAAAATCTCTCTCTCCATCTTTAATAGCGCTACGAATTTTATTGCATCGGTAGTTTTGACTACCTTCCTTCTGTTGGTCCCTCTACCCATTTCTTTCTTGGGTAAGTGTGATCAACTCAATTAAGACATGTGAAAAGAGAGGTGAGTGTAAGAAACCTCCCTCCAAGTCTGGCTTTGACATTTCGCCTCCAAGTTCATTGGTAGAGCGAAAGAGTCAAGCTGAGCTTTTCAAAGTCTTTCTGTACATGTTGCAAACTTGCGTGCAAATAAATCATAGCGTGCTATGTTTCACAATTTACAGAAGATTTCTTTAACTTCAAAGTCATAATTTTAAATGTCTAGCAAAATTTCATTGTTTTCAAATCTCAATCGATTCCTATATCCTACCATTACATATAGGATTATAATTCCTATAATTCAATATGTATGATAGGATATAGATTCCTCTTCTAAATTTTAATCCAAAGTTTGAAATTTTCTGGTTAATCTAACCTTCGACATTTCAATCCCGAATCACTAGTCGGAATGAAAGAGTCGGGTTAGCTTATAATATTCCCCCTGTTTTTGTAAACCGCTATGTTGAACATATATTCAACACTTCGAGTTTCAAAATAAGGGGAAATGCTACCGAAATTTCAAATTCTTCAAACATCTATTTTCAAATCATAATAATCATTGCAACTATATATTCTACGATAATTATTGTAGTTGTATATAGTTAATATACTTTCAACTTCTCCAGTTGTTTCAGTCCTTGACATTTCATTCTGAATTATTCATCGGAATGAAAGAGTCAGGTTGAGTTCCTAGAATCTCCCTCTTATAGGTTTGTAAACCGTTATGCTGAACATATGTTCAACACTTCGAGTTTCAAAAATAAGGGGAGATGCCGCCGGATTTTCAAAATTTTCAAATCTCTTTTCAAAGTCAATCAAGTTCAAAATGCATTGCTATATATTTCTCTATAACAATTGTTGTAGCTTAATATATGCAATATTTATTCAAATTTATCCGGATAAATCAATCTTTGACATTTCATTTTAAATCATTCTTTTGAAATGTAAAGAGTCAAGTGGTTTTCCCTAGCTCTTCCCTAACATTTGTAAACCGTCGAGTTGAATGCGAATTCAACACCTCGAGTTTCAAAAATAAGGGGAGGTGCCGCCGGAAATTCAAATTTTCAAAAAAAACATCCGTTTAATTTTCTTCAAGTTTTAATCGTCACTTGTCGAATGTTCTTCTACAATACCTCTTGTAGATTAACATTAACAATTCAAATTCAACATTTATTTTCAGTGTCTTTCAAATCTTTGAACTCTGACATTTTATCTTTGAAGAGATATAAAGAGTCGAGTTCCTTCCTGTAAAATCTTCCCCAATGTTTGCAAACTGTCTTGTTGAATGCAAATTCAACACCTCGAGTTCAAAAATAAGGGGAGATGCTGCCGGATTTTTTTTTTTTTTTTTTGAGTCGTTCAAATTCCCTTTCAATTCAAAATCAGTTTTCACTGTCACATGTACTACTACAACATTCTCTTGTAGTATAACATGTACCATTTCTAGATTCAAATTTAATCATCTAGTCTTTTCATCAAGTCAAACCTCTGACATCTTATCCCTAGCCTGATCAGTGGGATATGAGAGTCGAGTCAAAACTCCTTGACTTTCTTTGATATTTTGTTAACTATTAAGTTGAAATCAAATCCGACTTATTGGTTCCAAATAGTCAAAGAAAATCTTTCAATCTTCAAAATTTCAAACCCTCGTCAAATCTTTTCAAATCAAATCCAGACCATTGTTGTTATACGTTCTCTACAACATTCTCTTGTAGTTGAGCATATACAACAAAAATTCAAATTTTCTTCAAGTCAAAATTGATATCTATGCTTTATCACTACATATCGGATTATAATTCCTATAATTCGATTTATGCGATAAAATATAGAAAATTTCTTGTCAAAATTCAAATTCAAAAGTTTGATTCAAGTCTTCTCTTTCAAATTTCAGACAATCAAATTTTCTGCAATGGCTGGAAAACTTCTGTTCTCTGTTGACCGAGACCTCCAAGTCGAAGAGTTAATTCACAGCAGTGCGATTCAGTTTGGGATGGGTTTCAAGACTCTGAAATTGTCTGTTAATGGTGGAATAATCATCAATCTCGCTGCTAAGGGCGAGAATGGTCCAGTAGTGGAACTAGCTGTGGGAGCTACGAGTGACCTTCCCCCAGTGTTGGAACTGGCAGCAGGTGCTACCCTTACACCTTCTGCACCCTCAGTCCAGAGTGAGGACAAGAAAATTGAAGTAAAATCTACTGTTGAAAAAGGGTCTTCTAGTTCTGCAGCACTGTTTGGCACTAAGAGTGCTAGGAAGAACTACCTGAGAAGGATAAGGAAGAAAATTACTAAGTCAAGGAAGATAGCTGAACAGAAAGCCCTGAGTTTAGTTGAGCCTGAGGCTGCTGAGGAGCTGCCTATCCCCGCCTCTTCTCCACTCCTGAAAGGGAGTCGTTTTCACCCCCTCGCAGCTGCTGCAGGGGAGGAGAGAGTCACGTGGATTACTAGCTCTCCACCTAGCCCAGTCGACTACACTGTTAAGAGAACCACCAAGGAGAAGAACACTTTGAGAACTAGGATGCTAAGGAACATCATTCATACCTGTGCTGCTGAGACAGGTCAGACCAAAGAACAATATGTGAGACACCTGAAGGGGTGATCTCACATAAGCTCGAGAAAGAAGTTCTGAAGGAAGAAAAATCTGAAGCAAGAAACCTGACTCCTCAGCCAGTGAGGAGAAACAAAAAGTTTGTTAAGCAGCCAGTTGCCTCAGTATTAGTGGATGGATATCATTGGGTGCCTCGTCTCCCAACTGCCAAAACTGAGGAGATAGTTTTAACTGGGTCTGGTAGGAGTCACCCTCTCAGTGGTAGACCTCCAGTTCCCCCTTCAAGACTCTCAAAGTTGGCCCCTGTGATAGCCAAAGCAAAAGAAATTGTCAAAGATTTACAACCAGTTGATGTTAAGGGCAAGAGGCCCATACCTTTGGATGAACCTTATGTGCCAATGAAGATAAGCAGAACTGTTGGGATTCAGATTAGAGAAACACCAGTTAAGACACCACTTCAGCCACCAGTTCATTTACCAGTCCAGTCACCTGTTAAGGTCCCCCGACTCCTTATTCAGGGATGTGAGGATTCTCCTCAGATTGATGTTGGAGTTCCTACAAGTCAAACTCCTTCGTCACCTGTTAGGTTAGATATCCCTCACCCTGTTGAGGATGTCACCCTCACGACTACCGACCCTGGGACAGTCGGAGGGGAGGGGATAGAGCTTGAGGATGATGAAGAAATGTTAGATCAGTTGGTAGCAGAACCTACCGCTGATGATCTACAAATCCAAGAAGTCCTCACCAAGCTAGGAGATGAGAAATTTGAGGAGATGATCAACTATAAGGGGTACCTACCAATCGATCTCGAGTCAATTGAGGGTAGACCGGTCGATGAGGTGCTACAAGAAATAAGGGACATACTTAAAAACAAGGCAATTGAAGCTTTTGATCCAGAAGCAGATGATCTGATGGAAGAAGATTCAGCTGGGAACATTTGTATGGTGGAAACCAGAGCATCAAATAAAGATGCTGAGCCTTCAAGACACCGATCTGGTAAAGAAGAAGCTTCTGCAGCAGTAGATTCAGACTCTGATGGATCAATTAAATTGAATGAGAAAGATGAATACATCAAGAGTCTGGAAAGTAAAATTGAACAGATGATGCTCAGAATGGAACAGATGCAAAATCAGATGATCAAGGCACAGCAATCTCAATCCGAGCAGTTGCAACCTACAACACACACAATGGGTGAGCACAGCAGGAAAACAGAATCAAGTCCTAGAACTCCAGAGGTTGCTTCCCCAACCTCTCCAGTCGACAAAGATATCTGCCAGATGATCGAAACCCAGGTAAGGGAGGCCTTAGCCCATTCTCAAGGGACTGTATCTATTCCAAAGGGTAGACCCTACCCTGAAGAATATGATTCCGTTTCTTATCCTAAAGGCTTTGTGCCACCTTCATTCAAAGTTTTCAGTGGGTTAGAAAACCCAAGACAGCACCTGGCCCACTTCCGAGCGAGCTGTTGCAACGCAGGAGGGTCAGATGCTCTACTCTTTCGCCAGTTTGTGAGTAGTCTATCCGATATTGCTTTTGAGTGGTACGCAGATCTACCTAATGGTTCAGTGAAAACGTTCACAGAGCTCGAGAGTCTATTCTTAAAGAGATTCTTAGGAGCTCAGCAGCGTGTAACCGTTGGTGATCTCGTCATCGAGAAACAAAAACCGGGAGAGTCTTTGGTTGAGTACATCTTGAGATGACGAAATCTCTCGATGAAGTGTGAACCCCAGTTGCAAGAGCAACATGCAGTGGAGATTCTTTTAAAGAACATCCACGGGCCTATTGCTTTTCTCCTGAAGGGTTTCACTATCAAAACCTTTGAAAAACTTTTGAATAAGGCTAGTAATCTACAGGAAGAGGCTTCCAAAATGCCATTCCTGAAGGATTCTACTGAGGAAAAGAAAGCTAGCAAACCATTGAAGTCCTTTGAAAAGAGAACGGCAATGGTTTTAGCTATTGATAAGGGGAAGAAACCAATGAATGTTCAGTCCAGTAATTCTCCAACACAACAAACTCAGAAATCTCCACCTTTTCAGGTAACTTCTCAACCTACAAGAGATTCTCACCCGATTTCTTTTAAAGAGAGATTGGCTCGTACATATCCATTTAAGAGGGAGTCGGTGAGAAAGATCTTTAAAAGTCTTCAGAAGAAGCCAGATTTTCGATTGCCGGAGGCCAAGAAGTCGGAAGAGGCAAATAAGAAGGATGATCCAACTTTTTGCCCCTACCATCGCATGTTAGGCCACACAATCGAAGACTGCATCGTCTTTAAAGATTGGCTAGAAAAGAACTTCCGTCAAGGTAATATTATAATTCCAAAGGAGTACCTGGTTGATCCGGATCAGGGGTCTGTCAAATCTATCTCAGGTATGAATTCTAACTCTTCTTTGTCCATTGAAGATGGTTGGGATATAGCACTATCCCGGGCATTTAAAAAGTCGATTAATAAATCTTTTCGTCTTTCTCAACAGTTACCGACGAGAGCCCGGGACCCGATCTGGGAGGTTGACCTCGAGGCTTCGCAGGAGGACGTTGGGACAGTTTCCTCTCCAGTAGTTTTAGGAACTACTGTACTGAATAAAAATGAAAAGAGTGAACTTTCTGTAGAGAGGAAATTTATTGATGAGAGATCTGTACAAGTGGTTGATGGTGGCTCAAAACCTCTGTCACCACTGAAATTATCTGACTTTTACTTTGCCCCATCAAAGGCAAAGGGTCGAAAATTAAATAAAAAGTCTGATCCTTCTGCCCATATTTTGATGATTAATGTTGAGAATGAAAATGTAAATGACTCTTCTGTTGAAAATAATCAAGAACAAGTTGAGATCAATCAAGAAATTCAAACACTCAACTCTCCAGATTTGACTCTTCAAGAGAGAAACGAATCTGATGTCTTATCAGATAGTGAAACCCCTGAAATTAACTTTCAAGGGAGTCCTGTCGTGATAGACTTTTTAGATTCGGACTCTCGCTCAGATAACGACAATCAATCGCCTAAGGAGAGCATAGACTCCCCTGTAGTTTGTTCTTCCGATGAAGTTGTGCAAGTACAACTACGTGGTGGGAAGGTCTTACCCCCTAGGCTACCTCCTCAGGATAAAGGAAAACAAGTTGTTTCTAATGATCCAATTCAAATCCCCGCTCAACAATCAACTCCAATTCTTTCAAATTCACCGGGTCCCAATGTTAATGTTCCAAGTGTTGATTACAATGTCTTAGCTCACCTTAGGAAGTTGCCCGCCAAATTGAGCATTTATGATGCCCTTGTCCTTTCAAAAGAGATGAGGGAGACTCTAATTAAAGCGCTTCTCGACCCAGAGATTTGCTTAGCTCAATTAGCCTCAACTTCTGAGGAAGAAGCTTTGTACTTTAAGGAAATCCCTGGGGTTACCTTCTCGGACGAAGATTTACTCCTTGGAACTGCCGACCACAATCGTCCACTTTACATCACAGTAAATGTGGGCAAGTTTAAGTTATCAAGAGTTCTAGTTGACCCGGGTGCATCGGTCAACGTGATGAACATAAAGACTCTCGCATACCTTAGAATTGATACTAGCAAGCTCTCAACTGACAAGTTAGTGCTTCGTGGGTTCAATGAAAAGGGCGAGAAGGCTTTAGGTTCAGTTACCCTTCTTCTAGAGATAGGAGAATTGAAAACTGAAGTAAAATTTCATATAATTGATTCAGCAACATCCTTTAACGCGCTCCTAGGAAGGCCCTGGATCCATGAATATAGGATGGTTCCTTCTACCCTACATCAATGCATCAAGTACCAACGAGATGGCATTGAGTTTGAAATTAAGGGTGATCTGCAACCATTCTCTATTCATGAGATCGGGATCTACGAGGATGCAGCGTACTACGTACCTAAAGGGTCCACTACTTATTCTAAAGTAGAGATCAACGTCAAGGAAGAAAAGGCAGAAAGTCAAGGTTCAAAAGCAATTCAAAGATTGAGAAAAGAAAAGGTAAAAAATCAAAAGAGACAAAACTCAAGTAGTGAAGACGACGTCGAGCGTGTGATCTTTAGGCCTCCAAACATTGTACCTCAAAGAGGTGGGAGGATGGCCCAAAGAGCACGCGGTCGAGGTCGCCCTTCAATTGAAAAAAGAAATTCCCCGATCTATGTCGAACTTGAAACAAGTTCTGATGAGGATTCAAGAAAAAGGGGTGCCAGATTTGCTTTTGACTATACAAAAATCAATCCTCCTCCGAAGTTTGATCTCACTTTAGAATCGGATAGCGACCAGGAGGATACAAAATTAAATATTCAAAGTGACGAACCTAAATTGAGCTTGTATGAAAAGCTTAATAGAACGGTTGAATCCTTAACCTTAACCCCACTGTCTGCTGACAGGGTCTCAGGGTTAGTAATTAAGGATGCTCCGAACTTAGATGGAGAAGTAAGGAAAGCCAAGAAGTTCTTCCCTGGCTCTTCCTCTTCAAGGAATGAAGATGATGTAATCCTTGAAGAGGCAAATTTCAATGAATTAATGGAATTACCTTTTGGCTACTTTCCTGCTGGTGTTAAGTCTCTTATTTCTAAAGGTTTTGCTCCGAGTCAATGGACTAAGGGTCAGGCTAGATACCACGAAAGTCTTTGGAATTCAAAATTTAATAAACATTGTGTGGGTCTCCGAAAGGACTCTACTTGTGGGGAACAGAATGTAAAGGGTACGACCGCACTATCCCGTAGGACAAAATGATCGTAGGCCTTTACACTCTACCCAAGCAGGCCAATGGAAGAGCAGATGGAGTCATACATACGATTAGCCATAGAGGATAGGGGCTTTCGCCTACACACCTTGATGGATAATAATATATATGACCCAAAATATCACGAGATTTCCCCCATTCGATACATCAGCTCGAATGGGGTTTATTTGATGTGGGGATCAGTCTCCCACGGGCGCAAGCCCCCGTGGTTAATTACATCTTAGGCCTTGGCCTAAGAAAACTCTCGATTAGGGACGCTGTATTATTCTCTTCTTAATTTGGTGTACAGAAAAAGTTCCTAAGTTATATTCCAAAGGTGATAAACTCTTCTCTTTATCCTTAGTGGTGATTAAATATTTTTAAATGTATAAAGATATGATTAAAATTTTGAGTTTAAAAGATCAAAAATCAGATTACTATCCTAAGAGAAATAACAGACTCAGAATTCATCAAAGATGAAAAGAAACACATTGAGGGGTGTACAATCTGGGCTTATGCTTGCCTGGAGTGAGCTGCCAGCTAACATCCTAAACACAATCAATCGTCCTACATGTATGCAAGATAGGGAGGCTCTATCCTAAGGAATCAAGAATTTTTAGTTCAGAGGTTTAAATCAAGGACTCTGTAATATGCAAACAGATCTATCCAGCGCCATATATGATGCATGAGACGGATGTATAAGTGAAAGTATTTTAAAGACTACTAAAAGACAATGTGACATTTATATTCGAGTAATGCTAATGCAATGCATGTATGTAGATGGAGTGCACTGTGGAGTAAAGTGTATAAGAATGCATGCATGACATTCATAGTACAGAAAATAAATAAATAAACACACCAAGGATACCCTCCAGGCAAGGTATCCTCATCACATCACAATAGAAAATCATCCTAGCGGTGCCCACTTCGTATAGGAAAACAACAATGCACATGGCACAAGTAGGTGGCCTACACTACAGGCCTAAATGACCCTAATGGTCTCTAAGGCTCACAGAAGGTGGGGGGTGTCATACCCAAAACCAAGAGAAAATGGAACATCCTAACGGTGCCCACTTCATGTGGGAAAACAACGGTGCCCATGGCACAAATAGGTGGGCCTACACTACAGGCCTAAGGTGACCAGAAGGGTCTCTAGGGCTCACAGGAGGGGGGCAAGCTTTGGCCTATAGGGCCAAAGCTTCGTTAGTGCACTAACCTATGGCCAACTACCTAAACATGCTAGAATATATATTAAACTAAAAACTAATAACAAGATGTGTGTGGTGTGTAGCAGTTTCGATACATAATTAGAAATTTTTTTTACAAGTTGCAGAGATTATACCTGACCGTGGCGCAGCCACTTAAAAAATTCCAAGCAAGCGAGCTATCCATTGATTATCAACCTTGCAAGATTGTGGCGCAGCCACTTAAAAGCCTTAGGCGAGCGAATTATTTACTGATTCTTGATCACGCATAACCCGATGTACCTCGCAAAACAAGATAGAAGAAAAATGCACAAGTGAGCGTAGATGCCATTCAGAAAATAAATGCAGGTAAATAAAAATGTGACTAACAACAGATTTAATATTCATATTTGTAAAACATACACATATTATTGCTAAAATATAAAACAATGCAGGGGCTTTCTTACTCGGCAGGAGTAATTGGCATCAAATAGTAAAACAAAACATCGGCCTAACCTAGGACTAGAAGTCATGTCCTAACAAACAAGCCTAGGTGTGTGTAACAGGCCGTGTGGTTTTGGGTATGTCCTATATAGGATGATTTAACTAAAGTTGTTTGTAATTTTAATCTGTTGAAGGTTAAAGGGGTGCTTTAGTTTAAATGTAAGTATTAGTAAGTTAAAATTGATTTTAAGAATCTTTATTTTTTGTGTTCAATTGATTACTACCTTTGTTGCTCACCGAGGCCGTGAGGTTTATTTCACCCTCCTTGGGGCTAACTTAATAGCCTCGTAGGCCTGGGTTACCCAGTAGTAATCAATTTTGTTGAATTATTTTAGTTTGTTATAAATTAAAAGAAAAGTAGATTAAGCAATCTATTATTGATTAAGAGAGATTTTGTTGGTTGATTATTAATGAATTAAGGCACAACAAACCTAGGAAAATGCGTCGCTAAGTTTATGTTTTGGTGTCTCTATCCTATAAGGAGCATGCACCTTAAGTCTATGTTATCTAAGACTCGGTCCTTAATTTTTGTCCTTAGGTGTCACTAATGTTATAAGGGACAAAAGGAGATTCTTTTCTAACCCTTTGGACATTCGTACATATATCAATAAACTTAGGAATCTATAAAATAAAATAAGATGGTAAGTAGAATAGTAGTAGAGAGAAGAGAAGTAAAAAGACAGGCGATAAAATGTCGAAAGAAAGGAATGAGAATCAGAAATAATAAAAGGAATATAGGCGTCTCATTATTGGGCATACCTCTTTGAAGTCAAGCATGCCTCTAAAACGACCTTCACCCCAATTTGATATAGTACAAATAGAGAAGAAGGTGTTTTGGCGCCCTTTACTGTCCCCACATTCCAAGAATAAGCACTCAAATGACTCAATGACTCAAACTATATCCTATACGAAACCCAAAGTGGTGAAGGGGAAAACAAGTTCCCAAAACTAAAACGAGAACAAGCAACTTTCATTTCCATATTCAACCCAAACTCAACTTTAGACATAAATACTAACAAGAGAGGGACAATTCATGTACTAACTATCACTTCATTCTAAAAAGAAAAGACATTAAAAAGCTCTTAGAAATACCGCTTTATCCCAAAAGGGCTTAAAGAACCTCCAACACAAAACCATTTATAAAAGAAAATAATTTCAATCCCAAAGTAATTGTAAAATCCCCCAAACAAAATGACTCAAAACCTTCTCATAAGAAATCCACAGAAGCCCTTTCTGACACAAAACAATCGAGTGCTTTCACTTTTGGCGTGGGGTATACTTATGAAAATCTTCTAATAAGAAGATTTCATAAAACTTCCCGTTATAAAACATTCACAAAGCAGTAGCGAAGGAAACCAGTCTTGAAACCAAAACTCAAATAAAATTTTCAACTTACATTTCTTTTTGAAACTCATCTTTGAAGCCAAAAGGAAATAAGAGAAAGAAGATTCATCCATAAAAAGAGAACTGAAAAAGTCATCTAACATCAAGCTCCTCAAACATAAAACCGCTCATAATGCCCTCAATCTGCAAAACAATCCAAAGAATCTCAAAACAAAACAACTCACAAAACCTTCAAGAAAAACAATCCATAAAACTTCCCAAATATAAAATCCACAATAGCTTTTTCTGGTGCAAAACAAGTAATATGTTTCTTTAACGTGGGGTGTCCTTAAACATAAAACAATTCATAAGGCCTCTCAGAACACCTCAAGTGTAGTTACATAAATCAATCTTCAATAAATATAACTCATCAAACATCCAAAAGGAGGAAACCATCTAGGATAAAACCTCTCCAAATCCACCTATTAAAATGCCAACAATTGATTTGATATCACAAAGTATATTATAAAATTTCTCAATGCGAAATAATTCACAAAGCTTCTTATAAAGCTTCACAATCCTGTCCGAAACTCAAAGAAAACTATATATAACAAAGGCCATGGAGCCTCCAATTCTGTCAACTTGTTCACAAAGATAAAGGAAATGAAACTTAGAAAGTATACTTTCTAATTTGTCTTGAGAAGACATCAACATCACACCAAATGCCATAAAGCACAAATCCTTCCCCAACACGATTTGGAACAAAGAAGCAGTAAAAATCTGCACACAACTCCTTCACACTTCTCATGAAGAATGCAAAACCACATTCTCAAAACCTCCTTTCGACCGTCACATAAAACATAGCAAATCATTTTATATCAACTTTCATCACAATTGGTAACAAGTGCATATGATAAACCTTGCAAATACTTCTAAGCTTTTCTCCAAAATACATATAAAGCTTACCCAGGGAAAAGAAAGTCTCGAGCATCATCACATCAGACCCATAAGCAAAACTTTCATATGAAACATAGATCAAATGTATGCTTGCCAATACATAAACCCAAGAGAAAGTAGTTGCCATGAAAATCCTTCAAAAGTTAGATCTTATTGCGCAGATTTTTCTATTAAGCGTGTAGCTGTGACGTAGGAACACGAGACGAAAGTGCACTAAGCAAACAGTTTCGCAAACAACATACACATGCAACCCTTCCGACGAACTCGTATGATTGGCATCAATGGGTCACTCATATTAGAAAAATTATCTCAAACATATTTCAACATTATTCAACTTATCGCAAATAACCTTCAACACCTTGAAATTCATGACAAACTTGTTCTCACCAAGATCTCTAAAAGAGCATTCCAACATATAATTCATGAGATGAAAGATCAATAAGCATTCCTAATATAAGCGGAAATGATCATGAACTTCTCTTTTGCTTTCACTCAATATTCACATCGAACACCATCAGCATGAGAGTGGACCAACATGACTTCATTCTCTCCAACAACTCACATATCTTCAATACAATCCTCAAAAAGACCTTTATCAAGTGCACATGAAAACCCTTCCCCACCATAGAAACAGATCTCAAAGCAAGGGATCAATATCCCCATCAAAATCAAGAAATCCGATTTCTAAAATACTAACCACTCCAAGCTCATTAACTAAGCAACTCATAACCTCCTTTTAGTGACATTTCATCAAGTAATTGTTATGCCATATGTGTAAGATTTTCATGAAATAAACTAAGGTAGAAATCGTTAATCACAAAACATTATGAAACCTCCATTACATGCTTTACAGAAATCATCATAAGATAATCTACTCAAAGTTTTACCCAAGTTTTGAAATGAAGGAGAGCAACCACAATCAAAGACTTGGTGTAACATCTCAAAAAATAATTTTTCCCAAGCCGAAGAAGATTCAATACGAAAATGTATGAATAACAACCTTTAAATCATTATATGCCATAAAAGAGAATGAAATGATTCAAGCAAAGGGTAGTCCCCAACCAACATGTATCAGAACAAAAGAAGAGAATATCGTCCCATTGATTTAGCTATTTATAAATAAGTCATCAGTCACGGCTCATAAAGCACACCATCCAAACTCATGGACCTCTTAGGGATGCGAGGATGATAAAATATAAACATGCTCTCTCAACACTCTCATTTGGTCATAGTTTACATGTGCACACATCTAATAGGCATTACAACAAACACCACATGTGCACGTCTTGATAACAAATATCAAAGCCCCTCATGGTTCTCCACCACTTACACCTAAAACACTAAATCACATGACATGCTTCAAGTATAACTTTCACATAACCATTGCTCATTTTCAAACAACATAAATCACATCAAGGGGAGATATTCATATTTCATGAGATCGTTTGACTTAAGTTCTAAAGAGAACATTTGTAAACTGGAAAAGATTTGCTTCAAGCAAGTGTAGGATTTTACTCATAATAGGAAGGAAGAGATATTAACCATAGACAGAAAAAAAAGGAATAGAAAGAATGAAGGAAATCAATGAAGAAAGGAAGGAAGAAGAAGGTGACGTAGAAGAAGGAGAAGTAGAAGAAGAAGAAGAAGGATAAGAAGAAGAAGAAAATATACCTACCCTAGGGAAGAAGAGGAGGCGTCAGGTGAGGCGAAGGACTCGGCTGGAGGTCGTCGGGACGGGATGGTTCCGTCTGGGTCAGCTACGCGAGAGAGAGGGAGAGGATGGGGATCGAGTTCCGTCACCTATGCTGGTGCAACCCGAGAGAGAGAGAGAGAGAAATGGGGGAGATCCGGCTTCTTCCTCAGTTCGGATAGGGCAAAAAAAAAAAGACGAGAAAGCAAGGGGATCTCCGCCTTTTTTGTGCGTCCAACCGTAAGAGAGACCGAGAGGAGAGGGGGGTAGGATGTCTCGCAAACTCAGAGGGAAAACGAGAGGGAGGGAGCGACGGGAGCAGGCCGAAACTGAGAGAACTTCGGTTGGGCATTTCTCACGCGAGAGCTGGAGAGCTTTCTGCTCTTGTCCGAACCGAGGGAGCTAGGGCACGAGGATACCGTCAGGGAGGGATTTCGCCTCTTGCGAATCAGTAGTGACGGAGAGGGAGAGAGGTCCAAAAAATCAGGAGAGCCGCAGGATCCAATTACTTGATCCGGAATCGCATTCAAACTTATGCAGAAAGTAAATTAGAGTTTAATAGGAATTAATTTGGGTTGGTTTGGGTCGAACTTGAGTTCAAGTCGCACTTAATTTGATTCAAATCAAGTTGACTCGAGCTCAATGTGGCTCGACTATTCTAATTCAACAAAAAAATCAAACTCAAATTGACGTTGATTCGAATTGAATTGAGCTTGACGAGGCTCAATCAACTCGATCAAATATGCTCGCGGGCCAATCAAGATAATAAAAAAAAATGAGGTCAACAAACTCCACCCCGACAGGTGCGGTGAAT
Source organism: Dendrobium chrysotoxum (assembly GCA_019925795.1). Taxonomy (NCBI): domain Eukaryota; kingdom Viridiplantae; phylum Streptophyta; class Magnoliopsida; order Asparagales; family Orchidaceae; genus Dendrobium; species Dendrobium chrysotoxum. The sequence continues at coordinate 37,191,199 of CM034304.1, read as the reverse complement.
GATAAGTGAACCGTACGTGTTGGTGTTGACCTCCTTAACCCTAAGAAGGTACAACCCAACAACCAACGAATGAGACTCACTAGGAAGATGCAACCCTAGACTCACTAGGAAGATGCAACCCTAGACTCACTAGGAAGATGCAATCCTACAACCAACTAATAGGAATTGAGAAACATACAATCACACAACAATCATACAAAAAGTATCCCACCATGCTATGATCACACAATCACACAATGCTCATGCAACCATTAATCAATCACATAATCATTCAATCAAACAAACACACCACTAAATTACAACATTATATAATTAGGCAAACATCACGCAACCACGCTACATTCAACTAATCATATAGCAATAATTTGGTAATATCTCAATCATGCGATCACATAATAACTACACAACCATATGATGACTATGCAATAATCATCCAATCGCATCAAATCACATACTAACAAGTAAGTGATCATACAATAATCACACAACGATCATAAAATTATACAATGATCATACGATAATGCAGCTATCATTGAATCATGCAACGATCATATGACCATGCAACAAACCCAAATATTCAACAATCACTCAATCATACAACAAGCGATCCAACATATAATGATTATCCCGCGATCATCTAATCATCACTCAAGAAGGCATAAATCGCATACATGCGATAATCATCCAAACATATAATGATTATCAAATCATGCCATAACCATCTAATCAAATAACAATCACTAAATTACATAACAACCATATAATCATGCAGTGATCACACAATAATGACATAATCACACAAGCATATAGCGACCAATTAGTCATGCAATGAGCACACCACAATCACACAATTATGCAATGACCACACACTCATTCAATCAACCATGCAGACATGCAATGCTCACACAATCATGCAAGCATGGTGGGACAAAAAGGTAGGAAGAAACTCAATATTCGCCTAGCTGGATCGAAACGACGAGCAAGGACTACTCGAAACTCACCTGACCGGATCAAAACAGTCAGAAAGAGTAAGGAAAATAACTCAACAACCATTAGGCAAACTCAACAATCACTAGGGAAGTGAACAACCACTACGAAAGTAAACAACCACTAGCAAACTCAACAGCCACTAGGGAAGTGAACAATCACTCCAAAAAGTCAACAACCACTCGACCGGAGGTCGAGGGTGGGAAAGAACGAGGGACACTCGATGATCACCTAGAACAAATGTCTAAGATGAAGCGAGGAAAGAGTCCAACAACAATTTCAAAATCATAGCAAATAACAAAGAGTAACAATCAAGGGAAAGCAAGGAGAAAGAACAATCCAAGAAAATAATGAAATCATCTATCTGCCTGACCACATCGCAACAGCAGAATAAAGAAAGGAGAAGGGAGTCCCACATCCACCTGACCATATTCGAAAACGGCGAATGGGGATAACTCGATGTTCGCCTGACCGAATTCGAAAACGGTAGAACAAAGAGTAAAGGGAGAAGGGAGTCCAACATTCGTCTGACCAAATTCGAAAACGACGAATGAGAATAGTTCAATATCCACCTGACCAAATTCGAAAACGGTGAATAAAGAAACTACTCAATACACACCTGACCAAATTCAAAAACGGAGTGTAAAGAGCATCCCAGGATCTAATGTCCGCCTGACCAAATTCGAAAACGACGGGACAAAAGAGAAAGAGTCCAACACTCACCTGACCAAATTCGAAAACGGTGAATGGGACGACTCAATGTTTGCCTAACCAAATTCGAAAACGGCGAAACAAAGAGTGAAAGAGAAAGGGGAATTCAACATCCGCGTGACCAAATTCGAAAACGACGAATGAGAATAGTCCAATATCCACCTGACCAAATTCGAAAACAGTGAATAAAGAACCTACTCAATACACACCTGACCAAATTCGAAAACGGAGTGTAAAGAGTATCCCAGGATCTAATGTCCGCCTGACCAAATTCGAAAACGGCGAGACAAAAGAGAAAAAGTCTAACACTCACCTGACCAAATTCGAAAATGGTGAATGGGACGACTCAATGTTTGCCTGACCAAATTCGAAAACGGCGAAACAAAGAGTGAAAGAGAAAGGGGAATTCAACATCCGTTTGACCAAATTCGAAAACGACGAATGAGAATCGTTCAATATCCACCTGACCAAATTCGAAAACGGTGAATAAAGAACCTACTCAATACACACCTGACCAAATTCGAAAACGGAGTGTAAAGAGTATCCCAGGATCTAATGTCCGCCTGACCAAATTCGAAAACGGCGAGACAAAAGAGAAAAAGTCCAACACTCACCTGACCAAATTCGAAAACGGTGAATGGGACGACTCAATGTTTGCCTGACCAAATTCGAAAACGGCGAAACAAAGAGTGAAAGAGAAAGGGGAATTCAACATTCGTCTGACCAAATTCGAAAATGACGAATGAGAATCGTTCAATATCCACCTGACCAAATTCGAAAATGGTGAATAAAGAACCTACTCAATACACACCTGACCAAATTCGAAAACGGAGTGTAAAGAGTATCCCAGGATCTAATGTCCGCCTGACCAAATTCGAAAACGGCGAGACAAAAGAGAAAAAGTCCAACACTCACCTGACCAAATTCGAAAATGGTGAATGGGACGACTCAATGTTTGCCTGACCAAATTCGAAAACGGCAAAATAAAGAGTGAAGAAAACTCAACAACCCCCAAGCAGGAAATAAAAACAAGGAGAATGAAGAGGTGGTGAAGTATGCCTCCCAGGGACTCTGTCGGGCACCCAACCAAAAGGGGAAATTCGGCATTCGTCTGACCAAATTCGAAAACGACGAATGGAAAACGGTTCGATATCCATTGACCTGTATTCGAAAACAGCGGACAAAGAACAACTCATCACACACCTGACCAAATTCGAAAACGATGTGTGACAAGCTTCCCAGAAGTCTAATGTCTGCCTGACCATATTCGTAACAGCAGGACAAAAGAGAAAGAGTCCGACATTCACCTGACCATATTCACAACGGCGAACGAGGACAACCCAATGTTCGCCTGACCACATTCGCAACAGCGAGACAAAGGGTTAAAGAAAGGGGTAAATTCAACACTCGCCTGACCAAATTCGAAAACGGCGAATGAGAACAGCTCAATATCCACCTGACCATATTCGCAACAGCGAACAAAGAGCTTTCCCGAAAGTCTAATGCCTGCCTGACCATATTTGCAATAGCAGAGCAAAAGAAAAGAAAAGTCCAACATTCACCTGACCATATTCGCAACAGTGAATGAGGACAGCCCAATACTCACCTAACCAGATCGAAACAGTGAGTAAGAGCAAGGAAGAAAAGAATCAACTGTCTGCCTGACCAGATCGAAACAGCAGAACAGAAGGGCGGGTAAAGATCCCATATTCACCTGACCAGATCGAAATAGTGAATGGGAGAAACTCAATATTTACCTGACCAAATTCGAAAACGGCAAAACAAAGAGTAACAGGAATGACAAAAAGGGACTTCCTGAACAAAGGAACCCCAAAAGTAACATCGAAGGGAGAACACCCCATACGGGTCTGTCCGTAGGGGAACACCAATATGGAAAGAAGATGAGTATTCATGCAAAATCAAGGTAAAGCTATCATGACACCAATATGAGAAAGAACATGACAGAACAATCACACATAGAAAGATCCAAGGGGACGAACCCAGCTGGGAAATGGAATCAAGACTTGAATGGGAGAGGGACACCCAAACAAGTGAAATCAAAACAACTACTTGAATGGAATAGTGGCTCCCAAACAAGTGGACAAAGTCAGCAGCTTGAATGGGATAGTGACTCCCAAATGAGCGGGCTAAGAGAGACAACTTAAATGGGATAATGGCTCCCAAACAAGTGAACAAAACTCGACAACTTGAATGGGATAGTGGATCCCAAACAAGTGGATAAACCCAACAACCTGAATGGGAGAGTGGCTCCCAAACAAGTGGATAAAAACTAATAACTTGAATAAGAGAGTAGCTCCCAAACAAGTGAATAAAACTCAACAGCTTGAATGGGATAGTGGATCCCAAACAAGTGGACAAAACTCAATAACTTGAATGGGATAGTGGATCCCAAATAAGTGGACAAAACCAACAACCTGAATGGGAGGGTGGCTCCCAAATAAGTGAGAAAACTCAACAACTTTGAATGGGAGAGTGGCTCTCAAACAAGTGGATAAAAACTAACAACTTGAATGGGAGGATGACTCCCGAACAAGTAGACAAAACTAACAACTTGAATGGGATAGCGGCTCCCAAACAAGCGAGAAAACTAATAACTTGAATGGGAGAGTGGCTCCCAAGCAAGTGAACAAAGAAACTCAACAACTTGAATGGGATAGTAGCTCCCAAACAAGTGGACAAAACCAACAACCTGAATGGGAGGGTGACTCCCAAACAAGTAGACAAAACTAACAACTTGAATGGGAGGGTGACTCCCAAACAAGTAAACAAAACTAACAACTTGAATGGGATAGCGGCTCCCAAACAAGCGAGAAAACTAATAACTTGAATGGGAGAGTGGCTCCCAAGCAAGTGAACAAAGAAACTCAACAACTTGAATGGGATAGTAGCTCCCAAACAAGTAGACAAAGCAAACAACTTGAATGGGAGAGTGGCTCCCAAACAAGTGAGTGAAAATAACTTGAATGGATAGTGGCTCCCAAATAAGTGAACAAGAACCAACAACTTGAATGGGATAGCGGCTCCCAAACAAGTGAACAAAACTCAACAACTTGAATGGGAGAGTGGCTCCCAAACAAGTGGACAAAAACCAACAACTTGAATGGGAGAGTGGCTCCCAAACAAGTGAACAAAACTAAAGAACTTGAATAGGAGAGTGACTCCTAAACAAGAAATGGCGGCATATAGAATACCAAGAGAATAAATGCACGCCAAATGGTCATTTCTAAGCGACACAACCATCACTCAAAACAACCAGGATTCAAAAAGAGAGTGCAATCAGGGAAAGGATCATATCAACCCATAAGAATAAGATATAATCAAATGTTGGGATTCAAAAAATTTCATGCATGAATTTTCAAAAGAATAAGGTGAATATTTAAACATACTCAATAGTAGAAATACTAAAAGATGTTAAATACTCACCAATTAATTGAGATAAGTTTGATTCACATATATTTTTAAAGAATAGAAATTTAATCAAAGAGTAGGAGCATTATTTTTAAGAATAAAAAATTTACCTCTTGATTATATGAACCCAGTCAAAAAAATGACAAATGGGACCAAATTTGAAAATTCAGTAAGAAGTTGGTTGGCTCCATCTAAACCCAAAAAGATTAGGGATTTAAAATTTGCTAACCCAAGTCAAGCTCCCTACAAGCCGAACTGGGTTCTCTCCCTTAGATATGAAATTTTTGAATTGAAATCTAACTCAAAAGAGATTTAAATTAGAGAAAGAAATCGAATCTTCTTCAATCTTTTTGCATGAAAAATATCTTATATCTTATAGAATATCTTTGCATAATGATGAATCCAAAGTCATGATTTTCAAACTCAGGTATCAAAAATATCAAAAGACACATGAGTTTTCTGAGATTTAAAGATTTACAAGAAAGGGAAGTCAATTACTTATTCATTTTGGGCTCATTTTGTGCCTCTTTCTTAACTTTGATGTACTTTGTACATCCTTTCACTTTTGATACACTTTGTGCATCTTTCAAATTTGGCGCACTTTGCGCATCTTTTCATTTTTGGCGCACTTTGCGCATCTTTTCATTTTTGTAATTGACTTCCTCTTTGAATCTAAAAAAAAAAAATTTTCTCAGTTGTAAAATCATCTTTCAAACATAAGAGAAGAAAACTCACTCTCTTATGTAAGGAAGAAAAATTCACAAAACAAACTCGATCCTATGATAAGAATGAACAACCTGATTGAGAGAATTATGAAGTAAATTCATTAGCATGCACAAGATGCCTATAAGATAGAAAATTGCAAGATAAAGGAGAAAATTTTCATTTCTAAGTCCAATTTCAATTTGATATAGATTTTAGTTCAAAAATAGAATCACCCCACATAAGGAATGAGAGGGAGAAGACATACTCTTTCATAGATCATCAAAAAAAAATTTTCTCTAAGTGTTTAAAGGAGTCAGCCAACAACACTTACTTCATATTTTGAATAAAATAGAGGTAAATTTTTATTAAGAAAAAATAAGTCATATACTCTCTAAGAAAAATTTTCTCAAAAGTTTGTCTTTTATTTGAAACCCTCAAACTTTTCTCAAATTAATTTTCCATTTTGAAAGCTTTGCATATGTCAAATTTAAGGATCCCACCATTAAAGATGAAAATTAGATTCTTATTTAGACTGATATGAATCAAGCTCAAATCTACAAGAGCTCAAACAAGAGAGATGATGGAGACTAAAGGACATGTCAAGTATATGAATCACACAATCAAAAGTAGAATATGGACTTTCATTTGAAATGATATAAATCAAAATTAAGCCCAAGAGAGTTCCAACTAGGAATTGATTGAAATTGAAATTTAGATTTGAGCAAGGAGAACTGAAATAAATTGCTCTGGATTTGAATTTGAGAACTAAGGACAAAGATCTAATAAACTCAAAATTTTAATTAAATCTTTATACATTAGAAAGATCTAATCTTCATTAAGAATAAAGAGAAGAGAGTGGAGTAGAAAAGAGGAACTCAAACTAGGCACCAAACTAGGAATACCTACAGAAGAAAATAATACATCATCCAAAGATGGAGAGAGAAACTCGTCCCACCGTGGTCGCCAGAAATCTGTGGGAGTCCGAAAGGACTCTACTCGTGGGGAACAGAATGTAAAGGGTACGACCGCACTATCCCGTAGGACAAAATGATCGTAGGCCTTTACACTCTACCCAAGCAGGCCAATGGAAGAGCAGATGGAGTCATACATACGATTAGCCATAGAGGATAGGGGCTTTCGCCTACACACCTTGATGGATAATAATATATATGACCCAAAATATCACGAGATTTCTCCCATTCGATACATCAGCTCGAATGGGGTTTATTTGATGTGGGGATCAGTCTCCCACGGGCGCAAGCCCCCGTGATTAATTACATCTTAGGCCTTGGCCTAAGAAAACTCTCGATTAGGGACGCTGTATTATTCTCTTCTTAATTTGGTGTACAGAAAAAGTTCCTAAGTTATATTCCAAAGGTGATAAACTCTTCTCTTTATCCTTAGTGGTGATTAAATATTTTTAAATGTATAAAGATATGATTAAAATTTTGAGTTTAAAAGATCAAAAATCAGATTACTATCCTAAGAGAAATAACAGACTCAGAATTCATCAAAGATGAAAAGAAACACATTGAGGGGTGTACAATCTGGGCTTATGCTTGCCTGGAGTGAGCTGCCAGCTAACATCCTAAACACAATCAATCGTCCTACATGTATGCAAGATAGGGAGGCTCTATCCTAAGGAATCAAGAATTTTTAGTTCAGAGGTTTAAATCAAGGACTCTGTAATATGCAAACAGATCTATCCAGCGCTATATATGATGCATGAGACGGATGCATAAGTGAAAGTATTTTAAAGACTACTAAAAGACAATGTGACATTTATATTCGAGTAATGCTAATGCAATGCATGTATGTAGATGGAGTGCACTATGGAGTAAAGTGTATAAGAATGCATGCATGACATTCAGAGTACAGAAAATAAATAAATAAACACACCAAGGATACCCTCCAGGCAAGGTATCCTCATCACATCACAATAGAAAATCATCCTAGCGGTGCCCACTTCGTATAGGAAAATAACAATGCACATGGCACAAGTAGGTGGCCTACACTACAGGCCTAAATGACCCTAATGGTCTCTAAGGCTCACAGAAGGTGGGGGGTGTCATACCCAAAACCAAGAGAAAATGGAACATCCTAACGGTGCCCACTTCATGTGGGAAAACAACGGTGCCCATGGCACAAATAGGTGGGCCTACACTACAGGCCTAAGGTGACCAGAAGGGTCTCTAGGGCTCACAGGAGGGGGGCAAGCTTTGGCCTATAGGGCCAAAGCTTCGTTAGTGCACTAACCTATGGCCAACTACCTAAACATGCTAGAATATATATTAAACTAAAAACTAATAACAAGATGTGTGTGGTGTGTAGCAGTTTCGATACATAATTAGAAATTTTTTTTACAAGTTGCAGAGATTATACCTGACCGTGGCGCAGCCACTTAAAAAATTCCAAGCAAGCGAGCTATCCATTGATTATCAACCTTGCAAGATTGTGGCGCAGCCACTTAAAAGCCTTAGGCGAGCGAATTATTTACTGATTCTTGATCACGCATAACCCGATGTACCTCGCAAAACAAGATAGAAGAAAAATGCACAAGTGAGCGTAGATGCCATTCAGAAAATAAATGCAGGTAAATAAAAATGTGACTAACAACAGATTTAATATTCATATTTGTAAAACATACACATATTATTGCTAAAATATAAAACAATGCAGGGGCTTTCTTACTCGGCAGGAGTAATTGGCATCAAATAGTAAAACAAAACATCGGCCTAACCTAGGACTAGAAGTCGTGTCCTAACAAACAAGCCTAGGTGTGTGTAACAGGCCGTGTGGTTTTGGGTATGTCCTATATAGGATGATTTAACTAAAGTTGTTTGTAATTTTAATCTGTTGAAGGTTAAAGGGGTGCTTTAGTTTAAATGTAAGTATTAGTAAGTTAAAATTGATTTTAAGAATCTTTATTTTTTGTGTTCAATTGATTACTACCTTTGTTGCTCACTGAGGCCGTGAGGTTTATTTCACCCTCCTTGGGGCTAACCTAATAGCCTCGTAGGCCTGGGTTACCCAGTAGTAACCAATTTTGTTGAATTATTTTAGTTTGTTATAAATTAAAAGAAAAGTAGATTAAGCAATCTATTATTGATTAAGAGAGATTTTGTTGGTTGATTATTAATGAATTAAGGCACAACAAACCTAGGAAAATGCGTCGCTAAGTTTATGTTTTGGTGTCTCTATCCTATAAGGAGCATGCACCTTAAGTCTATGTTATCTAAGACTCGGTCCTTAATTTTTGTCCTTAGGTGTCACTAATGTTATAAGGGACAAAAGGAGATTCTTTTCTAACCCTTTGGACATTCGTACATATATCAATAAACTTAGGAATCTATAAAATAAAATAAGATGGTAAGTAGAATAGTAGTAGAGAGAAGAGAAGTAAAAAGACAGGCGATAAAATGTCGAAAGAAAGGAATGAGAATCAGAAATAATAAAAGGAATATAGGCGTCTCATTATTGGGCATACCTCTTTGAAGTCAAGCATGCCTCTAAAACGACCTTCACCCCAATTTGATATAGTACAAATAGAGAAGAAGGTGTTTTGGCGCCCTTTACTGTCCCCACATTCCAAGAATAAGCACTCAAATGACTCAATGACTCAAACTATATCCTATACGAAACCCAAAGTGGTGAAGGGGAAAACAAGTTCCCAAAACTAAAACGAGAACAAGCAACTTTCATTTCCATATTCAACCCAAACTCAACTTTAGACATAAATACTAACAAGAGAGGGACAATTCATGTACTAACTATCACTTCATTCTAAAAAGAAAAGACATTAAAAAGCTCTTAGAAATACCGCTTTATCCCAAAAGGGCTTAAAGAACCTCCAACACAAAACCATTTATAAAAGAAAATAATTTCAATCCCAAAGTAATTGTAAAATCCCCCAAACAAAATGACTCAAAACCTTCTCATAAGAAATCCACAGAAGCCCTTTCTGACACAAAACAATCGAGTGCTTTCACTTTTGGCGTGGGGTATACTTATGAAAATCTTCTAATAAGAAGATTTCATAAAACTTCCCGTTATAAAACATTCACAAAGCAGTAGCGAAGGAAACCAGTCTTGAAACCAAAACTCAAATAAAATTTTCAACTTACATTTCTTTTTGAAACTCATCTTTGAAGCCAAAAGGAAATAAGAGAAAGAAGATTCATCCATAAAAAGAGAACTGAAAAAGTCATCTAACATCAAGCTCCTCAAACATAAAACCGCTCATAATGCCCTCAATCTGCAAAACAATCCAAAGAATCTCAAAACAAAACAACTCACAAAACCTTCAAGAAAAACAATCCATAAAACTTCCCAAATATAAAATCCACAATAGCTTTTTCTGGTGCAAAACAAGTAATATGTTTCTTTAACGTGGGGTGTCCTTAAACATAAAACAATTCATAAGGCCTCTCAGAACACCTCAAGTGTAGTTACATAAATCAATCTTCAATAAATATAACTCATCAAACATCCAAAAGGAGGAAACCATCTAGGATAAAACCTCTCCAAATCCACCTATTAAAATGCCAACAATTGATTTGATATCACAAAGTATATTATAAAATTTCTCAATGCGAAATAATTCACAAAGCTTCTTATAAAGCTTCACAATCCTGTCCGAAACTCAAAGAAAACTATATATAACAAAGGCCATGGAGCCTCCAATTCTGTCAACTTGTTCACAAAGATAAAGGAAATGAAACTTAGAAAGTATACTTTCTAATTTGTCTTGAGAAGACATCAACATCACACCAAATGCCATAAAGCACAAATCCTTCCCCAACACGATTTGGAACAAAGAAGCAGTAAAAATCTGCACACAACTCCTTCACACTTCTCATGAAGAATGCAAAACCACATTCTCAAAACCTCCTTTCGACCGTCACATAAAACATAGCAAATCATTTTATATCAACTTTCATCACAATTGGTAACAAGTGCATATGATAAACCTTGCAAATACTTCTAAGCTTTTCTCCAAAATACATATAAAGCTTACCCAGGGAAAAGAAAGTCTCGAGCATCATCACATCAGACCCATAAGCAAAACTTTCATATGAAACATAGATCAAATGTATGCTTGCCAATACATAAACCCAAGAGAAAGTAGTTGCCATGAAAATCCTTCAAAAGTTAGATCTTATTGCGCAGATTTTTCTATTAAGTGTGTAGCTGTGACGTAGGAACACGAGACGAAAGTGCACTAAGCAAACAGTTTCGCAAACAACATACACATGCAACCCTTCCGACGAACTCGTATGATTGGCATCAATGGGTCACTCATATTAGAAAAATTATCTCAAACATATTTCAACATTATTCAACTTATCGCAAATAACCTTCAACACCTTGAAATTCATGACAAACTTGTTCTCACCAAGATCTCTAAAAGAGCATTCCAACATATAATTCATGAGATGAAAGATCAATAAGCATTCCTAATATAAGCGGAAATGATCATGAACTTCTCTTTTGCTTTCACTCAATATTCACATCGAACACCATCAGCATGAGAGTGGACCAACATGACTTCATTCTCTCCAACAACTCACATATCTTCAATACAATCCTCAAAAAGACCTTTATCAAGTGCACATGAAAACCCTTCCCCACCATAGAAACAGATCTCAAAGCAAGGGATCAATATCCCCATCAAAATCAAGAAATCCGATTTCTAAAATACTAACCACTCCAAGCTCATTAACTAAGCAACTCATAACCTCCTTTTAGTGACATTTCATCAAGTAATTGTTATGCCATATGTGTAAGATTTTCATGAAATAAACTAAGGTAGAAATCGTTAATCACAAAATATTATGAAACCTCCATTACATGCTTTACAGAAATCATCATAAGATAATCTACTCAAAGTTTTACCTAAGTTTTGAAATGAAGGAGAGCAACCACAATCAAAGACTTGGTGTAACATCTCAAAAAATAATTTTTCCCAAGCCGAAGAAGATTCAATACGAAAATGTATGAATAACAACCTTTAAATCATTATATGCCATAAAAGAGAATGAAATGATTCAAGCAAAGGGTAGTCCCCAACCAACATGTATCAGAACAAAAGAAGAGAATATCGTCCCATTGATTTAGCTATTTATAAATAAGTCATCAGTCATGGCTCATAAAGCACACCATCCAAACTCATGGACCTCTTAGGGATGCGAGGATGATAAGATATAAACATGCCCTCTCAACACTCTCATTTGGTCATAGTTTACATGTGCACACATCTAATAGGCATTACAACAAACACCACATGTGCACGTCTTGATAACAAATATCAAAGCCCCTCATGGTTCTCCACCACTTACACCTAAAACACTAAATCACATGACATGCTTCAAGTATAACTTTCACATAACCATTGCTCATTTTCAAACAACATAAATCACATCAAGGGGAGATATTCATATTTCATGAGATCGTTTGACTTAAGTTCTAAAGAGAACATTTGTAAACTGGAAAAGATTTACTTCAAGCAAGTGTAGGATTTTACTCATAATAGGAAGGAAGAGATATTAACCATAGACAGAAAAAAAAGGAATAGAAAGAATGAAGGAAATCAATGAAGAAAGGAAGGAAGAAGAAGGTGACGTAGAAGAAGGAGAAGTAGAAGAAGAAGAAGAAGGATAAGAAGAAGAAGAAAATATACCTACCCTAGGGAAGAAGAGGAGGCGTCGGGTGAGGCGAAGGACTCGGCTGGAGGTCGTCGGGACGGGATGGTTCCGTCTGGGTCAGCTACGCGAGAGAGAGGGAGAGGATGGGGATCGAGTTCCGTCACCTATGCTGGTGCAACCCGAGAGAGAGAGAGAGAGAAATGGGGGAGATCCAGCTTCTTCCTCAGTTCGGATAGGGCAAAAAAAAAGACGAGAAAGCAAGGGGATCTCCGCCTTTTTTGTGCGTCCAACCGTAAGAGAGACCGAGAGGAGAGGGGGGTAGGATGTCTCGCAAACTCAGAGGGAAAACGAGAGGGAGGGAGCGACGGGAGCAGGCCGAAACCGAGAGAACTTCGGTTGGGCATTTCTCACGCGAGAGCTGGAGAGCTTTCTGCTCTTGTCCGAACCGAGGGAGCTAGGGCACGAGGATACCGTCAGGGAGGGATTTCGCCTCTTGCGAATCAGTAGTGACGGAGAGGGAGAGAGGTCCAAAAAATCAGGAGAGTCGCAGGATCCAATTACTTGATCCGGAATCGCATTCAAACTTATGCAGAAAGTAAATTAGAGTTTAATAGGAATTAATTTGGGTTGGTTTGGGTCGAACTTGAGTTCAAGTCGCACTTAATTTGATTCAAATCAAGTTGACTCGAGCTCAATGTGGCTCGACTATTCTAATTCAACAAAAAAATCAAACTCAAATTGACGTTGATTCGAATTGAATTGAGCTTGACGAGGCTCAATCAACTCGATCAAATATGCTCGCAGGCCAATCAAGATAATAAAAAAAAATGAGGTCAACACATTGGACCAGTGGTATCGGCTTTAGTACCGTTAGATCATTTGACGATGACGAATTTTGTCTAATGATAACTAGTCGTCCTGAATTTAAAAATGTCCCTACTAAAGTCATTGATTCATTCGATGGACTTTGTTTGGAGACTTTTGATGATTCCGATGAACTTCAGGTTCGGGATGCACCCCCTGAATTCGAAGAAGAAATTAAATCAACAGTCGATGAACTTAAAGAAATCAACCTTGGAACAGAGGATGACCCTCGCCCCACTTTCATAAGTTCTTTGTTGAGTGAGGATGAGTCTAAGGATCTAATTCAACTTCTATCCGAGTTTAAAGATTGCTTCGCCTGGACATACGACGAAATGCCGGGGTTGTCCGCTGACGTAGCAGTCCATAAACTTGGAATCCGGCATGATGCCATTCCTGTCAAGCAAGCTCCACGACGTATGCGTCTAGAGATCGAACAACAAGTCATTTCTGAAGTCAAGAAGTTGGCAAAGGCTGGATTTATTCGAGAAGAATAATATCCTTCTTGGGTAGCCAGCGTCGTGCCAGTTCGAAAGAAAAACGGTCAAATCCGAGTCTGTGTTGACTATAGAGACCTGAATAAGGCATGTCCTAAGGATGAATTTCCTTTGCCAATCCCAGAACTCATGGTGGACATTGCCTCCTCGCACATTATTTTCTCCTTTATGGATGGCTCGTCTGGTTATAATCAAATCAAGATGGCCCCAGAAGATGAGAGAAACACTGCATTCAGAAGTCCTATAGGGATCTTTTGTTATAAAGTGATGCCCTTTGGCCTCAAAAATGCTGGTGCAACATACCAGCGGGCCATGACTCATATCTTTGATGACTTAATACATCACCAAGTCGAATGTTACATCGACGATTTAGTTGTCAAGAGTAGAGTGAAAGAGGCTCATCTTTATGATTTAAGGACTGTCTTCGAGCGGTTGCGCCGCTACGACCTCAAAATGAATCCCTTGAAGTGCGCTTTCGGCGTCGCGTCAGGGAAATTCTTAGGTTTCGTAGTTAGGCACCGTGGAATTGAAATTGATCCTGCCAAAATTGAAGCTATCTTAAATATGCCGCCTCCTAAGAGTCTCACTCAACTGAGATCTCTCCAGGGCAGGCTGGCGTATATAAGAAGATTCATTTCTAATCTTTCTGGAAGATGTCAACCATTCTCTGTCCTAGCTAAAAAGGATGCCAAATTCATTTGGGACGAGAAATGTCAAAATGCTTTCGAAAATATCAAACAATACCTGACAAATCTGCCAGTTTTGGCAGCCCCCATTCCGGGAAGACCTTTAATCCTTTACACTACAGCCCTTGACGAATCTCTTGGGGCTCTTCTAGCTCAAATCAATGACGATGGGAAAGAGAATGCCCTCTACTACCTGAGTCGGAGATTACTCCCAACGGAAATCCGATACCCTGCAATTGAGAAACATTGCCTTGCCTTAGTCTTTGCAGCACAAAAACTAAGATATTACATGCTTTCTCATCAGGTCAGTCTGATTTCCAGTGTCAACCCCCTGCAATATCTTATGACCCGGCCCACGTTGTCAGGACGTCTAGCTCGTTGGTCTATGATATTGTTACAATTTGAAATCACTTTCATCCCCCTGCGTGCTGTGAAAGGGCAGGCCGTCGCCGACTTCCTTGCGGCACACCCGCTACCGACGGAATCTCCTCTAAATGATGATTTACCTGACGAGCAAATCATGAGTTGCGAGGAATCCAATGTCCAAACCTGGGAAATGTATTTTGATGGTGCAGCGTCCTCTCAAAGGGGCAAAACACCTCAATCTACTATTCCTGGAAAAGCCGGAGTCGGTCTGGTTTTCATAACACCGGATAAGGGAATGATGCACTTTTCCTACCATTTATCAGAACCTTGTACGAACAACGAAGCTGAGTACGAAGCTTTGATAACTGGTTTGGAACTTGCAATCCTAATGGAGATTAAAGAGATTAAGATCTATGGTGACTCTCAACTGGTGATCAACCAAGTCGCAGGGACCTATAAGGTTTTGAATCCTAAACTCCTGAAATATCACCAATACACAATGCACCTACTCGAGAAAATTTCCATTGTAACTATGTATAGGGTTCCTCGTGGAAGTAATTCCTCAGCAGATGCCCTAGCAAAGCTTGCAAAGGAATTTGCTTGCCCAGAAGAAGACTTCATCCCTATAGAAGTTTAGGGTCGTCAAGTCCTGTCCCCTGTAGACATGAAATACCTCAACAATCAATCCTCCCAGGTCCTTTCTACATCTTCAGCAGTCGATGAAGAACAAGATTGGAGACAACCAATAATCAAATATTTGCAAGAAGGCAAGCTTCCCCACGACAGGTCTCTTGCCAACCAAATTAAGAAACGTGCCCTATCATATGCACTAGTCAACGATACGTTGTACCGACGATCGTTCGATCAGATGTGGCTCCGTTGCTTAGACAAACAAGAGGCCCTGAAGATCGTTAACGAAGTCCATGCTGGACTGTGCGGTGCTCATCAATCGGGTCCTAAGATGAAAATGAAAATCAAAAGACTTGGTTACTATTGGCCTACGATGATTGACGATTGTATGAAAGTTGCAAAATGTTATCATCAATGCCAAGTTCATGGTGTGGTTTTACATCAGCCGCCTAATGTGTTGCATCCTACGATAGCCTCGTGGCCCTTCGAAAGTTGGGGCATGGATATCGTCGGGCCAATTGACCCTCCTTCTTCAAGGGGTCATCGCTTCATCTTAGCAGCGACTGATTACTTTTCAAAGTGGGCAGAAGCAGTACCACTAAGAAATGTAACATCACATCATGTAATGAAATTCTTTCGTGACCATATCGTATATCGATTCGGCGTGCCTCGCAGAATCATATCCGATAATGGGTCCGCTTTCAAGTCTACAAAAATCAATAACTTTGCAAGTCGCCACGGTATTGATTGGAGATACTCAACGATCTATTACCCATGGGCTAATGGATTGGCTGAGGCCTTCAACAAAACCCTGGTGCAAATCATCAAAAAGACCCTGGATGACAATAAACGTCAGTGGGATGAGAGGTTGGTGGAAGCTCTGTGGGCCTACAGGATCACATATCGAACCCCGACCCAATCCACACCGTTTGCACTAGTGTATGGGTCTGAGGCCGTACTCCCTCTGGAAATTCAAATCCCTTCGCTCAGAACTGCAGTCCAGAATCAGATCACAACAGAACAGAATGCACAACTTCGACTTGAAGAACTTGAGGGTCTTGAAGAACGTCGTCTCCAAGCCCAGCAGAGTCTAGAACTTTATAAAGCCAGAATGGTTCAAGCTCATGATAAGTTAGTGCGACCTAGAACCTTCCGAGTAGGCGACTTGGTCTTGGTTCTTCGGAGGCCTATCTTAGCCCACCGAAAGCTCGGTGGAAAGTTTGAACCAACCTGGGAAGGACCCTTCGTAGTGGAAACAGTTTACGAAGGAGGCTCGTATCAGCTAGTGGATTGTAAAGGAAATCACCCAATGCTTCCTGTAAACGGGCGATTCCTGAAAAAATACTATGCTTGATGTAGCTCGAATATTGAATCAATAAAATCTTCAAATTTTGAATCTATTCAGCTCAATTTTGTCCAAGTTTTTCAAAATCCAGAATCAAAATTCAAAATTCAAAATCAAATTCAACATCAATTAAAATCAAATTTCAAATTCAAAATTTTCAAACTCAAAACCAATTCGAGTCAAATTCAAAACACATCACAGTTTTAAAACCCTTCAAATTCAAATTCATCAAATCAAGTTTCAAATTCAAACATCTTTAAATTCAAGTTCAAAAATCATTCAAATTTCAAATTCCAGAATTAAAATCTCAAATTCCAGAATTCAAATTCGATCCTCTATACAGAGCAAGTTTCCTCTGTATATGATCATTCCAAGCTCGATCCTCTATGTGAAGCAAGTTTCCTTCACATATGATCATTCTAGACCTGATCCTCTATATAGAGCAAGTTTCCTCTATATACGATCAATCCAGACTCGATCCTCTATACAGAACAAGTTTCCTCTGTATATGATCAATCCAGACCCGATCCTCTATACAGAGCAAGTTTCCTCTGTATATGATCATTCCAGACTCGATCCTCTATGTGGAGCAAGTTTCCTTCACATACGATCATTTCAGTTGAGATCCTCTATACAGAATAAGTTTCCTCTGTATATGATCAATCCAGACCCGATCCTCTATACAGAGCAAGTTTCCTCTGTATATGATCATTTCAGACTCGATCCTCTATGTGGAGTAAGTTTCCTTCACATACGATCATTTCAGTTGAGATCCTCTATATAGAGCAAGTTTCCTCTATATATGATCAATCCAGACCCGATCCTCTATACAGAGCAAGTTTCCTCTGTATATGATCATTCCAGACTCGATCCTCTATGTGGAGCAAGTTTCCTTCACATATGATCATTCCAGTTGAGATCCTCTATATAGAGCAAGTTTCCTCTATATACGATCAATCCAGACCCGATCCTCTATACAGAGCAAGTTTCCTCTATATATGATCATTCTAGACTCGATCCTCTATGTGAAGCAAGTTTTCTTCACATATGATCATTCCAGACCTGATCCTCTATATAGAGCAAGTTTCCTCTATATACGATCAATCCAGACTCGATCCTCTATACATAGCAAGTTTCCTCTGTATATGATCATTCCAGACTCGATCCTCTATGTGAAACAAGTTTCCTTCACATAGGATCATTCCTAATCTGATCCTCTATATAAAGTAAGTTTCCTCTATATACGATCATCCTGACTCGATCCTCTATGTAAAGCAAGTTTCCTTTACATACGATCACTCCAGATCTGATTCTGTGTAAAGCAATGCTTCCTTCTCACGGGATCATCCAGTTTTCTTTTCCTTAAGGTTAGATGTGAGTCATCATGCTTTCTATCCTTAGGATTAGATCCGCTAGTGATAGAGTACGCCCTTCGTGGCACTATCCTAGCTTCTTCTAGTTTTCTTTTTCTTAAGGTCAGATGTGAGTCATAGTGCTTTCTATCCTTAGGATTAAATCTTCTAGTGGTGGAATGCGCCCTCTGTGGCACCATCCTAGGTTCAAAATCCAGATTCGACCTTCTACGGGAAGCAATACTTTCTTCCCTCAGGGTCCTCTAGTCTCCTTTTCCTTAAGGACAGATGTGAGTCATCGTGCTTTCTTTCCTTAGGATTAGATCTATTAGTGATGGATAACGCCCTCTGAGGCACCATTCTAATCTCAAAATTCAAACCTTTAAGTATGATCTCCTATAGGAAGTAATACTACCTTCCTATGAGATCATCCAGCTCTTCTCTTCCTTAGAGTAGGTATTCTCCTTCTCTTAAGATTTGACTCCCCAGTGATGGAGTAAGTCCTCTATGGCACCGTCCTGGAATCAATCTTAATCAAGCTTTCTTTTCTTTAGGGCTAGGTATTTCTCCCTTCCCTTAGGATTAGATCTACTAGTGGTAGAGTACGCCCTTTGTGGCACTGCCTTAGTATCAAAATTCAAACTTGATCCTCTATAGTTAGGAATTCTTCCTTTCTATACGATCATCCAGACCTTCTTTTCCTTTAGGGTAGGACATCCCTTCCTTTAGGATAAGATCCACTAGTGGTAGAGTACGCTGTTTCCAGCACTACCCTAGTATCCTTTCAAATCTAGTTTTCTAAGATTAGGATTTCCCTTTCCCTTAGAATCAAATTCATACTTGATCCTCTATAGTTAGGAGTTCTTCCTTTCTATACGATCATCCAGACATTCTTTTCCTTTAGGGATAGATTCTTCCTTTCCCTTAGGACCAGACCCACTAGTGGTAGAATACGCTTTTTCTAGCACTACCCTAGTATCTATTCAAACTCTAATTCCCCAGGGATAGATTTCTCATTCCTTTAGGATCAAAACTCCAGACTTGACCATTTTATTCGGTCAACACCAATATGTGCAATAGAACTATATTCTATTACACATATTGGGGGTCCATTTGTTGACCTCATTTTTGTATGAGCTCAATAGGATACTTCCAGACCCTAGGATCTTCCTAGAATCCAGACTTTAGGTTCTATTCTAGATCCTAAGAACCTGCTAGATCTCAGACCTTAAGATTTCCTAGACTCTAGGATCTTCCTAGATTTCAGTCCCTAGGATCCACTCTGGACCCTAGGATTTCCCTAAGATCAATTTAGATCTTAAGATTCTCCTAGATCTTAGATCTATCCAGATCTCAAATCCATTCAAACTCCAGACCAGTCCAAGCTTTAAATCAATCTATCCAAAACTCAAATCAATCTAGAATTCAAGTCAATTCAAATCCCTGACCAATCCTGACCTTCAAACAACCCAAATTTAGTTGCTCCAGCCTCTAACCTGACTTTAATCCTATCTAATCATCTAAAATCACACAAATGATTATAAATGATTTAGATAATTCAAATCCTATCATTCAAGCTCAAAATCCAATACGAAACTAGATTTCCAGATTCAAATCCAAGGCCAAAGGTCTAAGTCCTGAAAGCCTTTTCCAGCAAATCTTTGGACATTTCAAAACCCTATCAAATGACCTCTGATTCAAGATCTGTCAGTTCCACACTGATGTGACATGTCTCTAGAGGTAACCCTCCAAATTTGAGCTCATTCTGAGATCTCTAACCCCAGAAACTGAATTGAAATCCAAAGGCTGTAAAACCTTCAAATATTTACAGTCTATGCCACTGGACCTGCCATCCAGTGGATCCTGACCTTTGAGCTTTCTCCAAAGCCCCAAATCACTTCCAGACCCTTGATTATAACCCATTGAATAATAAACTGCATTTTGTTGGACTCAATTTGACCCCCAGTTGACCAGGGGTCAAAATGACCAAAATACCCCTATGGGGTGTAACTGGTCACTTGAACCAAATGAGCTCCAAATCAAATGCAGTCACTTCCAGCAAATTTTAAATGTCAAACCAAATCCATTAAACCCAGAACCAGCCCCTGGGTCAACCTGGTTGACCAAGTCAACCTAGTTGACCTAGAAGGCCCCTTTAGGGTCAAAACAGGTCATTTTGACCAAATGACCTCCCCAGACCTTGGGACCACCTCCATTGGTCTCCAAATATCATTCCAAATCTGTTGAACCCATTTCCAGACCCTGGACCCACCTGGTTGACCAAGTCAACCAGGTTTGACCTAAAGGCCCATTAAGGGCCCAAATAGGTCATTTTGACCAAATAACCTCTCTGGACCTTGAGACCACCACCAGTAGACTCAGAATATCATTCTGAATTGGTTGGACCCAATCCTTGACCCTGGGTCAACCTGGTTGACCAAGTCAACCTAGTTGACCCATTAAGCCCATTAAGGGCCCAAATAGATGATTTGATCCAAATGACCTATTCAAACCCTCAAACCACATCTACCAGACTCCATTTACCATTTGAAATTGATTCAGTCCAGACTCTAGCCCTGGGTCAACCTGGTTGACCAAGTCAACTCAGGTTGACCAGTTCAATCCTTAAGCTTTATCATATTTAATTAGGCTTCAAGATTAATTACAAACCTATCCAAATTCATTTGGGCACTTCCCCCAATAGTTTGGATTTGACTGGACCCTTGACCTAGTCAAAAGTCGACTTGGTCAACTGAACCCAAGTCTAGTCAATTTTAGCTTGCTTAGGTCAAATCACTTGGCATGATCAAACCAACATCCTCAAGACTTCATTGAGCTTTCTAAATAAATCCATTCCATGATTCAAGTACTCTCCAATCAATTTTGAGTTAAATCTAATTTGATTTGACCAAGTCAACTCATTGAAACTTGGTCAAATCACTTCAAACCCTCTTTCAAGCTTTAAGCAAATTATATTAAAGCTTTGAGATGCATATATTCAATGTCTAAATCCTAGGCCATGTCCACTTAGGCTTAGGTTGACTGTTTGACTAGTCAAACAGTCAATATAGAGCTTTGAATGGGTCAAAAGTGGTAAAAAACCTTCCTAAATCCATTTCAAATTATTCCAACCTTATTCAAATTATCCAAACAGCTTTCTAATATTACTCCCTTGCCACCTCAGCAGTCCAAATGGCCTTGGACTGGTCAAACAGTCAAAATAAGGATTTAAAGTGGTCAAAGATGGTCAAAATCCATCTTAAGCCTAATCCCTTTTCCCTTAAACCATTCCAGCTGTCAAATCAGACTCTAGAAGGTTCTTAGAGCCTATCCTAACCATTGAACTTAAATCCAACAGCCCTCAAGGTTCCATGTGTCCATAAGAGGACAAGAAGACACTTTACACCTAGGATGTCCTTCCCTTGTCCTTGCCTCCTGCTCCCAACCACCCTAGGGACACTTGGCAACATCATAGAGCTCAAACACACCCATCCCAGCCATTGATTCAATTTGGAAGGAATTGAATAGGGTAAAACCCTTCCTTAGAACGGCATTCTTCATCTAGCATTCTCTCACCATTCAAGCCCTCCCAGAGCCAGATCTTGTTTCGTTTTGAATCAAGACATCCTCAAAAACATTTTCCCAGTCAAGATCAGCCGGTCAAAGCCGCCGCCGGCGAGTTCTCCGGCGAGCTAAGGGTGGAATCCGTCCAACTTAATTTCCCGTCGATCCGTGGCTTATCAGACCGAGGATTCAAAAGGGAAAAGTTACGTGGACAGTCAACAAATTCAGAGAGCCAAAGACCTTCTGAATCCACCGTGTGGATTAGGTAAAAAGCTCAACCCTAGTTCAAACACTTAGATTTAATTAGCATTTCATTAGGTGCTTATTTAAGTTTTAGAAACATTCCACGTTATTTCTGTTCAATCCAGCAATCTAAGTTTAAAATTTCGAGTTATTTGATGGATCCGATTGGGAGAACGAGTTCAAAATAGGGTTCTAGGGCTTCGGTTTAGCTAGTTACGCGTTATACGTATTCTGGACCGTTGATCCTACAATCAACGGTCCAGATCTGGTTTGACCGCGGTTCTGGATAACCGCTGATTTAATCCCGCGGTTCCTTTTAAAATCCGGCTCGATCTGAGCCGTTCGTTGCAAAACGCGGCTGATCCAACGGCGGGCAGTACCCGCTGACGCGGATAAGTGAAAGCGCGTGGGGCCCACGCGCTTTCCTAATCAGCGCGTAATGATTGGCGGCGGCGCCAATCATTGCCAATGATTGGGCGCCGCCACCGCGGTTTGCAGCGCCCAATCACGGGCTGCCACGTGGCCCCACTCAGCCGCCGGCGCCGAACTCTATTTAAAAACGATTTTTTTTTAAAAAAAAGAAAAACTATTTTAAATATTGTTTTCTCAATAAAAAATTTTGTTTTAAAATTCTAAAATTATTTATTCTGTTTTAGTATTACTATTAAATTAAAAGTATTAATTTAAATTTAATATCAGGTTAAAATATTAAATATATTTTAAAGTATTTTTAATTACTAAATATTTAATATTTTAAAATCAATAATTAATCAAAATCTAATTTTAAACATAAATACATAGATATATATGATTTTAATTCCAATTTAATTTTAAAAATGTATTAACATTTTAAATAATTTTAATATATTAATATATAATTATTTAAATATTTTCTAATTGGAATCAAATGAAAATAATTTTGAAAATTTAAATGAAATTATATATATATATATATATATATATATATATATATATATATTTTTAATAATTTAAAATTTCATAAATAACTAAAACTTAATTTAATTTACTTAAAAAAAAATATTTTAATTATCAATTAATTTTAAATTAATTTAATTCCTTTTAAGCTTTAAAAATTCAAATTAAATTCAAATTAAATTTGAATGAATTCAATTTTATATATATATACATTAAAATTTATGAAATTTTAAATGTTTGAATTGAATGTTATTTTCAAAATCTAAAACTTAATTTATTTTAAATGATTTGAATTATTTGAATGCCTTATCATTTAATTAATATTTAATTAAATATATTTTTTTTTCTAATATTTTAAAAATATTAAAATTATTTGCAAGTCACTTTGAAACATCTGAGGATCTCTCAATCTCTTACAAAATTATTGTTATTATTTTTTTTTTATAATTTTTGTAAAGTATTTTATCTTAAAAACTTAGGTATATAGGTTTATATACATGTATATATATATATATTTTAAACTTTATTTTAAAACTATATACATTTAAACCTTTAAGCATGGAGAGGTCCATTGGGATTTTAAATATGGATTAAGCTTAATTGAATAGAATTCATGTGGAGTGATGATTAATTAATGAATAATTAACTTAATTAATTATTCATTGATTAATCCTTTAGTTAATCAAATTTTACTTTGATTTGTATGCTTAGGGTGCACACACACACTTAGGGCTCTCCTAGATTTAGGAATGTATTGTGATGCTTGTGTGTATATTTGTGTATTTGTTTAAGGGTTAGTCAAAACATTGATTCAAGCTAATTAAACTTAGTGACATCATTTAAGGACAATAATTAAGGATCTTAATTAGAAAACTTAGAAAATTCCAATAATTAGGATATAATTCCAATTGACTTGAAACTCAAACCATTTGAACTTAGTGACACCCTCAGCCCTAGGAAAATTTCCCACTGACTTTTGAGATCATTAGGCCCCTTAATTAACCTAATCAAGTTTAAACCTTAATTAAGCCATTAAATCTTCCAGAAATTATAATAAATCAAATTTAAATCTAAAAATTACATTTAATACCTCAAACTGACCAGAATTGAACCCTTACTCAATGAAAAGTAAAAGCCCCTTGACTGGACTTCAAAATTAAGTTTAATTTAATTTTAATTAAAATTCAATATTTAATTAATTTAATTAATTAAAAATAATTAAAAATTCCAGAAAATTTCCAAACACTTGGAGATCACTCCTTAGGTCTTTCCTGACCTTTGGAGTTGATTTCAAAGAGTTTGGAGGTCATTTGGATTCAAATCATAAAAACGGTCTCTAATTAAATAATTCATTAAATACTCAAAATTTCAAAAATTCATAACTAATTCAAATAAACTCCAAATTGGGCAAACTCAAAGGCATACCACTCATCTTAAGCTCTAATATTTATTAAAAATGTTAAGTTTTCAGAAATCAAACAAATTTGAAAAAGTCAACTTCTGGTCAAACTTAGTTCAAAATCAAGTCAAAACTTCAAACCTTCATAATAAAATGTAGAAAAATCCAATTTCAGTGTACTTACTGTCTAACTGATCGTATTAAGGTCTAGTATTTTAATAAAATATTAACTTTCCAGAAAACACTTTAAATCAAAAAGTCAAATTTTGACCCTTTAATTAAATGATTAAAATAATCCAAAAGATATCAAAATTCAATAAATCATTCAAAATTTCAGAAAACATTAATTTGAACTTAAAACTAGCAACCAACTAATTCTAATTAAAATTTAATCAACTTTTAAACCTTAATCAAACTCAAATCACTTAATTATATCGGGTACCACTGGGTAACCCAAGCCTACGAGGCTATTAAATTAGCCCCAAGGAAGGTGAAATAAACTTCACGGCCTCGGTGTGCAACAAAGGTGATATCCAACAAACAATTAAAATCAAGTTTAAAATCAATTTCAAGTCATTAATATTTAAATTCAAATTAAAACTCCCTTGAAACCTTTCAACCAACCAGAACTTTAAACAACTTCAATCAATTGCCTATTTAGGACATATCAAAGCCACACAACCTAACTCAC
Source organism: Dendrobium chrysotoxum (assembly GCA_019925795.1). Classification (NCBI taxonomy): domain Eukaryota; kingdom Viridiplantae; phylum Streptophyta; class Magnoliopsida; order Asparagales; family Orchidaceae; genus Dendrobium; species Dendrobium chrysotoxum. The sequence goes on along the minus strand of CM034304.1, from coordinate 37,166,153 downwards.
ACACTTTAGATGGTTTGCTAGGACAACCAACTTTAGTCTTAGGTTAGGCCGGTGTTTACTTTTCTGCTACTTGCGTGTGCCGGATTTTTCGTGGTTTTCATTGCATGCTGGTTGCTAGATTTAAGTAATTGATATTGGTGTGATTGTTTATTTATTTACTGCACTCTGAGTTGATTGATTGTACGTTAGATTTACCCCTAGGCTAGGGACGTTTTATACTAATTCAATCTTATGCAGGTGGTCATGCTCATACAGGGCATAAATTAAAGGGGGCAAAAATTATAAATATTGAATTGCACAGGTGCTCCAGAATGCTTAAGTCCCCCTTTGAATCAAAAAGAGCATGGCCAAGCGTGGCTGTGATTGAGTATTTTAAATTTCAATATATTAACTGCTTGGGATGTCAAATATAAACTGCTGATTATTAGGATAACCATGCAGGTTGTTGAGTCTAGATTTTAATTTTAATTAATGTAATTTGAGATGATATTTGAGTTGTAAATTTAAAGTGATTTGAGATTGAGATGTTTAAACATCCAGTTTGGAATCCAAAGAGGAAGGAACATCCCTTAGGGGAGAGTTCCTATCCATTTGGAGATCCAAATTAAGATGAAGTTCAAGTATCCAAAGAGAAAAGATAACACCCCTATCCAGGGGGAGTTTCTTTTCATTTGGATATCCAGACCCGACGATCCAAGGAGTTCTAAGGAAACGAAGAAGTGAAGAACGAGAAGAATCTCAAATCTCAAAGTCACTTGAGTCTTAGGAGTAGAATCCGGGTTGTAGTCAGTGGTACCCGGCCACTTTACTTTACTGCAGACCCTGGGTTGTATTATTAAGGGCACTTGCCTATGGACTTTTAGTTTGAGCATTTATTTAATTAATTTAATTAAATGTTGATTTGATTACTTGATGTTGATTGCGATTAAGGACCCACATGTTTTTAGTAGTTTATTTGGCGCTATTGCATGTCGATTTTGATTTAGCCTGGAACCCGATCGGAGGCTCGTGAGGGTACGGTCATTAACTTCTTCTACTTAAACAAAACTTAAAAATTTTTAAGCTCAGATAGAAACTCTAACGCTCTTAAGAAGTAAGCCCGGACTCGCCGGGAGTTTTTCATGCATACATATTGACTTTTCTCATCCGTGTTAGGCACCTCCCCGCCTGCGGGTTCTGGCAGACCACCTGACCTATTAGGGTGCAGTTCTGTCTAAGGGGATGTTGTGCAATCTTTAGGATAAAACCTATTTTTAAGCTTGTTTTAAAACTGCTTCATATTGATTTAAGTATTTTATCGAGTCAACTAGCATGCATTGCATTAGATACAAATTAAAAATTGAGTCTAAATTTTAATTGCATTTCTAGCTTAGACATTTAACCCAACATATGTTAAGGGGTCAATTAGGATTTGCTCTAGATGTCGACCCCAATTCTGTAAACCAATTTTAATCAATGTCCTTAACCACTCTACATTTAAAGACTTTGACTCATGGTTTTAAAAGCGTTTAGGTGGTTTAGCTGGCTCCCCAATCCAGGCCGGGGTAAGTCCAGGATTGCATTGCATTAGCTAGGATCCGGGTCACTGATTCTCAGTACCCATTTTAGACTTAGGTTCTGAGGCAATGTTCAATCTTAAGACCTCAATCTTTCAGGAATCTAATTCCCATTTTCTAATAAAATTGATCATTTAAACATTAAATTTCTTTCAATCAAATTCAAGCCCAACACTTAGGATAGTTTGAGGTGTTTCTGAAGTAATTCAGAATCTCAAAATACCTCCTACTCTTCTTCCTTTGACTCCAGAAATAACTGTTCAATCTTGAACCATTCCCTATTGAAAATCCCAGTCCTTAACCTCCTTTGATATCAATCTTTGAATTCTTAAATGAAATTCGTATCGCTATTTTAATCGAGAGTATTCGTAGGAAATTTTCTGGTTTCCTATGATGTAATTAACTACGAGGGCTTGCGCTCGTAGGAGATTTAGAAACCCATACCAGATTTCAAAATCAAGTTTTCAAAACCTTTAATTAATTCTCTTTGGGAAATCAAAACAAAAATTAGCGATCGTCATTTTCATATTCAGACTAATAATGATTGATATCTTCTTTCTTCGGATAGATATGTCAATTATAATCATAGTTATGATTATGAAATTAATGATCATATTCAGATTAGTATAGTCAAACAGTTGATTAAACATTATTCTGATCTTTCGGGATCATATATTGTTTCTCCTTGAGTTTGACTACGATAATCAGAGTAAATCAAAATTTATAATCTGAACTTATTAGGGAACGATATGTTCACCTTTTGAGGTGATATATCATTCATAATAAGTGTTCAATTTCAAATATTCAAATTCCAGAAATTTAACTTTCCCAAAGAAAATTAAACACTTTTTCAAAACCATATATTTTTCAATCAAACAAAAAAATGGCGACTCCACTGGGGAAAATCTCTCTCTCCATCTTTAATAGCGCTACGAATTTTATTGCATCGGTAGTTTTGACTACCTTCCTTCTGTTGGTCCCTCTACCCATTTCTTTCTTGGGTAAGTGTGATCAACTCAATTAAAACATGTGAAAAGAGAGGTGAGTGTAAGAAACCTCCCTCCAAGTCTGGCTTTGACATTTCGCCTCCAAGTTCATTGGTAGAGCGAAAGAGTCAAGCTGAGCTTTTCAAAGTCTTTCTGTACATGTTGCAAACTTGCGTGCAAATAAATCATAGCGTGCTAAGTTTCACAATTTACAGAAGATTTCTTTAACTTCAAAGTCATAATTTCAAATGTCTAGCAAAATTTTATTGTTTTCAAATCTCAATCGATTCCTATATCCTACCATTACATATAGGATTGTAATTCCTATAATTCAATATGTATGATAGGATATAGATTCCTCTTCTAAATTTTAATCCAAAGTTTAAAATTTTCTGGTTAATCTAACCTTCGACATTTCAATCCCGAATCACTAGTCGGAATGAAAGAGTCGGGTTAGCTTATAATATTCCCCCTATTTTTGTAAACCGCTATGTTGAACATATATTCAACACTTCGAGTTTCAAAATAAGGGGAAATGCTACCGAAATTTCAAATTCTTCAAACATCTATTTTCAAATCATAATAATCATTGCAACTATATATTCTACGATAATTATTGTAGTTGTATATAGTTAATGTACTTTCAACTTCTCCGGTTGTTTCAGTCCTTGACATTTCATTCTGAATTATTCATCGGAATGAAAGAGTCAGGTTGAGTTCCTAGAATCTCCCTCTTATAGGTTTGTAAACCGTTATGCTGAACATATGTTCAACACTTCGAGTTTCAAAAATAAGGGGAGATGCCGCCGGATTTTCAAAATTTTCAAATCTCTTTTCAAAGTCAATCAAGTTCAAAATGCATTGCTATATATTTCTCTATAACAATTGTTGTAGCTTAATATATGCAATATTTATTCAAATTTATCCGGATAAATCAATCTTTGACATTTCATTTTAAATCATTCTTTTGAAATGTAAAGAGTCAAGTGGTTTTCCCTAGCTCTTCCCTAACATTTGTAAACCGTCGAGTTGAATGCGAATTCAACACCTCGAGTTTCAAAAATAAGGGGAGGTGCCGCCGGAAATTCAAATTTTCAAAAAAAACATCCGTTTAATTTTCTTCAAGTTTTAATCGTCACTTGTCGAATGTTCTTCTACAATACCTCTTGTAGATTAACATTGACAATTCAAATTCAACATTTATTTTCAGTGTCTTTCAAATCTTTGAACTCTGACATTTTATCTTTGAAGAGATATAAAGAGTCGAGTTCCTTCCTGTAAAATCTTCCCCAATGTTTGCAAACTGTCTTGTTGAATGCAAATTCAACATCTCGAGTTCAAAAATAAGGGGAGATGCTGCCAGATTTTTTTTTTTTTTTTTTTGAGTCGTTCAAATTCCCTTTCAATTCAAAATCAGTTTTCACTGTCACATGTACTACTACAACATTCTCTTGTAGTATAACATGTACCATTTCCATATTCAAATTTAATCATCTAGTCTTTTCATCAAGTCAAACCTCTGACATCTTATCCCTAGCCTGATCAGTGGGATATGAGAGTCGAGTCAAAACTCCTTGACTTTCTTTGATATTTTGTTAACTATTAAGTTGAAATCAAATCCGACTTATTGGTTCCAAATAGTCAAAGAAAATCTTTCAATCTTCAAAATTTCAAACCCTCGTCAAATCTTTTCAAATCAAATCCAGACCATTGTTGTTATACGTTCTCTACAACATTCTCTTGTAGTTGAGCATATACAACAAAAATTCAAATTTTCTTCAAGTCAAAATTGATATCTATGCTTTATCACTATATATCAGATTATAATTCCTATAATTCGATTTATGCGATAAAATATAGAAAATTTCTTGTCAAAATTCAAATTCAAAAGTTTGATTCAAGTCTTCTCTTTCAAATTTCAGACAATCAAATTTTCTGCAATGGCTGGAAAACTTCTGTTCTCTGTTGACCGAGACCTCCAAGTCGAAGAGTTAATTCACAGCAGTGCGATTCAGTTTGGGATGGGTTTCAAGACTCTGAAATTGTCTGTTAATAGTGGAATAATCATCAATCTCGCTACTGAGGGCGAGAATGGTCCAGTAGTGGAACTAGCTGTGGGAGCTACGAGTGACCTTCCCCCAGTGTTGGAACTGGCAGCAGGTGCTACCCTTACACCTTCTGCACCCTCAGTCCAGAGTGAGGACAAGAAAATTGAAGTAAAATCTACTGTTGAAAAAGGGTCTTCTAGTTCTGCAGCACTGTTTGGCACTAAGAGTGCTAGGAAGAACTACCTGAGAAGGATAAGGAAGAAAATTACTAAGTCAAGGAAGATAGCTGAACAGAAAGCCCTGAGTTTAGTTGAGCCTGAGGCTACTGAGGAGCTGCCTATCCCCGCCTCTTCTCCACTCCTGAAAGGGAGTCGTTTTCACCCCCTCGCAGCTGCTGCAGGGGAGGAGAGAGTCACGTGGATTACTAGCTCTCCACCTAGCCCAGTCGACTACACTGTTAAGAGAACCACCAAGGAGAAGAACACTTTGAGAACTAGGATGTTAAGGAACATCATTCATACCTGTGCTGCTGAGACAGGTCAGACCAAAGAATAATATGTGAGACACCTGAAGGGGGTGATCTCACATAAGCTCGAGAAAGAAGTTCTGAAGGAAGAAAAATCTGAAGCAAGAAACCTGACTCCTCAGCCAGTGAGGAGAAACAAAAAGTTTGTTAAGCAGCCAGTTGCCTCAGTATTAGTGGATGGATATCATTGGGTGCCTCGTCTCCCAACTGCCAAAACTGAGGAGATAGTTTTAACTGGGTCTGGTAGGAGTCACCCTCTCAGTGGTAGACCTCCAGTTCCCCCTTCAAGACTCTCAAAGTTGGCCCCTGTGATAGCCAAAGCAAAAGAAATTGTCAAAGATTTACAACCAGTTGATGTTAAGGGCAAGAGGCCCATACCTTTGGATGAACCTTATGTGCCAATGAAGATAAGCAGAACTGTTGGGATTCAGATTAGAGAAACACCAGTTAAGACACCACTTCAACCACCAGTTCATTTACCAGTCCAGTCACCTGTTAAGGTCCCCCGACTCCTTATTCAGGGATGTGAGGATTCTCCTCAGATTGATGTTGGAGTTCCTACAAGTCAAACTCCTTCGTCACCTGTTAGGTTAGATATCCCTCACCCTGTTGAGGATGTCACCCTCACGACTACCGACCCTGGGACAGTCGGAGGGGAGGGGATAGAGCTTGAGGATGATGAAGAAATGTTAGATCAGTTGGTAGCAGAACCTACCGCTGATGATCTGCAAATCCAAGAAGTCCTCACCAAGCTAGGAGATGAGAAATTTGAGGAGATGATCAACTATAAGGGGTACCTACCAATCGATCTCGAGTCAATTGAGGGTAGACCGGTCGATGAGGTGCTACAAGAAATAAGGGACATACTTAAAAACAAGGCAATTGAAGCTTTTGATCCAGAAGCAGATGATCTGATGGAAGAAGATTCAGCTGGGAACATTTGTATGGTGGAAACCAGAGCATCAAATAAAGATGCTGAGCCTTCAAGACACCGATCTGGTAAAGAAGAAGCTTCTGCAGCAGTAGATTCAGACTCTGATGGATCAATTAAATTGAATGAGAAAGATGAATATATCAAGAGTCTGGAAAGTAAAATTGAACAGATGATGCTCAGAATGGAACAGATGCAAAATCAGATGATCAAGGCACAGCAATCTCAATCTGAGCAGTTGCAACCTACAACACACACAGTGGGTGAGCACAGCAGAAAAACAGAATCAAGTCCTAGAACTCCAGAGGTTGCTTCCCCAACCTCTCCAGTCGACAAAGATATCCGCCAGATGATCGAAACCCAGGTAAGGGAGGCCTTAGCCCATTCTCAAGGGACTGTATCTATTCCAAAGGGTGGACCCTATCCTGAAGAATATGATTCCGTTTCTTATCCTAAAGGCTTTGTGCCACCTTCATTCAAAGTTTTCAGTGGGTTAGAAAACCCAAGACAGCACCTGGCCTACTTCCGAGCGAGCTGTTGCAACGCAGGAGGGTCAGATGCTCTACTCTTTCGCCAGTTTGTGAGTAGTCTATCCGGTATTACTTTTGAGTGGTACGCAGATCTACCTAATGGTTCAGTGAAAACGTTCACAGAGCTCGAGAGTCTATTCTTAAAGAGATTCTCAGGAGCTCAGCAGCGTGTAACCGTTGGTGATCTCGTCATCGAGAAACAAAAACCGGGAGAGTCTTTGGTTGAGTACATCTTGAGATGGCGAAATCTCTCGATGAAGTGTGAACCCCAGTTGCAAGAGCAACATGCAGTGGAGATTCTTTTAAAGAACATCCACGGGCCTATTGCTTTTCTCCTGAAGGGTTTCACTATCAAAACCTTTGAAAAACTTTTGAATAAGGCTAGTAATCTACAGGAAGAGGCTTCCAAAATGCCATTCCTGAAGGATTCTACTGAGGAAAAGAAAGCTAGCAAACCATTGAAGTCCTTTGAAAAGAGAATGGCAATGGTTTCTGAAAGTTCGAAAGGGATGTTAAGCCCTACTGAACTAGTCCCGAGGCTAACCAAGAGAGGGGGTGAATTGGTTATTTAAAAATTTCACGATAACAACAAAAATCTTTTCGATACTTAGCAGCGGAAATAAGTAAACAATAACGAAAAGATCAACCAACGATAATCACCCAAGCAGTTTATATTGAAAAGTAAAGTGCAAAACTGAATCAGAAAAGCAAACCAGATTTTATAGTGGTTCGATCAACTTGACCTACGTCCACTCCCCGGAGCCTCCCCTCCGGGTATTGCACTAAACGAAAGTGACTCTCCTTTTGCTCCCACAGCAAGGCGGAGAAGCCTGTACAAAATACCTCCTTTTCACCACACGGTGAGGTAGAGAACCTGACCTCCTTTCGCTTCCTCCTGAAGCAGGCAGAGAACCTTCGAACTCCTTTTGCTTCCACCTGAAGCGGGCAGAGAACCCCGGATCTTCTTGCGAACGATCCTCCCACGAAGAACACCGACTAGACGACAGACGACGAGCGGAGAAGACGACTCTGATCCGTGCTTGGAGCAACCTTAGTGAATCCCTCACTAACTCCCCCTCACAAGATCTCTTCTCTCTCTCCCAACTCTCTCTTCTCTCTAGGGTTTCTCAGGGAAGGAAGGCAGCAAAAGATTTTTCCAAAAGTTGGAAAAAGTTCTTTTAAAGGAGGGCTTAAAACTTGCCCTAAATCTCAACTTGTCGGCCAAGATCGTCCAGGACGATCGGTAGATCGTCCTGTACGATCAGTTCAAATTCAGCTGATTCAGTCTGGACGATTAGGCTCTTCTGGACGATCAGTAGAAAAAGTTGTTCATATCGTCCCGTACGATACTACGATCGTCCGGGACGATTAGTGCAAATTGAGGAAAATCGTCCAGAAGACAGTTCGGGTCGTCCAGAGAAATCTGTGCTGGACGACCAAAAAATGACTTGATCGTCCAGGACGATTTGGACATCGTCCTGTACGATTAGTTCAAAAAGGCCCAAAATCGTCCTGAACACAGTTCGGGTCGTACAGCTGAAATGCACAAGACGATCACGATCGTCCGGGACGATCCTGCGATCGTCCAGGACGATGTGATCGTATCAATTAAACATTAATTGCTTTCCTTAATTACCAGACTAATTTAGGCATGATTGTAGTGCATCGTCCAGGACGATACACGTATCGTCCGGGACGATCAGACCAAAATACTTAAAATAAAACTTGCCTAACTTAATCTGGCGGCTGGAAATTTCTGATTTGAGCATATCGTCCCGTACGATCCAAAGATCGTCCAGGACGATCTGCTTAATCAGACCCTCTTAACTTAGTCGCCCTAATTAGGGTTTCTGTTTTAACTGGATCGTCCAGGACGATGTGAAAATCGTCCAGGACGATCTGAACAAAATTTTAACAGAAACTCTAATTCACTCAATCTCTCTCCCTGAGTGTGTGTGTGCAAGGTTACTTAGCTAGGGAATCAGTTACATTACAATTGACTCAAATAAAAGAAAAAATCATACATTTGACACACTTGGACCCGATCTTGAGTTGGCTTGAGTAGCTTGCGGTCTTTTGTGCCTGAAACTGATTAGCCAAAACAAACACACTGGAAACATGTTTGTCATCATCAAAACCAGATTTGCAACAATCTCCCCCTTTTTGATGATGGCAAACATTTGTAAAGTAGTCTGAAAATAAAATGAAACTAAGAAATCAAACAAAACACACATTTTCTAAATTTTCATTTAACAGCTCAAACAATACAGAAAACATGACTCAGAAAATAAAAACAGACATGACTACAACTGACTCCCCCTTTTGACATCACAAAAAAGAGGAGGGAAAAACATAACACGGAAATAAAATATAAAATAAAACATACACCGAACAACAACAAAACAGGAAAATCAGAATTTTTCCTTGATTTTAGATTCAAAAACCAATGACAGGACGATTGACAGCGCTGAAATCCAAAAAGGTTGGAAATAATCAACTTTCGTAACTCTGACCCCGGGCACCTTATCGATGCAAACCTCTTTCAAAACAAAAATCCGATTCAGAATAAAAGACATTAGATTTGAAAAGAAATCTTTTCAAGCCTCGTTCCAGAAAAATATCTGATATAATAGTGTTACAAAGTAAAAAATCAGAAATCGGGATTTTCAAAACTCAAGCTTTTGAAAATATTAAGTGGCGCACAGATTTCTCTAAGACATTTAATAATCTGAAAGGAAAGAAAGCTTGTGTTGGGCTCATTTTGTGCCTCTTTTCAAAATGGTTGGCGCTTTACGCATCTTTTGATTTTTGATACACTTTGTGTATCCAATTTGGCAATTTTGCATCTTTTCAGTTTTGGGCTCATTTTATGCCTCTTTTTCAAATTATCTGGCGCACTGCGCATCTTTTATAAGCTTTCTCCTTTTCATAATCATTAAAGAGTCTCAGCTGTGAGATTATCTTCCAGACATAGGAGATGACTCTCTGCAGTAAGGAAGAACGATTCATAAAACAAAACCCATACAACATATGATAAATGCAATCACTTGATTTAAAAAATCAAACTAATGACTCAAGACTTTGAAAAACACTATTGATATGAGGCAGATTACTGTAGGAAGATAAAATAATCTCTATTTCAAAAACTAACATTTTAATTTTGAAAAGGATTTTTATTCAAAAGAAACTACACACCAGAAAAGGAGTTAGAGGAAGAGAAATAATTATCAATGTTTCTCCCCTTTAACAGATTCAGCGAAGTCAATCACTGCTTATCAGCTTCCAAACCAAACCAAGGTAAAAACTCTCAGTTAAAAATTTAGATCACCAGAAGTAGTGAGCGGTGATCAGATCTTGAAAAGCATAAAACAATAAGTGCAAGATATGAACCAGTGAATAAAAAAAAAGGTATAAAATCATATCAGAGTAAATACTCAAATCAAACTAACAATAAGGCTAAAACAGAAATCAACAAAAACATAAAATCAACTGAAAGTAAATAATCAAAGCCAAAAACTAACTAACAGAAATCAGAAATCAAAAAACTAAACCTAACTAACAGAAATCAGAATACCAATCAGAAAGATAATACATCAGCAGTCATCAGAATCAAGCATTTATATCAATCACTCCTAATCTGGTTCTCAAAATGCTGAATGAGTCAAAGGCCAGTGGTTTAGTGAATATGTCAGCCAGCTGATTTTCAGTTGCTACATGATGTAGCTCAATGTCCCCTTTTGTAACATGGTCCCTAATGAAGTGATGCCTAATGTCAATGTGTTTGGTCCTAGAATGTTGGATTGGATTCTTAGAGATACAGATGGCACTGGTATTATCACACAGAACAGAAATTGTGCCAACGGGTACTCCTAAATCCAAGACTTATTGTTTCAACCAAAGAACTTGGGCCACACAACTTCCTAAGGCAATGTACTCAGCTTCAGCAGTGGAAAGTGCAACTGAGTTCTATTTTCTACTGGACCAGGAGACTAACGACTGTCCTATGAATTGACAAGTCCCAGAGGTACTCTTCCTATCCACCCTACACCCCACAAAGTCAGAGTCAGAATATCCAATGATCTCAAAAGAGGTGTTGTGCCTAGGGTACCAAATTCCTAGGTTTGGGGTCCCTAAAAGATATCTAAGAATTCTCTTAACAGCAGTCAGGTGGGACTCTTTAGGATCAGCCTGAAACCTAGCACAAAGACAGACACTAAACATGATATCGAGTCGGCTAGCAGTCAGGTAAAGCAGTGAACCTATTATCCCTCTATACTTCTTCTGATCAACAGATTTTCCATTTGAATCCTTATCTAACTGAACTGAGGAGGGCATGGGAGTATTGATTGGCTTGGCTTTGTCCATTTCATATTTCTTCAAAATGTCCTTAGTGTATTTTGATTGATTGAGAAAAGTTCCATCATCTGTTTGCCTTATGCTAAACCCCAAAAAGTAGGACAATTCTCCCATCATACTCATCTCAAACTCCTTACTCATTATTTTGGAAAACTCATCACATAAATATTTATCAGAAGATCCAAAAATTATATCATCAACATAAATCTGGACAATGAGTAAGTCATCTCCTATTCTCCTCAGAAAAAGGGTGGTGTCTACGCTCCCCTTAACAAACTCTCTTTCTAACAGGAATGTGCTAAGCCTCTCATACCAAGCTCTTGGTGTCTGTTTCAATCCATATAAGGCCTTTTTTAATTTATAGACATGACTTGGATATTGGGAACTCTCAAAACCTGGGGGTTGTTCTACAAAAACATCTTCTTTAATTACCCCATTTAAAAAGGCACTCTTGACATCCATTTGAAACAGCTTAAATCCCTTGTAACAGGCAAAGGCTAGTAGCACTCTAATGGCTTCCAATCTAGCTACAGGGGCAAAAGTTTCCTCAAAATCTATCCCTTCTATCTGATTATACCCCTTAGCCACCAATCTTGCCTTATTTCTCACCACCACACCAAAATCACTCATCTTATTCTTAAAGACCCACTTGGTTCCCACAATACTTTGGTTTCTAGGTCTTTCTACTAACTCCCAAACATCATTCCTTACAAATTGATTCAATTCTTCATGCATAGCTAAAATCCAAAACTCATCTGACAAGGCTTGATTGATGTTGGTGGGTTCAGTCATTGAGATAAAGGCAGAATGGTTTACTTCCTTCCTAAGTCCATGCCTAGTCCTAACACCTTCAGAAGGGTCTCCTAAGATCAGTTCTTTAGGATGACTCGAAGAATATCTCCAATCTCTAGGCAAAGTGGTTTGAGGTTCTACCCTTTCCTCCAAATTTGTATTTCCAACTCCTTGGGTAACCTCAACAATCTCTTCATCTTCTACTTCAGATCTAGACTCCTTAGGATCAGATTCATCAAACACTACATGGGTTATTTCTTCCACCACCAAAGTCCTCCTATTGAACACCCTAAAGGATTTCCCCACACTTGAATATCCTAAGAACACTCCTTCATCAGATTTGGGGTCAAATTTTCCTAAGGGTGACTTCCCGTTGTTTAGAATGAAAACCTTACAGCCAAAGACATGGAGGTGGGACAGATTTGGAGTTCTACCCTTAATGATCTCATAAGGTGTCTTGTTCAGCTTGACTCTCACATTTACCCTATTCAGCACATAACAGGCAGTGTTCACCGCTTCAGCCCAAAAGTATTTAGGAACTGAATACTCGGCAAGCATGGCTCTAGCGGCTTCCACTAAGGTCATGTTCTTCCTTTCAGCTACCCCGTTCTGCTGAGGGGTCCTAGGAGCTGAAAAATTGTGACTAATCCCATGATTCTCACAAAAACTTCCAAATCTTTCATTTTCAAACTCCCCTCCGTGATCACTATGGATGGTAATAATCTCACATCCTAACTTCTTCTGAATCCAAGTAGAGAAAGATCTAAACTCATCAAATGACTCAGATTTGTGTGACAAAAACTTAACCCAAGTGAACCTTGAATAATCATCAACAATCACAAAACCATAGACTCTCCCCCCTAAGCTGGCAGTGCTAATGGGTCCAAAGAGGTCCATGTGAAGAACTTCTAAAGGTCTAGAGGTGCTAATGTCCTTAACTAAGTGAAAAGAGGACTGGACTTGCTTCCCCAACTGACAGGCACCACACAGGTGATCCTTAGTGAACTTAAGCTTGGGCACACCTCTAACTAAGTCCTTTTGGGTGACTCTCCTAAGGGTTTTCATACTGGCATGACACAATCTCCTATGCCATAACCAAGACTCATCAGCAGCAGTTTTTAAGCAAATTGAATTATCAGATTTAATGCTACTTACATCCAGCTTGTAGACGTTGTTGATCCTTTGCCCCTCTAAAACAACTTCATCATTTAAGCTTAAAATGCAGCAAGTGGGCAGGAATTTGATGCTGTATCCCTTGTCGCAGAGTTGACTAATGCTCAGCAAGTTGTGTTTCAGTCCATCTACAAGCAAAACATTATCAATCACAAAATTCTTTGAATCACCAATCATACCTGTGCCTACCACCTTCCTAGTGGTGTTATCTCCAAGTGTAACCTTGCCTCCAGCTCTGGCCTCCAGCGAAATGAACTGATTTGCATCTCCAGTCATATGTCTAGAACATCCGCTGTCCAGGTACCACATGCTCTCACGAGGTCTTGTGTGAGAGCACACCTACAAAATCATCAAATGTCAGTCTTAGGAACCCAAACAGGTTTGGGTTCCTTCTTATGAAAAGAAGAATGCGATGCATGTGTGCTGTGCTGTGCAACAGACAGTTTGGGTCTCCACACCCAATGTGTACTACGGTGAACAGTACAAGTGTGTGATATGTGTCCTAACATGTCACATGAAAAACATCTAACACCAGGAAAAGGATTAACTAAACGTCGTGAGTGATAGTGCCTCTTCCTAGTAGTGTATGAAACATGCTTTGAAGAACTTGCAACAGAATTTTTAAAAGGTGGCGGTGCATAAAATTGTTCAAAAGTAGGCGGTGTTTTGTTATTTTCAAAAGAACTGATTTTCACTTTCAAAAACTCAATGTGTTTGTTTAAACTTCCAATTTCAAACGTTTTTGCACTTTCAATACTTTCTAACTCAGATGCCAAATCATTCACTTTCTTAAAAGCAAGTTCTAATTCAACATGCGCTGTTTGTAACAAGTTATGCTCAACAATTAAATCAGAATGCTTTTTATTCAGTTCATCAAACTCATCTAGTAAAGATATGTGATTGCTATCAATGGTGGAATGATCCTTAATCAACACTTCATGCTCTTTTTGCAAAGTCAGATAATCTAGTTTCAAACTAGCATGGGTTTTCTTAAGCTTCCTATATGATGTATGAATCTTTTCAGAAACTTCAAATAACTGATCGTAAGTAAGCTCACATACCTCTTCCTGGTCGGACTGACCAGGGTGATCATCAGCCATCAAACACAAGTTTGTTTCCTCCTCTTCAGCTTCAGTCTCAGAAGAGTCGGATGCAGAGTCTGCCCAGAACGCCTTCTGAATCCGCTTCTTGTCCTTTCTGAACTTTGGTTTCTCCTCACCCTTCTCCTTGCTTGGATGAGCTTTAAGTGTCGGACAATCAGCCTTAATGTGTCCGGGCTTCCTGCATTCAAAACAAACCGATTCAGATGAACCCTTAAAGTTTTTATTGAACTTACCCTTGTTCCACTTCTGATGGTTCTTATGTTTCTTCCTTAGAAAGCTTTTGAATTGCCTTGTGATTAAGGCAACATCATCGCTATTAGACCCGGAAGTGCTAGCATCTGAATCTTTGGCCTTTAGTGCCACTGTCTTCTCTTTCTTGCGTTCACCTGCATCAAGTTGCCTTTGGTTCACCCCTTGCTCGTAAGCAATGAGTGATCCAAGTAAGCTGTCAATAAAGTAAGTATTTAAATCTTTGGATTCAGTAATAGCAGTAATCTTAGCATCATAAGAAGCAGGCAAACATCTAAGAATCTTGTTCACTCTTTCGTAGTTGGTAAGTTCTCTACCTAAAGCATGCAAAGAGGTAACAATCTGAGTGAACCTTGTGTACATTTCTGAAATAGTCTCACTAGGTTTCATGCGAAAAAGTTCATAATCATGTAACAAGATGTTTAACCTAGACTGTTTGACTTCAGTTGTACCTTCATATGTTATACATAATCTATCCCAAATCTTTTTTCCCGTTGTACAAGTAGAAACACGCATATAGTCCTCAGATTTTAAAGCACAAAAGAAACAGTTCAAACATTTGGCATTTAACTGTGCTAAATCACGATCATCAAAAGTCCAATCAGCAAACGGCAATTCAGTTTTCACATTGTTAACCATTCGAAAAGGTGGTTCGTATCCGTCCTTAACTAACATCCACATGCGATAATCGATAGACTGAAGAAAAGTAGACATGCGTGTTTTCCAAAAATCAAATGGAATGTTATCAAATAACGGTGGTCTAGTTATAGAATAACCTTCAGCAGTATTACGATTGTTACAGTTAGCCATGGATCAAATTCAAAAGTTTTTAAACAGAAATTTTGAATCCCGCTCTGATACCACTTGAAAGTTCGAAAGGGATGTTAAGCCCTACTGAACTAGTCCCGAGGCTAACCAAGAGGGGGGGTGAATTGGTTATTTAAAAATTTCACGATAACAACAAAAATTTTTTCGATACTTAGCAGCGGAAACAAGTAAACAATAACGAAAAGATCAACCAACGATAATCACCCAAGCAGTTTATATTGAAAAGTAAAGTGCAAAACTGAATCAGAAAAGCAAACCAGATTTTATAGTGGTTCGGTCAACTTGACCTACGTCCACTCCCCAGAGCCTCCCCTCCGGGTATTGCACTAAACGAAAGTGACTCTCCTTTTGCTCCCACAGCAAGGCGGAGAAGCCTGTACAAAATACCTCCTTTTCACCACACGGTGAGGCAGAGAACCTGACCTCCTTTCGCTTCCTCCTGAAGCAGGCAGAGAACCTTCGAACTCCTTTTGCTTCCACCTGAAGCGGGCAGAGAACCCCGGATCTTCTTGCGAACGATCCTCCCACGAAGAACACCGACTAGACGACAGACGACGAGCGGAGAAGACGACTCTGATCCGTGCTTGGAGCAACCTTAGTGAATCCCTCACTAACTCCCCCTCACAAGATCTCTTCTCTCTCTCCCAACTCTCTCTTCTCTCTAGGGTTTCTCAGGGAAGGAAGGCAGCAAAAGATTTTTCCAAAAGTTGGAAAAAGTTCTTTTAAAGGAGGGCTTAAAACTTGCCCTAAATCTCAACTTGTCGGCCAAGATCGTCCAGGACGATCGGTAGATCATCCTGTACGATCAGTTCAAATTCAGCTGATTCAGTCTGGATGATTAGGCTCTTCTGGACGATCAGTAGAAAAAGTTATTCATATCGTCCCGTACGATACTACGATCGTCCGGGACGATTAGTGCAAATTGAGGAAAATCGTCCAGAAGACAGTTCGGGTCGTCCAGAGAAATCTGTGCTGGACGACCAAAAAATGACTTGATCGTCCAGGATGATTTGGACATCGTCCTGTACGATTAGTTCAAAAAGGCCCAAAATCGTCCTGAACACAGTTCGGGTCGTACAGCTGAAATGCACAAGACGATCACGATCGTCCGGGACGATCCTGCGATCGTCCAGGACGATGTGATCGTATCAATTAAACATTAATTGCTTTCCTTAATTACCAGACTAATTTAGGCATGATTGTAGTGCATCGTCCAAGACGATACACGTATCGTCCGGGACGATCAGACCAAAATACTTAAAATAAAACTTGCCTAACTTAATCTGGCGGCTGGAAATTTCTGATTTGAGCATATCGTCCCGTACGATCAAAAGATTGTCCAGGACGATCTGCTTAATCAGACCCTCTTAACTTAGTCGCCCTAATTAGGGTTTCTGTTTTAACTGGATCGTCCAGGACGATGTGAAAATCGTCCAGGACGATCTGAACAAAATTTTAACAGAAACTCTAATTCACTCAATCTCTCTCCCTGAGTGTGTGTGTGCAAGGTTACTTAGCTAGGGAATCAGTTACATTACAATTGACTCAAAAAAAGAAAAAATCATACATTTGACACACTTGGACCCGATCTTGAGTTGGCTTGAGTAGCTTGCGGTCTTTTGTGCCTGAAACTGATTAGCCAAGACAAACACACTGGAAACATGTTTGTCATCATCAAAACCAGATTTGCAACAGTTTCAGCTGTTGATAAGGGGAAGAAACCAATGAATGTTCAGTCCAGTAATTCTCCAACACAACAAACTCAGAAATCTCTACCTTTTCAGGTAACTTCTCAACCTACAAGAGATTCTCACCTGATTTCTTTTAAAGAGAGATTGGCTCGTACATATCCATTTAAGAGGGAGTCGGTGAGAAAGATCTTTAAAAGTCTTCAGAAGAAGCCAGATTTTCGATTGCCGGAGGCCAAGAAGCCGGAAGAGGCAAATAAGAAGGATGATCCAACTTTTTGCCCCTACCATCGCATGTTAGGCCACACAATCGAAGACTGCATCGTCTTCAAAGATTGGCTAGAAAAGAACTTCCGTCAAGGTAATATTATAATTCCAAAGGAGTACCTGGTTGATCCGGATCAGGGGTCTGTCAAATCTATCTCAGGTATGAATTCTAACTCTTCTTTGTCCATTGAAGATGGTTGGGATATAGCACTATCCCGGGCATTTAAAAAGTCGATTAATAAATCTTTTCGTCTTTCTCAACAGTTACCGACGAGAGCCCGGGACCCGATCTGGGAGGTTGACCTCGAGGCTTCGCAGGAGGACGTTGGGACAGTTTCCTCTCCAGTAGTTTTAGGAACTACTGTACTGAATAAAAATGAAAAGAGTGAACTTTCTGTAGAGAGAAAATTTGT
The DNA here is from genome assembly GCA_019925795.1 of Dendrobium chrysotoxum. Lineage (NCBI taxonomy): Eukaryota > Viridiplantae > Streptophyta > Magnoliopsida > Asparagales > Orchidaceae > Dendrobium > Dendrobium chrysotoxum. The sequence goes on along the minus strand of CM034304.1, from coordinate 37,148,707 downwards.
TGATGAGAGATCTGTACAAGTGGTTGATGGTGGCTCAAAACCTCTGTCACCACTGAAATTATCTGACTTTTACTTTGCCCCATCAAAGGCAAAGGGTCGAAAATTAAATAAAAAGTCTGATCCTTCTGCCCATATTTTGATGATTAATGTTGAGAATGAAAATGTAAATGACTCTTCTGTTGAAAATAATCAAGAACAAGTTGAGATCAATCAAGAAATTCAAACACTCAATTCTCCAGATTTGACTCTTCAAGAGAGAAACGAATCTGATGTCTTATCAGATAGTGAAACCCCTGAAATTAACTTTCAAGGGAGTCCTGTCGTGATAGACTTTTCAGATTCGGACTCTCGCTCAGATAACGACAATCAATCGCCTAAGGAGAGCATAGACTCCCCTGTAGTTTGTTCTTTCGATGAAGTCGTGCAAGTACAACTACGTGGTGGGAAGGTCTTACCCCCTAGGCTACCTCCTCAGGATAAAGGAAAACAAGTTGTTTCTGATGATCCAATTCAAATCCCCGCTCAACAATCAACTCCAATTCTTTCAAATTCACCGGGTCCCAATGTTAATGTTCCAAGTGTTGATTACAATGTCTTAGCTCACCTTAGGAAGTTGCCCGCCAAATTGAGCTTTTATGATGCCCTTGTCCTTTCAAAAGAGATGAGGGAGACTCTAATTAAAGTGCTTCTCGACCCAGAGATTTGCTTAGCTCAATTAGCCTCAACTTCCGAGGAAGAAGCTTTGTACTTTAAGGAAATCCCTGGGGTTACCTTCTCGGACGAAGATTTACTCCTTGGAACTGCCGACCACAATCGTCCACTTTACATCACAGTAAATGTGGGCAAGTTTAAGTTATCAAGAGTTCTAGTTGACCCGGGTGCATCGGTCAATGTGATGAACATAAAGACTCTCGCATACCTTAGAATTGATACTAGCAAGCTCTCAACTGACAAGTTAGTGCTTCGTGGGTTCAATGAAAAGGGCGAGAAGGCTTTAGGTTCAGTTACCCTTCTTCTAGAGATAGGAGAATTGAAAACTGAAGCGAAATTTCATATAATTGATTCGGCAACGTCCTTTAACGCGCTCCTAGGAAGGCCCTGGATCCATGAATATAGGATGGTTCCTTCTACCCTACATCAATGCATCAAGTACCAACAAGATGGCATTGAGTTTGAAATTAAGGGTGATCTGCAACCATTCTCTATTCACGAGATCGGGATCTACGAGGATGCAGCGTACTACGTACCTAAAGGGTCCACTACTTATTCTAAAGTAGAGATCAACGTCAAGGAAGAAAAGGCAGAAAGTCAAGGTTCAAAAGCAATTCAAAGATTGAGAAAAGAAAAGGTAAAAAATCAAAAGAGATAAAACTCAAGTAGTGAAGACGACGTCGAGCGTGTGATCTTTAGGCCTCCAAACATTGTACCTCAAAGAGGTGGGAGGATGGCCCAAAGAGCACGCGGTCGAGGTCGCCCTTCAATTGAAAAAAAAAATTCCCCGATCTATGTCGAACTTGAAACAAGTTCTGATGAGGATTCAAGAAAAAGGGGTGCCAGATTTGCTTTTGACTATACAAAAATCAATCCTCCTCCGAAGTTTGATCTCACTTTAGAATCGGATAGCGACCAGGAGGATACAAAATTAAATATTCAAAGTGACGAGCCTGAATTGAGCTTGTATGAAAAGCTTAATAGAACGGTTGAATCCTTAACCTTAACCCCACTGTCTGCTGACAGGGTCTCAGGGTTAGTAATTAAGGATGCTCCGAACTTAGATGGAGAAGTAAGGAAAGCCAAGAAGTTCTTCCCTGGCTCTTCCTCTTCAAGGAATGAAGATGATGTAATCCTTGAAGAGGCAAATTTCAATGAATTAATGGAATTACCTTTTGGCTACTTTCCTGCTGGTGTTAAGTCTCTTATTTCTAAAGCTTTTACTCCGAGTCAATGGACTAAGGGTCAGGCTAGATACCACGAAAGTCTTTGGAATTCAAAATTTAATAAACATTGGACCAGTGGTATCGGCTTTAGTACCGTTAGATCATTTGACGATGACGAATTTTGTCTAATGATAACTAGTCGTCCTGAATTTAAAAATGTCCCTACTAAAGTCATTGATTCATTCGATGGACTTTGTTTGGAGACTTTTGATGATTCCGATGAACTTCAGGTTCGGGATGCACCCCCTGAATTCGAAGAAGAAATTAAATCAACAGTCGATGAACTTAAAGAAATCAACCTTGGAACAGAGGATGACCCTCGCCCCACTTTCATAAGTTCTTTGTTGAGTGAGGATGAGTCTAAGGATCTAATTCAACTTCTATCCGAGTTTAAAGATTGCTTCGCCTGGACATACGACGAAATGCCGGGGTTGTCCGCTGACGTAGCAGTCCATAAACTTGGAATCCGGCATGATGCCATTCCTGTCAAGCAAGCTCCACGACGTATGCGTCTGGAGATCGAACAACAAGTCGTTTCTGAAGTCAAGAAGTTGGCAGAGGCTGGATTTATTCGAGAAGAACAATATCCTTCTTGGGTAGCCAGCGTCGTGCCAGTTCGAAAGAAAAACAGTCAAATCCGAGTCTGTGTTGACTATAGAGACCTGAATAAGGCATGTCCTAAGGATGAATTTCCTTTGCCAAACCCAGAACTCATGGTGGACATTGCCTCCTCGCACGTTATTTTCTCCTTTATGGATGGCTCGTCTGGTTATAATCAAATCAAGATGGCCCCAGAAGATGAGAGAAACACTGCATTCAGAAGTCCTATAGGGATCTTTTGTTATAAAGTGATGCCCTTTGGCCTCAAAAATGCTGGTGCAACATACCAGCGGGCCATGACTCATATCTTTGATGACTTAATACATAACCAAGTCGAATGTTACATCGACGATTTAGTTGTCAAGAGTAGAGTGAAAGAGGCTCATCTTTATGATTTAAGGACTGTCTTCGAGCGGTTGCGCCGCTACGACCTCAAAATGAATCCCTTGAAGTGCGCTTTCGGCGTCGCGTCAGGGAAATTCTTAGGTTTCGTAGTTAGGCACCGTGGAATCGAAATTGATCCTACCAAAATTGAAGCTATCTTAAATATGCCGCCTCCTAAGAGTCTCACTCAACTGAGATCTCTCCAGGGCAGGCTGGCGTATATAAGAAGATTCATTTCTAATCTTTCTGGAAGATGTCAACCATTCTCTGTCCTAGCTAAAAAGGATGCCAAATTCATTTGGGACGAGAAATATCAAAATGCTTTCGAAAATATCAAACAATACCTGACAAATCTGCCAGTTTTGGCAGCCCCCATTCCGGGAAGACCTTTAATCCTTTACACTACAGCCCTTGACGAATCTCTTGGGGCTCTTCTAGCTCAAATCAATGACGATGGGAAAGAGAATGCCCTCTACTACCTGAGTCGGAGATTACTCCCAACGGAAATCCGATACCCTGCAATTGAGAAACATTGCCTTGCCTTAGTCTTTGCAGCACAAAAACTAAGACATTACATGCTTTCTCATCAGGTCAGTCTGATTTTCAGTGTCAACCCCCTGCAATATCTTATGACCCGGCCCACGTTGTCAGGACGTCTAGCTCGTTGGTCTATGATATTGTTACAATTTGAAATCACTTTCATCCCCCTGCGTGCTGTGAAAGGGCAGGCCGTCGCCGACTTCCTTGCGGCACACCCGCTACCGGCGGAATCTCCTCTAAATGATGATTTACCTGACGAGCAAATCATGAGTTGCGAGGAATCCAATGTCCAAACCTGGGAAATATATTTTGATGGTGCAGCGTCCTCTCAAAGGGGCAAAACACCTCAATCTACTATTCCTGGAAAAGCCGGAGTCGGTCTGGTTTTCATAACACCGGATAAGGGAATGATGCACTTTTCCTACCATTTATCAGAACCTTATACGAACAACGAAGCTGAGTACGAAGCTTTGATAACTGGTTTGGAACTTGCAATCCTAATGGAGATTAAAGAGATTAAGATCTATGGTGACTCTCAACTGGTGATCAACCAAGTCGCAGGGACCTATAAGGTTTTGAATCCTAAACTCCTGAAATATCACCAATACACAATGCACCTACTCGAGAAAATTTCCATTGTAACTATGTATAGGGTTCCTCGTGGAAGCAATTCCTCGGCAGATGCCCTAGCAAAGCTTGCAAAGGAATTTGCTTGCCCAGAAGAAGACTTCATCCCTATAGAAGTTCAGGGTCGTCAAGTCCTGTCCCTTGTAGACATGGAATACCTCAACAATCAATCCTCCCAGGTCCTTTCTACATCTTCAGCAGTCGATGAAGAACAAGATTGGAGACAACCAATAATCAAATATTTGCAAGAAGGCAAGCTTCCCCACGACAGGTCTCTTGCCAACCAAATTAAGAAACGTGCCCTATCATATGCACTAGTCAACGATACGTTGTACCGACGATCGTTCGATCAGATGTGGCTCCGTTACTTAGACAAACGAGAGGCCCTGAAGATCGTTAACGAAGTCCATGCTGGACTGTGCGGTGCTCATCAATCGGGTCCTAAGATGAAAATGAAAATTAAAAGACTTGGTTACTATTGGCCTACGATGATTGACGATTGCATGAAAGTTGCAAAATGTTGTCATCAATGCCAAGTTCATGGTGTGGTTTTACATCAGCCGCCTAATGTGTTGCATCCTACGATAGCCTTGTGGCCCTTCGAAAGTTGGGGCACGGATATCGTCGGGCCAATTGACCCTCCTTCTTCAAGGGGTCATCGCTTCATCTTAGCAGCGACTGATTACTTTTCAAAGTGGGCAGAAGCAGTACCACTAAGAAATGTAACATCACATCATGTAATGAAATTCTTTCGTGACCATATCGTATATCGATTCGGCGTGCCTCGCAGAATCATATCCGATAATGGGTCCGCTTTCAAGTCTACAAAAATCAATAACTTTGCAAGTCGCCACGGTATTGATTGGAGATACTCAACGATCTATTACCCACGGGCTAATGGATTGGCTGAGGCCTTCAACAAAACCCTGGTGCAAATCATCAAAAAGACCCTGGATGACAATAAACGTCAGTGGGATGAGAGGTTGGTGGAAGCTCTGTGGGCCTACAGGACCACATATCGAACCCCGACCTAATCCACATCGTTTGCACTAGTGTATGGGTCTGAGGCCGTACTCCCTCTGGAAATTCAAATCCCTTCGCTCAGAACTGCAGTCCAGAATCAGATCACAACAGAACAGAATGCACAACTTCGACTTGAAGAACTTGAGGGTCTTGAAGAACGTCGTCTCCAAGCCCAGCAGAGTCTAGAACTTTATAAAGCCAGAATGGTTCAAGCTCATGATAAGTTAGTGCGACCTAGAACCTTCCGAGCAGGCGACTTGGTCTTGGTTCTTCGGAGGCCTATCTTAGCCCACCGAAAGCTCGGTGGAAAGTTTGAACCAACCTGGGAAGGACCCTTCGTAGTGGAAACAGTTTACGAAGGAGGCTCGTATCAGCTAGTGGATTGTAAAGGAAATCACCCAATGCTTCCTGTAAACGGGCGATTCCTGAAAAAATACTATGCTTGATGTAGCTCGAATATTGAATCAATAAAATCTTCAAATTTTGAATCTATTCAGCTCAATTTTGTCCAAGTTTTTCAAAATCCAGAATCAAAATTCAAAATTCAAAATCAAATTCAACATCAATTAAAATCAAATTTCAACTTCAAAATTTTCAAACTCAAAACCAATTCGAGTCAAATTCAAAACACATCACAGTTTTAAAACCCTTCAAATTCAAATTCATCAAATCAAGTTTCAAATTCAAACATCTTTAAATTCAAGTTCAAAAATCATTCAAATTTCAAATTCCAGAATTAAAATCTCAAATTCCAGAATTCAAATCCGATCCTCTATACAGAGCAAGTTTCCTCTGTATATGATCATTCCAAGCTCGATCCTCTATGTGAAGCAAGTTTCCTTCACATATGATCATTCTAGACCTGATCCTCTATATAGAGCAAGTTTCCTCTATATACGATCAATCCAGACTCGATCCTCTATACAGAACAAGTTTCCTCTGTATATGATCAATCCAGACCCGATCCTCTATACAGAGCAAGTTTCCTCTGTATATGATCATTCCAGACTCGATCCTCTATGTGGAGCAAGTTTCCTTCACATACGATCATTTCAGTTGAGATCCTCTATACAGAACAAGTTTCCTCTGTATATGATTAATCCAGACCCGATCCTCTATACAGAGCAAGTTTCCTCTGTATATGATCATTTCAGACTCGATCCTTTATGTGGAGCAAGTTTCCTTCACATACGATCATTTCAGTTGAGATCCTCTATATAGAGCAAGTTTCCTCTATATATGATCAATCCAGACCCGATCCTCTATACAGAGCAAGTTTCCTCTGTATATGATCATTCCAGACTCGATCCTCTATGTGGAGCAAGTTTCCTTCACATATGATCATTCCAGTTGAGATCCTCTATATAGAGCAAGTTTCCTCTATATACGATTAATCCAGACCCGATCCTCTATACAGAGCAAGTTTCCTCTGTATATGATCATTCTAGACTCGATCCTCTATGTGAAGCAAGTTTTCTTCACATATGATCATTCCAGACCTGATCCTCTATATAGAGCAAGTTTCCTCTATATACGATCAATCCAGACTCGATCCTCTATACATAGCAAGTTTCCTCTGTATATGATCATTTCAGACTCGATCCTCTATGTGAAACAAGTTTCCTTCACATAGGATCATTCCTAATCTGATCCTCTATATAAAGTAAGTTTCCTCTATATACGATCATCCTGACTCGATCCTCTATGTAAAGCAAGTTTCCTTTACATACGATCACTCCAGATCTAATTCTGTGTAAAGCAATGCTTCCTTCTCACGGGATCATCCAGTTTTCTTTTCCTTAAGGTTAGATATGAGTCATCATGATTTCTATCCTTAGGATTAGATCCGCTAGTGGTAGAGTACGCCCTTCGTGGCACTATCCTAGCTTCTTCTAGTTTTCTTTTTCTTAAGGTCAGATGTGAGTCATAGTGCTTTCTATCCTTAGGATTAAATCTTCTAGTGGTGGAATGCGCCCTCTGTGGCACCATCCTAGGTTCAAAATCCAGATTCGACCTTCTACGGGAAGCAATACTTTCTTCCCTCAGGGTCCTCTAGTCTCCTTTTCCTTAAGGACAGATGTGAGTCATCGTGCTTTCTTTCCTTAGGATTAGATCTATTAGTGATGGATAACGCCCTCTGAGGCACCATTCTAATCTCAAAATTCAAACCTTTAAGTATGATCTCCTATAGGAAGTAATACTACCTTCCTATGAGATCATCCAGCTCTTCTCTTCCTTAGAGTAGGTATTCTCCTTCTCTTAAGATTTGACTCCCCAGTGATGGAGTAAGTCCTCTATGGCACCGTCCTGGAATCAATCTTAATCAAGCTTTCTTTTCTTTAGGGCTAGGTATTTCTCCCTTCCCTTAGGATTAGATCTACTAGTGGTAGAGTACGCCCTTTGTGGCACTGCCTTAGTATCAAAATTCAAACTTGATCCTCTATAATTAGGAATTCTTCCTTTCTATACGATCATCCAGACCTTCTTTTCCTTTAGGGTAGGACATCCCTTCCTTTAGGATAAGATCCACTAGTGGTAGAGTACGCTGTTTCCAGCACTACCCTAGTATCCTTTCAAATCTAGTTTTCTAAGATTAGGATTTCCCTTTCCCTTAGAATCAAATTCATACTTGATCCTCTATAGTTAGGAGTTCTTCCTTTCTATACGATCATCCAGACATTCTTTTCCTTTAGGGATAGATTCTTCCTTTCCCTTAGGACCAGACCCACTAGTGGTAGAATACGCTTTTTCTAGCACTACCCTAGTATCTATTCAAACTCTAATTCCCCAGGGATAGATTTCTCATTCCTTTAGGATCAAAACTCCAGACTTGACCATTTTATTCGGTCAACACCAATATGTGCAATAGAACTACATTCTATTACACATATTGGGGGTCCATTTATTGACCTCATTTTTGTATGAGCTCAATAGGATACTTCCAGACCCTAGGATCTTCCTAGAATCCAGACTTTAGGTTCTATTCTAGATCCTAAGAACCTGCTAGATCTCAGACCTTAAGATTTCCTAGACTCTAGGATCTTCCTAGATTTCAGTCCCTAGGATCCACTCTGGACCCTAGGATTTCCCTAAGATCAATTTAGATCTTAAGATTCTCCTAGATCTTAGATCTATCCAGATCTCAAATCCATTCAAACTCCAGACCAGTCCAAGCTTTAAATCAATCTATCCAAAACTCAAATCAATCTAGAATTCAAGTCAATTCAAATCCCTGACCAATCCTGACCTTCAAACAACCCAAATTTAGTTGCTCCAACCTCTAACCTGACTTTAATCCTATCTAATCATCTAAAATCACACAAATGATTATAAATGATTTAGATAATTCAAATCCTATCATTCAAGCTCAAAATCCAATACGAAACCAGATTTCCAGATTCAAATCCAAGGCCAAAGGTCTAAGTCCTGAAAGCCTTTTCCAGCAAATCTTTGGACATTTCAAAACCCTATCAAATGACCTCTGATTCAAGATCTGTCAGTTCCACACTGATGTGACATGTCTCTAGAGGTAACCCTCCAAATTTGAGCTCATTCTGAGATCTCTAACCCCAGAAACTGAATTGAAATCCAAAGGCTGTAAAACCTTCAAATATTTACAGTCTATGCCACTGGACCTGCCATCCAGTGGATCCTGACCTTTGAGCTTTCTCCAAAGCTCCAAATCACTTCCAGACCCTTGATTATAACCCATTGAATAATAAACTGCATTTTGTTGGACTCAATTTGACCCCCAGTTGACCAGGGGTCAAAATGACCAAAATACCCCTATGGGGTGTAACTGGTCACTTGAACCAAATGAGCTCCAAATCAAATGCAGTCACTTCCAGCAAATTTTAAATGTCAAACCAAATCCATTGAACCCAGAACCAGCCCCTGGGTCAACCTGGTTGACCAAGTCAACCTAGTTGACCTAGAAGGCCCCTTTAGGGTCAAAACAGGTCATTTTGACCAAATGACCTCCCCAGACCTTGGGACCACCTCCATTGGTCTCCAAATATCATTCCAAATCTGTTGAACCCATTTCCAGACCCTGGACCCACCTGGTTGACCAAGTCAACCAGGTTTGACCTAAAGGCCCATTAAGGGCCCAAATAGGTCATTTTGACCAAATAACCTCTCTGGACCTTGAGACCACCACCAGTAGACTCAGAATATCATTCTGAATTGGTTGGACCCAATCCTTGACCCTGGGTCAACCTGGTTGACCAAGTCAACCTAGTTGACCCATTAAGCCCATTAAGGGCCCAAATAGATGATTTGATCCAAATGACCTATTCAAACCCTCAAACCACATCTACCAGACTCCATTTACCATTTGAAATTGATTCAGTCCAGACTCTAGCCCTGGGTCAACCTGGTTGACCAAGTCAACTCAGGTTGACCAGTTCAATCCTTAAGATTTATCATATTTAATTAGGCTTCAAGATTAATTACAAACCTATCCAAATTCATTTGGGCACTTCCCCCAATAGTTTGGATTTGACTGGACCCTTGACCTAGTCAAAAGTCGACTTGGTCAACTGAACCCAAGTCTAGTCAATTTTAGCTTGCTTAGGTCAAATCACTTGGCATGATCAAACCAACATCCTCAAGACTTCATTGAGCTTTCTAAATAAATCCATTCCATGATTCAAGTACTCTCCAATCAATTTTGAGTTAAATCTAATTTGATTTGACCAAGTCAACTCATTGAAACTTGGTCAAATCACTTCAAACCCTCTTTCAAGCTTTAAGCAAATTATATTAAAGCTTTGAGATGCATATATTCAATGTCTAAATCCTAGGCCATGTCCACTTAGGCTTAGGTTGACTGTTTGACCAGTCAAACAGTCAATATAGAGCTTTGAATGGGTCAAAAGTGGTAAAAAACCTTCCTAAATCCATTTCAAATTATTCCAACCTTATTCAAATTATCCAAACAGCTTTCTAATATTACTCCCTTGCCACCTCAGCAGTCCAAATGGCCTTGGACTGGTCAAACAGTCAAAATAAGGATTTAAAGTGGTCAAAGATGGTCAAAATCCATCTTAAGCCTAATCCCTTTTCCCTTAAACCATTCCAGCTGTCAAATCAGACTCTAGAAGGTTCTTAGAGCCTATCCTAACCATTGAACTTAAATCCAACAGCCCTCAAGGTTCCATGTGTCCATAAGAGGACAAGAAGACACTTTACACCTAGGATGTCCTTCCCTTGTCCTTGCCTCCTGCTCCCAACCACCCTAGGGACACTTGGCAACATCATAGAGCTCAAACACACCCATCCCAGCCACTGATTCAATTTGGAAGGAATTGAATAGGGTAAAACCCTTCCTTAGAACGGCATTCTTCATCTAGCATTCTCTCACCATTCAAGCCCTCCCAGAGCCAGATCTTGTTTCGTTTTGAATCAAGACATCCTCAAAAACATTTTCCCAGTCAAGATCAGCCGGTCAAAGCCGCCGCCGGCGAGTTCTCCGGCGAGCTAAGGGTGGAATCCGTCCAACTTAATTTCCCGTCGATCCGTGGCTTATCAGACTGAGGATTCAAAAGAGAAAAGTTGCGTGGACAGTCAACAAATTCAGAGAGCCAAAGACCTTCTGAATCCACCGTGTGGATTAGGTAAAAAGCTCAACCCTAGTTCAAACACTTAGATTTAATTAGCATTTCATTAGGTGCTTATTTAAGTTTTAGAAACATTCCACGTTATTTCTGTTCAATCCAGCAATCTAAGTTTAAAATTTCGAGTTATTTGATGGATCCGATTGGGAGAACGAGTTCAAAATAGGGTTCTAGGGCTTCGGTTTAGCTAGTTACGCGTTATACGTATTCTGGACCGTTGATCCTACAATCAACGGTCCAGATCTGGTTTGACCGCGGTTCTGGATAACCACTGATTTAATCCCGCGGTTCCTTTTAAAATCCGGCTCGATCTGAGCCGTTCGTTGCAAAACGCGGCTGATCCAACGGCGGGCAGTACTCGCTGACGCGGATAAGTGAAAGCGCGTGGGGCCCACGCGCTTTCCTAATCAGCGCGTAATGATTGGCGGCGGCGCCAATCATTGCCAATGATTGGGTGCCGCCACCGCGATTTGCAGCGCCCAATCACGGGCTGCCACGTCGCCCCACTCAGCCGCCGGCGCCGAACTCTATTTAAAAATGATTTTTTAAAAAAAAAAAAGAAAAACTATTTTAAATATTGTTTTCTCAATAAAAAATTTTGTTTTAAAATACTAAAATTATTTATTCTGTTTTAGTATTACTATTAAATTAAAAGTATTAATTTAAATTTAATATCAGGTTAAAATATTAAATATATTTTAAAGTATTTTTAATTACTAAATATTTAATATTTTAAAATCAATAATTAATCAAAATCTAATTTTAAACATAAATACATAGATATATATGATTTTAATTCCAATTTAATTTTAAAAATGTATTAACATTTTAAATAATTTTAATATATTAATATATAATTATTTAAATATTTTCTAATTGGAATCAAATGAAAATAATTTTGAAAATTTAAATGAAATTATATATATATATATATTTTTTAATAATTTAAAATTTCATAAATAACTAAAACTTAATTTAATTTACTTAAAAAAAAAATATTTTAATTATCAATTAATTTTAAATTAATTTAATTCCTTTTAAGCTTTAAAAATTCAAATTAAATTCAAATTAAATTTGAATGAATTCAATTTTATATATATATACATTAAAATTTATGAAATTTTAAATGTTTGAATTGAATGTTATTTTCAAAATCTAAAACTTAATTTATTTTAAATGATTTGAATTATTTGAATGCCTTATCATTTAATTAATATTTAATTAAATATATTTTTTTTTCTAATATTTTAAAAATATTAAAATTATTTGCAAGTCACTTTGAAACATCTGAAGATCTCTCAATCTCTTACAAAATTATTATTATTTTTTTTTTTTATAATTTTTGTAAAGTATTTTATCTTAAAAACTTAGGTATATAGGTTTATATACATGTATATATATATATATTTTAAACTTTATTTTAAAACTATATACATTTAAACCTTTAAGCATGGAGAGGTCCATTGGGATTTTAAATATGGATTAAGCTTAATTGAATAGAATTCATGTGGAGTGATGATTAATTAATGAATAATTAACTTAATTAATTATTCATTGATTAATCCTTTAGTTAATCAAATTTTACTTTGATTTGTATGCTTAGGGTGCACACACACACTTAGGGCTCTCCTAGATTTAGGAATGTATTGTGATGCTTGTGTGTATATTTTGTGTATTTGTTTAAGGGTTAGTCAAAACATTGATTCAAGCTAATTAAACTTAGTGACATCATTTAAGGACAATAATTAAGGATCTTAATTAGAAAACTTAGAAAATTTCAATAATTAGGATATAATTCCAATTGACTTGAAACTCAAACCATTTGAACTTAGTGACACCCTCAGCCCTAGGAAAATTTCCCACTGACTTTTGAGATCATTAAGCCCCTTAATTAACCTAATCAAGTTTAAACCTTAATTAAGCCATTAAATCTTCCAGAAATTATAATAAATCAAGTTTAAATCTAAAAATTACATTTAATACCTCAAACTGACCAGAATTGAACCCTTACTCAATGAAAAATAAAAGCCCCTTGACTGGACTTCAAAATTAAGTTTAATTTAATTTTAATTAAAATTCAATATTTAATTAATTTAATTAATTAAAAATAATTAAAAATTCCAGAAAATTTCCAAACACTTGGAGATCACTCCTTAGGTCTTTCCTGACCTTTGGAGTTGATTTCAAAGAGTTTGGAGGTCATTTGGATTCAAATCATAAAAACGGTCTCTAATTAAATAATTAAATAATTCATTAAATACTCAAAATTTCAAAAATTCATAACTAATTCAAATAAACTCCAAATTGAGCAAACTCAAAGGCATACCACTCATATTAAGCTCTAATATTTATTAAAAATGTTAAGTTTCCAGAAATCAAATAAATTTGAAAAAGTCAACTTCTGGTCAAACTTAGTTCAAAATCAAGTCAAAACTTCAAACCTTCATAATAAAATGTAGAAAAATCCAATTTCAGTGTACTTACTGTCTAACTAATCGTATTAAGGTCTAGTATTTTAATAAAATATTAACTTTTCAGAAAACACTTTAAATCAAAAAGTCAAATTTTGACCCTTTAATTAAATGATTAAAATAATCCAAAAGATATCAAAATTCAATAAATCATTCAAAATTCTAGAAAATATTAATTTGAACTTAAAACCAGCAACCAACTAATTCTAATTAAAATTTAATCAACTTTTAAACCTTAATCAAACTCAAATCACTTAATTATATCGGGTACCACTGGGTAACCCAGGCCTACGAGGCTATTAAATTAGCCCCAAGGAAGGTGAAATAAACTTCACGGCCTCGGTGTGCAACAAAGGTGATATCCAACAAACAATTAAAATCAAGTTTAAAATCAATTTCAAGTCATTAATATTTAAATTCAAATTAAAACTCCCTTGAAACCTTTCAACCAACCAGAACTTTAAACAACTTCAATCAATTGCCTATTTAGGACATATCAAAGCCACACAACCTAACTCACACACTTTAGATGGTTTGCTAGGACAACCAACTTTAGTCTTAGGTTAGGCCGGTGTTTACTTTTCTGCTACTTGCGTGTGCCGGGTTTTTCGTGGTTTTTATTGCATGCTGGTTGCTAGATTTAAGTAATTGATATTGGTGTGATTGTTTATTTATTTACTGCACTCTGAGTTGATTGATTGTACGTTAGATTTACCCCTAGGCTAGGGACGTTTTATACTAATTCAATCTTATGCAGGTGGCCATGCTCATACAGGGTATAAATTAAAGGGGGCAAAAATTATAAATATTGAATTGCACAGGTGCTCCAGAATGCTTAAGTCCCCCTTTGAATCAAAAAGAGCATGGCCAAGCGTGGCTGTGATTGAGTATTTTAAATTTCAATATATTAACTACTTGGGATGTCAAATATAAACTGCTGATTATTAGGATAACCATGCAGGTTGTTGAGTCTAGATTTTAATTTTAATTAATGTAATTTGAGATGATATTTGAGTTGTAAATTTAAAGTGATTTGAGATTGAGATGTTTAAACATCCAGTTTGGAATCCAAAGAGGAAGGAACATCCCTTAGGGGAGAGTTCCTATCCATTTGGAGATCCAAATTAAGATGAAGTTCAAGTATCCAAAGAGAAAAGATAACACCCCTATCCAGGGGGAGTTTCTTTTCATTTGGATATCCAGACCCGACGATCCAAGGAGTTCTAAGGAAACGAAGAAGTGAAGAACGAGAAGAATCTCAAATCTCAAAGTCACTTGAATCTTAGGAGTAGAATCCGGGTTGTAGTCAGTGGTACCCGGCCACTTTACTTTACTGCAGACCCTGGGTTGTATTATTAAGGGCACTTGCCTATGGACTTTCAGTTTGAGCATTTATTTAATTAATTTAATTAAATGTTGATTTGATTACTTGATGTTGATTGCGATTAAGGACCCGCATGTTTTTAGTAGTTTATTTGGCGCTATTGCATGTCGATTTTGATTTAGCCTGGAACCCGATCGGAGGCTCGTGAGGGTACGGTCATTAACTTCTTCTACTTAAACAAAACTTAAAAATTTTTAAGCTCAGATAGAAACTCTAACGCTCTTAAGAAGTAAGCCCGGACTCGCCGGGAGTTTTTCATGCATACATATTGACTTTTCTCATCCGTGTTAGGCACCTCCCCGCCTGCGGGTTCTGGCAGACCACCTGACCTATTAGGGTGCAGTTCTGTCTAAGGGGATGTTGTGCAATCTTTAGGATAAAACCTATTTTTAAGCCTGTTTTAAAACTGCTTCATATTGATTTAAGCATTTTATCGAGTCAACTAGCATGCATTGCATTAGATACAAATTAAAAATTGAGTCTAAATTTTAATTGCATTTCTAGCTTAGACATTTAACCCAATATATGTTAAGGGGTCAATTAGGATTTGCTCTAGATGTCGACCCCAATTATGTAAACCAATTTTAATCAATGTCCTTAACCACTCTACATTTAAAGACTTTGACTCATGGTTTTAAAAGCGTTTAGGTGGTTTAGCTGGCTCCCCAATCCAGGCCGGGGTAAGTCCAGGATTGCATTGCATTAGCTAGGATCCGGGTCACTGATTCTCAGTACCCATTTTAGACTTAGGTTCTGAGGCAATGTTCAATCTTAAGACCTCAATCTTTCAGGAATCTAATTCCCATTTTCTAATAAAATTGATCATTTAAACATTAAATTTCTTTCAATCAAATTCAAGCCCAACACTTAGGATAGTTTGAGGTGTTTCTGAAGTAATTCAGAATCTCAAAATACCTCCTACTCTTCTTCCTTTGACTCCAGAAATAACTGTTCAATCTTGAACCATTCCCTATTGAAAATCCCAGTCCTTAACCTCCTTTGATATCAATCTTTGAATTCTTAAATGAAATTCGTATCGCTATTTTAATCGAGAGTATTCGTAGGAAATTTTCTGGTTTCCTATGATGTAATTAACTACGAGGGCTTGCGCTCGTAGGAGATTTAGAAACCTAGACCAGATTTCAAAATCAAGTTTTCAAAACCTTTAATTGATTCTCTTTGGGAAATCAAAACAAAAATTAGCGATCGTCATTTTCATATTCAGACTAATAATGATTGATATCTTCTTTCTTCGGATAGATATGTCAATTATAATCATAGTTATGATTATGAAATTAATGATCATATTCAGATTAGTATAGTCAAACAGTTGATTAAACATTATTCTGATCTTTCGGGATCATATATTGTTTCTCCTTGAGTTTGACTACGATAATCAGAGTAAATCAAAATTTATAATCTGAACTTATTAGGGAACGATATGTTCACCTTTTGAGGTGATATATCATTCATAATAAGTGTTCAATTTCAAATATTCAAATTCCAGAAATTTAACTTTCCCAAAGAAAATTAAACACTTTTTCAAAACCATATATTTTTCAATCAAACAGGAGGTCGGAGGGATGTACTGAAAGTTTCCCCTATGCCAGCAAGTCAGCGTGGAATGTCCGTGTTTACCATAAATTTGACAGTCGCCATCGAAAAGGGATTGCCTTGATGATCGATTGTTGTTGAAGGGGGTCACTTGACCATGTCCACTGTTGTATGAGAAACGAGTTCAACTGATAAGAAGGGGTAGAAGAAGCAGAGAAAAATGATAGATCCTTGATAGCATCAGTAGCCTGATTTATCTCTTCGCTGCGAAGAAGTGAGTATAAATCGTCCAAGCTAATTAGATGAAGAGAGGTTCTTATTGTTGTTTTGAACAACTGATAAGAAGGGGGACGACCATTTAAAATATAAAGCAGGATGTCTTCATTGTCCATAGAACCACCTGCAGCAGTTATATTGTCCACCAAGGTTTTAACCAAAGCTAGATAATCAGTCATGGATTTGTCGTGCATGAATAACAAATGGAGCTCATTCTTCAAGTGAATAACATGAGAATGATTGATAGAGAAAAAATGGTGTTTGAGGGTTTTCCAAATCGACGCAAAGTTGTCAAGATTTAAAATATAGGGGAGAATAGATGAAGATATTGTGGAGAATAGAGCTATCGAGAGATTTTGGTCCACTAGAGTCCAAGAAGAAAATTGAGTGCTGAGTGTAAGTTGGTCGATGGCTGTACGTACCGTCAAGGTAGCTGGACAAGTTGTTAGCGGCAAAAAGCTTCTGAATAGCGGAACACTAGGTGGGATAGTTATTGGGGAGGAGCTGATGTTAGAGAGAAGGAATTTAAGGGTAGGAGGGATTAAGACATCGGTGGGAGTTGGTGTGTCGGTCATTAATGCCGGAGGTGTGGATGGGGTGAAAGCAACTGCTGAATCTCCCATCGGAGTTGAGAAGAAGAGTCGTTAGGCAATCAGCTCTGATACCATGTTGAAACTAAAGGATTGAACACTGCCAAGCATTTCATCAAATAAAGGAAACAACAAAAATAGTAACCAGTAGGAATAAAAGATGGTAAAGCATTTCACTTAATGTTATTGTAGCATAAACTAATGTATATATACACAGATGCAAGCATATGTGTTAAAAACTAAACTATCATAGTTAGTTACATAAATTGAAAAGAGGTGCTGCTAAATAGAGAAGGTGGCGGCAATTCCAGAAGGTATGCAGGTGAGGTCTGTCAGCTAGTGCTCAGTGGAAGTGGAGCTGAAGTATTCTTGTCACTTAATTAAAAAAGCTATCCCAAACGATGCCTTAACCTCTCTTCAAACTAGGAGTTTGGTTGGAAAATATTTCTCTTTTTCAAAATCATGTTTCATAATTTCACATATCTATAAGAGGAAAGTAGCATTTTTTAGAGTGGTATAATCAAGTGAAATAATTGTACATCATCTCACTTATAACTAAAGAAAATCTTAATATGTTTATATGTCTAGTCAAAATTAAGAGATTGGTGGCAATACATAGAACCCCCCCCCCCCCCCCAAAAAAAAAAAAATCATAAATTTCACCTATTTTAGAGGTCACCTATAGGTTGGAATAACAACATGAGTATCATACTTCAACACTCAATATTTTAATGAAATCATTATTCAATTTATTTATTTATAGTTTTATTATGAAAATGTTAAAAGCATGAAATTATAGTTTCTTACATAGAGTTTATTATATAAAGAAAATATTATTTTTTGAAAAATTAAACATGAAAAAGAAAAATCAAATCAAATAGTTCAGTTTTATTTGGGATAACTTAGGATCTAATTTCATTTGAGATAGCATTCTTATTATTTTCTAAAGTAACTTTTCAGTACAATTTTTTTTAGTTTAAAAAATTTTTGTACTAAAAGGCTGCTTTAGAAAGCAATAAAAAAATCATTCCAAGAAAAGCTTTTATTTCATACAGCTTTCTTATTGCTTCTTAAAGCTGTTTTTAGTACCAAAATCTTTTAAACTAAAAATTTGTATACTAAAAAATTTACTTTAGAAAGTAATAAAAAACCTGTCCCAAAAAAATCTTAAACTTTTCTATTTATGCTTTTAAAGCTCTTTATTTAACCATAGTTTCAAAATTATTTTTTGGTTTTTTAGATAAAAAATTTGAAAAGCAATGAAAAAGCTCTTTCAAACATACAAGATTTTCTAACAAATTATTATTTTTATGATAAAAGCAATAAAAAAAGCTATTCCCAACTAAATTAAAGATTGTACAATTTCTTTATATATATATATCACTGCTTTATTGATGGGTATTTGTATAAGCAATGAGTCAATTATACAGTGCTTCTCATTGAACCAATGCCTAAACGAGTAAAGCCACAGCATAGAAACTAGCCTTGCCCACCACCTCCGGATCCATAACCAGGAGAGATTATTAGGTGCGGACACTGGACAGAGAGAACCATCCGGATTTTTCTCTGTCTACAGTCAAAGCACAATTACTGTAGCAGCTGTGCTTTGACTGCGTCTTTACTATAGACAGAGAAATCCGAACGGTTCTCTCTATCCGGTATCCGCACCTAATAAAAAGTTCATAACCAGACCCGTAACCAGATCCTTCGCCATACCCCTCACCAGATCCGCCTCCACCACCACGGCCTCCTCCCATTCCACCACCCGATCCACTTCCAAAACCCGGCCCGCTACCATACCCAAATTCGCTGCCATGACCAGACCCACCACCACCACCACCTCCGCCACCACCTCCACCACCACCACCACCACCTCCGCCACCACCACCACCACCACCTCCGCCACCACCTCCACCACCACCACCACCGCCGCCGCTCCCACTTCCGGATCCATATTCGGACCCAGACCCAGATCCACACCCATATCCACTACCACCATCCGATCCCAATCCCGACCCGCCACCTTCGCCTCCCCCTTCACCTCGTCCATAACAGCCACCGCGCCACCGCCATACCCCTCGCCTCTGCCGTAGCCCGAGTCATATTCAGATTTGGAACCACGGCCACCACCACCTCCACCACCCTCATCGCCCCCTCTGCCGCCGCCAATGGCCTTAATGGCACCTCCACCAGCCTAATGGAAATAACCTCTCTAAAAAACCTTCTAATCTCCCATTTGATGAATGAGTTTGCTCTCAATATCACACTTAACTAATGCTTCATTTGAAACAACTTTCTTATTATTTTCTAAGGCATCTTTTTTATACAAAAATTTCTAATTCAAGATATATTTGCACTTAAAAACTATTTAAGAAAGTAATAAAAAAATTGTTCCAAATGAACTTTATAGAACAAAACAAATCTTTATATTTGCTTAAGATTTCTATTTATAAAGGCTAGTAGGAAGAAAAGCTCTCCTAGTCCACCTAAAAGACAAAACCGATGCAGAGCTGCAACAGAAAATCACAAGTTGCTAAAGACTTGATATATGGAGATGCAACAACCGAAACATCGGAGGAGGTCACAGAAATGGCTAGAACAGACTATCGATAGAAGCTGCCTGAAAAATTGGTACACAAAGAACCGACTAGAAGCCATAGGAGAAACCAAAGCAGGATTGACATACAGTACTACATTAATCACACCAAACACACTCATCATCTGCATTCCATTGCATTTTAGTAGAAATCCATTGCATTTTAGCAGAAATCCATTGCATTTTAGTAGATCTCCTTTAACTTCAAGTGTTTCAGCTGTGATCAAACATAAATCAAAGCCAAGGCTAGAAAACTAGATCAGTTAATATTACAAATTTGGAATATATTGAAGGTTTCAGTTTACTATATGATGAAGTAACATCAAACTAAAAATTACAAAAAAAGGATAAACTTGTGTCAACTTCAAAACAATTTCTTCACATCCAAAATTTTGACAAACTGAATACAATATGCCACTTATTGTAGGAATAAGCAATTATTTCAAGCAAAATCAGTTTGAGATCAATAACTCCTTATGAGGGGCAAACCAATTGCAGTGACAATAATAGTAGAAGGAACTCCAAACTTTAAGTGGCTCCAAAAGGAGAGATTATAATCATAAACTGAGCACTTCGAGATTGCTCACAAACTATAAAGTTTGCAGCATATCCAAGGAGAGAGAGATTTCTAGCCACTATGCTCACCATGCAAGTATAAGCTAGGCACGAGCCTCTTCTGATGCAGAGATTGAAGCTGCTGATGCTGCCACTCTACTCCCTAGTAGGAGAACTGTGAACAGAAGAATATGTTAGTACTTTATGTGAGAATTGCTGAGTTATATAAAATAGAAATAGTTCAATTGCTGATGATGTTAATGCAGATAAACAATACAACTACTCATTTATTCATATTGTTGTGTATTCTTCTACAAAGGTTGAATATTAATTTACGACAATCACTACTGTAAAATTATGCTAGATCTATTTCTCCTCAATAATATAAATTTTAACAGCATAAACGTAGAAACCTTAGAAAAATTTTAGTTGAAAATCTATTGCAAACTTTCAGTAGCTTAGGAATGCCAAAAAAAACAGAATCAAACATTTTACCAGTGGGCACATTTAAGGCAACATTAGATAGAAAAAGGATGACCACACTCAGCAATGC
Organism: Dendrobium chrysotoxum; assembly: GCA_019925795.1. Taxonomy (NCBI): domain Eukaryota; kingdom Viridiplantae; phylum Streptophyta; class Magnoliopsida; order Asparagales; family Orchidaceae; genus Dendrobium; species Dendrobium chrysotoxum. Next base: position 37,127,999 of record CM034304.1, on the reverse strand, counting down.
AGTCCCACCAATACTGTCATTGCATGAATACTTTTCAACAGCTTCTCAAAGGGTGCTTGGTATTCCTGTTTTATTGAAGCCATCAACAGCTATGAACATCCCACAAAAGAATATCAATGAGTATGCAACCTGAAACAAATTCAACAGACAGAAAAATTCAGGCAATATTAGAAATATTCAAAAGCTACCACATCAATGTTGCTGATTGCTGAACATGATAGATTCACAATTAGTATCAGAAGCGATTCACAAAGTTGAAAATGTTCACTAAATAAATTTTGTAGCATAATTTTCTTTTTCAGACATTTGTCATATTTCTATTACTTAGGATTGCTTCTAAAAAATATATTTTTCTTGCAGCCAGTGGCCGAGTAACCAAGTTTTTGTAGCCAGTCTCAAATTAATTTTCTTAAAAAATTCTCCTAATAAAAAGGATCGATTAGGTATAGTTTTTCATAATTTTAATAAAAGGTCTCCCGAGAAGCAAATGACATAATTTTCGGTATCAAGAATTTAAAAGAAAAAAGGGAGGCTAGGCAGGAATTAGCAAGCGTCCTTGAAATTAAGAACAACAAGAGCAAGCGCAGCAGCAACAGCCGTCCAAGACCTGTTAAACCCCAGAAGAAGAGCAACGAACATTCCGATGATCACAAGATAGATACATATTTTCCACAAAGATCACTTCCTTGCTTCTGAATTTGGCAATAAATTTGCTTCTTCTGCATGACTGGTCCTGCTTCTGCTGATAGTTCTAATGTATCTTCTTGCAGAACTTTCCGACCTCTGTGAAATACGAACACTTCCAAATCCCTCCATCAATCATTGCTATAGTTCTCAAAGGCCCTGCATTCACCTTATTGCCCACAACCAATTCTATGGCTTCAGCCGCCACTTCTTGATGCCTCTCTGCAGACAAAAGCTATTACCAAAAGTAGCATAATAATATTGCAGCGTTGGCTAACACGCCCAACAACATAGAAGGCAAGATCTCAAACAAGAATTTCTCAAAAGAAATCTTACTTCGAACAGCTATAACAAGGTTTTGTCGGTGCCCATCCAATATTTGAGCTGGAAGCGAGAGCTAGAAGAAAAGGTTGTGGAGGGAGATTCTTTGGCCTCGCAATTTCTAAGATGAATTCAGTGAGAAGAGCACGACAAGTGTCATTAGTGAACAAAGCACTGGAAATAGCTGAAACAAGGCAGACTCTAAAGAGCAAATCCTTGCCTCCTCGAACCTTCCATGTAAGCAATTTGCCAAGATACTTCAACATGTCTGCACTTTCCAGGTAGATGCTAACAACCATGGTTCCAAAGAGGAGACCAAGAACAGGAAGATCAATGGCTTCATAGGCTTCAACCGGAGAAATCACTCTGAAGTTAAACATGAGCACGGCACCAAAAAGAGCACCAGCTGTTCTTCCAATAGGCAGGCAAGGAACAACAGGGAAAACTGCTAAAACCCAGAAATTCTTTGCTTGATCTCCATCTCAGTGCAGGTTTCAACATATGTAACTTGATCATTATTTGCTTTTTTTGATTTGAAACAAAAAGAGTGCCAATGGCGTCGACGATAAAGGTAGTTCTAGGCAACATTGCTTTTGGCTTTTTATGGGTTTTAGCAGTTTTCCCTATTGTTCCTTGCCTGTCTATTGGAAGAACAGCTGGTGCTTTTTTTGGTGCCGTGCTCATGGTTATCTTCGGAGTAATTTCTCCGGATGAAGCCTATGAAGCCATTGATCTTTCTGTTCTTGGTCTCCTCTTTGGAACCATGGTTGTTAGCATGTACCTGGAAAGTGCAGACATGTTCAAGTATCATGGCAAATTGCTTACAAGGAAGGGTAGAGGAGGCAAGGATTTGCTCTTTAGAGTCTGCCTTGTTTCAGCTATTTCCAGTGCTTTGTTCACTAATGACACTGGTTGTGCTCTTCTCATTGAATTCATCTTAGAAATTGCAAGTCAGAAGAATCTCCCTCCACAACCTTTTCTTCTAGCTCTCGCTTCCAGCTCAAATATTGGATCGGCAGCTAGTCCCATTGGTAACCAACAGAACCTTGTTACAGCTGTTCGAAGTAAGATTTCTTTTGAGAAATTCTTGTTTGGGATCTTGCCTTCTATAAAGGTATTTCATCTGTGTGTATGTATCGGACAGTAAGCTCTATATATATAGTGAATAAAATGAAAGTAAAGTTCCTGTAATGACCTTGGTTAGTTGAGCTGCAGGTGGAGCTATTGGTGAAATGGAAATGCAGCAGCTGCTGCAGGCGTAGTGGCTGAATTGGCGGTATGTGGAATGATTTGCTGTAGCGGTAAATTATCTGAGCTGCATGTGCTTTCACTATAGCTCCTGACGAGCTTGCTATGAAAATACCATCAGGACCGTACAGTTAGTTCGAACCAATTCTTTAATCACAGCACCTTCTTTATAACAAATTCTGTTATTATGATTCGTTCCTCTCTTTGTCATACAAAAAACAGCGTGTACTTTTTCAAGAGTGCCTTGAAACGAAATAAGTTGGGTTATTTCTTCTTCTCTCTCTGTTTTCGGCTCTTTCTTGTTTTTTGGTATAAATTTTTATTATCCAACTCTTTTCTTTAAAAAAAAATCTATTATTATTTTTTAATATCTCAATAATTTTTAAGAATATATATATAATTTGAATTAAGAACTATTAGATAACTAATTTAAATATTATTATATTTAAAAATAAAAATAATTAATATTAAATGAAATTTATAATTATATATATAATGTGGAGTATAAGATGTTTTACTCAAATAAAACTCGATTAGCATAATATTCAGCCCAACAAGAAGAGTCATCAAGATCATATACGTAGTTGGCATTAAAATAAAGTTTTGAGCATAATAGAAACGGAGTTGTGTCTTACATATATGAACATCACATTAAGTTGCATTTATGAACATATGTTATATGCATAGTATATGTTGATCTCATTTTGTATGAAGTCGATTTTCTTGAACTTATCACTAGTGTCTAGATCTTCGTAGCCTAGCATAGACATGTAAACTGGTAGGATTCCCCTATGGTGATTGCCCAATGGCGTAGCACTAACTCGACCGCGTAATTCAACTCTAATCAGACCCAATTCAGCCAGAATCAAATTTAATTTCGAATATGATTGTATAATCAAACGTTGCCGAGCTTATTTGACTCTATACGAGTTCAATCAAAACCTATCCTGATAGGTTTTATAGGCACTACATAATTGGAATAATTTGGAGTAATTGGAGGTCAGATCAAGTCATTCAAAACAAATATAAACTAAAGTTCATAAAATTCCACATTAATCGAGCCTAATTTAATCAAATCAACATTGACCAAATCAAAATTACTCAATTTTAACGCAATCTGAACTAAATTGGCTTGCCACGAGCGATCAAAGTCAAATCGGCATAGATCGAAGCACGTAGAAGCAAATCAACGTAATGCCAAGTTAGATCGACTCGATTCGAGTTCAATTTAACACCGGTTCTCTGACTAGCCTAAATCGACTCATTTCGGAGCTGATGGAGAGTTACAACAGAAAAATCACAAGTTTCTAAATACTTGTGCTTCATTTGGGACAGCTTCCTCACTATTTTTTAAAACATCTTTCTAATAAAAATTTTATTACTCAAAAATTTTTTTGTACTAAAAAATTATTTTAAAAAACAGTAATATAGTTGTCCCAAACGAAATTTGATCTATTGAGATGCAACAACTGAAATATAGGAGGAGGTCACATATGTGGCTAGAACCGACTATTGACAGAAGCTGCCTAAGGAATTAGTACACAAAGAACCGTCTAGAAGCCATAGGGTAAACCAAAGCAGGATGGACGTATAGTACTGCATTAATCACATAAAACATACTCATCATCTGCAAACAAGCATTTTAGCAGAAATCCATTGCATTTTAGCAGATCTCCAATAATTTCAAGTGGTCCAGATGTGATCATACATAAATCAAAACCAAGGCAAGAAAACTAGATCATTTAATATTACAAATTTGATAGATATTGAAGGTTTTAGTTTACTATATGATGAAGTAACATCATACTAGAAATTATCTTTAATAGAAAAAAAGGGATGTCCGCTCTGCTAGGGTTTTCTTGTCCCGCGGTCGCCTCCGCTTGCGTCTTCTTCGCTTCCGGCTGTGTCTCAGGGAAGTTTTTCTGATTTCCTTGCGTTTTGATGGCGACTTCTCGCCTTCGTGACCCCGGTTTTTTGTTTGGTGCTTCTCCGGCTATTTCTTTTAAAGATGCCTTGTCTGGGAATCCTTCTTCTGCATGTTCTTTTCCTGATTTGAGGATTTCGAATCATCGTGGCTTACCGGCTTTGTTGATTTCGGAGGAGGAAATCTCCTCGCTTGCTGCTCCTTTTGAATTTGCCTTGGTTGGTAAGTTTCCCGGTAAGAGGCCGGCCATTGATGCCATTCGGAAGTTTTTCTTCAACTTAAAACTAAATGGGGAATGTTCGGTCACTGTGCTTAATTCTAGGAATGTTTTGATCAAGCTTGTCAATGATTTTGATTACTGTAGGATCTTTTCTCACCGGTCTTATTTTGTGAATAATTGTTATATGAAGGTGGTGAAATGGTCTCCTAATTTAGATGTTGAGGTTGATTCTCCGATTGTGCCTATTTGGATTTCGTTTCCCTACCGTAGGCCCCATTTATTTTCTCCCCGGATTTTATCTGGATTGAGTTCTATGTTCGGTCGAACTTTGAAATCTGACATCGCTACTGCTTCTGGCTCCCGTCCCTCGGTTGCTCGCATCCTTGTTGAGCTGGATGTCACCAAAAAACTTCCAGATAAAATTTGGGTGGGTTCCTCTAATTCCGGCTATATTCAATCCGTGATTTTCGATGATATACCTCATTTTTGTAATCACTGTAGTTCTTTAGGTCATTTGAAAGAGGCTTGCAGGATTTTGCATCCTCATCTTAATATTGTTCCTATTTCCTGTCCGGTTCCATCTGCTCCATCGCCGGTGGATGGGGTGGATCTGGAGCCTGCAGGTACTGTTTGTCCTGTGGTGGAGAAGTGTGATAATGCCTTGGTGGCTGTTTCTCAGGTGGCTGATGGTTTAGTTAATTATGTTGCTAATGTGGTTTCTGAGGAAGCTTTGGAGGATGCCTATGTTGTTGATTCGATTGCTGTTGTTTCTGAGGGTCTGGTTGTTGGAAATTTGGATGTTTTGCCTAACCCGAGAGCTTTGTCCGTGGAAAATGTGGGGGATGGTTCTTTGGCTGTGGTGGAAATTGATCAGTCGTGTGTTCCTGAGAATTGCAATGAGTTACTTGATACTGATAAATACTTGAATAATGCGAATGTTATTCCCATAGTGCCTGAAGTTGGAATTGAACATGCTGCTTCTGGTGATTTTCCTATTTCCACTGATCATGTCGTTGGTGGGAAAATTTATGTCGCCACGCAGATTTTGATTTCTCCTATTTTGTAATCGAATACTGCATTAAGAATAAAGTACAGTCTCGGGAGATTGACACAATATTCTATAATGGATTCAATATCAAAACAGGGTTTTAGAAAATAATATTTCTATAGTCAAACACAATTCTATGAATAACATATCATCTTGAGAGATGAACACGAAATTCTGTAGAATGTGTTTAAAAATAGAAATATAGTTTTGAAAAGTTCATCCATCCCTTTATTTAGGTGTAATAAGGAGAATATTGTATCATCTGAAAAGACGAACATAACATTCTTCAAAAACACCCAAAAGAAAGAATGGGTTTTATAAAAGTCATCATTTCTAAAATTGAACATAATAAATAGAATATTATATTACCTGTAAAGATAATAATAATATTCTATAAATATGTTTAAAGTTAGAAATGAGGTTTTAAAACATGTCTGCGTTCCCAAAGATTTTTCCCTTGTTTTATAAAAATAAAACAAGGTTTATTTTAATCTGGGATTCTCAAATCCCTATAGGGGCAAGCCCCTATAGTTAATTACATCCTAGGATGGGTACTCCTAAGAAAACTCTCGATTAAAGCAGTGATTTTGTACCCTCTGATTACAAAGTAGAAGACAAGGGAAGAAGTAAGAATTTTCAAGGAGAAAGCTCAACGTTGAACAGTTATTAACGGGTCAAAGGAAGAAAAGTAGGAGGTGCTGGATTCTGAGAAGCTCAGAGGCAACCTCAGTCTACCCTATGTTGGGCTTTACATTTTAAGAGAGAAACTTTAGGTTTGAGTTGATATTTTATTAGAAATTTGGGATTATATTCCCGGAGGGTGAGGACTTAAGATTTAAAAATCTGCCTCAGAACCTAAGTCTAAATTGGGTACTACAAAGTAGTGACCCGAACCTGACTAATGCAGTGCAAATCTGGACTTACCCCGGCCTGGATTGGGGAGCCAGCTAACCACCTAGGCGCTTCAAATCCATGTGTCCAGTCTCTTATGAAAGATGGGTAGGGACGTTATTTAAGTTTTGAGGAATCGGGGCCGACATCTAAGACAAAATCTAATTGGCCCCTTTACTTATGTAGGGTAAATGATGCCTAGGAGCATAATGCAATTAAAATTTTAGACTCTTTTAATTTGTATCTAATGCAATGCATGCTAATTGACTCGAATGCATAAAATGATTTATGAAGCAGTTTTAAAATCAGGCTTAGAAAATAGATTTTTCCCTAGAGATTGCACAGCATCCCCTTGACAGAACTGCACCCTAATAGGTCAGGTGGTCTGCCAGAACCCGCAGGCGGGGAGGTGCCTAACAAGGAAGAGAAAGTAATAATATGATTATGCTGACTCTCGGCGGTCCGAGCTTACTTCTTAGATTCGTTAAAGTTTCTATGTGAGCCTAAAAAATTTTATTTTTAAATTTCAAGTAGAAAAAGTTTATCGTGATCCTTACAAAAAAAACACTCCGATGCGTATCCAGGCTAAAACAAAATACGGCATGCAAGAGTCCTAAAAAAAAACTAGTGCACAAACAAAGTAAACACTCAAATTAAATTATCCAAAAATATAATGTCCAATGTCCAGTTTATTTACAACCCAGGGTCTACTGAAAAAGTAAAGTGGCCGGGCACCACTGACAACAAACCCGGATTCTAATCCTAAGACTGACGCAAGTGATTTCAAAATGGGATATACTTTTCTTTTTATCTTCATTTCTTCGTCTTCTTCATCTTCACTTTTTGTCTTCTTTCCTTTACAAGCTTCTTGGATCTGCTACAAGCTCCTTGGTTCCGCTACGAGCTTCTTGGTTCCGCTACGAGCTTCTTGGGTCCGCTACGAGCTCCTTGGGTCCGCCGGGCCTGGATATCCAAATGAAAAGAAACTCATCCCTGAAGGGGTATTTTCTTTTCTCTTTGGATATTAGAACCACCCTAACTTGGCTTTCTAAATAAAAGAGAATACTCCCTTAAGGGACATTCTTTTCTCTTTGGATTCCGAGTTGGGTGTGATATCTCACTTTTGAATCACTTTCACAACATTTGACTTTAACAAATAATTACATTTACATTACATTCCAGAAAGAAAAAGAAAATCTAGGCACACCTGCAAGGTTATCCTAGACATTTATAATAAAACCATTCCCAAGCAGTTATATATTCATATTAAATTTATCAGCCACACTTGGCCATGCTCTTTTAATTTTAAGGGGGCTTAGCATTTTCTGAAGCACCTGCAGAAATTTTATGTTAATTCAAATCTTTAATTTGCCCCCTTTTTATTTAGCCCTGCACGAGCATGGCCACCTGCAGAAGATTATGTGAGCATCCAGATCGTTCCTATCCTAGGGGTAATCTATCGCCCATCACATCATTTCACAGATAGCAGTAAAAGGAAATAAACACTCACATCAATCATACAAGCATGCAATGAAAACCGAGAAAGCCCGTCACACAACAGCAAGAAAGTAAAACACCGGCCTAACCTAAAGCTAGAGTCGGTTGTTCTAGCAAACAAATTTAAGTGTGTGCTGTAGTCTGTGTGGTTTAAGGATATCCTAGGTTTACTATTAGTTAAAGTTGTTTAGTTGATTGAATTTTTAAGTTAAGATTATTACTAGATCCAAGGTGGGATGTCACTAAGTTTTCTATGTTCAGTGTTTTCTTTCCTAAAGGGTGCATGCATCCTAAGTCTAAGTTCTCTAAGACTATGTCCTTAATTTTTGTTCTTAAATGTCACTAATGTTGGGTGGGATGAAAAAAACTTGTTATCACTAACCCTCAGGACGTTGCATGCATGTAAAGGGGTTCAAGGATCTAATAATAAAAATAAAAAATAATCTTAATAAAATTGAAGTTACTATAGGAACCTAAAAGGAAAGGTTTCGCACAAACCACATCACGGTTTCCTTGGGGTTTTCTAAGTTTTAAGAAAACTTACAACACCGGGGGCTACGACCCGGTGGTTCCGCCCGTAGCACCTCTACCCGGCTGGATAGAGGCGACTGACACCTTTGATCTGCTTCCTCTTGTTCACTTGATTGGTACCATTCCTCGTAGTTCATGCAAATAAAGATAAGAAAATAGGGAAGAAGGATTAGAAGCACATTTAATAATTAATAATGAAATAATTGAAATTACTAAAAATAAAAACGTACCTTTCTTCGGGCTTGAAGACCAGCACAAGCTGTCTACCTTTTGAACTTTTCACTCTTGAAAGCATACTTTATATTTTTTCAACATTCACCCCAAGACACAAGGGGAAAAAGAAAAAAGAGAGAGATATATATATAATGGTAAAGGGTAGAATCCATCAATCTATCTTTTGTCTTCTCTTCTCACAAATTCGCCTCAAAGAGACTCCACATAATATTACATATTTCACACATTTGGGATTAAAAAGAAAAGCACCATGTATATGAAATTTTTGCATTATAATAGAATCCTTAAATGTTGAACAGAAACAAAAATTGATAAGAATGAATGTGTAACAAAATATGATAAATTTATAAGAATTTGATTGGCATAATCATCTTGTTTCAAATGAAGTCCTTACATTGATGACTTACCCATCAACTATAATGATTGAATCAATATTAGATGCCTACACAAGCTTTTATTTTAATAAGTTGTTATATTATAAAATGATTCTGGCCATACGAATTTAACAAAATTATATGATTTACAAAGAATTCCAGTTACACTTCCTTACCTCATATAATGAGATTTTGTTGATGCATTATCATTAAAGTGCATGAGTTGATAAAATACGAATGAGATTATTTTATTAATAGGATCCCTATACATATAAATAGTTGTTAAAATAAAAGATCTTAAATAATACATGTACCAAAGATTTGTTCAAAATCATTACATACAGCATATATAATTCTTTAAGCTTGTAAGTTAGCTACAGGATTTATAATAGAAAATTAGAATAGTTTAATCACTGCAATATATTGTATTTATTCGAGAGATAGGGAACCAAATTACTGAAAGAAATTCAAGCATATAAATGTATATAACTTGAATGAAAGATTTCAAAAGTTTAACCAATAGGAATAAAAATTGGTCATAAGAAAATCTATAATTTTAGAATTTTTTAAACACGGCATCTGACATCTTCTCATTTATCTCTAAATAAGTAATCAAAAGTGGCTTATTCAAATAGAAATAAGTGGTCTTTTAATGCAACATCTAACGTACAATTCTGAAAAGAATATTTAATACCTTTCGTATTCTTTACTGAAGATGGTTTGCAGGAATTGATTAAATGGAATTCACATGAATAGAATTTTCATGTAGAAAACTGAATGCGGCATGTGTGCGGAGAAGCCTAAGCGGGCTTGTGATGGCCTGCGGGAATGGGAGGTCCGAATGGAGGAACCAGAGGGAGGAGTCGCTAACTGCCCCTTCTTAATTGCATGAAACGACGCCAAAATCGCCCTCTTCATATTGCATGATCTGTTATCATCTTAGCTTTCATTTAATTTGAATTAAAGATCGAAATTAACTCGTTAAACAAAAAGAATATTGGGGAGTTGATTTGAAATGGAATTGATAATTTAAACAATTATTTTGAGTTAGATTTTAAAATTAGAATAATTTTAAATGATTAACTTTATCCCATTTTATGCCGATTTGATTTCAATTTGTTTGAGATGAGTCGATGTGGGCTAATCGGGCTTGTCGGCATTAAATTGAACTCGATTCGAGTCGATTTATCTAAATATAGAGTTGGTTCGTGTCGACCTACTTCGAGACGAGCTAATTTAATTTAAAACATGTTAAAATTGAATAATTTTGATTGGATTGATCCCGATTTAAACAATTTAGATTCAATTAATGTAAAATTTAATGAATTTAATTTTTGATTGATGTCAAAATAGCTTCATTTGATATCCAATTAATTCCAATTAGTCCGAGATGGGTATGTATGGTCGATTGAACCTGTCGAGTTGAAATTGAACTCAAATTGAGCTCAATTAATTCTAATGACGTTCGATTACACTATCATGATTAGAATCAAATTGGATTTGGGTTTAGTTTGGAGTTGAATTGGATTTGGATTGAATTGATTTTAATTTAGGTCGAGTTATCAAGTCGAGTCGATGCTACGTCATTAGGCGTCCACCTAAGAGGGAATCCTGAAGGTGAAGTCTACACTAGGTTACGAAGACCTAGGTACTAGAGATTTGATTAGGGGAATATTGGCCTCGAATAATGAGGTCAACAAATGGACCCCCAATAGGCATGATAAACTTGCCAAAGTTTATCGTGCGTATTGGTGTTGACCGAAACGATCAACCAGATCCAAAATTAAAATTGAAAATCTGAGTATACGAATTGAAGAGAATTTGTGCTTTGATAGAGAATAAGAATGAAAGCTGATAAATGATTGAATTGATTGAATGATTTAGAAGTTGATGTCAGCATTGATGATGACTTTAGTGAAATGATAACTAATAAGATTAGTATCATTTAGTAAAGTCAAGGTATGGAAAAGTTAAATGTAATGATGTGAATGTAGTTTGACAAGAATGTAAGAGTTTGAAAATTATTTTGATTTGAATATGAAAGTTTGAATGTGATTTTAACATTAGGATGGACAAGGACTTGCCCCAACACTAGTAGATCTAATCCTAAGGAAAGGAAGCACGGGGACTCACACCTATCCTTAAAAGACTAGAGGGTGACTAACTACGATGCGGCCAAAGAGGCTTGAATTTTATAATAGCTAGCCAAGGTCTAAGAAAAATAGGAAGCTCGGGGACTCACACCTATTCCTAACAGACCAAATTTCTTCTGGGTTGTCAATGACTACACTAGCTAGAAAGCATGGGGACTCACATCTAACTAGGGGAAACTAGCCTAAGGAAAGGAAGCATAGGGACTCACACCTATCCTTAAAAGACCAGAAGCCGACCGAGCTATGATGGGGCCAAAGAGGCTTAAATCCAACACTAGTCAGTCACGATCCTATGAGGTAGGACGCTCGGGGACTCACACCTACTCCTAAAAAGGATCAAATTCTCTTTTAGGTTTTCAATGACTAACCTAGCTAGAAAGCATGGGGACTCACATCTAACCAGGGGAACTAGTCAAGGAGATAGTCTACCTAAACCTCTAAGAATTTTGGCAAAAACTATCTAACCAGATTTAATTCTAATCCTAAGGAAAGGAAGCACGGGGACTCACACCTATCCTTAAAGGACTAGAGAATTTCTTTTAGGTTTTCAATGACTAACCTAGCTAGAAAGCACGGGGACTCACATCTAACCAGGGGGAATTAGCCAAGGAGATAGTCTACCTAAACCCCTAAGGATTTTGGCAAAAACTATCTAACCAGATTTAATTCTAATCCTAAGGAAAGGAAGTACGGGGACTCACACCTATCCTTAAAGGACTAGAGAATTTCTTTTAGGTTTTCAATGACTAACCTAGCTAGAAAGCACGGGGACTCACATCTAACCAGGGGGAACTAGCCAAGGAGATAGTCTACCTAAACCTCTAAGGATTTTGGCAAGAACTATCTAACCCGATTTAATTCTAATCCTAAGGAAAGGAAGCACGGGGACTCGCACTTATCCTTAAAGGATTCAGATGATCATATAGATAGGAAGCACGAGGGCTCACACCTAACCATAGAGGATCGAATTTAAGATTTAGAATTTAATGAAGAGAAGATGCCATTGGGGATGCTTATACTTCACTTCAGGATGTCAATAGGATGCCGTAAAAGCGGACTTAGACCTAAAGACAGATTTAAATTTGATGGCTGCCGTAAAAGCGGACTTAGACCTAAAGACGAATTTAAACTGGATGGCTGCCGTAAAAGCGGACTTAAGCCAGAAGTCAATAGGATGCCGTAAAAGCGGACTTAGACCTAAAGACGGATTTAACAGGTTGGCTGCCGTAAAAGCGGACTTAAGCCAGAAGTCAATAGGATGCCGTAAAAGCGGACTTAGACCTAAAGACGGATTTAACAGGTTGGCTGCCGTAAAAGCGGACTTATGCCGGAAGTCAGTAGGATGCTGTAAAAGCGGACTTAGACCTAAAGACGGATTTAACAGGTTGGCTGCCGTAAAAGCGGACTTATGCCGGAAGTCAGTAGGATGCCGTAAAAGCGGACTTAGACCTAAAGACGGATTTAAATTTGATGGCTGCCGTAAAAGCGGACTTATGCCGGAAGTCAATAGGATGCCGTAAAAGCGGACTTAGACCTAAAGACAGATTTAAACTTGATGGCTGGCGTAAAAGCGGACTTATGCCGGAAGTCAATAGGATGCCGTAAAAGTGGACTTAGACCTAAAGACAGATTTAAACTTGATGGCTGCCGTAAAAGCGGACTTATGCCAGAAGTCAATAGGATGCCGTAAAAGCGGACTTAGACCTAAAGACGGATTTAAATTTTAGTCGGGTTTGTGAATTTTAATGAATGTTTGATTTCTTTGAAACCCTTTGTCACAAATGACGTTAACAATTTGCAAAATGTTCTGTTGGAGATCAAAAAGCTTTTGTTTACGTCACTTTCTAGAAGGGGAGGGAAAAAATATTCACAAGAAAGATAGCCTTGAAATTTCTGAATTGAAAATTTGCTTTCTCCTCCATTATAAATGATCTTTATAACTTACAAATAATCCACTGGGGATTATGTTTTTATATCAGATCATCGTGTATGAAGAAAACAAAAGGAGAAAAAGGGTGGTAGTTCGATCATCTTTGAAAAGTAAAAGTTTATCAAAGCATCTCAACCACTCGAGCAGGAACGTAAGATCTTAACTAAAGATTCATTCCGTAATTGAATTTGTCTTGAGTAACTCAAAGAAAATAATCTAAATTTTCTAGAGTCCTCATTTGCAAGTTTTAAGAGAACTAAATGCAACATGATAAAATTTCTTTAGAAATTTTAACTTTTGCATGAGTTATCAAGAAACAAGAAGAATATTTGAGCATCCTTTATAGTGAAAGCACCAAGGAATATCAAATACTCACAATGATTAAAAAAAAGTTTGATTTTCATCAAAGAGTAAAAGCCTTGTTTTCATTTGATAATTTTCTTACAATATCTGAAAGTGTTCACTTAAGTTTTAATCATCTTATCCCAATGAAAATGACATAGGAAAAGATTCAAAAACTCAACGAAGGATGGGTTGACTCCTTCTAAATTAAATAATTTGAATACGACCAAACTGAGTTTAATCAAATAGTCAAAACTTGATAACTTTCTTTAAAGAAAATTGTAGTTTCAAACATTTTAAATTTCAATGCTATAGAAAGATTCTTTAACGGAGATAGAGTTATTTAGACTCTAACTTCTGATTCAAGTTTATGATAAAGTGAAGATACACCTTGAATTGAATTTTATGTCTATTTGACGAAGTCATCATGGGCTTTATCGAGGATAGAATACATCCAATTCTAACATCCAAGATTAGTCAATCATGGACCGGGTCAAACTGTAGCTTGATTTTGGTTTGAAGTTTGACAAAGATTCAAACAAAGATATCATCGACATTACTAAGGATAGAACCCCTCATGTTCTAACATCCTAGTTCAGTCCATGATAAATTTAAATTTGGATGTGACATTTACTCATGATGAATGAGAACATTACACAATCTCAAAACCAACTAAGGGGTATACCTTAGTTTAGTTCAAAAAATTTAAAGTTAGGACCCTGTCTAGAATCTCATTCAAACTAGAAGATGTTCAAAAGAAAGTTGAAGATATTTGATTAATGATTTGTTTATGCATCTCAATTAGGTTAGTTATATGAAACCCAATAATGCACAACCAGCATCATTATAATTCCAGTTAGATTGATCATCTTTGTGATTTTTCTTGACAATGATTTGAAGATATGAATTGACCTACTCAAGCTGCAAACTATAGAGATCTCGGGATTTAGATTTTGTTAACCCATATCAAAGCTTCCTACAAGCAAAACTGGGGTTTCCTTCTCCATCTTTTTTCTTCTTTGTGAATTAAGAACTAATCCAAAAAGAATTAAATTAGAGGTAGAAATTCAATCTTTTCAAATCTTTTAAATTCAATAGGACATCAATGCTTGGTGATGAACCAAAATTTTAAATTCTTAAAGTCAAGTGTTAAAAATATTAAAAGATGAATGAGTCCTCTGATATTCAGGATTTAGAAAAGGAAGCCATAATTCATCTTTTTTTTTTTGCTACACATTTAATGATGTCTCTTTTTTTTTCCTTTTCTTTTCTTTTCTTTTTTTTTTCTTTTCTTTCTTTTTCTTTTCTCTTTCTTTTTTTTTTTTTTAAGAGGCTTCCTTTACTCAAATCTTGAAATGATTATTTCATTTATAAAATCATCTTTCAAGCATAAAATGAAAATCCTCTTATGCAAGGATGATCTATTTATAAATCGGACCCAGTTCTATGGTAGGAATAAACAATTTAACCGATTATGAACAGGTTCATCAACTTGCAAGATGCCTATAAGATGTATAATAACAAGGAAAAGACCAAGACTTTCACCTCTATTTCCAATTTCAATTTGATATAGACCTTAATTCAAAAGAAAATACGTATTGATATCATAATAAGTGAATCAAATATAATTTTATTTTTATCAATAAGAGAAGGAAACTTTCAAAGATGTTATAAAATCACCTGACTTAGTATCAATTCGAGATGTATCAATTAATATTAAGGAAAAGCCACATGACAAATAAATGTTTATTATATCATGGGTTAACCTAAAATAAAAAAAAAACTTGAACTGTCCTAAGTCTTTGACTCAAGTAGGAATTTGAGATGATCAATCTTAACAAGAATTGCTCATGAGTTTTCTCAAATGGAGTGATAAAGCCAGGAATAAACTTAGCTAAGATTTAATTTAAACATATCACCATAAGAGAAAACTTCAGATTGTGTACAAAGGCTTTTATATAATTGATTAGGTCATTTATATTTATCAGATGCCTTAAAATTTATTTTCCATCAGAGTTAAACCATATGACAGAGGACAAATCGTTGTATCCATATGGTGCCCTTAGGAAATAAAATTTAAAGGCATCCTAAACTTTGACCTACAAGAATGTTAAAACTGAGGGAATTCAAAATAATTTTCAAACTTCAACACATCAACCAATAATTATACATTCCTAAAATTAGAAAAGTCATAATATGGTCGAATATAAAATTTGGAAATACATTTGAATTTAGTTTAGGTGATTACTAGAAACCTAGCAAAATTAGTTGAACTTTTGTACTTTGAACTTTCAAAAGATTAGATATATCTTCATTTAAGGCGTCAATCCACCTGAGTGGAGGGAGGGAGGGAACATACTTTTCTTATTAGCATTGAAATCACGGGCCTTATTCTTTAAGTATTTAGAGGAGTCAACCACAATGAACATTTTATTACAATTTAAAGAAAATAGAGGTAAATTTCTTTTGAGAGAGATCAACCTACTATTTTCTCTAACAAAATCAGTTTTATAAGCTTAACTTGTATTTGAACAATCAAACTTTTCTCAAATTGAATAGGCTTTAATCTTGAAAATCTTGCATAGATCAGATTATGGACCATGTCCTAGCAAACATATCAAGCTACAAATGATATGTAACTACAATATGTTATTAGGACAAGCAAATGTTTTGATTTGAAGGTTTGAGCTTTTGGACCCTATCCTACCACACATATTAAGCTATAAAAATATATAACTGCAACATGTGAGTCTAGATAGAGAGAAAATTTTGATTTAAAAGCTCAGATTTTCTTAAGATTTGTCCCGCCACATATCGAGTTACAAAAATATATAACTACAACATGTTAGCTAGGATACAGAGAAGTTTACAATTTTGAAGATTTAAAATTTTTTTCGACCCAATCCAAGTAATATGTTGAGCTACTAAAAGAAGTAACTGTACATACCACTAATGATTGGATAAAGAGATTTTATTTTTAGTAGTCGTATGAAGAGGCATAAAGAAAACATCCCGTCAATAATTAACGGGGGTTCTATAAGACCTCATTTTATAATTTTAAGAGATGTCGATCAAATTATCCAAGAATGAAATGAATAATATAATCGACGGAAGAAGGATAGTTACAACCTATGCCAAGCACAAGTATACTACCGATGTAAGAGTATGAATCACTGCTAAAGATGGAGAGAGGATTGATCCCCAGCGGAGTCGCCAGAAAAACCTTGGTGGGAAAATTTATGTCGCCACGCAGATTTTGATTTCTCCTATTTTGTAATCGAATACTGCATTAAGAATAAAGTACAGTCTCGGGAGATTGACACAATATTCTATAATGGATTCAATATCAAAACAGGGTTTTAGAAAATAATATTTCTATAGTCAAACACAATTCTATGAATAACATATCATCTTGAGAGATGAACACGAAATTCTGTAGAATGTGTTTAAAAATAGAAATATAGTTTTGAAAAGTTCATCCATCCCTTTATTTAGGTGTAATAAGGAGAATATTGTATCATCTGAAAAGACGAACATAACATTCTTCAAAAACACCCAAAAGAAAGAATGGGTTTTATAAAAGTCATCATTTCTAAAATTGAACATAATAAATAGAATATTATATTACCTGTAAAGATAATAATAATATTCTATAAATATGTTTAAAGTTAGAAATGAGGTTTTAAAACATGTCTGCGTTCCCAAAGATTTTTCCCTTGTTTTATAAAAATAAAACAAGGTTTATTTTAATCTGGGATTCTCAAATCCCTATAGGGGCAAGCCCCTATAGTTAATTACATCCTAGGAGGGGTACTCCTAAGAAAACTCTCGATTAAAGCAGTGATTTTGTACCCTCTGATTACAAAGTAGAAGACAAGGGAAGAAGTAAGAATTTTCAAGGAGAAAGCTCAACGTTGAACAGTTATTAACGGGTCAAAGGAAGAAAAGTAGGAGGTGCTGGATTCTGAGAAGCTCAGAGGCAACCTCAGTCTACCCTATGTTGGGCTTTACATTTTAAGAGAGAAACTTTAGGTTTGAGTTGATATTTTATTAGAAATTTGGGATTATATTCCCGGAGGGTGAGGACTTAAGATTTAAAAATCTGCCTCAGAACCTAAGTCTAAATTGGGTACTACAAAGTAGTGACCCGAACCTGACTAATGCAGTGCAAATCTGGACTTACCCCGGCCTGGATTGGGGAGCCAGCTAACCACCTAGGCGCTTCAAATCCATGTGTCCAGTCTCTTATGAAAGATGGGTAGGGACGTTATTTAAGTTTTGAGGAATCGGGGCCGACATCTAAGACAAAATCTAATTGGCCCCTTTACTTATGTAGGGTAAATGATGCCTAGGAGCATAATGCAATTAAAATTTTAGACTCTTTTAATTTGTATCTAATGCAATGCATGCTAATTGACTCGAATGCATAAAATGATTTATGAAGCAGTTTTAAAATCAGGCTTAGAAAATAGATTTTTCCCTAGAGATTGCACAGCATCCCCTTGACAGAACTGCACCCTAATAGGTCAGGTGGTCTGCCAGAACCCGCAGGCGGGGAGGTGCCTAACAAGGAAGAGAAAGTAATAATATGATTATGCTGACTCTCGGCGGTCCGAGCTTACTTCTTAGATTCGTTAAAGTTTCTATGTGAGCCTAAAAAATTTTATTTTTAAATTTCAAGTAGAAAAAGTTTATCGTGATCCTTACAAAAAAAACACTCCGATGCGTATCCAGGCTAAAACAAAATACGGCATGCAAGAGTCCTAAAAAAAAACTAGTGCACAAACAAAGTAAACACTCAAATTAAATTATCCAAAAATATAATGTCCAATGTCCAGTTTATTTACAACCCAGGGTCTACTGAAAAAGTAAAGTGGCCGGGCACCACTGACAACAAACCCGGATTCTAATCCTAAGACTGACGCAAGTGATTTCAAAATGGGATATACTTTTCTTTTTATCTTCATTTCTTCGTCTTCTTCATCTTCACTTTTTGTCTTCTTTCCTTTACAAGCTTCTTGGATCTGCTACAAGCTCCTTGGTTCCGCTACGAGCTTCTTGGTTCCGCTACGAGCTTCTTGGGTCCGCTACGAGCTCCTTGGGTCCGCCGGGCCTGGATATCCAAATGAAAAGAAACTCATCCCTGAAGGGGTATTTTCTTTTCTCTTTGGATATTAGAACCACCCTAACTTGGCTTTCTAAATAAAAGAGAATACTCCCTTAAGGGACATTCTTTTCTCTTTGGATTCCGAGTTGGGTGTGATATCTCACTTTTGAATCACTTTCACAACATTTGACTTTAACAAATAATTACATTTACATTACATTCCAGAAAGAAAAAGAAAATCTAGGCACACCTGCAAGGTTATCCTAGACATTTATAATAAAACCATTCCCAAGCAGTTATATATTCATATTAAATTTATCAGCCACACTTGGCCATGCTCTTTTAATTTTAAGGGGGCTTAGCATTTTCTGAAGCACCTGCAGAAATTTTATGTTAATTCAAATCTTTAATTTGCCCCCTTTTTATTTAGCCCTGCACGAGCATGGCCACCTGCAGAAGATTATGTGAGCATCCAGATCGTTCCTATCCTAGGGGTAATCTATCGCCCATCACATCATTTCACAGATAGCAGTAAAAGGAAATAAACACTCACATCAATCATACAAGCATGCAATGAAAACCGAGAAAGCCCGTCACACAACAGCAAGAAAGTAAAACACCGGCCTAACCTAAAGCTAGAGTCGGTTGTTCTAGCAAACAAATTTAAGTGTGTGCTGTAGTCTGTGTGGTTTAAGGATATCCTAGGTTTACTATTAGTTAAAGTTGTTTAGTTGATTGAATTTTTAAGTTAAGATTATTACTAGATCCAAGGTGGGATGTCACTAAGTTTTCTATGTTCAGTGTTTTCTTTCCTAAAGGGTGCATGCATCCTAAGTCTAAGTTCTCTAAGACTATGTCCTTAATTTTTGTTCTTAAATGTCACTAATGTTGGGTGGGATGAAAAAAACTTGTTATCACTAACCCTCAGGACGTTGCATGCATGTAAAGGGGTTCAAGGATCTAATAATAAAAATAAAAAATAATCTTAATAAAATTGAAGTTACTATAGGAACCTAAAAGGAAAGGTTTCGCACAAACCACATCACGGTTTCCTTGGGGTTTTCTAAGTTTTAAGAAAACTTACAACACCGGGGGCTACGACCCGGTGGTTCCGCCCGTAGCACCTCTACCCGGCTGGATAGAGGCGACTGACACCTTTGATCTGCTTCCTCTTGTTCACTTGATTGGTACCATTCCTCGTAGTTCATGCAAATAAAGATAAGAAAATAGGGAAGAAGGATTAGAAGCACATTTAATAATTAATAATGAAATAATTGAAATTACTAAAAATAAAAACGTACCTTTCTTCGGGCTTGAAGACCAGCACAAGCTGTCTACCTTTTGAACTTTTCACTCTTGAAAGCATACTTTATATTTTTTCAACATTCACCCCAAGACACAAGGGGAAAAAGAAAAAAGAGAGAGATATATATATAATGGTAAAGGGTAGAATCCATCAATCTATCTTTTGTCTTCTCTTCTCACAAATTCGCCTCAAAGAGACTCCACATAATATTACATATTTCACACATTTGGGATTAAAAAGAAAAGCACCATGTATATGAAATTTTTGCATTATAATAGAATCCTTAAATGTTGAACAGAAACAAAAATTGATAAGAATGAATGTGTAACAAAATATGATAAATTTATAAGAATTTGATTGGCATAATCATCTTGTTTCAAATGAAGTCCTTACATTGATGACTTACCCATCAACTATAATGATTGAATCAATATTAGATGCCTACACAAGCTTTTATTTTAATAAGTTGTTATATTATAAAATGATTCTGGCCATACGAATTTAACAAAATTATATGATTTACAAAGAATTCCAGTTACACTTCCTTACCTCATATAATGAGATTTTGTTGATGCATTATCATTAAAGTGCATGAGTTGATAAAATACGAATGAGATTATTTTATTAATAGGATCCCTATACATATAAATAGTTGTTAAAATAAAAGATCTTAAATAATACATGTACCAAAGATTTGTTCAAAATCATTACATACAGCATATATAATTCTTTAAGCTTGTAAGTTAGCTACAGGATTTATAATAGAAAATTAGAATAGTTTAATCACTGCAATATATTGTATTTATTCGAGAGATAGGGAACCAAATTACTGAAAGAAATTCAAGCATATAAATGTATATAACTTGAATGAAAGATTTCAAAAGTTTAACCAATAGGAATAAAAATTGGTCATAAGAAAATCTATAATTTTAGAATTTTTTAAACACGGCATCTGACATCTTCTCATTTATCTCTAAATAAGTAATCAAAAGTGGCTTATTCAAATAGAAATAAGTGGTCTTTTAATGCAACATCTAACGTACAATTCTGAAAAGAATATTTAATACCTTTCGTATTCTTTACTGAAGATGGTTTGCAGGAATTGATTAAATGGAATTCACATGAATAGAATTTTCATGTAGAAAACTGAATGCGGCATGTGTGCGGAGAAGCCTAAGCGGGCTTGTGATGGCCTGCGGGAATGGGAGGTCCGAATGGAGGAACCAGAGGGAGGAGTCGCTAACTGCCCCTTCTTAATTGCATGAAACGACGCCAAAATCGCCCTCTTCATATTGCATGATCTGTTATCATCTTAGCTTTCATTTAATTTGAATTAAAGATCGAAATTAACTCGTTAAACAAAAAGAATATTGGGGAGTTGATTTGAAATGGAATTGATAATTTAAACAATTATTTTGAGTTAGATTTTAAAATTAGAATAATTTTAAATGATTAACTTTATCCCATTTTATGCCGATTTGATTTCAATTTGTTTGAGATGAGTCGATGTGGGCTAATCGGGCTTGTCGGCATTAAATTGAACTCGATTCGAGTCGATTTATCTAAATATAGAGTTGGTTCGTGTCGACCTACTTCGAGACGAGCTAATTTAATTTAAAACATGTTAAAATTGAATAATTTTGATTGGATTGATCCCGATTTAAACAATTTAGATTCAATTAATGTAAAATTTAATGAATTTAATTTTTGATTGATGTCAAAATAGCTTCATTTGATATCCAATTAATTCCAATTAGTCCGAGATGGGTATGTATGGTCGATTGAACCTGTCGAGTTGAAATTGAACTCAAATTGAGCTCAATTAATTCTAATGACGTTCGATTACACTATCATGATTAGAATCAAATTGGATTTGGGTTTAGTTTGGAGTTGAATTGGATTTGGATTGAATTGATTTTAATTTAGGTCGAGTTATCAAGTCGAGTCGATGCTACGTCATTAGGCGTCCACCTAAGAGGGAATCCTGAAGGTGAAGTCTACACTAGGTTACGAAGACCTAGGTACTAGAGATTTGATTAGGGGAATATTGGCCTCGAATAATGAGGTCAACAGTCGTGTGTAACAAAACTGGTTCTAATGATGTGGGCGGGGATTGTGATGGCCATGATAATGGTGATGTTGTTTTATTGCGAAATTTGAAAGTGTTGGAGCAAGATTCCTTAGTTGATGTGCCTGTCGAGCTTATGCCTTCCGATGCTTTAAAGGCTGCTATGGTTTCTAATAGAGCTAATAATGGGTTGGATCAATCGGATTGGCTGAATGGGCATGTCTCTCCTTGTGGGGAGCCTGAAGAGGACTTGGAGGAACCATCTGAGGAATTTTGTGACTTGTATGCTTTAACTGTGAGTAATAATATCCATAAAACCTTATCTAAAGGTGGCAGTAAGCGGTGTCGACGGAAATCAAGGAAGTGATAATTTCCCCTTGGTTGTGGCTCTTGGCTGTTTGGGTTGTTGAGGCTTTGTTGCTGGGTTGCGGTTCTGGCTTTGTTGGTTTGGTGATTTGTAGTCGGTGTATCTCTCATTTTAATTTTATTTTAGTTGTTAGTCTTTTTTGGGACTAATTTTTTGCAGGTGCTTTGGAGGTTGCCGGGCTGGCTGCTGGGGCTGTGTGGTCTCTTCTGGCTTTCTTTTAGTTTGTTTCCTCTGTGTTTGTTTTTGTAATTAGATGGTTTTCGTGGCCCGTAGGTTTTCTTTCAATAGCTGTACTTTTTAGAGGGCTGTGGAACCTTTAAGGACTTGTAATTTTATTTTGATATTAACACGTAGGCCCCCACCGTTGGGGTTTCCCTTAAAAAAAAAAAAAAAAATCATACTAGAAATTACAAAAAAAGACAAATTTGTGTCAACTTCAAAACAATTTCTACACACCCTAAACTTTGACAAACTGAATACAATATGCCCCTTATTGTAGGAATACGCATTTATTTCAAGCAGAATCAGTTTGAGATAAGTAATTCTTTATGAGGGTCAAATCAATTGACCTTGGAGCATGCTCACAAACTACCAAATTTGCAGCAGATCCAAGGAGTGAGAGATTTCCAGCCACTGTGCTCACCCATGCAAGTATCAATCAAACACGAGCCTCTTCTGATGCAGAGATCGAAGTTGCTGATGTCGCCACTCTACTCCCTAGTAACAGAACTATGAACAGAAGAACATGTCAGTACTTTATGTGAGAATTACTAAGATTGATATGAAGTAGAAATAATTCAATTACTAATGATGTTAATGCTGAAATACAATACAACTATTCTTTTATTCATATGGTTGTATACTATGTTGGATATGTTTCTCCTCAAAAATATAAATTTTAACGGCATAAATGCAAAAACCTTAGTAAAATTTCAATTGAAAATGTACTGCATACTTTCAGTAGTTAGCAAAGAAAAAAGGACAAGAAAAAAAGAATCAAACATTTTACCAGTGGGCACATTTGAGGCAACATTTTACCAAGAATGACCACACTAAGCAATGCAATCCCACCAATACTGTCAATGCGTGAATACTTTTCTACAGCTTCGCAAAGGGTGCTTGGTATTCCTGTTTTATTGAAGCCATCAACAGCTATAAACATCCCACAAAAGAATATCAATAATGAGTATGAAACCTGAAACAAATTCAACAGACAGAAAAATTCAGGCTATATTAGAAAAATTCAAAAGCTACCACATCAATGTTGCTGGCTACTGAACATGATAGATTCACAATTAGTATCAGAAGAGGTTCAAGGTTGAAAATGTTCAATTAATAAAATTTATAGCACAATTCTGATTTTGAGACATTTGTTATATTTCTATTACCAACGATAACTTCTACAAATATATATTTTTCTTGCAGCAGTGGCGGAGTTAGAAAGTTTTTGTAGCGGGGCTCAAATTAATTTTCTTTAAAAAGTCTCCTAATAAAGATGATCGGTTATTAAGGTTTTTCATAATTCTAATAAAAGGTATTAAAAAAATGCTTTGGAGGGTAGTAGTAATAGACTCCGGAGAAGCAGATAAGATGTAATTTTCAGTATCAACAATTTTTAAAAAATGGAGTCTAGGCGAAAATTAGCAGATAATAATAATTATATACAATATCACATAAAGTACTGACATATTCTTCGGTTCAAAGTTCTACTGCTAAGGAGTAGAGTGGCAGCATCAGCAGCTTTAATTTCTGCTTCAGAAAAGGCTCGTGCCTGGCTGATACTTGCATGGGTGAGCACAGTGGCCAAAAATCTCTCTCTCCTTGGATATGCTGCAAACTTGATAGTTTGTGAGCAAGCTCGAAGGGCTCAATTTTATGGTTATACTCTCTCCTTTTGGAGCCACTTAAACTTTGTAGATCCTTCTACTATTATTGTCATTGCAATTGGTTTGCCCCTTGTAAGGAGTAACTGATCTCAAATTAATTTTGCTTGAAATAATTGCTTATTCCTACAATAAGTGGCATATTGTAGGGGAAATTTTTGAAAGGATCACTGTTTAAAATTGTATTAGCAAAAGGAATTTAATAAAAATTTAATTTAAAAAGGATCATACACGTGAACAGTAAAGACGTTTTTTAATAAAACACAATCAATATTTGCGTTTTAAAGAAAAACACACATAAAAATAGCGTTTTCATAAAAAACGCAATCAGCTTCTGCGTTTTTATTTTTAATTAATTTTTTTGGACTTTTGGGCTTAGACAGATTGAGAGAGAGAGCAGAGAGAAAAAAATTGCGAGAGAGAAATGGATAGAGACAGAGGGAGAGGGAGAGGGAGAGGGAGAGGGAGAAAGAGGCGCGGAGAGAGAAAGGGAGCAGTAAAAATTTTAAATATTTTTTCTGTACATTTTAAAATCCATAAAATTTTTTTTTAAAATAAAAATCTAAATAAGATAATTGATAAAAAAATTTTAATTTAGTATTAAAATTTATATATTTAATAATATTTTATATTTAAAATATAAATTTAATTTAAAATTAATTTATTAATCATAATTATAATATTTAATTTAGTATTAAAATTGATATAGTTTAATAATATTTAATTTAATATTAAAATTTATATATTTAATAATATTTAATATTAAAATTATTTTAATATAAATATAATTCAAAATTAATAGAAAATGTACAAAAAATATTTAAAAATTTTAAAAATTAATAGATTAAAAATATGTAAAAATTATATATAAATATAGCTTAGATTTAATTAATTTATTTATTAATATAAATTTTAAATGATGTATTTTTCATTTAATAATATATATTTAATATACTTTATTAATTAATATGCTTTTAAATATTACTAAATTTGATATAATTTGAAAATTTTTAATTTAATATTAAATTTGATATAATTAAATCATCTTTAGTTTAATATCAAAATTGATATATTTAATATCTCTAAAAAATTTTTTGTAAATATAACTTATAATTAATTTTTAACTTCAAATTAATACACTTATATATAAATATAACTTAAAATTAATTAATTTACTTATTAATATAAAGTTTAAATGAAGTCATTTAATTATATTTTAAATATTTATTTAAATTTAAAATTAATTTATTAATCATAATTATAATAATTAATTTATATTAAAATTGATATAATTTAATAATATTTAATTTAATATTAAAATTGATATATTTAATAATATTTAATATTAAAATTATTTTAATATAAATATAATTCAAAATTAATAGATTAATCATGTAAAATAATTCAAAATTTTTTTATCAATTATCTTATTTAAAATTTTATTTTTATTTTAAAAAATTTATGAATTTTAAAATTTGCAAAACCGTATTTAAAAATTATGCTCCTCTCTCCGCGCCACTTTCTCTCTCTCCTTTTCTGTCCAGCTCCCTCTCTCTCTCTCTCAATTTTTTTCCCTCTGCTCTCTCCATCTCTAAGCCCAAAAATCCAAAATAAACTAATTAAAAATTTCTGTTTCTATTGAAAACGCAGAAGCTGATTGCGTTTTTTAAGAAAATAATATTTTTATATGCATTTTCTTGAAAACGTAAATACATATTAAAAATGCTATCACTGTTCCCGTGATCCTTTTTAAATTAAATTTTTATTAGGTTCCTTCTGCTAATACAATTTTAAACAGTGATTCTTTTAAAAATTTCCCTCATATTGCATTCAGTTCGTCAAAATTTTGAATGTGAAGAAAATTAGCGGATAATAGTAATTATATACAATATAATATATATATATATATAAAGAGAGAGAGAAAGGGATGGGGGCACATTCCGCTATAAACCCCCTCCTTTCTCCGCTCCTACTTGCAACAATTCTATGATTATTTTTACAAAAGAATTTCAGTCATCCTAGAAGAACTCTTAGGTGTGAAAGAATCCTCAACATAATTGTTGGAGAATGTTTCTCTAATATTATGGGTTTTAGATTTGAGCCATATACTTTGTCATTTATCGCACACCATTTTTTAAAAGGGAGATTTACATACATACTATCTTATACTATTCTATTTATATATTTAACACCTAAAATTTTAATATTACATACATACCACCCTTAGATCATTTTTATATTAAATATGAGTGGTAGAAATGAAATATATGAGTGATAGAAAAGAAATATAAGTAATATATTTGATATTAAAATAATATAGGGTGGTATGTATGTAATATTAAAGTTTTAGATGTTAGATATATAAATAAGTTGTTATATAGTGATATGTATGTAAATTTCCCTTTTTAAAAATAAGGGCACTTAAGGTTCTAAAGTAGCCCCCAATGAAACCTAAGTTGATGACAAAATAATCTTTAAAAAAATAATAAAATTCTTCATTAAAAAGAACAACAAGAGCAAGAGAAGCAGTAACAGCCGTCCAAGACATGTTAAGCCCCAGAAGAAGAGCAATTTTTTTGCCATATACTTTGCCATTTATCACACACCATTTTTTGAAGAATATATATATAATTAAGAACTATTATATAACTAATTTAAATATTATTATATTTAAAATAAAAATAATTAACATTAAATGAAATTTTAATTACATATGTGCTATTAATAATGTGGAGTATAAAATGTTTTACTCAAATCAAACTCGATTAGCATAATGTTGAGCCCAACAAAAAGAGTCATATATGATATATGTAGCTGGCATTAAAATAAAGTTTTGAGCATAATAGAAACATAATTGTGTCTTACATATATGAACATCTGTTGCGCACATTATATTAGGTTGCATTCATGAACATATGTTATATACATAATTGAATAAGCATTATATACATGGGCAGAAACAGTCTTAATTTTCAGGGGGGGGGAGGGGGGGGGGGGGGGGGGGGGGGGGCAAACTTACAAGTAAAAGTGTAGGGATTTCACAGATATGTCGGGGTCCAAGGGGACAGCGCCCCCTGGCGAGTTTCGACCTGACCAATCAAGTCGCGGGGTCAAGGGGCGACCTCTAGGCAGCGTTGTTTTTTTGGTTGTAAGGATATTTTTGGATTCTCTTTACTATTTCTCTTTGTATTTGATTCATCGTTCCCTAATAATAACATATATACACAATGTGTTTAATTATGTTTGGGGCAATTGTGTAAATATCATAGTATTTTAAAACTTTTAAGAGGGGACAATTGCCTAAAAACCCTTGTAATAAAGACTAAAAAATAAATAGCAGGCCATAAATTATCTAAAAAATCCTATAATAATATTTTTTTAAATATTTTGAAGGGGGACAATTGCCCCTCGGGCTCTAGGTAGATCCGCCCTTGATTGTATATGTTGGTTTCTTTGAACTTATCCCTAGTGGCTAGGTCTTCGTAGCCTAAGGCCGACATGTAACGGATAGGATTCCCTTTTAATGAATGCCCAATGACTCAGTACTAATTCGGCCGTGTAACAACAACTAGCAAAAAGGAAAACAACTGCAAAACTCTCGGGTTCGCCATGTCGACCTTCACAACCTTGCTCTGTGAGATCGGTAAGAAACCTGCAATGAAGCAAAATGCATACGAACAAGCAGGGAAAACAGGAAAGACAAAGCAGGAAGAAAATGTTTCATCTCATATTTTCATATTGTTCTATCTTAACCTCATCCATACATATAGTGATGCATAGCTAGATAGTTAGAAACGAACTGTGATTACGAACAGATCAGAAAAAGGAACCTGCTGCGCATAGGAGTGGTGGGCATATGAGATGTGTACGGATTTATAAGACGTCTTGCTTATGACGCCGCCATGTTTTGCTGTTATAATAGCACAGAAGAAGTTGTTGAGCGAGTCGATGAGAGAATGGGTACGAAGAAGCTATATATAAGCTGCGCTTAGAAACTAGAATGTTCTCTTTTAGTTAGTGCGTAGGTTCCATGGCGGTCGCTACGCGTCTAACAGAGGAGATTGAGGAAGTTTGTGGCGGTAGGGAGCAGGCCTTTTAAATCCATAGCGTCGCGTATGTGTTTGACGATTTGCCCCTAAGAATAAATTGCTTGGTGGAATAGAAGTGGGCGCAAGCTAGCAGACATTTCCTGTTTTTTATGATACAGCAAGTAACTAAAAGGGGTGATTGAGGTGAAATTATTACATGTGGTCACTGGATGTTATTCGGAGATGAATCAGGATGCCTCACATCACAAATATACTATACTGCTATATATTGAATGATGTGTTACGTTCTGATTGGCCTCCAGACCGTTCGATAACTGCACGTAATAATATATCCTGATCGGGACACCTTTGTTTTTTTGTCTTTTTTTGTTTACTTTTTTTTTATTAAACAGGTTTGTTTTAAGCATGTTTATTTACTGTAGTTTATACATATTTTTATTTATTATGTTTTAAAATAAATTAAATTACTTTTAAAACTATTTAAAACATTAGGACTTATTTTGAGTATTTTTAAAAATAATTATTATCATTGCTGGCCATTGAGCAACCACCCCACCATATAAATCAATTTATTTAATATTCAATAAAAATTTACATTTTGACAAATCAAACATATTTATTTTAAATAAAAACATTAAAATAAAATATAAATATAAATAAAAAATAAAAAAAATGTGATCTTGACAGCCCCAATGGGACTGTTTATTATGTTTATTTTTTGTTTCAGTTTTACCTCTTTTATTTTTTTATATTTTTACTTGAAATAAAGCATATTTGACAACTTAAATATTTTTTGGAAGAAAAAATAAAAAATAAAACTGATCTTAAACATATCCGTATAAACTATCAACAATCAATATTAAGAGCTTTTTGAGATCAATTTCTATTTTTTTACATATTTTTTTATTTTATTTATAACTTAATATAAAATAAAAATATACTTGGTATCCTAAATAAGTTTTATATTTATTTCAAAATAAAAATATATTTGGCAATAGTTATTTTTATTTATTATCCTAAATAAGTTGATCTGGGTGGTTTTATTAGAAGAAATGAAAGCACCTAAAAATTATTATTGATACGTCATCAAAAAATTATCTTGATCGGGCACGAATCTCGAGAAAAAACTCAAGTTGCAAACTTCAAAAATTAATTCGGAGACCATTTAAACTCCGATTTCAGCAAGCTTACAGTCGAACTGAGCGTCTCGGAAATACGAATCCAACAACACCAAATTCGACTCAATCCGAGCCCAAACGAGTCCAAATCAAGTACCCGAAGTGCTGTTTGCATCAAACAGCAATTTGAGTTACCAAACGGTCTTCGATTTTGACGAGCTTATAATCGAATCGAGCGGCTCGACGAGACGAATCCAACGAGCCCAAGATCGCAGAATTCTGATATCATTAAGACCTTCAAATGCTTGATAAACGGTTCATGATCAAGGGATTCAATATCGGCCGTTCATCCGAATCACTCCCTATTCGCCCCTGATCCCTCACATATTTACGGGCTATGCCACTCCAGAAAAACTATAAATAGTCCCTCATTTCTCTTAAGAGGGGACCCAAGCCAAGAAGAGAATAAGAGAAGGAAGAGAAGAGAAGCCTAGGAGGGAATAACTCCTCCTCGACCACCGCCAGAACACCGCCGGAACTCCGCCGGAACACCGCCGGAACATTGCCGGAACTCCGCCGGAACACTGCCGGAACACCACCGAAGCACCACCAAGCGTCCGAGGGACGCCGGAGCTCTGCCCGACACGGGAGCAACGTCGGAATTCTGCCCGACGCCGGAATTCTACCCGACGCCCGAGTGACGCCGGACTTCTTTCCAAGTGACGCCAGAATTCTACCCGACGCCCGAGTGACGCTGGAATTCTGCCGGACACTCAAGTGACATCGGAACTCTGCTTGTCCTTGTAACTGATACTCATTGTAATCTGATCGTCCTGAATTTAAAGGACGAATCAGCCTCGTGTACTTCAAACGACACTAGTGGAACTCTTTCAACTGGGCGTGGCCCCGTGGTTTTTTCCCTTTCCAGGGTTTTCCACGTAAAAATCCTGGTGTTACTATTTCAATTCTGTTTGTGTGCTGAATATACGTACAACGCTGAGACGAAAAATTAAAATCTATCGCCGCGTATATTTGAGTCCACAACAGTTTGGCGCCGTCTGTGGGAATCTTATCCCACAACTTTAAGTATTGCTACGATGGTCAACAGGCGTAGCAGTCGCCTCATAGGAGCCTCCCACTCTCACTCTCATCAATCCAGGAATCAGTCTATGAATCATAGACGCCCGATAGCTGCCTCTTTATACCCCGGGGGGCAAAACGCACCTGGAGAAGGGACCTCGGGACCCTCCCTAGAAGAGAGAATTCAAAAGATGGAAGAATCTCAAAACGAGATCCTACAACTCTTGCGAGAGACTCGACAACCGACCCTAGCACCTCAGGAGGAGGTTCTTCTCCCTCGAGATCCACCACGTGTCGAAGCTGTTCAAATCGAACATCTTCAAGACGAGATTCCTCTTCCTCAACTCAGGAGGCGTTCGCAGTCGCATCAAGATAATGAACTGGCTGATACAGCAAGTTCTACCCATCCTTCGCACACAGGTCGGCAACCTCGTATTCCTTTGGACCTCCCCGAAGAGTTAGCCCGACCACACATTGCTGAGCTCCCTCGCAATGCCCTTCGCCACGAACTGCGACGATTGGTCCGAGAAGAGTTCCCTACAGGAGGCATAAGGCAACCCCTTCGTCAGTGGGACTTGCAGGAGTCGTCACCCTTGATAGAAGCTATTCTTCAACACGCTATTCCGGCAGGATTTAAACTACCAAGCATCGATTCCTACGACGAGACATCCGACCCGTACGAGCACATCGATCATTACAGAACCATCATGCATATCCAGCGAGCTTCGGATGCCCTCATATGTCAGGTTTTTCCTACTACACTCAAAGGACAGGCGCGAACATGGTTCTATTCTCTTCCATCTGGAACGATCCCTTCATTCGTCAAATTGGCCAAAGCCTTCGTTGAACAGTTTGTAGCCAATCGAAGAATTGCTAAAGATTCTTCCCACCTCTCCGGGATTCGTCAAAACGAGCGAGAATCGTTAAAAGAGTACTTTCAGCGATTTTCCACCGAGGCACGACAGATTCCAGGACTAAACCCAGAATTGCTCCGAGGGGTCTTCCTTGGAGGCCTTCGTCCTGGTCCTTTCTATTCGGCACTTATGCGCGACACGGTTCATTCATACGCCGACCTGATTCATCGTGTGGAGGCACAAATCTCCGCAGATGAAGCCATAAATGCTCACAGAAAGCAGTTCGAGCAGACAAATGGGAAGCGCAAAGGTGCTCCTGGGATGGATAATTCTTCCTTACAACGGAAAAAGCAAGGGAATAGCAATATACCTCCTAGGCCCCCATTACCACAACGAGAACCTCGGCAGGAGAAAGAGTACACTCCGCTCAACACATCTCGAGCAAATGTGTTAATGGCGATTCAAGATCAGGACAAAGTGAAATGGCCGCATCCTTCGAAGCCAAATACAGGAAATCAAGATCAGTACTGTCACTTTCATCGTAGTCGTGGCCACACTACTGAAGCATGTTGGCAACTTAAGGATGAGATTGAAAGACTTATCCGCCAGGGCTATCTTCGACAGTTTATTGGGAACCCACCTACCCGAGAAGAAGCTCGCCCCACTGGGGGGCAAAATCAACAACAAAGACAACCATTGAATAATATTCAAATGGTTGGTGAGATTGAGTAATGCTGCAACTTGAACCTTTGTGTTAGTAATACTACTTGTCATGTGTCACCATGTATCTCTTCTATGATCAGTAGGATGTCACTCTAATGTCCTTAGTATTTCTACCAAGTCAAATGAGATGGTTGTCTCTATATGTATCTCTTCTGTTGTACAAGGGAATTATTGTCTTACAGTAATATAATGTGTTGTTCGTCCAATTTTGATATTGTCTCTTTCTTTAAAAAGAATATAAATGACAGTGAAAAACTACTGACAAATATAGTCTCTTTATCCTTGATTCGAGAAATACGCAATCTTTATTGTGTCTCAATCACTGGATGATCAATCCCAGGGGGATTCGATCCGACCTCTTCCATACAGGTTAACGTCGTCGAGCAAAGGCTCCGACATACAACCTTGGATAGGTCTCACATCCTTGGTGGATTCTCTCGACCTCTTCCATACAGGTTAACGTCGTCGAGCAAAGGCTCCGACATATAACATCGGATAGGTCTCACATCCTTGGTGGATTCCCTCGACCTCTTCCATACAGGTTAACGTCGTCGAGCAAAGGCTCCGACATACAACCTTGGATAGGTCTCACATCCTGTTTGATTAAAAAAATATAGTTGAAAAGAGGTTTAATTTTCTTTGGGAAAGTTGAATTCCTGGAATTTTAATTTTATAATCGAACACTTATTATGAATGATATATCATCTCGAAAAGTGAACATATCGTTCCCTAATAGGTTCAGATTACAAATATTTGAATTTATCTGATTATCGTAGTCAAACTCAAGGAGAAATAATAAATGATCTCAAAAGATCAAAATGATGTTTAATCCAATGTTAGACTATAATAATCAGAATAAAAGATCATTAATTTCATGATCAAAATTATAATAATATAACGACATATCTATCCAAAGAAAGAAAATATCGTTTATTACTAATCATTTGAAAATGACGATAATAATCGTCAGGTTTGAATTTCCCAAAGATAATTAATTGAAATTTGGAAAAGCTTAATTTTGAAATCAGGTCTGGGTTTCTAAATCTCCTACGAGCGCAAGCCCTCGTAGTTAATCACATCGTAGGAAACCAAAAAAATTTCCTACGAATACTCTCGATTAAAATAGCGATACGAATTTTATTTAAAAATTTTAAGGCTAGATGTTGTTGACCTCATTGTTAGAAGTCAATTTCCCTGAGCTCATCTCTAGCACCTAGGTCTTCGCAGCCTAGTGTAGACGTCGCTTTTAGGATTCCCCTTAGGTGGATGCCCAATGACGTAGTGTTGACTCGGCTTCTTAATTCAACCTGAATCATCTCGTTGATCACTATTAAATTTCTGATCGAGTTGAATTTGAGTTGATTATGATTGATTTAATCGAACAAATTTAATTCGATAACGTCAGATTTAAGTCAATTCAATTCGAGTCTGATTTGAACCCGACGTCGTCGTTCATCATTAAATTGAGTCAATTAAGCCCAATTTAATTTAATTAAAATAATTGATTAATAATCAAATAAATTTATTTGAGCCTGGTCGAGTCATTTTTTTTGACTCGACTCGAGCCCAAAATTATTAAAATTTATTTGATTATTAATTAGATGAATTTAAACGAGTGAAATCAAGCCGATTCGACTCGAATCGAACTTGATTTGTGGCTCGTCGGTTTCGATCGACTCAATTTAATGTGACCCAATTCATTTGCGATCAAATTAATATATCATTCGATTCAAATTAACTCGACCCATCAAACCCAAAATTCAATCAAAATCGACCCTTAGATTTTTTTTTAAGGGCAAATGATCTTAGCCGTTGATTTAAATTAAGAGATGGTTTGGGTTAGACCTGTGGTGCTATTAGGACCGGTTCGAACAGCCTCCATGTTCGCTAGATCTCCCCTATTCATTCGCCAAACCGCACCCCACGATCTCCCTATCCCTACTCATTCGGACCGAACTCCCCCACTCTCGCCAAGGGGTTCTCATTCGCGAAACGACCCAGAACTCTCCTCCCGCTCTGTTCGCAAGAATCCCAGACGGAATCCCATCCTCCCTCTGCTCTCTCTCTCGCGAAATCGAAGCCCCAACGCTCTCCCTCTCTGATTCGCGAAAACCGAACCCACCCTCAGGCGATCTCTCCTCTCTCGCCGGTCTTCAACGCCGATCGCAAGCCCTAGCCGAGCAACCGAGGCCTTTCTTTCCTCTGCCCTAGCCGACGCATATAGCCTTCCTAATCTTGGGTAATTTTCTTCTACATCTTCATCCTATTCTTCCTTGTTGATTAGGGAAGTGATTGCTATGGAAAGTGGTTAACTAGAGAGGAAATGTTAATGCTGATTTCTTACCTTGAAATTTTATTGCTACCTCTTGGAGAATAGAATAGAGATTGCACATGTTCTTGAGATAATTTTGAGATGGTAGAATAATCTTGCATTGATATTATCTTGAAACAGATCTTCTATGGAATGGATCTCTTGCTTGAAATCATGTTTTTTCTTTTCTCTCTTAGAAAGGTTGTTTTCTTAGTCAATGTGGTGGGTTTTCTTTTGTTTTACTGATTTGTATATTAGTGGATATTCCCTACGTTTATTGAGTTATATCATTTCGTAGTAAATGATTTTGTATGTCTGAAGTCTTGGATAACATATTTTCTTAACAGTTGAAAGGATGTTTGCTTCTTGCATTCCAAATAAAAATCTGTGTGAAATAAGTCTCACCTAGAGGAATTAAAATCAGTAATGTCCATTCATGAATCGCCTTTATAGAAGCAAGTATTTGTTTCAAGTGTGTTCGTCCATAATGCTTTGTATTTGTTAATTACTTCATGACTTGGATGAAACTCGTGTACTGTTGTGCCTAGTGACTAATAATCCATACTATGCTGAAGCTCTTTTATAGATTTTGCATTCCAACTAATTACATGACAGTTGTGTGAAATTTCACATATCTATATCCATGCCATTTCATATCATTCATAGAGAATGGCAAATGAGATTACAATCAAAATTGATATTTAATGGTATTGAATAACTACTTGTGCCTTGCATTGCAATGCAATGGTGCTCTCGATATCATTAGCGAACTTCATAAGTGTCTTTGGAGGGAGTTTTGTGACTTCTTTGAAGATTTGTATTCTGAGGCATTCTTGAAGAAAATTTGCTTATTCTTTTATATCCAAGATTTTTGTGGAGAGAGTTTATGAAGCTCTTCTAAATTTTATATGTTCTCGATTTAATAAATGTTTTTTTTTATGACTATAAGGAGAATGGAAGGTCATTTTGGCTTATGTAAAGCGATTGGCAAGCATTTGCAAGTCCTTTATAAAGCAATTTTTTTTTTTTTCCTGAGAAGAGTTAGAGTTTTTTTTTTATGTGCTTCAAACATGAGTGTGGCATAGATCCAAAGGTGTTTTTGTTTTGTGTTCGTTGGAGAGTTTTTTTTTTTTTCCTTTTCTTGAATTTTGGAAAGAATAAAATGTATGTCTTTTGAAAAGTTTTGGAGAGTAAAATGTATGCTTATGTTGAAAAATGGAACGTGTAGAAGTGAAACTTGCTTGTGTTGTGGAAAGGTAAAGTGGTATGTGTATGTTTTGGAAATGTAAAATGTGTATAGTTTTGAAAAATGATTTGTACAAACAATGGAAAGGTGAAAAATCTTTGTTCTTCGATAAGCCTTGTTCGTGTCTCTTTGAAGGGTGTTAGAAGGTAAAAGTGAACTTGTGTGTTTTGGAAGGTAAATATTTGGAGTTTATATGTATTTGGACCTGTATTCAGGAAAGTGGTGATGGAGAGTTTGTAGGTGTTTAAACCGGTGTATGTTCTGCAAGGCGGCAATGGAAAATTTGTGTGTAAAGGAACTTGTGTGTGTTTTGGGAAGCGAGTATGTTAAATTAGAATCATGGAAATTTTGGAAAGTGAATTGTATTTGGTTTGGAAAAGTGACTTTGCTGTGTTGTGTTCAAATAAAGTGAGTAGTGTGTATGTTGGAAAGTCGAAATGCATTGAAAGGTAAAGCGTGTGAATTTTGAATGGTGAGAAATGTTTGTTTTGTGAAAAGTAAAAGGGCATGTTTATGGTTAAAGATGAAATGCGTAACAGTGGAACTCATGTAGGAAAGTGTATGAATTTTTGTAAAAGGTGTATTTATATTGAAAAGTGGAAAGTCTGAATTTTGAAAGTAAGAAGTGTATGTCTTGGAAGTGGAAGTGTGTGTTAGAAAATGTTTGGATTTTGAAATTCATAAAGGTTGATAAGTGGAACTTGTGGGTGATTTGAAAAGTGAGAGCTTATGTTAAAAAGTGAAAAGTGTATTGTTTGAATAAAAAGTTTAGTGTGTGATCTTTGAATGGTAAAGTGATACTTGATTGTTGGAGAATGAAAAATATTTATTTTGAAAAGGTGAATTGTATGTGTAAACAAAGTAAAGTGAAAAGTGTATGTTGAAAGGGGAGTTGTATGTTTTGGAAGAGTGTATGTTGTCTTCGAATGGTAAAATGTATAGATTTTTGAAAGTTGAAATGTGTTAAAAGTGCATAGAAAGTTGAAAAGTGTAGTGTAAGTAGAGAAGTGAAAGTGTATGTGTTTGAAAGTATTGAAAAGCAAAAGCTCTCTCTCTCTCTCTCTCTTTCTCTCTCTCTACCCCTCTCTTTCTCTTTCTTCTACTCCTCCCTTCTTGTGCATCGAGGTGAATGTTGGAAAGATAAATAGTATGCCATCAAAAGTGAAAAATTCAAAAGGTTGACAGCTTGTGCCGGTCTTCAAGCCCGAAGAAAGGTATGTTTTTATTTTTAGTAATTTCAATTATTTTATTATTAATTATTAAATGTGCTTCTAATCCTCCCCTCCTTCTTTTCTTGTCTTTATTTACATGAACTGCGAGGAACGGTACCAATCAAGTGAACAAGAGGAAGCATATTAAAGGTGTCAGTCGCCTCTATCCAACCGGGTAGAGGTGCTACGGGCGTAATCCACCGGGTCATAGCCCCCGGTGTTGTAAGTTTTCTTAAAACTTAGAAAGCCCCTAGGAGGCCGCGGTGTGTTTTGTGCGAACCCCTACCCTTTAGGCCCCTATAGTAACTTCAATTTTATTAGGATGATTTTCATTTCATTTTAGATCCTTGAACTCCTGTATACGTGCGCAAAGTCCTAAGGGTTAGTGATAACAAGCTTTTTCATCCCATACAACATTAGTGACATTTAAGGACAAAAATTAAGGACCGAGTCTTAGAAAATTTAGACTTAGGATGCATGCACATTATAGGGTAGAAATACAGAACATAGAAAACTTAGTGACATTCCCCTTAGGATTATTGTATGTTATTAATACAACCTTAATCAACTCTAATTAAACTTAAATAACTAATTAAGAAGAATTTCAAATATACTAATGATAATCCAAATAAAAATATATGAAAATCACATAACCTTTAATAACTAAGTCATAATTAACACACATAACCACTGGGAGATTAAATTTGAACACAAAAATAAAATTGAACCTAATTAATATATTAATCATCTTATAATCAAATAATAACTAAATGAAATTTTTCAAACTTCAATAAATCATCAACAATTTAATAAATCATTAACAAATTAAATAAAATCATTAAAATTTTAATAAAACACTAACACTTTAATAAGTCAATTAAAATTTCAATAAATGATTTAAGATTAACAAAATATTAAAATATTTAATAAATCATTAGAAAATTTCAATAAATCATTAATTAAATAATCTAAATAAAAAAAATGGTTAATTCAAATACACTTAAAGAACCAATCATATTAATCAACCTTAACAATCAAAATTCATTCTAAAACAAACTTCAAAATAGTAAAGGCATTAAAACTTAAACTTGAACTAAAAATCTCCTTTGACCCTTCAACAAATCAATTTCAATCAATTAGAAAAGTTCAACTAAAAGTAAACCCAGGATATATCCAAACCACACAGCCTATCGCACACACTTAGATTTGTTTGCTAGGATAACCGACTCTAGCTCTAGGTTAGGCCGGTGTTTACTTTCTTGCTGTTGTGTGACGGGCTTTCTCGATTTTCATTGCATGCTTGTATGATTGACACTGAGTGTTTGTTTATTTTCATTGCTCTCTGTGATATGATGTGATGGGCGATAGATTACCCCTAGGTTAGGAACGATCTGGATGCTCACAGAATCTTATGCAGGTGGCCATGCTCGTGCAGGGCTGAATAAAAAGGGGGCAAATTAAAGATTTAAATTAACAATAATTTCTGCAGGTGCTTCAGAAAATGCTAAGCCCCCTTTAAAATTAAAAGAGCATGGCCAAGTGTGGCTGATAAATTTAATTTGAATATATATAACTGCTTGGGAATGGTTTTATTATAAATGTCTAGGATAACCTTGCAGGTGTGTCTAGATTTTCTTTTTCTTTCTGGAATGTAATGTAAATGTAATTATTTGTCAAAGTCAAATGTTGTGAAAGTGATTCAAAAGTGGGATATCACACCCAACTCGGAATCCAAAGAGAGGAGAATGTCCCTTAGGGGAGTATTCTCTTCTATTTGGAAAGCCAAGTTAGGGTGGTTCTAATATCCAAAGAGAAAAGAAAATACCCCTTCCGGGATGAGTTTCTTTTCATTTGGATATCCAGGCCCGGCGGACCCAAGGAGCTCGTAGCGGACCCAAGGAGCTCGTAGCGGAACCAAGGAGCTCGTAGCAGATCCAAGAAGCTTGTAAAGGGAAGAAGACAAAAAGTGAAGATAAAGAAGACGAAGAAATGAAGATAAAAAGAAAAGTATATCCCATTTTGAAATCACTTGCGTCAGTCTTAGGTTTTAGAATCCGGGTTTGTTGTCAGTGGTGCCCGGCCACTTTACTTTTTCAGTAGACCCTGGGTTGTAAATAAACTGGACATTGGACATTATATTTTTGGATAATTTGATTTGAGTGTTTATTTTGTTTGTGCACTAGTTTTTTTTTAGGACTCTTGTATGCCGTGTTTTGTTTTAGCCTGGATACGCATCGGAGTGTTTTTTGGCAAGGATTACGATAAACTTTTTCTACTTGAAATTTAAAAATAAAATTTTTTAGGCTCACATAGAAACTCTAACGAATCTAAGAAGTAAGCTCGGACCGCCGAGAGTCAGCATAATCATATTATTACTTTCTTTTCCTTGTTAGGCACCTCCCCGCCTGCGGGTTTTGGCAGACCACCTGACCTATTAGGGTGCAGTTCTGTCAAGGGGATGTTGTGCAATCTCTAGGGAAAAATTTATTTTCTAAGCCTGATTTTAAAACTGCTTCATAAATCATTTTATACATTCGAGTCAATTAGCATGCATTGCATTAGATACAAATTAAAAGAGTCTAAAATTTTAATTGCATTATGCTCCTAGGCATCATTTACCCTACATAAGTAAAGGGGCCAATTAGATTTTGTCTTAGATGTTGGCCCCGATTCCTCAAAACTTAAATAACGTCCCTACCCATCTTTCATAAGAGACTGGATACATGGATTTGAAGCGCCTAGGTGGTTAGCTGGCTCCCCAATCCAGGCCGGGGTAAGTCCAGATTTGCACTGCATTAGTCAGGTTCGGGTCACTACTTTGTAGTACCCAATTTAGACTTAGGTTCTGAGGCAGATTTGTGAATCTTAAGTCCTCACCCCTCGGGAATAAAATCCCAAATTTCTAATAAAATGTCAATTCAAACCTAAAAATTTTCTCTCTTAAAATGTAAAGCCCAACATAGGGTAGACTGAGGTTGCCTCTGAGCTTCTCAGAATCCGGTACCTCCTACTTTTCTTCCTTTGACTCGTTAATAACTGTTCAATGTTGAGTTTTCTCCTTGAAAATCCCTACTTCTTTCCTTGTCTTTTACTTTGTAATCAGAGGGTATAAAATCACTGCTTTAATCGAGAGTTTTCTTAGGAGTACCCCTCCTAGGATGTAATTAACTATAGGGGCTTGCCCCTATAGGGATTTGAGAATCCCAGATTAAAATAAACCTTGTTTTATTTTTATAAAACAAGGGAAAAATCTTTGGGAACGCAGACATGTTTTAAAACCTCATTTCTAACTTTAAACATATTTATAGAATATTATTATTATCTTTACAGGTAATATAATATTCTATTTATTATGTTCAATTTTAGAAATGATGACTTTTATAAAACCCATTCTTTCTTTTGGGTGTTTTTGAAGAATGTTATGTTCATCTTTTCAGATGATACAATATTCTCCTTATTACACCTAAATAAAGGGATGGATGAACTTTTCAAAACTATATTTCTATTTTTAAACACATTCTACAGAATTTCGTGTTCATCTCTCAAGATGATATGTTATTCATAGAATTGTGTTTGACTATAGAAATATTATTTTCTAAAACCCTGTTTTGATATTGAATCCATTATAGAATATTGTGTCAATCTCCCGAGACTGTACTTTATTCTTAATGCAGTATTCGATTACAAAATAGGAGAACACAAAATCTGCGTGGCGACATAAATTTTCCCACCAAGGTTTTTCTGGCGACTCCGCTGGGGACTAAATCCTCTCTCCATCTTTAGCAGTGATTCATACCCTTACATCGGTAGTATACTTGTGCTTGGCATGAGTTGTAACTACCTTTCTTCCGCCGGTTATATTATTCATTTCATTCTTGAATAATTTGGCCGGTATCTAAAAGAAATTGTAGAGGTCTTATTTTGGACCCCCGTCAAAATATCGACGGGAAGTTCCTTTAATGACCTTTTTGTCTAAATAATCAGAAAATAAAATCCCTACGTGCTAACTCGAACGTTGCAGTTACATTTTTATTGTAGCTTGATGTTTGGCTTAGCACTGGGTCCAAAATTCTTAAAGTGAAAATTGAAACACTAAATAATATTCATTCTTATCTCAACATTATGTATTGCAGTTATATTTTAATATAACTCGATATATATGAGATGAGATAAGACTTGAATTATTTGGTTGGGTCAATTAAGCTTTTGCAATTAAAATAATTTTTTCAAAAGACTAATTCAAAATTTTTCTTGAATTTCAGGAAAATGATGGGTAAACTAATCTTTTCCTTGTCGGATAATATGAACTTGGCTTACAATCCTTTCGCTGACGGAAGTATAATCAAATTTGGAAAAGGATTTGAGGATTTGCAGTTGTCTGTTAGTGGACCTGAGTTCACTATTGTCCCACCTGCTGAAATCGCAAACCAGAAGCCTATTCTAGAGTTCACTTTGGGATGTGGGTCTCAGACTGCCCCTGTAGCCCCTAGGCCCTCAGTGTTTGCTAGAATTGAACAGCCTAGCCAGGATCAGAAACTCAAATCAGTTGTCGTAGCAGATAGTGTTACTCCTTTCAGTGCTCCAAGCAAGTTTGAAATAGGCTCCTCTTCCAACATGTCGACGATTATGACTAAAACTCAGAGGAGAAATAAAAATCGTCGAACAAAGAGGAGAATGGAAAAATTGGGACTATCAAATCAGAATGAGCAAACTCCTCCTACCTCTCCACATCTTAGTGGTAGTAGGTTCCATCTTCTCTCCGCTGCTGATGGAGAGGAAGATGTGAGGAAGATTGCTCGTTCAGTTCCTACTGCTGTTGGAAAGTCTGCCACTGAGCCAGTAAAAGATAAGGAAACACACATTCAGAATATGGTAAGGGCAATAGTCCAAGAGTGTGCAGATAATCATTTCCAAACCAAGGAAAGGTTTTTGAGGAATATGAAAAGGATGATTAATGAAAAGATAGAAGAAGAAGCATCGAGTCAGAAGAATACTGGAGCCCGGGTAGTGAGTCAGTCGAGGGCAAGAGATAGCAAAAGAAAGTTCAAACCTGTTGCAATCTCTGCACTCACTGATGGATACCCTAGGGAACCGAGAAAATCTGACAGAAAGACAGACAGTATTGTTTTGACTGATGTGTCGAGAAAATCCAAGAGTACTCAATATGTTGTCCAGAAAACTAGTCGTCAGCTGTCTCCTTCCTCCATGACACCTCAAGAAGTTAGAAAGGTTCAGCGGTTCTCTCGTGTCCACTCTTCTCCCCAGACAGATAGGCACCTCTCTACGGGTCCTTCTTCGTCTTCTCATCCGGATGTAGGGCGGTTGGAATCATCAAGCCAACTCTCTCCAACATCAGCTGAGAAGAAGATCTGGAGACCTAAGGAGGAAGTTGCTTCTCTGGTAGTGGCTTCACCTGAAAAGATGATAGAAGGAAAACCTGAAGTAGAGGAGAAATGTGAAATTAACCCTCCAGATCATATGGACTATGAAAGATATGTTCCCGTTGATCCCCACTATGTTTCCGGAAGGTCTATAGAGGAGATGCTAGGTGAATTAAAAAATAGCATTAAAGATCTGGAGGATGAAGATGCATTGAACTTTGATTTAGATCAAGATGACATGTTAGATGATGCAGTAGCCGATGTCCTTATGGTGGAAACAAGGGGATCAGCTCATGATGATCAAGCTGAAGATGCTGGAATACAGGACGTCGTAGTTGAGGAAGGCATTGCGCCGGACTTAACTCAACGTCTTATACAACAGCTAAAACAAAAAGATGAGCAGATCTCAAGTATGGAGAAGAAGATAGAGGAAATGATGGCCACTATGGCATCATTCCAGTGCCAGGGTCCTTTACCACCACGAGCACAGGTTGAGTCTTCTCAACCCGAGTCTGTTCAGGTGGTAGGGAAGAAACAGATAATTGAGGCTGTAGAAGAACACCAATCAGATCCAGAAATCAAAGCCTCTCAATCAAAAGAGCTAAAACAGATGGTGGAAAGACAAGTGAGGGAGGCATTAGCTGAGTCACAGAGTGCGTCGTATACCCCAAAGGGTAGGCCCTACCCAGAGGAGTTTGATGCAGTTCCCTATCCAAAGGGATTTGTGCCCCCCTCATTCAAGATTTTTGATGGTACCGGAAACCCTAGACAGCACATAGCGTACTTCCGAGCCAGTTGTTGCAATGCTGGAGGAAGTGATGCTTTACTCTTCAGGCAGTTTGTTAGTAGTCTGTCAGGGGTGGCTTTTGACTGGTATGCAGATTTATCCAATGGTTCAGTGCACAGTTTTACAGAGCTGGAAAACATGTTTGTCAAGAGGTTTGCAGGCAGTCAGCATCACGTTACAGTTGGGGATCTTGTTATAGAAAAGCAGAAGCCTGGGGAGAAGCTGGTTGATTATATACTAAGGTGGAGGAATTTGAGCATGAAGTGCGAACCTCAATTGCAAGAGCAACACGCGATTGAGATTCTGCTTAAGAACATTCATGGACCGGTAGCCTTTCTTTTGAAAGGATTTACCATCAAGACATTTGAAAAACTGCTCAATAAAGCCTCCAGCCTACAAGAAGAAGCTTCACAGTTCACTTTCCTTACTGATCAGTCATCTTCAGATCCTAAAAAGCTGAAACCCCAGAAGGTCTTTGAGAAGAAATCTGGGACGGTGTCAGCTGTTGATAAGGGAAAGCAGCCAATGAAAATTCAGGCAGAAAATCCCCCTTCACAGTTCTACAGTCAGCAGTATCAGGGGCCTCAGTATACACCACCACAGTATCAGAGACAGTATCCACCACCACAATCTCAGCCACAGTTTAACCAGCCACGACCTTACCTTACCCCAGAAGAAATAAAAGAAAGAAGGGAAAGGTTTAATGTGATGATTAGTAAGACTTATCCATTTAAGAAGGAGGCTTTAAAGAGGATATTAAAAAATCTTCTGAAAAAGCCAGACTTCAAATTACCTGCACCCAAAAGGCCAGAAGAGGTGGGTAAGTCTGATCAACAAAATTATTGCCCTTATCACCAAATGTTGGGCCATCAGCTTGAAGATTGTTTCACCTTTAAAGAGTGGCTTGATAGGAACATCAGATCAGGAGCTGTAGTGATTCCCAAAGAATACTTAGTGGATCCGGGGCAGGGATCAGCTAAGTGTGTGACTGGTGAGCCTATTGTTCCTGCTTCTTCTTTAAATTCTGACTCAACTTGGGATATAGCTTTATCCCGTTCCTCAAAGAAATTTCTGAACAAACTCTATTTTTCTTCTCTTCAGGAGTCTTTGGGAGCTCAGAAGCCTCTCCAGGTTGATCTGATAGTTCCGGAAGGTGATGTAGAGATGACTCCACCTTCAGAGCTTAAGGGAGCCCAAGTCAGCCAGGGTCCTACAGTTCAGGAGAAGGAGGATACCAGAGATTATTTTGTTGCTTTTAGTAGTGTTGATTGTGATGTATCCAGTAGAGTTGTGTTTTCTGCGGATGGGGAGACTGTTATCCTCAATCCTCTTATCTTAGATGACTTTTATTTTGTTCCATGTGATGATGTCAAATCAATGAAAAAGGATTCTGTGTATATCTTGTCTATTTCTGATAGCGATGTTACGGATGACTTGAAAAACTTACCTGAAAATGATTCTCTTAACAATCAATTTAATTTGGAAGAATTAAAACATTCTCTTGGCTATTATTCAGATAGTGATGCCCCTGCTCTTGATTTGCAGGGTACGCCTATCTGTATTGAAGCAGAGATGTCGGATTCTGAGAATCTAACAGAAGTACAATCAGAGTTAGCTGAGGTTAAAGTAGATAATCCACATGTCGCTTCTTCTGAAGAGATAGTGCAAATCAAACTTCGTAGCGGCAAAGTGCTACCACCTCAAGTTTCTTCTGAAGATAAAGGGAAGCAAGTTGTTGACGAACCAGAATCTTCTCTTCCGCCTCAGCCTGTTCCCCTTCAGGGTCCAGTTGAGAGTGGAATACCCAAGGTCGATTACAATGTCCTAGCTCACCTCAGGAAGCTGCCTGCCAAACTGAGCATTTATGATGCTCTGATCCTTTCCAAAGAAATGAGGGAAGCGTTAATCAAAGCTCTGCTAGATCCAGATATTTGCATGGCCCAGTTAGCAGCTGTACAGCCTGATGAAGCTCTTTGTTCCAAAGGAGTTCCTGAAATTTCTTTTTCTGATGAAGATCTATGTTTAGGGACGGCTGATCACAACCGTCCACTATACATAACAGTAAACATAGACAATTTCAGATTGTCACGTATCCTGGTTGATC
Source organism: Dendrobium chrysotoxum (assembly GCA_019925795.1). NCBI lineage: Eukaryota > Viridiplantae > Streptophyta > Magnoliopsida > Asparagales > Orchidaceae > Dendrobium > Dendrobium chrysotoxum. Next base: position 37,083,007 of record CM034304.1, on the reverse strand, counting down.
CTGGTGCATCAGTTAATATTATGACTCTCAGAACTCTCGCTTATTTGAGGATAGACGTTCGTAAGCTCAGTTCAGACAAAATGATCTTACGAGGGTTTAACGAAAATGGCGAGAGGGCTTTGGGTTCAGTTACTCTGTTGTTGGAGATTGAAGAATTTAAAACTGAAGCAAAGTTTCATATTATAGACTCTCCAACATCTTTTAATGCTCTTCTAGGTAGACCGTGGCTTCATGAATATAGGATGGTTCCTTCCTCCCTACATCAGTGCATTAAATACATCAGAGATGGTGTTGAGCACTGTATTAAGGGAGACTTGCAACCATTCTCAATTCATGAAGTAGGAATTTATGAAGATGCCGCCTATTATTTGCCCAAAAAGCAAACTGTTCCTAAAGATCTCAAATTGGCCAAAAGTGAAATTGCACTTGAAAAGAAAAATGAAAAAGAAAAAGAAAAAGAAGAAAAAAGAGATGAAGAATATCCCTGCCTCAAAGATAGCATCCGTTGGCATCCTACTCCTCCCTCACAAAGAGGTGGTAGGATTACCCAGTGGGGACGAGGTAGAGGCAGAGGATGGCAAAATTATGAAAGTGCAACGTATGAAACCATACAAAAGCAAACTCCTATGATACATATTGATTTAGAATCTGACTCAGAGGATGAATCATGTGTATCTAAAGCTGAAAATAGTAACAAGAGGCCGAAATTTGAGATCTCTTTGGAACACGATAGTGACGATGATAAAGTTAAGGCAAAAATAGAGGATGATTCAGATTTGTCTACCTATGAAAAGCTTAAAGGATATGTGAAGACTTTAGCTCTAACCCCACTATCTCAAGATAGTATAGCCGGGTTGGCAGTTAAGGTTTCACCTGCCTTGAGCGATGATTGTAAAACTGCTAAGTTTATTCCTTCTTCTAGCAAGAATGTTGAAACTGATGTACACATTGATGATCCTTTGATGAATGAAATAGTGGAACTCCCTTTTGATTGGTATCCTTATGGTGTTAAAAATTTAATTAAGCAAGGTCTAACCCCATCTACTTGGACTAAACGCCAAGCTCAGTCCTTTGAAAACCTTTGGAATACTGAATATTATAAACCAAAGTCAAGGGCAGGATTGGGTTTTAGTACTGTTTGTCCATTTGATGACGATGATTACTGCTTGGTGATAACTAACAACTTAGGATCTGATCGTCTCTTTATGAAGGACATTGAAATTCTAAACGAATTTTGTTTAGAAACTTCAGATGATTCGGATGACTTTCAAGTTAAGGAGGCACCTCCCGAGCTTGAGGAGGAGATCCAATCAACTGTTGATGAATTGAAAGAAATTAACCTTGGTAATGAAGAAAATCCACGTCCGACGTTCATAAGTGCCTTATTAAACGAGGATGAGTCAACCAATTTAGTCAAGTTGCTTTCAGAGTTTAAGGATTGCTTTGCCTGGAGCTATGACGAGATGCCTGGATTATCTCCAGAAATAGCAGTCCATAAACTTGAAATTCAACCTGACGTGATCCCTGTCAAGCAAGCCCCACGACGCATGCGCTTAGAAATTGAACAACAAGTAGTGATTGAAGTTAAAAAACTGATCGATGCAGGCTTTATTCGAGAAGAAAAATATCCCTCTTGGTTGGCTAGCATCGTCCCAGTAAAGAAAAAGAATGGTCAAATTCGCGTATGCATCGATTATAGGGATCTGAATAAGGCTTGTCCAAAAGATGAGTTCCCGTTGCCTATACCTGAACTCATGGTAGACATCGCCTCTGAGAATGCAATTTTCTCTTTTATGGATGGTTCATCTGGATATAATCAAATCAAGATGGCTCCTGAAGATGAAAAATTCACTGCCTTCAGAACACCTATAGGGGTCTTCTGTTACAAAGTCATGCCCTTTGGACTTAAGAACGCTGGTGCAACCTACCAGCGAGCTATGACCCGAATCTTCGATGATCTCATACACCAACAGGTTGAATGTTATATCGATGATTTGGTAGTTAAAAGTCATCAAAGGGAAGACCACCTTCATGATCTGAGAATCGTTTTTGAAAGGTTGCGCCGCTATGATCTAAAGATGAATCCCTTGAAATGTGCTTTTGGGGTTACTTCAGGGAAATTCTTAGGATTCGTAGTGAGATACCGAGGCATAGAAATTGATCCTTCCAAAATAAAAGCCATCTTAGATATGCCACCTCCTAAAAGTCTTACCCAGTTAAGATCTCTTCAAGGTAGGTTGGCATACCTACGAAGATTCATTTCCAACTTGTCTGGTAGGTGTCAACCATTCGCTGCTTTGTGTAAGAAAGATGCCCGATTTCATTGGGATGAAAAGTGCCAAAATGCATTTGAAAGCATAAAGCAGTATTTGTTAACGCCACCAGTTCTAGCAGCTCCTATCCCTGGAAAACCCTTAATACTTTACACCGCAGCCTTAGACAGTTCTCTTGGCGCCTTGTTAGCCCAAACTAATGAGGAAGGAAAAGAGAATGCACTTTACTACTTGAGTAGGAGACTTCTACCAACTGAAGCTAATTATCCTCCTATTGAGAAACATTGTTTAGCTTTGATTTTTGCTGCTCAAAAATTAAGGCATTACATGTTAGCTCATAAAATCAATCTCATCTCTAGAGTTAATCCACTCCAATACCTGATGACTCGTCCGACGTTGTCAGGGCGTTTAGCAAAGTGGTCAATGTTTCTACTCCAATTTGATATCACGTTTATACCATTACGTGCTATCAAAGGTCAAGCTGTGGCTGACTTCTTAGCAGCACACCCGATCCCTGCTGAGTCCCCTCTGAATGATGATCTCCCTGATGAACAAATTATGAGTTTAGAGGAGCAGGAAGGAAATACTTGGGAATTATATTTTGATGGTGCCGCATCTTCACAAAAGATCGGGGAACCTCAGGAGGTAATCCCAGGGAAAGCCGGTATCGGGTTGGTTTTCATAACCCCTGAAAAGGGATTGTTGCGTTATTCTTACCATTTATTAGAGCCTTGCACTAATAACGAGGCTGAATACGAAGCTCTAATAACTGGTATAGAATTAGCAATATCAATGGAAATCAAAGAAATCAAGATCTTTGGAGATTCACAACTTATCATCAATCAGGTTGCTGGTATTTACAAAGTCTTGAAACCTAAACTTCTTCCGTACCATCAGTACACTATGAAACTTCTTGAGCAAATTCCGAGCGTAACCTTATATAAGATACCCCGTGGAAGAAATTCTACGGCGGATGCCCTAGCAAAGCTCGCAAAGGAATTAGCCTGTATAGAAGAAGAGTCCGTTTCCATAGAAATTCAAGGTCGTAAGATCTTATCTCCTGTAGACTTGGAATACATCAATAAAAAGTTTCCTTCCGAGGGCGAGATTGTTCTTGCCATTGATGATGATACGGTTGACTGGAGACAACCTTTCATTGACTATTTGCAAGAAAACAAACTCCCTCGAGAGAAATCTGCCGCAGATCAAATTAAGAGAAGGGCTCTTTCTTACACATTGATGAATGGCATTTTGTACCGCCGGTCTTTCGATCAATTGTGGCTACGTTGTCTTAGTAAACAAGAAGCCCAAAGGATCGTGACCGAGGTACATGCCGGATTGTGTGGTGCCCACCAATCTGGCCCCAAAATGAAAATGAAAATCAAGAGACTGGGTTATTACTGGCCCTCAATGATTGACGACTGTATGTCTATTGCACGTCGTTGCCACCAGTGTCAAGTGCATGGTGTAGTTCTACATCAACCTCCTAATGTTCTGCATCCAACAATTGCTTCATGGCCTTTTGAAAGTTGGGGCACGGACATCATTGGCCCTATTGATCCTCCTTCTTCTAAAGGTCACCGTTTCATTCTAGCAGCAACAGACTACTTCTCAAAATGGGCGGAGGCTGTTCCACTACGAGAAGTCAAAACTCATAATGTGCTCCAATTCTTCCGAGACCATATTGTATATCGATTTGGCATTCCTCGTCGAATTATATCCAATAATGGTCCCTCCTTCAAGAGCACCAAAATGAATAATTTCGCTAAACGTCATAATATTGATTGGAGGTATTCCACAAGCTATTACCCACAGGCGAATGGATTGGCGGAGGCCTTCAATAAGACGTTAGTCGGAATTCTAAAGAAAATTTTAGAGGACAATAAGCGACAGTGGCACGAAAAGTTAGGGGAGGCTCTGTGGGCTTATCGAACCACATGTAGAACCCCAACTCAGTCTACACCGTTCGCTTTAGTCTTCGGGGCTGAGGCTGTTCTCCCTTTAGAGGTACAGCTTCCCTCTCTAAGGGTTGCAATTAACAATAGTATTACATCTGAACAGAACGCCCGACTTCGTTTAGAAGAACTCGAAGGTTTAGAAGAGAAGCGTTTGCAGGCTCAACAGAACCTCGAGTTATATAAATCCCGTATGGCTCAAGCACATGATAAAATGGTCCGTCCTAGAACCTTTCGAGTAGGAGAGTTGGTGTTGGTCTTACGTAGACCTATCCTAACTCATCGAAGGTTTGGTGGTAAATTTGAGCCTACATGGGAAGGTCCTTTTGTGGTGGAGAAAGTCTACCAAGGGGGATCTTACCAATTAGTGGATTGTAAGGGTGATCGTCCTATGTTGCCTATCAATGGGCGGTATCTTAAGAAATACTATGTGTAATGACGTCATTATGAAGATTTGCAATAAAATTACAAATTTTTCAGCATATACGTTGTTCTCGAAGCTTATGAATGTGACATACACTGGGTCCAAGTAGTTTGTATATTTTTTTTTAAAAAAAAAAAAAAAAAAAAATCAAAATTGAAAGATTTCAAAATTTGAAATAACTGAGATGTTATATAGTATTACTATAGAAATGTCCTTTTATTTATTTTCTTTCTTCATTTATGATGATTCAATATAAAAAACATAATCCCCAGTGGATGATTTGTAAGTTATAAAGATCATTTATAATGAGGGAGAAAGCAAAATTTTCAATCCAGAAATTTCAAGCTCATTCTTGTGAATGGTTTTATCTTCCCTTCTAGAAAGTGGCATATACAAAAGATTTTGATGTCTAGTAATTGTTAATGCCATTTGTGATGAAGGGAAAAGATCAAAAATCCTGCAAGAAATCAAACATTCATTAAAATTCCTAAACTCGACTAAATCTTAAATCCGTCTTTAGGTACGAGTCCTTCTACGGCATCCTATTGACATCCTTGAAGTTAGGAGTAAGAATCCCTAGTGGCATCCTAATCTTCATTTCGAAGTGAAGTATAAGCATCCCCAGCGACATCTTCTCTTCATTAAATTCTAAAATCTTAAATTCGATCCTCTATGGTTAGGTGTGAGTCCCCGTGCTTCCTATCCGTATGATCATCTGAATCCTTTAAGGTTAGGTGTGAGTCCCTGTGCTTCCTTTCCTTAGGATTAGAATTAAATCTGGTTAGATAGTTTTTGCCAAAATCCTTAGAGGTTTAGGTAGACTATCTCCTTGGCTAGTTCCCCTGGTTAGATATGAGTCCCTGTGCTTTCTAGCTAGGTTAGTCATTGAAAACCTAAAAGTAATTCTCTAGTCTTTTAAGGATAGGTGTGAGTCCCCGTGCTTCCTTTCCTTAGGATTAGAATTAAATCTGGTTAGATAGTTTTTGCCAAAATCCTTAGAGGTTTAGGTAGACTATCTCCTTGGCTAGTTCCCCTGGTTAGATATGAGTCCCCGTGCTTTCTGGCTAGGTTAGTCATTGAAAACCTAAAAGAGAATTTGATCCTTTTTAGGAGTAGGTGTGAGTCCCCGAGCGTCCTACCTCATAGGATCGTGACTGACTAGTGTTGGATTTAAGCCTCTTTGGCCCCATCATGGTTCAGTCAGCTTTTAGTCTTTTAAGGATAGGTGTGAGTCCCTGTGCTTCCTTTCCTTAGGCTAAGTTCCCTAGTTAGATGTGAGTCCCCGTGCTTTCTAGCTAGTGTAGTCATTGACAACCCAGAAGAAATTTGGTCTGTTAGGAATAGGTGTGAGTCCCCGAGCTTCCTATTTTCCTTAGACCTTGGCTAGCTATTGTTGGATTTAAGCCTGCCGGGCCCCATCATAGTTCAGTCAGCTTTTAGTCTTTTAAGGATAGGTGTGAGTCCCTGTGCTTCCTTTCCTTGGGCTAATTTTCCCTAGTTAGTTGTGAGTCCCCGTGCTTTCTAGCTAGGTTAATCATTGAAAACTCGAAATAAATTTGGTCTGTTAGAAATAGGTGTGAGTCCCCGAGCTTCCTATTTTCCTCAGACCTTGGCCAGCTATTATAAAATTCACTCTCTAGTCTTTTAAGGATAGGTGTGAGTTCCCGTGCTTCCTTTCCTTAGGATTAGATCTACTAGTGTTGGGGCAAGTCCTTGTCCATCCTAGTGTTAAAATCACATTCGAACTTTCACATTCAAATCAAAATAATTTTCAAACTCTTCCATTCATATCAAACCCCTTTCAAATCACTATATTCAGTTATTTCTTACTTTGACTTTACCAAATAATACTAATTTCATTAGTCATTATTTGCTAAAGCCATCAATGCTATCATCAACCTTCAAATCAGTTAATCAATCCAGATCTTTCAATCAATCAGCTTAAATCTCATTATAAATCTTTCATTCTGACCTTCTATCAAAACAAAATCTTTTCAATTCATATAATTAGATTTTCAACTTCAGTTTTGGGTCTAGTTGATCGTTTCGGTCAACACCAATACGCACGATAAACTTTGGCAAGTTTATCATGCCTATTGGGGGTCCATTTGTTGACCTCATTGTTAGAAGTCAATTTCCCTGAGCTCATCTCTAGCACCTAGGTCTTCGCAGCCTAGTGTAGACGTCGCTTTTAGGATTCCCCTTAGGTGGATGCCCAATGACGTAGTGTTGACTCGGCTTCTTAATTCAACCTGAATCATCTCGTTGATCACTATTAAATTTCTGATCGAGTTGAATTTGAGTTGATTATGATTGATTTAATCGAACAAATTTAATTCGATAACGTCAGATTTAAGTCAATTCAATTCGAGTCTGATTTGAACCCGACGTCGTCGTTCATCATTAAATTGAGTCAATTAAGCCCAATTTAATTTAATTAAAATAATTGATTAATAATCAAATAAATTTATTTGAGCCTGGTCGAGTCATTTTTTTTGACTCGACTCGAGCCCAAAATTATTAAAATTTATTTGATTATTAATTAGATGAATTTAAACGAGTGAAATCAAGCCGATTCGACTCGAATCGAACTTGATTTGTGGCTCGTCGGTTTCGATCGACTCAATTTAATGTGACCCAATTCATTTGCGATCAAATTAATATATCATTCGATTCAAATTAACTCGACCCATCAAACCCAAAATTCAATCAAAATCGACCCTTAGATTTTTTTTTAAGGGCAAATGATCTTAGCCGTTGATTTAAATTAAGAGATGGTTTGGGTTAGACCTGTGGTGCTATTAGGACCGGTTCGAACAGCCTCCATGTTCGCTAGATCTCCCCTATTCATTCGCCAAACCGCACCCCACGATCTCCCTATCCCTACTCATTCGGACCGAACTCCCCCACTCTCGCCAAGGGGTTCTCATTCGCGAAACGACCCAGAACTCTCCTCCCGCTCTGTTCGCAAGAATCCCAGACGGAATCCCATCCTCCCTCTGCTCTCTCTCTCGCGAAATCGAAGCCCCAACGCTCTCCCTCTCTGATTCGCGAAAACCGAACCCACCCTCAGGCGATCTCTCCTCTCTCGCCGGTCTTCAACGCCGATCGCAAGCCCTAGCCGAGCAACCGAGGCCTTTCTTTCCTCTGCCCTAGCCGACGCATATAGCCTTCCTAATCTTGGGTAATTTTCTTCTACATCTTCATCCTATTCTTCCTTGTTGATTAGGGAAGTGATTGCTATGGAAAGTGGTTAACTAGAGAGGAAATGTTAATGCTGATTTCTTACCTTGAAATTTTATTGCTACCTCTTGGAGAATAGAATAGAGATTGCACATGTTCTTGAGATAATTTTGAGATGGTAGAATAATCTTGCATTGATATTATCTTGAAACAGATCTTCTATGGAATGGATCTCTTGCTTGAAATCATGTTTTTTCTTTTCTCTCTTAGAAAGGTTGTTTTCTTAGTCAATGTGGTGGGTTTTCTTTTGTTTTACTGATTTGTATATTAGTGGATATTCCCTACGTTTATTGAGTTATATCATTTCGTAGTAAATGATTTTGTATGTCTGAAGTCTTGGATAACATATTTTCTTAACAGTTGAAAGGATGTTTGCTTCTTGCATTCCAAATAAAAATCTGTGTGAAATAAGTCTCACCTAGAGGAATTAAAATCAGTAATGTCCATTCATGAATCGCCTTTATAGAAGCAAGTATTTGTTTCAAGTGTGTTCGTCCATAATGCTTTGTATTTGTTAATTACTTCATGACTTGGATGAAACTCGTGTACTGTTGTGCCTAGTGACTAATAATCCATACTATGCTGAAGCTCTTTTATAGATTTTGCATTCCAACTAATTACATGACAGTTGTGTGAAATTTCACATATCTATATCCATGCCATTTCATATCATTCATAGAGAATGGCAAATGAGATTACAATCAAAATTGATATTTAATGGTATTGAATAACTACTTGTGCCTTGCATTGCAATGCAATGGTGCTCTCGATATCATTAGCGAACTTCATAAGTGTCTTTGGAGGGAGTTTTGTGACTTCTTTGAAGATTTGTATTCTGAGGCATTCTTGAAGAAAATTTGCTTATTCTTTTATATCCAAGATTTTTGTGGAGAGAGTTTATGAAGCTCTTCTAAATTTTATATGTTCTCGATTTAATAAATGTTTTTTTTTATGACTATAAGGAGAATGGAAGGTCATTTTGGCTTATGTAAAGCGATTGGCAAGCATTTGCAAGTCCTTTATAAAGCAATTTTTTTTTTTTTTCCTGAGAAGAGTTAGAGTTTTTTTTTTATGTGCTTCAAACATGAGTGTGGCATAGATCCAAAGGTGTTTTTGTTTTGTGTTCGTTGGAGAGTTTTTTTTTTTTTCCTTTTCTTGAATTTTGGAAAGAATAAAATGTATGTCTTTTGAAAAGTTTTGGAGAGTAAAATGTATGCTTATGTTGAAAAATGGAACGTGTAGAAGTGAAACTTGCTTGTGTTGTGGAAAGGTAAAGTGGTATGTGTATGTTTTGGAAATGTAAAATGTGTATAGTTTTGAAAAATGATTTGTACAAACAATGGAAAGGTGAAAAATCTTTGTTCTTCGATAAGCCTTGTTCGTGTCTCTTTGAAGGGTGTTAGAAGGTAAAAGTGAACTTGTGTGTTTTGGAAGGTAAATATTTGGAGTTTATATGTATTTGGACCTGTATTCAGGAAAGTGGTGATGGAGAGTTTGTAGGTGTTTAAACCGGTGTATGTTCTGCAAGGCGGCAATGGAAAATTTGTGTGTAAAGGAACTTGTGTGTGTTTTGGGAAGCGAGTATGTTAAATTAGAATCATGGAAATTTTGGAAAGTGAATTGTATTTGGTTTGGAAAAGTGACTTTGCTGTGTTGTGTTCAAATAAAGTGAGTAGTGTGTATGTTGGAAAGTCGAAATGCATTGAAAGGTAAAGCGTGTGAATTTTGAATGGTGAGAAATGTTTGTTTTGTGAAAAGTAAAAGGGCATGTTTATGGTTAAAGATGAAATGCGTAACAGTGGAACTCATGTAGGAAAGTGTATGAATTTTTGTAAAAGGTGTATTTATATTGAAAAGTGGAAAGTCTGAATTTTGAAAGTAAGAAGTGTATGTCTTGGAAGTGGAAGTGTGTGTTAGAAAATGTTTGGATTTTGAAATTCATAAAGGTTGATAAGTGGAACTTGTGGGTGATTTGAAAAGTGAGAGCTTATGTTAAAAAGTGAAAAGTGTATTGTTTGAATAAAAAGTTTAGTGTGTGATCTTTGAATGGTAAAGTGATACTTGATTGTTGGAGAATGAAAAATATTTATTTTGAAAAGGTGAATTGTATGTGTAAACAAAGTAAAGTGAAAAGTGTATGTTGAAAGGGGAGTTGTATGTTTTGGAAGAGTGTATGTTGTCTTCGAATGGTAAAATGTATAGATTTTTGAAAGTTGAAATGTGTTAAAAGTGCATAGAAAGTTGAAAAGTGTAGTGTAAGTAGAGAAGTGAAAGTGTATGTGTTTGAAAGTATTGAAAAGCAAAAGCTCTCTCTCTCTCTCTCTCTCTTTCTCTCTCTCTACCCCTCTCTTTCTCTTTCTTCTACTCCTCCCTTCTTGTGCATCGAGGTGAATGTTGGAAAGATAAATAGTATGCCATCAAAAGTGAAAAATTCAAAAGGTTGACAGCTTGTGCCGGTCTTCAAGCCCGAAGAAAGGTATGTTTTTATTTTTAGTAATTTCAATTATTTTATTATTAATTATTAAATGTGCTTCTAATCCTCCCCTCCTTCTTTTCTTGTCTTTATTTACATGAACTGCGAGGAACGGTACCAATCAAGTGAACAAGAGGAAGCATATTAAAGGTGTCAGTCGCCTCTATCCAACCGGGTAGAGGTGCTACGGGCGTAATCCACCGGGTCATAGCCCCCGGTGTTGTAAGTTTTCTTAAAACTTAGAAAGCCCCTAGGAGGCCGCGGTGTGTTTTGTGCGAACCCCTACCCTTTAGGCCCCTATAGTAACTTCAATTTTATTAGGATGATTTTCATTTCATTTTAGATCCTTGAACTCCTGTATACGTGCGCAAAGTCCTAAGGGTTAGTGATAACAAGCTTTTTCATCCCATACAACATTAGTGACATTTAAGGACAAAAATTAAGGACCGAGTCTTAGAAAATTTAGACTTAGGATGCATGCACATTATAGGGTAGAAATACAGAACATAGAAAACTTAGTGACATTCCCCTTAGGATTATTGTATGTTATTAATACAACCTTAATCAACTCTAATTAAACTTAAATAACTAATTAAGAAGAATTTCAAATATACTAATGATAATCCAAATAAAAATATATGAAAATCACATAACCTTTAATAACTAAGTCATAATTAACACACATAACCACTGGGAGATTAAATTTGAACACAAAAATAAAATTGAACCTAATTAATATATTAATCATCTTATAATCAAATAATAACTAAATGAAATTTTTCAAACTTCAATAAATCATCAACAATTTAATAAATCATTAACAAATTAAATAAAATCATTAAAATTTTAATAAAACACTAACACTTTAATAAGTCAATTAAAATTTCAATAAATGATTTAAGATTAACAAAATATTAAAATATTTAATAAATCATTAGAAAATTTCAATAAATCATTAATTAAATAATCTAAATAAAAAAAATGGTTAATTCAAATACACTTAAAGAACCAATCATATTAATCAACCTTAACAATCAAAATTCATTCTAAAACAAACTTCAAAATAGTAAAGGCATTAAAACTTAAACTTGAACTAAAAATCTCCTTTGACCCTTCAACAAATCAATTTCAATCAATTAGAAAAGTTCAACTAAAAGTAAACCCAGGATATATCCAAACCACACAGCCTATCGCACACACTTAGATTTGTTTGCTAGGATAACCGACTCTAGCTCTAGGTTAGGCCGGTGTTTACTTTCTTGCTGTTGTGTGACGGGCTTTCTCGATTTTCATTGCATGCTTGTATGATTGACACTGAGTGTTTGTTTATTTTCATTGCTCTCTATGATATGATGTGATGGGCGATAGATTACCCCTAGGTTAGGAACGATCTGGATGCTCACAGAATCTTATGCAGGTGGCCATGCTCGTGCAGGGCTGAATAAAAAGGGGGCAAATTAAAGATTTAAATTAACAATAATTTCTGCAGGTGCTTCAGAAAATGCTAAGCCCCCTTTAAAATTAAAAGAGCATGGCCAAGTGTGGCTGATAAATTTAATTTGAATATATATAACTGCTTGGGAATGGTTTTATTATAAATGTCTAGGATAACCTTGCAGGTGTGTCTAGATTTTCTTTTTCTTTCTGGAATGTAATGTAAATGTAATTATTTGTCAAAGTCAAATGTTGTGAAAGTGATTCAAAAGTGGGATATCACACCCAACTCGGAATCCAAAGAGAGGAGAATGTCCCTTAGGGGAGTATTCTCTTCTATTTGGAAAGCCAAGTTAGGGTGGTTCTAATATCCAAAGAGAAAAGAAAATACCCCTTCCGGGATGAGTTTCTTTTCATTTGGATATCCAGGCCCGGCGGACCCAAGGAGCTCGTAGCGGACCCAAGGAGCTCGTAGCGGAACCAAGGAGCTCGTAGCAGATCCAAGAAGCTTGTAAAGGGAAGAAGACAAAAAGTGAAGATAAAGAAGACGAAGAAATGAAGATAAAAAGAAAAGTATATCCCATTTTGAAATCACTTGCGTCAGTCTTAGGTTTTAGAATCCGGGTTTGTTGTCAGTGGTGCCCGGCCACTTTACTTTTTCAGTAGACCCTGGGTTGTAAATAAACTGGACATTGGACATTATATTTTTGGATAATTTGATTTGAGTGTTTATTTTGTTTGTGCACTAGTTTTTTTTTAGGACTCTTGTATGCCGTGTTTTGTTTTAGCCTGGATACGCATCGGAGTGTTTTTTGGCAAGGATTACGATAAACTTTTTCTACTTGAAATTTAAAAATAAAATTTTTTAGGCTCACATAGAAACTCTAACGAATCTAAGAAGTAAGCTCGGACCGCCGAGAGTCAGCATAATCATATTATTACTTTCTTTTCCTTGTTAGGCACCTCCCCGCCTGCGGGTTTTGGCAGACCACCTGACCTATTAGGGTGCAGTTCTGTCAAGGGGATGTTGTGCAATCTCTAGGGAAAAATTTATTTTCTAAGCCTGATTTTAAAACTGCTTCATAAATCATTTTATACATTCGAGTCAATTAGCATGCATTGCATTAGATACAAATTAAAAGAGTCTAAAATTTTAATTGCATTATGCTCCTAGGCATCATTTACCCTACATAAGTAAAGGGGCCAATTAGATTTTGTCTTAGATGTTGGCCCCGATTCCTCAAAACTTAAATAACGTCCCTACCCATCTTTCATAAGAGACTGGATACATGGATTTGAAGCGCCTAGGTGGTTAGCTGGCTCCCCAATCCAGGCCGGGGTAAGTCCAGATTTGCACTGCATTAGTCAGGTTCGGGTCACTACTTTGTAGTACCCAATTTAGACTTAGGTTCTGAGGCAGATTTGTGAATCTTAAGTCCTCACCCCTCGGGAATAAAATCCCAAATTTCTAATAAAATGTCAATTCAAACCTAAAAATTTTCTCTCTTAAAATGTAAAGCCCAACATAGGGTAGACTGAGGTTGCCTCTGAGCTTCTCAGAATCCGGTACCTCCTACTTTTCTTCCTTTGACTCGTTAATAACTGTTCAATGTTGAGTTTTCTCCTTGAAAATCCCTACTTCTTTCCTTGTCTTTTACTTTGTAATCAGAGGGTATAAAATCACTGCTTTAATCGAGAGTTTTCTTAGGAGTACCCCTCCTAGGATGTAATTAACTATAGGGGCTTGCCCCTATAGGGATTTGAGAATCCCAGATTAAAATAAACCTTGTTTTATTTTTATAAAACAAGGGAAAAATCTTTGGGAACGCAGACATGTTTTAAAACCTCATTTCTAACTTTAAACATATTTATAGAATATTATTATTATCTTTACAGGTAATATAATATTCTATTTATTATGTTCAATTTTAGAAATGATGACTTTTATAAAACCCATTCTTTCTTTTGGGTGTTTTTGAAGAATGTTATGTTCGTCTTTTCAGATGATACAATATTCTCCTTATTACACCTAAATAAAGGGATGGATGAACTTTTCAAAACTATATTTCTATTTTTAAACACATTCTACAGAATTTCGTGTTCATCTCTCAAGATGATATGTTATTCATAGAATTGTGTTTGACTATAGAAATATTATTTTCTAAAACCCTGTTTTGATATTGAATCCATTATAGAATATTGTGTCAATCTCCCGAGACTGTACTTTATTCTTAATGCAGTATTCGATTACAAAATAGGAGAACACAAAATCTGCGTGGCGACATAAATTTTCCCACCAGATGTCAAAGGAGGTTCAGGGACTGGGATTTCAACAGGGATTGGATCAATATTGAATACTTATTTCTGGAGTCAATAGAGGAAGGGTAGGAGGTGTTTTGAGATTCTGAATCACTTCAGAAACACCTCAACTATCCTAAGTGTTGGGTTTGAATTTGATTGAAAGAAATTTTTAATTTGAGTGGTTAATTTTATTAGAAACTGGGAATTAGATTCCCAGAAGGTCGAGGTCTTAAGATTAAAGATATGCCTCAGAACCTAAGTCTAAAATTGGGTACTGAAAATCAGTGACCCGAATCCTAGCTAATGCAATGCAATCTGGACTTACCCCGGCCTGGATTGGGGAGCCAACTAAACCACCTAAACGCTTTTAAAAAATCATGAGTCAAAGTCTTTATGAAAGAGTGGTTGGAATATTGATTAAGATTGGTTTAAAGAATTGGGGTCGACATCTAGAGCAGATCCTAATTGACCCCTTAACATATGTTGGGTTAAATGCTTAAGCTAGAAATGCAATTAAGATTTAGACTCAAATTTAATTTGTTACTAATGCGATGCATGCTAGTTGACTCGATGAAATGCTTAAATCAAAATGTAGCAGTTTTAAAATCAGGCTTAAAAAATAGGTTTTATCCTAAAGATTGCACAACATCCCCTTGGACAGAACTGCACCCTAATAGGTCAGGTGGTCTGCCAGAACCCGCAGGCGGGGAGGTGCCTAACACGGATGAGAAAAGTCAATATGTATGCATGAAAAACTCCCGGCGAGTCCGGGCTTACTTCTTAAGAGCGTTAGAGTTTCTATCTGAGCTTAAAAATTTTAATTTTGTTTAAGTAGAAAAGGTTTATGACCGTACCCTCACGAACCTCCGATCGGATTCCAGGCTAAATCAAATACGACATGCAATAAGCGCCAAAAAACTACTAAAAGCATGCAAGTCCTTAATCGCAATCAACACATCAATCAAATCAATTAAATAATTAAATCAATTAAATAAATATTCAAAATGAAAGTCCATGTGGCAAGTGCCACTTAATTATACAACCCAGGGTCTGCAGGAAAGTAAAGTGGCCGGGTACCACTGACTACAACCCGGATTCTACTCCTAAGACTCAAGTGACTTTGAGATTTGAGATTCTTCTCGTTCTTCACTTCTTCGTCTCCTTGGAACTCCTTGGATCGTCGGGTCTGAATATCCAAATGAAAAAAACTCCCCCTGGATAGGGGTGTTATCTTTTCTCTTTGGATATTTAAACTGCATCCTAATTTGGATCTTCAAATGGATAGGAACTCTCCCCTAAGGGATGTTCCTTCCTCTTTGGATTCCAAATTGGATGTGCAAACATCTCAATCTCAAAGCACTTTAAATAATTTACAACTCAATTTAAATCAAATTACATCAATTGAAATTAAAATTCTAGACTCAACAACCTGCAGGGTTATCCTAATAATTAACAGTTTAGAAATATCCCAAGCAGTTATATATTTGAAATTTGAAAATGCCCAATCACAGCCACGCTTGGCCATGCTCTTTTAATTTTAAAGGGGGTCTTAGCAGTTTTCTGGAGCACCTGTGCAATTTGATAATTATAATTTTGCCCCCTTTAGTTTATGCCCTGTATGAGCATGGCCACCTGCATAAGATTGAATTAGTATAAATCGTTCCTAACCTAAGGGTAGATCTAACGTACAATCAATCAACTCAGAGTGCAGTAAATAAATAAACAATCACATCAATATCAATTACTTAAATCTAGCAACCAGCATGCAATGAAAACCACGGAAAACCCGGCACACGCAAGTAGCAGAAAAGTAAACACCGGCCTAACCTAAGACTAAAGTTGGTTGTCCTAGCAAACCATCTAAAGTGTGTGAGGTAGGCTGTGTGGCTTTGATATATCCTAAATAGGATGATTTAATTGAAGTTGTTTAAAGTTCTAGTTGGTTGAAGGCTTAAGGGAGTTTTGATTTGAGTTTAGATCTTAATGACTTAAAATTAATTTTAAATTTAATTTTAATTATTAGTTGGATATCACCTTTGTTGCACACCGAGGCCGTGAAGTTTATTTCACCTTCCTTGGGGCTAATTTAATAGCCTCGTAGGCCTGGGTTACCCAGTGGTACCCGATATAATTAAGTGATTTGAGTTTGATTAAGGTTTAAAGGTTAATTAGTTTTAATTAAATTTAGTTGGTTGCTGGTTTTAAGTTCAAATTGATGTTTTCTGGAATTTTTGATAATTTATTGAATTTTGATATTTTCTGGATTATTTTAATGATTTAATTAAGGGGTTAAAAATTGACTTTTGATTTAAAGAGTTTTTTTTAGAAATTTAATATTTTATTAAAATATTAGACCTTAATACGATCAGTTAGACAGTAAGTACACTGAAATTGGATTTTTCTACATTTTATTATGAAGGTTTGAAGTTTTGACTTGAATTTGAACTAAGTTTGACCAAAAGTTGACTTTTTCAAAATTGATTGATTTCTGAAGACTTAACATTTTTAATAAATATTAGACCTTATTGTGAGTTGTATGCCTTTGAGTTTGCTCAATTTAGAGTTTATTTGAGTTAGTTATGAATTTTTGAAGTTTTGAGTGTTTAATGAATTATTTAAATTGTTTAATTAGAGCCATTTTTATGATTTGAATCCAAATGACCTCCAAACTTCTTGAAATCAGCTCCAGAGGTCAAGACTGACTTAAGGAGTGATTTCCAAGTGTTTGGAAATTTTCTTGAATTTTTAATTATTTTTAGTTAATTAAATTAATTAAATTTCAGATTTCAATTAAAATTAAATTAAACTTAATTTTGAAGTCCAGTCAAGGGGCTTTTATTTTTCATTGATTAGGGGTTTGATTCTGGTCAGTTAGAGGGGTTAATTGTATTTTTTGGATTTAAAATTGATTTATTAGAATTTCTGGAAGGTTAAATGGCTTAATTAAGGTTTAATTTTGATTAAGTTAATTAAGGGGCTTAATGATCTCAAAAGTCAGTGGGATATTTTCTTGAGGTTGTATATGTCACTAGGTTTGAATGTTCAAAGTTTCAACTCAATTGGAAATGTATCCTAATTATTGGAATTTTTCTAAGTTCTCTAAACTTAGGTCCTTAATTATTGTCCTTAATGTCACTAGTTTTGAGTGGGTTTGAATCAAAGTTTATACTAACCCTTGATTAACATAGGCATGATAAATACACATACAAACACAACCAATCCTATGCCTAAGAGAGCCTTAAACTAAGTGGTGTGTGTATGTCCTTAAACATGCAAATCAAATTAAAATTTAATTAATTAAAGGATTAATCAATGAATAATTAATCAAGTTAATTATTCATTGATTAATCATTACTCCACATAAATCCTATTCAACCAAGCTCAATTTATGTTCAAACTTTAATGTGATCTCTCGAAGTTCAAAGATTTAAATATATATATAATTTTAAAATGAGTTTTAAAATATACCCTTATATAAAACCTATAAATGATAATATAAGTTTTAAAATAATATAATTAAAATATCTTCAATTAAAATAATTTGAGAGATCTACTGATTTCAAAGTAGTTTGAAAATAATTTTTTAGTTTTCAAAATAATTGGTTTAATATTTAATTGGATACTAATTAAATATTAAAATAATTGAATAATTAACAATAACTTAAAATTAATCAAAGTTTGATCTCTGAAATTAGTCTCAAGTTAAAGTACTCAATTTTCTGAAAATTTTGATATATTATACTAATTTTTCTGATTTAAAATGAATTTCTTATGAATTTTTGAAGTTTAAATCAATTAAAAGGGATTTTTTAAATAATTTTAAATTAATTAATGATTAAAATAGTTTTAAAATTAATTAACTTAAATCTTAAGAATTTCTGAGATTTTAAAATTATTTAAATATATATATATATATATATGTATGTATTAATCTTCAAAAGTATCTGAATTATTAATCATTAATTAAATATTAATTAATAATTAATTAATTAATTAATTGAAATATAAGACATAGTTTGAATAATTTAATTTCAAGATTAGAATAATTTAAAATTAATTAATTAATTATTGGATATTATTTAATTAAATTAATGAATATTAATTAATTATTAAACTATTAAAATATTATAACTCATTTAAATAATATTAAATAGTTTTAATTAAATGTTATTTAAATTTTCAAATATTTTTAAGATTAATATTAAATTTAGAGTTAATTCAACATTAATTAATTATTTAAATATTTAATTAACATATTAAATGATATTAAATACTTAAATTATTATGAAGTTTTAAAATATTTAAAATAATATTTAACCCTTTCTAATTAAAAATAAAATTGGTTAAAATATTAAATCATTTAACATTAATTAAAGTAATAAATTATTTAATATTAATTGGAATATATATATATATATATATATATATATATATATTAATTAAAGTTTTAAACTTATTTAGTGTTAATTAAAGTTAATAGCTTATTTAATATTAATTAGAATAAAAAATAAAAAAAAATTATATATATATATTAATTAAAATTTTTAAAAAATTATTTAACATTAATTAAGATTATAAAATACTTAACATTAATTAAAATATTAAATAATTTAATATTAATTAAAATTAATATTAAATTTTAAAATTAATTAATTAAATTCAAAACAATTAATATAATATATATATATATATATATATATATATACTTTTAATTAAAAAAAAACTTTTTTTTTATTTAAAATGATTTAAAACATAATTTAAATCATTTAAAAAAAACTGGCGGCGCCGGCGGCGCCGGGAGCCACGTGGCCGCTTCTAATTGGCAGAGGCAGAACCGCGGCCAATCATTGATTGGCGGCGCAATGATTGCGCCGCCAACAATGATTGCGGGATCATTACCCGCGGACGCGTTTTACTTATCCGCGTCAGCAAGCTCTCGTTGCCGTCCGATCTTCCGTGTTAAGGGATCAACGGACGAGATTTGATCCGCGGTTCTGGCCTCGCATAGAAAGATCAAACGGCGGAATTTCAATCCCGCGGTTTTGATCAACGATCCAGATTGATCTGGATGAAGATCGGTACAGCGGATGAAATGACACGGTTTGAATATTCCACGGGAAGACTCGATCAGAGCCGTTGATCTTAGAATCAACGGCTCAAATAATGTCCAGTTCATGCATCAACGAAACCAAACCTAGGATTAAAGATTCGGCTCGTTCTCTCAATATAATGGATAAAATCCTACAAAATTTTAAACCTAAATTAAGCTCATGAACAGAAACTATGTGGACGTTTTAAAAATATTAAATAAGCACTTAACGAAACGCTAATTTCTCCTAAGTGTACTAACCTAGGTTTAGAGTTTTAGGAGAAACTAACCGATGGATTTAAAAAATATGTGAATCTCTGAGCTTGTAGACTGTCCTCGCTCAAATTTGTAGAAGAAATCCAAGCTCGAAAACGTCTGGATCGGTCGTCTTGAGGCTTGGACGGATCTTGACTTGAACTTGTCAGGAAACCTGCCGGCGGCGGCTTTGACCAGCTGGTTTGGGATGGAAATAAGTGGGAGGATATCTGGGAAGTTCAGACCAGTTGAGGGTAGGACTTGAGAGCTGGAGGTAAGTGAGAGGGGGCTAGGGTTCGAATGAATGCTCTCTAAGGGGTTTTACCCTATTCAATTCATTCTAGATTGAATAGAGGGCTGAGATTGCTTGAAAGAACCCTTGGATGATTGCCACCTGTCCAAGGAGTGGTTGGGAGCAGAGCATCAAAGGACAAGGGAGTACAATGAGGTGGAAAGGCCATTTTGGCATCATATGGAGTTTGGGACCACTTGAATTGATTAAGCTTTAATCCAAGGATTAAAAGGGGCTTAAGAAGCTTCCAGAAGTCGTTTAGAACAGCTTGAAGGGTTAGAGATAGAGTGAATTAAGTTTGGGAGGGGTTTTGACCAAATTTGACCCTTTAAAACCCTTGATTTGACTGTTTGACTGGTCCAAGGCCACTTGGACTGCTTAGGTAGCAGTAAAAGAGAACTTTGGGTGCTATTGAATGAGTTGGAGAGGGATAGAATGGTTTGGAGTGGGTTTAGAAAAGAATTTGACCACTTAAACACTCTCTTTCCCTCTTATTGACCAAGTTGACCAGTCAACAGTCAATGGGAAGCTGAGGTGGCAGCCAAGAGAACTTAAGGAGCTAGTTAGGTTGATTTAAAAGAGATTCTTAGAGTTAAGGATTTGAAGTTTGAATGGATGAGAGGTATTTTGACCAAATGTGAGAGTTTGACCAAGTCAAATGATGTATGATTTGACTTAGGGTGGATTCAAGATAATTCAAAATATTCAATAGAATGATTTTTAAATTTTAAAAGGTTTGATTGAATTATATATCTCAACTAGATTGAATTGAATCAAATTTGACCAAGCTTGGGTTTGATTTGACTTGGTCAATTTGACCATGAATTGACCCATGATGAATTTAGGGATATTCAAAACATCCACTGAGGTGGATTTGAGGGTTTAAAGGTCTTGATTTGATCAAATGGGTTAAAATAGCCTATTAAAACCCTTAAAGAATACTTGAGTCAACCTAAGTTGACTTAGTCAACTGAGTTGACCCAAGGGGGTAGGTCTAGGTCTAACAGGTTTAAAATGACAAAAGGGATCTAGTGGAGGTGATTTCAGGGTTTAAGTAAGTCATTTAGATTAAATGACCTATTCAGGCCCTTAATGGGCCTTTTAGGTCAACCCTGGTTGACTTGGTCAACCAAGTGGGTGTAGGGTCTGTGGATGGGCTCAAACAATTCAGAATAATATTCTGAGTCTACTGGTGGTGGTCCCAAGATTTGGGGAAATCATTTGCTCAAAATGACCTATTTGGGCCCTTAATGGGCCTTTAGGTCAAACCTGGTTGACTTGGTCAACCAGGTGGGTCCAGGGTCTGGAAATGGGTTCAACAGATTTGAAATGACATTTGGAGACCAATGGAGATGGTCCCAAGGTCAAAGGAGGTCATTTGGTAAAAATGACCTGTTTTGACCCATAAAGGCCTGTTTGGTCAAACTAGGTTGACTTGGTCAACCAGGTTGACCTAGGGGCTAGAAGTGGGTCCAATGGGTTTGGTTTGACATTTGAAATTTGTTGGAGGTGACTGCATTTGATTTGGAGCTCATTTGACCAAAGTGACTATTCACACCCCATAGGGGTATTTTGGTCATTTTGGCCTCTGGTCAACTAAAGGTCAAATTGAGTCCAACAAAATATAGTTTAATGCTCAATGGGTCATAATCAAGGGTCTGGAGGTGATTGGAGGCTTTGGAGAAAGCTCCAGGGTCAAAATCCACTGGGTAGTAGGTCCAGTAGCATAGACTGTAAATATTTGAAGGTTTTACAGCCTTTGGATTTTAATTTAGTTTCTGGGGTTAGAGATCTCAGAATGAGCTCAAATTTGGAGGGTTGCCTCTAGAGACATGTCACATCAGTGTGGAACTGATAGATCTTGAATCAGAGGTCATTTGATAGGGTTTTGAAATGTTCAAAGATTAACTGGAAAAGGCTTTCAGGACTTAGACCTTTAGCCTTGGATTTGAATCTGGAAATCTGGTTTTGAATTGGATTTTGAGCTTGAATGATTGGATTTGAATTAAGCTTAGATTGAATTGAAGCTTGGATTGATTTAGAGGAATCCTAGGATTTAGAATAGGTCCTAGGGTCCAAATCAGCTTAAGGGAATCCTAGGATCTAGAATAGATCCTAGGGACTGGAGTCTGGGACGATCCTAGAATCTAGAAGAATCCTAAGATCTAGGAATCCTAAGATCTAGGAATCCTAAGATTCAAGATCTAGAAGGATCTTAGGATCTAGAGTAGATCCTAAAGTTTGATTTCTAGGAAGATCCTAGGGTTTGGAAGTCCTAGGGCCTGGGATCTAGAATAGTCTTAGGATCTAGAAGAATCCTAAGCTCTGGATGGATCTAGGATCTAGAGTCAGGTAAAATCCTAGGGTCTAGAATAGATCCTAAGATTTGAAGTCTAGGAGAATTCTAGAATCTAGATTTGTCTTAAATTGTATTGATCTGAGGTCAGGATTGATTTGAATTTGAATTGATCTAAGATCAGATTGATCCTAGGGTTAAGATTGGTCCTAAGGATTGGAAAGATCCTAAGGTCTGGATTGGTCCTACTGAGCTCATACAAAAATGAGGTCAACACATCCTTGGTGGATTCTCTTGACCTCTTCCATACAGGTTAGCGTCATCGAGCAAGGCTCTGACATACAACCTCGGATAGGTCTCACATCCTTGGTGGATTCTCTCGACCTCTTCCATACAGGTTAGCGTCGTCGAGCAAAGGCTCCGACATACTACCTCGGATAGGTCATATATTCTTGATGGATTCTCTGGACATCTCCTACAGAGATTCTTGGCGGGCAAAAAATCTTTGAAAAAGCATGTTACACAATATACTAACTCATGTTTCAAAGATGCAAAAGTGAGTTTTCAACTTCATATAAATATTATTGAAGTAATATTACGAAAGATTGTACATCTAGGTCACCTTTGCAAGAATGTAAAAGCAAAAGGTACACTGGTGACATTCATACAAGCTAGTATCATCAAGCAACAAGCAACTTTAACACAGTCAAATGTCCTTGGTGGATTTAAGTGACTTCTCCCTTACTGCACGCAAGCATCTCCTACAACTGCTCCTTCACAGAAAGGACATAACTGGATCATCATCAGACCTCCACTCAGTTGACAGTGTTAGTGTATTGCTAGAATGTTGGCATGTCACACTACTTCAGCCCCTTGATTCAGTAATATCTGATGTTGGCACACTTTAGTATGGATGAATATTGCCTTAACACAATGTTACTGGACGCCCGCCATCATCTGCCTGTCGCCAGACCCTCGTCGAATTTCTACCCGACGTTGTACTTACGCCCGTCGAGGGACTTTCATCAGACTTCTGCCCGACGACGAGCTTCTTCCCGTTGCTGGGTCTCTGCCCGTCGCCGGACTTTCGTTGGAATTTTGCCCAATATTTTCATCGGACTTCTGCCCGACACCGTACTTCCACTCGACGCAGGACTTCTGTCAGTCACGGGACTTTCGTCGCACTTCTACCTGACGACGGACTTCTGCCCGTCGTCGGACTTCAACCCGACGCTGTACTTCTTCCCGACGTCGGACTTCTGCCCGTTGCCGGATGTTTGTTGGGCTTCTACCCGACACCAAATTTCTACCCTTCGTGGGACTTCTGCCCGCTGACGGATTTTCGTTGGAGTTATATCCGACGCCATTAATTCTTCCCGACGTCGGACTTCTGCCCATCGCCGGATGTTTGTTGGGCTTCTACCCGACACCGAATTTCTACCCGTCATAGGACTTCTTCCCGCCGACGGATTTTCGTCGGAGTTCTACCCGACGCCGTACTTCTTCCCGACGCCTGACTTCCGACCATCTTCAGACTCCCTCCGACTAACATCTCACCTCCACATGAAGGAATGAAAAAGAAAAGAAATTTCTAACTCCTGTACAAGAGGAGGGGCGTTGTCTCAAGTGGGGAAAATCACCTACTGAAGAATAACGGAATGCCTCAACTGTTAGAAAGCCAGAATGAGAGAAAAAAGAGGGAAAACCGCTAACTTCTGTGCAAAAGGAGGGGCGCCGAGTCAAGTAGGGAAAGTCACCTACTCAAAAACGGCGGAAGGCCTCAAAATGCCAGAAACTAGAGGGGAGAAAAGAGGAATACTCTAACCTCTGCGCAAAGGGAGGGGCGCCGAGTCAAGTAGGGAAAGTCACCTACTCAAAAACGGCGGAAGGCCTCAAAATGCCAGAAACTAGAGGGGAGAAGAGAGGTGCAAGAAACTCATAGGCCCTAGGGGGCTATTTATAGCAAGAGGGGGAAGTTAGGGAAGTTGCTGAAAAAAAAAAAAAAAATCGGCCTTAACCGCCAGCGGTTAGCTGGCGGTTAACTGGCGGTTACCCAACCGCCAGCGGTTGGCTGAACCGCCAGCCGCGGCTAAACCGCCAGCCGCCAGAGCCGCGGCTCAGGAGAGCCTCGCAGGAGCCAGGGCAGCGCGGGCAGCGCCCGCTTGCGCGCGGGCTGGCGCGCCGGGCAGGGGCGGGCGCGCGGCAACTGCGGCGGCGGCGCGCGGGCGGATCCGGCAGCGACAGCGGTGGCCGGCGGCCGCCGGCGGCGGCTGAGCTGCCCCAACCCATTTCCGGGCCCAATTTCGGGCCCGGAAAGGTCAAATTGGACGTTTTTGGGGTCCCCGGAACCGTTTTTCGACGTTCCGGACTCAATTTTGGCACTTTTAAGGCCATTCGAGACCACTACACCCAAATTTGGTTTTTTGCAAATATCAAATTGCACGAAAAAATTTTCCCAAAGATTGAAACGCATATTTTCGGACTTCTAGAGCTTCGATGTCTGAAAATAGGGGGGCAACTGATACGTCATCAAAAAATTATCTTGATCGGGCACGAATCTCGAGGAAAAACTCAAGTTGGAAACTTCAAAAATTAATTTGGAGACCATTTAAACTCCGATTTCAGCAAGCTTACAGTCGAACTGAGCGTCTCGGAAATACGAATCCAACAACACCAAATTCGACTCAATCCGAGCCCAAACGAGTCCAAATCAAGTACCCGAAGTGCTGTTGGAAGCATCAAACAGCAATTTGAGTTACCAAACGGTCTCCGATTTTGACGAGCTTATAATCGAATCGAGCGGCTCGACGAGACGAATCCAACGAGCCCAAGATCGCAGAATTCTGATATCATTAAGACCTTCAAATGCTTGATAAACGGTTCACGATCAAGGGATTCAATATCGGCCGTTCATCCGAATCACTCCCTATTCGCCCCTGATCCCTCACATATTTACGGGCTATGCCACTCCAGAAAAACTATAAATAGCCCCTCATTTCTCTTAAGAGGGGACCCAAGCCAAGAAGAGAAGGAAGAGAAGAGAAGCCTAGGAGGGAATAACTCCTCCTCGACCACCGCCAGAACACCGCCGGAACACCGCCGGAACATTGCCGGAACTCCGCCGGAACACCGCCGGAACACCACCGAAGCACCACCAGGCGTCCGAGGGACGCCGGAGCTCTGCCCGACACGGGAGCAACGTCGGAATTCTGCCCAACGCCGGAATTCTACCCGACGCCCGAGTGACGCCGGACTTCTTTCCAAGTGACGCCAGAATTCTACCCGACGCCCGAGTGACGCCGGACTTCTTTCCAAGTGACGCCGGAATTCTGCCGGACACTCAAGTGACATCGGAACTCTGCTTGTCCTTGTAACTGATACTCATTGTAATCTGATCGTCCTGAATTTAAATGACGAATCAGCCTCGTGTACTTCAAACGACACTAGTGGAACTCTTTCAACTGGGCGTGGCCCCGTGGTTTTTTCCCTTTCCAGGGTTTTCCACGTAAAAATCCTGGTGTTACTATTTCAATTCTGTTTGTGTGCTGAATATACGTACAACGCTGAGACGGAAAATTAAAATCTATCGCCGCGTATATTTGAGTCCGCAACAATTATCATTATTTTCAAATATAACTTAATTTATCTTTAAAATAAAATAAAAAAGCAGCTAAAAAAATACAAACAAAATATGTTTAAAAAAATAAAAATTAAATAAAAAGGGATTCCAAAAAAGCCCTTTACTAACAATTTCTATGATTAAAAGTCATATAAACACCATCTTTACATTTGCTTAAGATTCCTATTTATAAAGGCTAATAGGAAGAAAAGCTCTCCTAATCATCCTTAAAAGAGAAAAATTGATGCAGAGCTGCAATAGAAAAATCAAAAGTTGTTGGAGACCTGTGCATCTTTACTGTTTTTAAAGTAGCTTTTTAGTGCAAAAATTCATAGCTCAAAAATTTTTTTGCTAAAAAAATGTTTTAAAAAGTAATAAGAAAGCTATCCCAAACGAAGTCTTCTATGGAGATGCAACAACCGAAATATCGGAGGAGGTCGCAGATATGACTAGGACAGACTACTGACAGAAGCTGCATGAAGAATTGGTACATAAAGAACCGACTAGAAGCCATAGGAGAAACCAAAGCAGGATTGACATACAGTACTACATTAATCACACCAAACACACTCATCATCTGCAAACAAGCATTTAAGCAGAAATCCATTGCATTTTAGCAGATCTCCAATAACTTCAAGTGGTTCAATTCTAATCATACATAAATCAAAGCCAAGGCAAGAAAACTATATTAGTTATCATTACAAATTCGAAAGATGCTGAAGCTTTCAGTTTACTATATGATGAAGTAACATCAGACTAAAAATTACAAATAAAGGACAAACTTGTGTCAACTTCGAAACGATACTTTCACATCTAAACTTTGACAAATTGAACACAATATGTCACTTATTGTAGGGACAAGCAATAGTAGTATTAGACAGCACAACCATTACCTAAATTGATGTTATTTCAAGTAGAATCAGTTTGAGATCAGTAACTCCTTATGAGGGGCAAACCAATTGCAGTGACAATAATAGTAGAAGGAACTCCAAACTTTAAATGGCTCCAAAAGGAGAGATTATAACTATAAAACTGCGCCCTTCGAGCCTGCTCACAGACTATCAAGTTTGCAGCAGATCCAAGGAGAGAGAGATTTCCGGCCACCGTGCTCACCCATGCAAGTATCAGCCAGGCACGAGCCTCTTCTGATGCAGAGATTGAAGCTGCCGACGCCGCCACTCTACTCCCTAGTAGCAGAACTGTGAACAGAAGAACATGTCAGTACTTTATATGAGAATTACTGAGAGTTATATGAAATAGAAATAATTCAATTACTTATGAAGTTAACGCTGATAAATAATACAACTACGCATTTATTAATACGGTTGCGTATTCTTCTACAAAGGTTGAATATTAATTTACTGCCATCACTACTGCAGAACTATGCTGGGTCTGTTTCTCCTCAACAATATAAATTTTAACAGCATAAACTCAGAAACCTTAGTAAAATTTTAGTTGAAAATCTATTGCATACTTCAAGTAGCTTAGGAAAGAAAAAAACAAGAAAAAGAGAATCAAACATTTTACCAGTGGGCACATTTGAGGCAACATTAGATAGAACAAGTATGACCACACTAAGCAATGCAATCCCACCAATACTGTCAATGCGTGAATACCTTTCAACAGCTTCCCAAAGGGTGCTTGGTATTCCTGTTTTATTAAAGCCATCAACAGCTATGAACATCCCACAAAAGAATATCAGTAATGAGTATGAAACCTGAAACAAGTTCAACAGACAGAAAAATTCAGGCTATATTAGAATTATTCAAAAGCTACCACATCAACGTTGTGAACATGATAGATTCACAATTAGTATCAGAAGAGGGTCAAGGTTGAAAAAGTTCAATAAGGGCACTTAAGGTTTAAAGCTGCCCCCAATGGAACCTAAGTTGATGGCAAAATAATCTTGAAAAAATAATAAAGTTCTTCATTAAAAAGAACCTTCTCTAAGCAGGGTCGGGCGTCCTTGAAATCAAGAACAACAAGAGCAAGAGCAGCAGTAACAGCCGTCCAAGACATGTTAAGCCCCAGAAGAAGAGCAACGAGCATTCCAATGGTCACAAGATAGACACATATCTTCCACAAAGATCTCTTCCAATTCTCATTAGGAGGATCCCTTGCTTCTGAATTTGGCAAGGAGTTTGCTTCTCCTGCATGACTGGTCCTACTTCTGCTGGTAGTTCTTATGTATCTCCTAGCAGAAGAAATTTCCTCCCTTCTCTGTGAAATACCAACATTTCCTAATCCCAAACCATCAACAATTGCAATAGTTCTCAAAGGCTCTGCATTCACTAATGAACTCGGTGTCATAGCATCAATGACAGAACTGAAGTCCTGAGAATTTATAGAACTAGCATAAGACATTGTCGCGGGTGAAAATCGGTGAGAATTCACCTCATTTTCTACAACCAAATCTCCGGCTTCGGCCTCCACTTCTTGATCCCTCTCTATAGACAAAACCTTCCAAAAGTAGCATAATAGTATTGCAGCATTGACTAACACACCCAACAACATAGAAGGAAAGATCCCAAACAAGAATTTCTCAAAGGAAATCTTACTTTGAACAGCTATAACAAGGTTCTGTGGGTTACCAATGGGAGTGGCAGCAGATCCAATATTTGAGCTGGAAGCAAGAGCTAGAAGAAAAGGTTGGGGAGGGAGATTGTTCTGCCTCGCAATTTTCAAGATGAATTCGGTGAGAACAACACAGCAAGTGTCATTAGTGAACAAAGCGCTAGAAATGGCTGAAACTAGACAGACTCTAAAGAGCAAATCCTTGCCTCCTCTACTCTTCCAGGTAAGCAATTTGCCAAGATACTTGAACATGTCAGCCCTCTCGAGGTAGACGCTAACAACCATGGTTCCAAAGAGGAGACCAAGAATATGAAGATCAATGGCTTCATAGGCTTCATCAGGAGAAATCACTCGAAAGACAACCATGAGCATGGCTCCAAGAAGAGCACCAGCTGTTCTTCCAATAGGCAGGAAAGGCACAGCAGGGAAAACTGCTAAAACCCAGAAAAACCCAAAAGCAATGCTGCCTAGAACAACCTTTATCGTCGACGCCAACGCCATTCTTTTTGTTTCAAATTAGATAAAGCAAAAAATGAACAAGTTCTATATATCCTGCCGGGCTTGCTATCAAAATACCATCAAATCATTAGAAAGAAGGCAACCCTCCTTATATCCAAATGAGAAATTGAGAGGACTTCAAAACTTTTGAATAATCTCAAAAACTTGGAAACAAATGGAGAAAACCGATTATCAAAATCCATAAAACGAATGAGAATGAGAATCGATAATCTCTCCCACCCTAAATCCCTTTAAATCCATAAAACCACGGCACATTCAAGGAAGAAACCCGCTGTGAGGTGAATCCACCGCAGCAAAAACACAAGCATTGGCGCTCCTAAACCAGATATTCTCCCTGGAGAAAGAAATAGAATTTAGAATCCAAGATTTCAGCTTTCGAAGAAAATTTGCAGAAAAGAGATCGTCGAGTCTATTACTGCATTAAAAAAAACTAGCTTTTGTGATAAATCTCTGTTTCATCTTCTTCCTCCAAGTAAAATTTATGGGAGGAGCCATTGGAGGTATCCAGAATCAAACAAAAACGAACTCCACCCTCATCAGGTCCCACCGACGATCCGAGAAGGGATATTCATTTCTTATTCCAATTAAATTAAATAAAACTTTATTCCTTATATTAATTCATATAAAAAATTAATTAAAATTAAAAAAATAAAATAAATATGGATTCTCCGACTCCGTTCTGTCTCATATTAATTTTTTTATTATCTGATTCTCTGATTTAATTTAAATAAAAATTATTATTCATCCTCTTACGTGGCGTTGAGGTGGGACCCAAACGGTGTACGTGGAAGCTTCCTGGGATCCTGTGACACTAAATAACGCCACGTGGTCAAAGTCAGAATATTTTATTAAACCCAAAAGAGAACTCTATTTTAAGAAAATATTTCTCTCAAATTTTATGAAATTCTTTATTTAAAAAATGAAATTTATCTAACTAATTTATTAATATCAAATTTATAGTCTACACTTAACTAATTAAATCTACATATAATGTCTATATATTATTTATTAATTTCTTCAATATATTTTAATACTCAATTTTAAAATCATTTGACCTTCATAATTGGTAAAATATTTAGATTAATTTTAGTTTTTTGAATATTTATTTGATAAAAATAAAGTCTACAATTGTTATAGTATAATATTTTAAATTAAAAATCTTTCACTATATATTTTTATTAAGAAATATTATTAATTTAATTAATATTTAAACTACATTTAAAAAAATTTCTTTTTAAATTATGAAAAGATTAAAATTATTCTTAAATTAAATATTTAATGGATAAAATATCAACTATTTCTATAAGAAAAATATTAATTAATTTCATACTTCTAAAATTTGCCCTATGTGTTGCAAAATTAATATCTAAAATCATTAAAATGATGAAATTTTCTTTAAAATATTATATAACACTTAATTTCTCTTAGAAATTATAAATTTATTTTTTATTTGAATATTTATTAAATCATCTCTATTATAATTTAAACATATTAAATCTAATTATAATAAAATAAAGTTTCTATAATGAAGAATAAATTTACAAATATCAACTTCTTTAGACCTCTTATTCATAAAAAATTTTATGAGTTCATATAATATACTTAAACTATGACACTACAACAATAATTTGCATTATACAATGAATGTCATGTATGATAGGAGCTTAATGTACTTTAAAATTATGATTAATTAAATTAATCAAAAAGGGATTAATATTAGGTAAGTTATCCCATCATCATCACATCAATGATTAAATTAAAATTTAACCTAAATTAAATGGCTAATAGCCAGGAAATTAGTATTTATAATTCTAATTAAACACTAAAATATTGATTTTTCACATTATATACAGAAGCAAGGGACCATTCCAAGAAGGATTTCATAAAGTTTTTAAAGTAGTTATAAAATTTGTAGTCTATTATTTCATTATAATTAAATATTATAATTATTTTTTCCCTAAAAAAATAATTTTTATCTATTTACTTGCTAGCCTACTCTCTTGTTTCTTTCAATCATATATTACTTTAAATAATTATAGTGCTTTTTTTGGTAGCATGAATCAAGTAAAAATTTTTTTTTAATGATGAAATTTATTAGTTAAATTCATAATTTTAAATACTATAAACTTTCTGAAAATTTATTCATTTTTCACATTTGAGATGAATGAAAAAAAAAATATTAATTTTAAAAATATATTTTCTTATAAACAATCAAATTAATGGTCCATTAATTGAATTTCATTATGAAGGGCATGATACACAAGTGATAGAATTAAAATGCTTGCAAATAAGTGAAAATAAATGAGAAATTAAACCGCAAGAGTTAACAAAATAGAATTGAAGTAGATGGATTACACACAATTCATATTTATGTAATTAGGCTAACTTTTAGTCTACCACCACATCCAATTTTAGGGTTAGGATATTACTACCACGAGCTTGCCACATGCTAAACTCCTTCACTCTTCATGTTTAAAAATCATTATACTTTCATAATCCTTGATTTGTCACCAAAAATTCATCTTGATCGAGAACAAATCTCGATGCAAATATGAGTCGTATGCTTCAAAAATTAAAATCAGGACCATCCAAACTTCGATTACAACAATCTTATAGTCAATTGAACATCTCAAGGAGACGAACCCAATGATACCAAATTCGATCCAATCCGAGCCCAAATTGGTCTAAATCAAAGGACAAAAGACTATTTGAAAGCTTCAAAATATTAACTAGACAATCAAATGATATTCAAATATGACATGCTTATAGTCGAATTGAACGGCTCGACGAGGAAAATCCAACGAGCCCAAAATCACTCAATTCTGACATTTCTAGGGCACTTAAATGCTAACAAACTCTCTATGATCTAAGGAATCAATATGGGTCGTCCGATGGAACACTCCCAACATACCCTTGATCTTCTCCATATTTACTGAGGATGACACTCCCAGAAAATTATAAATAATATCGCAGTCTTCACATGAGGGAGAGGGAGGGGAGAGAAAGTTTCAAAGCTCTTTTGCACTCTCCATCCCACACAGCCACCGTTAGATTTCTTCTCGACCACCAATCGCAATTGGCCGCTCGTTCTCTGATTATCGCCAGAACTCTTCTCGAATGCTAGCGACGTCAGATCTCCTCCTAAACACCGTTACCTGCAGACTACGGTCCCTCAGTCCTTGGTCGCCCGCCGACTACAGTCCCTCCAACCTCTATTTCCCGCCGACTACGATCCCTCTGACCTCTGTCGCCCGCCAACTATATTCCTTCCGACCTCCATCACCCGCCAACTAAGGTCCCTCCGGCTTCCGTAGCCTGCCGACTAAGGTCCCGCCATCCTCTGTCGCACGCCAACAACGGTCCCTCCGACCACAGTCACCCTTCGACTACGATCCCTTTGGCCTCCATCGCCCTCTGACTATACTCCTTTAGACCACTGTCGCCCGCCGACTTAGATCCTTTCGAATACAATCATCTGCCGACTATGATCCTACTGACAAAATAAATATGTCAACATTCTATTCAGAACTATTGTCATGTAATGTGTTCTATATAATATATATTTGTTATATTGAGCCAACACTCTTATCCGAGGAGGGATATTATTTGTAATCAACCATTAATACTAGTAAATTCATTCAAACTGGACCAGGCCCCGTGGTTTTTTCTCTTTTTAGATTTTTTACATAAAAATTTTGATGTCTCTTATGAATGTTGCACCCTACTCTTTTATCTGTATGTATGCTGGATTTTCGTACAAAATTAGGATGTTAAACTTTATATCTCTTTACCACATCAAATATTCTATGAT
This sequence comes from Dendrobium chrysotoxum, assembly GCA_019925795.1. NCBI lineage: Eukaryota > Viridiplantae > Streptophyta > Magnoliopsida > Asparagales > Orchidaceae > Dendrobium > Dendrobium chrysotoxum. The sequence goes on along the minus strand of CM034304.1, from coordinate 37,050,449 downwards.
GCAATAATCCCTAATTTGTATTATATATATAAATATAAAAAGATAGAGAAAGAGGCAAAGAATATTTAAATTAAAAAATAATTATGATGCAACTCATCTTAGCTTGCTAGTTCCATATGCAAAATTTTAAATGGAAATTTATTATGCCCTGTTTCATTTAATTATTATTACTTAATTTATATAAATATATATTTAGAAACATTAATATTTGACATTTTTAGCTGTTTTATAATATTATATATATATATATAGAGAGAGAGAGAGAGAGAGAGAGAGAGAGAGAGAGAGAGAGAGAGAGAGGGAACAGAAAATATAAACCTAATTAATTATGAAATAATTAATGAACATATGAAATTCATGTATTAAATTAATTATTCATTTGTTAGTAGTGTAAATAAGACTTTGTTTATAATTTCTTAAAGCAGCTTTTTAGTAAAAAATTAAAATTTTTGTATTAAAAAGCTGGTTTAAGAAGCTGTTAAAAAAGCTGTTCCAAACCAAGCGTAAATCCCTTATGATCGATTAAGAGGATCACACGTGTTAGTTGATTGTCTATTTAAGTTAATTACTTTTGGGAGGTTCATAATTAATGCATTTTCATATGCAAACAGGCTCGGTGGTTAAGCATTTGTCCTTTTTTATTAAATCTAATAAATTCGAATTTTAATTTAGTGGTTACCCATAAGTTGGTTTTATTAATATAGTTCAAAGTCAATTAATAGGGAATGGTAATAAATAAAAGTTGTGAGTACAAAAAGAACTAATTAAATTGAAATTCAGTGTGCATGTGAAGGTGAGTGTAAAACAAACTGATAACAACAACTACGAAGATTAGATTAACCTCAATGAATATTTGCATTGAAGATTTTCAAAATTAAGCTAATCAAGACAATCCAAACTTCGATCTTCGTAAATTTAAAGTCAAACTGAACGTCTTAATGAGATAGATCCATTGACAGTAACAGTTATTAGATTTGAGTCCAGATGAGCCTGAATCAGTCACTCAAAGTGTAATTGGATATTTCGAGACATTAATTGAATAACTGAACGAGCTTTAAATCTTGCATGTTTATGATTAAATTGAGGGTGTCGGTGAAATGAATACAATGAGCCCAAGATTGTTTCATTCCAACATAATTAAAGCACTTAATTGTAGAAGGAATGGTTTATGATCAAGAAAATAAATACAGATCATTAGATGAAGTATTCCTGATTTTTTCTATGTTTATAGGATATGCCACTTTCAAAAATTTGTAAATAGATATTCACTCACTGTATAAAAAAAAACATTGATATGAGCTTTAAGAGAGTTTAGAGGCTAGAAGAATTTAGGAGCTCCACTTGAGGGAAGCTCATTAAACAATCGCTCGATCATCATCGTCGGACCATTACCAAACCACTGTCATTCGACTACCGCCTTGATTGCCACCATTGAACTATCGTTACTTAACCATCATCTTCGAATTGCCGTTGCTCGATCATTGTCATCAAATCATCTTTATTTAACCATCATTGACGCTGAATCGCTATTGTCATACCACTATACCACCGTCATCCGACCATCATTATCATATTGTTGTCGCCCAAGCGCCCAAGCATTATCATTATATCGATGTTGCCTAACATAGTATAACTATCTCAACTATGCATGATTAGTTTTTTTCTTTTTTTTTTTTAATTTTTTTGCATAAAAAATCTAATATCTTCTGTACTATTTTCATTATCTATTTATCTGCCAGAGAATTTTCTATCAGATAGTATGACACATTTCTTTAATATTAATGGCCGTTTTAATCATTAAATAAAATAATGCTTTCATAGAAGAGCAGGACAATAAATATAAATTACAATAGAATAAAGAGTCAATAATCGATTAAAAAAATAATTATTAAAATTTTAAAACTCTTAAATCTCTCGTGGTTGAGAAGTCCAGTTCAGAATGGTAAGGTGAAGGATTAATCCACCACACTAGCCAGAACTGTATTTGACTTAGAAATATTATTTTTTAACAGAAAATTTTCAAAATAGTCTCAGACGATTCAAATATGCCAATTTAGTCACAAAGTATCACACAACTGACTTCATAAAATTGATTTAAAATAGTCCATCACATTGTATCTGTGATAGAAAATTGATCCTAATTTAGTCTAAAAAAGCTTTTTTGAATTAATTTTATATAATCCATAAATTAAATTGGAGCAACTTTATATATTAGGACTAAAATGATCATAAAAGAATAGTCGGGAGACTATTTTGAAATTTAAACTTTTTTTTATATAAAACTCTTTTAGGCTTCATTTGAGACAGCTTTCTTACTAATTTATAAAGCAATTTTTTAGCACAAAAATTTTTCGTTCAATAAATTTTTATACTAAAAAGCTTATTTAGAAAGTAGTAAGAAAGCTGTAAACCTGGGACAACTTTCTTATTGCTTTCTAAAGCAGCTTTTTAGTATAAAAATTTTAAAAATAAATTTTGTACTATGAAAACGGCTTTAGAAAATAATAAAAATACTGTCCCTAGGTTGTTTGAACGGCTTTTTCATTGCTTCTTAAAGCAGATTTTTAGTACAAAAATTAAATTTTTTATACTAAAAAATTACTTTAAAAAATAATAAGAAAGCCCTCCCAAACAAGCCTTAGTCTCCAAACTCAAAGGGTAATGAGCTGTCCTCAATATTTTTTATTTATTTAATTCGATGTATAAGAAATTTTTCAGACTGATGTGGTCAAGAACGAATGAATTGCTTATAAGACTGAATGACTGATACTAAGATAATTAGAATGAAATAATATATAATTAATTCACAAAATTTTTATACGCCATCTTCATTGTCGGCCTATTCCCATTCGGCCTTTTCATGCCATAATTTACTTTCAATTTACAGTCAAACAAATATATAAAATAAATTTATTACATAATCTATAAATTAATATTAAAAAAATTAAATGTACCAATTTTAATTTATATTATTGTTGCGTCTGGAATATTCGTGGCGATAAAAAGATATAGAGCTCAACGTCTTAGTTTTGAACGAAGATCCAACACACAAACAGATAAAAAAGAGGTGCAATATTCATAAGAGACACCAATAATTTTATATGAAAAATCCTGAAAATGAAAAAAAAACCACGGGATCTGACCCAATTTGAATGAATCCACTAATATTGATAATTGATTCCAAATGATGTCCTTCACTGAAGGAAAGGTCTTAGCTCAATGTAGTAAATACACATTATATATAACTCATTACATGGGAATAGTTCTTAAGAGAGTGTTGGCATGTTTGTTTGATTAGTAGGACCATAGTCGGCGGGCGACGATGCTCAGAGGATTGTAATCGACAATCGACGATGATTAGAGGGACCTTAGTTGGCGGGCAACAGAGATCAGAAGGACCATGGTCAGACAAAAGTAGTTGGAGAGACCGTAGTTTGCGGACGACAATGGTTAGAAGGATCGTAGTCGGGCGACGGTGGTCAGAAGTATCGTAGTCAGTGGGAGACTGAGGTTAAAAAGACTGTAGTCGAGCGACGGTGGTCAAAAGAATCATAGTCCGGTGACGATGATCGGAATGACCGTAGTCGGCGGAGGATCCTATTCGGGCGATGGTAGTCGGAAGAACTGAAGTTGGTGGGCGACTGACATCGGAAGGACCGTAATTGTGAGATGGTGGTCGGAAAGACCGTAGTTGAGCAACGGTGGTCTGAAGAACCATAGTCAACAACGACGATGGTCATAAGGACCGTAGTCCGGTGACAGTGGTCAGAAAGACAATAGTCAAATGATGGTGGTTGGAAGGATCATAGTTGACGAGCGACTGAGGTCTGAAGGACGTATCGGGCGACAATGGTCGGAAGGACCGTTAGTGACTTCCATATGGTGGTTAGACAATCATTGTCGCTCAGAGCTTCATCAACGATGATATGGTGGCACAGATTCGTCAGCGGTAGTATCCGAGTGGAGCTTCATAATTCTTCAAGTTCTAGAGCTCTTCTCCTCTTCCTCTTCCTCTTCCTCTTCCCCTCTTTGTGAAGAATGAGGGGTCTATTTATAATTTTTTGGAAGTGGTATGGCTAGTAAATAGGGAGAAGATGAAGGGCATATTGGGTGTGTTTTAATGAACGACCAATATCAACTCCCTTGATCATGAATCGTTTATCGAGCATTTGAGTATCTTAATAATGTCAAAATTCGACAATCTTGGGCTTGTTGGATTCATCTCGTTGAGCCACTCGATTTGACTATAAGAATGTCACATTTGGATATAATTTGGTCATCTAATTAATATTCTGAAGCTTTCAGATAGGTTTCGGGCCCTAAATTTGAACCCATTTGGGTTCGGATTGGACTGATTTTTGTGTCGTTGGGTTCGTCTCTTCGAGACATTCAGTTTGACTCTATGTTTGCTAAGATCAGAGTTCGGATGGTCCAGGATTTAATTTTGAAAGTTTCTTATTCATATTTGTATCGAGATTCATATCCGATCAAGATAATTTTTTTAATGACATATCAATTATATTTGAAATATGTATGCATTACTTAAAAATAAAATATCTTATTAGAAGAATAAGTTATGGACCTCTGTTGATTCCTAATTGGCAATCAAGGCCCTCTTTAGAGATTTTTAATTAATCAAAATTAATAAAATAGTTAATATATATGAGATAAATATCATTAGCACTGAGGATAATTTCTATTGCATAATAATTACACAAATGCTAAGTGGCATAGTAATGAAAATAAAAAATAAATTAAAATTTAATATTTTTTATTTTATTCATCTGTTGAACAGAAGTCAAATAGAGGCGGCATTTGAAAATTTAGAAAAACAAAACGGTGTCCATGCGTATGTCTGGTCAAAGGGAGACCACGTTGAACACGTTGACGGCTCCTTATTTGGAAAAATTATTAGGTGCGGATATTGGATGTAGCTCTACGTCCGGACTTTATTAGAATGACGCCACGTATTTAGCACGTGTTATGACAACTTCCGCTTGGCCCGACGACCCGACCCGGATTGGACGCGAAAAATTAAAAAAACCTGCCCTTTTTTGACTAATTCCTAGGTAATACCGATTATTTTTTCGGTAATACCGAGTAATTTTTGGTAATACCGATTAATACCTAGGTAATACCGAGTAATTCTTCGGTAATACATAGTAATTCCTAGGTAATACCGAGTAATACCTAAGTAATTCATAGGTAATACCGAATAATTCTTTGGTAATACCGAGTAATACCAGAGTAATTCTTCAGTAATACCGCACGTGCATCATTTGAACTTCTTGGCGAAACGGGACGCCGGGTCTTCGGGTCGCTATGTGGCGCCATTCTAGTGGAGTCCGGACGTAGAGCTACGTCCGGTGTCCGCACCTAATAATTTTTCTTTTATTTGACACTTATATGGGCGGCCATAAATAGTCATCACAAAAAATATCAAAAAATAATTGAAATAAAGAGAAATAAATTATATCAATTATAAATGATATTAGAATAACTTTAAACAAATTAAATTTAACTACCTCATAATCTCCTAAATTGAAGAAATATATCTGTTGCGGACTCGAATATACGCGGCGATAGAATTTAGAAAAATTACGTCTTAGCGTTGAACGGATATTCGGCGCACAAACAGAAAATAAAAGAACACTAGTATTTGTACGTGGAAAACCCTGTAAAGGGAAAAAACCACGGGGCCGCGCCCAGTTGAAAAAGATCCACTAGCGTTTTCTTGGAATACAAGAGATGAATCGTCCTTAAAAACTTAGGACGATTAGATTACAATGAATCTCTTTAGGAGTAGACAGTTACAATGTCAAACAGCGCTCCTGCGTTAGGTAGAAATCAGGCTGAATGTTGGCGTCCTTCGGAGGTCGAATAGAATTCTGGCGTCGTTTAAGAGAATTCCGGTGTAGAACAGAGTTCTGATTTTACTTGGCAAGAATTCTGACTTCGCTCAGGTGTAACAACAGAATTCCGGTATAAGACAAATTTCCGGCGTGATTCAGGCGTGGAGCAGAATTCCGGCGGTGGTCCAGGAAGAGTTTCCTCTCTTCTTCTTCTTCTCTTCTTCTTCTTCTCTTCTTGGCTTGGGTCCCCTCTTAAGAGAAATGAGGGGCTATTTATAGTTTTTCTGGAGTGGCATAGCCCGTAAATATGTGAGGGATCAGGGGCAAATAGGGAGTGATCCGAATGAACGGCCGATATTGAACCCCTTGATCGTGAACCGTTTATCAAGCATTTGAAGGTCTTAATGATATCAGAATTCTACGATCTTGGGCTCGTTGGATTCGTCTCGTCGAGCCGTTCGATTCGACTATAAGCTCGCCAAAATCGGAGACCGTTTGGTAACTCAAAAGGCTGTTTGATGCTTCCAATAGCGCTTCGGGTACTTGATTTGACTCACTTGGGCTCGGATTGAGTCGAATTTGGTGTCGTTGGATTCGTATTTCTGAAACGCTCAGTTCGATTATAAGTTTGCTGAAATCGGAGTTTAAATGGTCTCCGAAATAATTTTTGAAACTTCCAAACAAAAATTGCCTCGAGATTCGTGCCGGATCAAGATGATTTTATCATGACACATCAGGTGCCCCCCTATTTTTGGACGTCAAAACTTCACTAGTCCAAAAATATTTGTTCCGACACTGTATAACGGATGAATCGCAAAAATTTGTATTCCAAAATATATGAGTTTGTTCAAACTTGATTGTAAGGGTCTCGTTGAGCTTCGAAAGTATCAAAATTGAGTCCGGAATGTCGAAAAACGTGTCCAAGGATCCAAAAAATGTCCAATTTGACCCTTCCGGGCCAAAAATTGGGCTCGGATTTGTGTGGGCAGCCGAACCGGCCGGACCGGCCGGCCGGCCGCCGCCTGCGCTGCCGGCGGCGCAGCCGCGCCCAGCAGCACGCGGGAGACCCGCCGGGCCCGCTCCGCGGTCAGCTTCGCGGTCCGCCTGGCCCGCTCCGCGGGCATCTCCGCGTCCCGCCTGGCCCGCTCCGCGGGCCGCTCCGCGGCCCGCCTGGCCCGCTCCGCGGGCCATTCCGCGGACCCGCCTGGCCCGCTCCGCGGGCAGTTCCGCCGCCCGCCTGGCCCGCTCCGCGGGCTGTTTCGCGGGCCGTCCGACCCGCGCGGTTCCGCGCGTGGAACCGCCTCCGGCCAGCGCCATTTGGGCGCGCCGTTTGGCCGGCTGCTGGCGTGGCAGCCTGCTGGCGGTTTCTTAACCGCCAGCCATTATCCAATTTTTTTTTTTTTTTTTTTTTATTCGAAATAATTCCGAAAAATATTTAAAAAATCAGAAAAATTCCGAAAAATTCCGAAAATTTTTTAAAAAATCCGGAAAATTCTAACATTCCGGAATGTTCTTTTCTTCCCCAAAACAGCTATAAATACCCCCATGAGGCTATAGAACAATTCGCTCCTTTTTCCTTCTTTCAGTCGAGGCATTCTGCTGTTTATGTAGGTGATTTTCCCTACTAAATTAGCACCCCTCTTCTTGCAACGAAGTAAAATTTTTTTTTTTTTTTTTCTTAGTTTCTTTCTTGTTTTCTGTTACTGCTCGTAGGTGACTTTCCCTACGTGAAGTCAGTGGTTCTTTTTGGTGCAGAAGTTGACATGGGCGATCCAACATCTACGAAAAATCTTTCGACAAAAGGCGATCGTTTTGTTGCTCGAAGTGAAGGAATAAAGAAAACATACAAAGCGACAAAAACAGATGACGTTGTCTCCACTGTTACTGGCGACGCCTTGCTCGCTTTTAGGAAAAAATATTATTTTCCTAATGACATGGTGGTGAAAGTGCCAGCGAGGTCTGATCGGGCTTGTTCTCCTCCTCTCGGATTCGTGACAGTCTATGAATTCAGTTTACGAGCCGGTTTAAGGTTTCCACCATCTCCTGAATTGAGCGATATTTTAATGATTTGTGGGGTGAGTTTAGCTCAATTATCTTATAGAGCTATGTCAATTATCATGGGCCGCGGAGCAGTGTTATCACCTGATTGTCTTGCTCGAATGGGTCGTCTGATTGGTGATACACAAGGTCGCATTTCTTTCAGATCCAAATGGTTGGATATCCGTACTCGGGATCCGTCAAAAAGCTGGATCAGTGACTTCTTTTATGTAAAAAATGACTGGAATCTTCTGGAAAAGTGGGGGAAAATGAGGGAATTACCAATTCCCCTACATCTTGGAGCTGAAGAATTATTGAAGATACTCAAATTCTCTGATATTGATACTCTTCATTACGAGGTTCGTTATTTGAGCAGATACATAGATGAAGAATATCTATTCAAAGTGGGGCTATCTACTCAAGCCGGGAGATCACATGCTCAGATGCTGAAGAAGTCAGTGAAAGTTTCAGAAGCTGCTGTTCAATCTTCGAAAATTCCTCCTAAACGACCAGGAAGTGAGGATAACGTGCAGACTGTCAAGAAAAAAAGGGTGGAGGAGGTTTTAGCAGTTACTAGTAAAGATCCTCTTATTTCTCCATCTAAGTCACACATTCCTGAAGATGTTTTGAAACATCAATGTGTTGGCCGTCGACGTACTGAGGAATTGGTACATTCCCTTTTTTTTTTTTTTTTTTTTTTGCTTCTCCTTCTTCTTTTTGTTCTTTTTCACAAAATATTTCTCATATAAAAGTTGTTTTTATTATTTCAGTCGGCGCAAATGACTAAGGCACTGAATGACTGGAATGACGAATTTGTGAAGATTAAATATCTTCAGGGTGAATATAAGAAGAAACATGATGGAAAATTAAAGGAGATGCAAGTGGTGGAGCAGCAGCTAGCAGAGTGTAGGACAGAGCTAGCTAATATGATGACTTCAGCCTCCATACAGAATCAAAAGATAGATTGTCTACATATTGAGTTAGTGGATGCACAGACGACGATTAATCAGCAAATGAAAGATCAGGAGATCCTTGTAGCTGAAAATAAGAGGCTCCACAGTATGCTATCAGAGAGAGAAACTCAGCAGCCACCGTCCATCGTTATAGATGATTTCAAGAAATCAGCTGCATTCAAGATAATTGTTGAAGATCACATTCAAGAAGCTCGCAACCATATTTATGACGTGGAGGTAAAGGCTTTGGAAGCAGACTGTATGGAAGAGGGCTTCATTCGAGGTTTCATGAAGGGTGTGCGTGCAGTGCAGCGCAAGACTGGCGCAGAGATTGATGGGTTGACACCTAGCCAGGCCTCCGGTGACCCTTCTTCAGATTCTGGTGGCGAAGAAATAGAGAGCGAGTTACAGAAGGCTTTTTCCCTTGAGGAAGATGAGGATGATATTGATATCCTGTAGTATTGTTTGATGTTGATTGTATCACCTTATTTTCTTTATAGTGATAAGTGTATGTATTTGTTGTGGATGCTTTCATATGATGTATGTCATGTTCAATGATCCATAAAGAAATTATTGATATTGCTCTTTTCTTTCTTGCATATATACATGAGACCGGTTTAATTTTATTTCAATGAGAAATATTTGATAGTCTTTGGTGACCGGAGTGATTGTGAGAGATATCCTCCTTGGATATCTTGACCTTTTCAAGATTGTTAATCAAAGCTCTTGCTTGATGATTCTTAATCTGTATAGAAGAGGTCGGATCAAATCCCCCTGGGATTGAGTATCCAATGATTGAGATACAATGTAGATTGTATATTTCTCGAATCAGGAGTAAAGAGTTTAAGACTGTAGAACAACAAAGTGAACGTCATATTATTGTATGGGAGAAGATAATACAATAATCCTTAGTATATTTCTATCACAGTTCTCATACAAGAGATGTCTGAACATACGAACTTTGTACAAAGACATCGTTAGAATAGCTTGAAGTAGACAACAAACACAAGATAACTGGTATTATCAATATCTATTGATAATACTTACGAAGGTTACTAATATTCCAAGTTCGAGGGAGCATTTTTCCATTAGCATCCTTCAGTTTAAAGGTACCGGGCTTGATCATAGCTGCTACCAAATAGGGACCCTCCCAGAGGGGAGAGAGCTTGTTGCGTTGAGGGCCCTTTCCGGCTGCTTCGAGGCTGCGTAAAACCAAATCCCCGATTGAGATAGATCGAGGTTTAACTTTCCGATTATAGTGACGAGCAACCCTTTGGTGGTATGCAGCGGTCCTAAGTGAGGCTACATCTCTTATTTCTGGAAGGAGATCTAAGTTCTTTCTGAGCTTCTCCTCGTTATTATCGAAATCAAATGTTTGAACTCTATTGCTTGGAACTCCAATATCAACTGGTATAATTGCTTCTGTTCCAAAGCAGAGGTTGTAGGGGGTTTCTCCTGTGGGAGTTCTGGCAGTAGTCCGATAAGCCCATAGGACATTTGGGAGTTCTTCCGCCCATTGCCCCCCAGCCTTCCCTAGGCGTGTCTTCAGTCCTTTTAAAATCGTTCGATTAGTGACCTCTGTTTGTCCATTTGCCTGAGGGTGGGCGACAGCTGTGTGGACTAGATGAATATGAAAATCTTTACAAAAAGAAGTGAAGATTTTCCCAGTAAACTGTGTCCCGTTATCTGTGATAATTCTTGCAGGAATGCCAAAACGAGAGACTATATTCTTCCATAAGAATTGTTTGGCATTTGCTTCAGTAATCTTAGCCAACGGTTCTGCCTCTACCCATTTAGTGAAGTAATCGACTGCCAAGATGATGAATTTTCGCTGTCCCGTGGCGATAGGAAAAGGTCCCATGATATCTATACCCCACTGAGCAAAAGGCCAGGGGCTCTGTAGTGATGCAAGCTCCAATGCAGGTGTATGGGTGAGATTGGAATGCAACTGGCAATTTTCGCACTTTTGAGTAAACTCAAGTGCGTCCTGTTTCATTGTAGGCCAATAGAATCCTTGTCTCATAATCTTGTAAGCTAACGCTCTTCCTCCCAAATGTTCTCCGCATACTCCTGAATGAACTTCTCGGAGTGCATAATCAGCTTCTGATGGCGGAAGACACTTGAGATATGGTCCGGTGAAGGCGCGTTTATACAAATCCTTATCAATCACAGTGAAATTCGACGCCTGTCTCCGAAGTCGTGTTGCTGTTACGGGGTCTTCAGGTAGTAATCCATATTGTAAAAAAGCTAATATGGGATCGATCCAAGAAGCTTCTCTTGATTCGTCGATTGTTTGTATGACCCATGGTCCTTGGATACTTGGAAAGTGGATTTCCTCGATACACTTTCGCTTGAAGATATCTCCAGTGGTTGCTGTAGCAAGTTTTGAAAGAGCATCTGCACGCGCATTTTGTTCTCGTAGAATATGAATGATCTGATGTTTCTTTATACGAGCTAGAAGCAATTTGACGATGTTGCAGTACTGTGCCAATTGCAGATTATGAATTTCAAACTCCCCTTCCACCTGAGAGGCGACTAACTGTGAATCAGTGTGGATTATTAAATTTTGAATCTCACAGTCAATTGCTAGTCTCAATCCAGCAATTAGAGCCTCATATTCTGCTACATTATTTGTCGCTGGGAACTTGAGTCGGAGTCCATATTCAAGGGTAACGTTCTGCGGGGAGATTAATAAAATGCCAGCCCCAGCTCCGGAACTTCCAGAAGCTCCATCGACATACAATGTCCAGTCTGGTAGAGAAGGGGACGCATTCGGTTGCACATTGGACACCGGAATGGTGCATTCAACTAAGAAATCTGCTAGCGCTTGAGATTTAATATCGGGCCTAGGTAAGTAGTGGATATCAAATTCTCCCAGCTCTACAGACCATTTAACGAGCCTACCCGATGCTTCTGGCTTTTGTAGAATGCTTTTTAGTGGCAGATTTGTATAAACCCCAATGGAATGGGCTTGAAAGTAAGGGCGTAGTTTCCTGGCAGAGTAAACTAACGCCAATGCTGTTTTATCTGCTAAAGGATAACGTCCTTCCGTTTCAGATAAGATTTTGCTAACATAATAGATAGGACTTTGTACAGCATTTTCTTCACGAACCAAGACCGAACTAATGGCTTGGACAGAAACAGCCAAATACAAATATAATCTCTCTCCTGGTGTTGGTTTAGAAAGTAGTGGCGGGGATGCCAAATATTTTCGTAATTGCTCAAAGGCCTCTTGGCATTCGTCTGTCCATTGGAACCCAGAATTACGAGCGCCTCTAAGTACCTTGAAGAAGGGCAGATATTTATCTCCAGAGCGTGCTAGGAAACGAGATAATGCCGCAATTCTTCCATTCAATCTCTGAACTTCCTTGATAGTTCTCGGGGGCACCATGTCTCTTAGTGCCTTGATTTTCTCGGGATTAGCCTCAATCCCCCGGTGGGTTACCATAAACCCCAAAAACTTTCCAGACGCGACTCCAAAAGCACATTTAGCGGGGTTAAGTCGCATATTGTAGTATCGTAGCAAATGAAAACACTGTTCTAAATCATATATATGTTGAGATTTCTCAAGACTTTTTACCAACATATCGTCAACATATACTTCCATAGAACGTCCAATAAGATCCTTGAAAACCTTATTCATAAGGCGTTGATATGTGGCCCCAGCATTTTTGAGACCAAAGGGCATCACTCGGTAGCAGTATAACCCTTTATCTGTGCGAAAAGCTGTTGCCTCCTCATCATCCGGATCCATCTTTATTTGATTGTAACCGGAATATGCATCCATAAAGCTCAACATTTGATGTCCGGAGGTGGTGTCAACCAATTGGTCAATACGGGGAAGTGGAAAGCTGTCCTTTGGGCAGGCTTTATTTAGATCGGTATAATCTACACACATTCTCCAAGTCCCATTTGACTTCCGCACCATAACGACATTTGCCAACCAAGTAGGATAATGCACTTCCCGTATAAATCCAGCTTCCAAAAGTTTATCAACCTCTTGCTCAATTGCTTGCTGACGATCTGGCGCAAAATTTCGTTTCTTTTGGATTACTGGCTTGCATGTAGGGTTAACTTTAAGGGAGTGCATGATTACTTCAGGATTGATGCCGGGCATATCTGCCGGAGCCCATGCAAAAATATCTTGATTCTTACGTAGAAAATCTATATATTTTTCCTTCTCTTCATCTGAAAGAAGAGACCCAATCTGTACCGTTCTTGAAGAGTGTTCTCGTGATAAAGATACGGTAGTGAGGTCTTCTACAGGAGAAGCCCTTTGAGGGATATCCTCGTTTCTGAGATCAAAATCCTCAATACTTAACGTCACCTTTGGATGTGGTTGAACCTGCCTAAGATAGCAGGTTTGTGCTATTTGTTGATCTCCACGTACCACACCTACTCCAGTCGGGGTAAGAAATTTCAACTTCAAATGAGGGATGGAAGCGATGATCCCAAAAATGGATTGGAGCGGCCTTCCAAAGATGGCGTTGTAAGCTGATTCTGATTTTACAACAATAAACTGAATATAATGAGTAATCTGTCGGGGGAACTCTCCCAACACAACTGGGAGACTGATTGTCCCTTCTGCCGGTACAGGTCGATTGTCAAACCCATACAATGGACCTGCAGCAGGCTGAAGCTTTTCTCTGGTGAGGCCCATATTTAAAAAAGTTGAATAGAATAACACATCTACAGAACTACCATTATCCACCAAGATTCTTTTGACATTATAACACGGGTCACCTATCCCCGCACTAATTACAAGTGGATCCTGATGAGGGGTTTTTACTCCCTCCAAGTCTGAATCATCAAAAGTGATAGACTGATCAATACGAGCTTTCTTTGGTGTTGAATTTTCAGCCACAGCAAAAAAAACCTGATCAGATAATAATGGTCCTCCTGCAATGGTCTCAATCTCACCAACTGTTGGGCGATTATTCGGTGGTTGCCTCTGCTGTTGTTGATTTTGCCCCCCAGTGGGACGGGGGCGAGACTCCTCTCGAGTAGGTGGATCTCGAATAAATTGTCAGAGATAACCCTGGCGGAGAAGTCTCTCAATCTCATCTTTGAGTTGATTACAGGCTTCCGTAGTGTGACCACGACTACGGTGAAAGTGACAGTACTGATCTTGATTGCCTGTATTCGGCTTTAAAGGATGCGGCCATCTCATTGTATCTTGATCTCGAACGGCCATTAATACATTTGCTCGAGATGTGTTGAGTGGGGTATACTCTTTCTCCTGTCGAGATTCCCGTCGCGTCAATGGAGGCCTAGGAGGTAGATTATTTTTCCCTTGCTTTTTCCGTTGTAAGGGAGACTTATCCATCTCAGGAGCACCTTTGCGCTTCCCATTTGTCTGCTCAAATTGCTTTCTGTGAGCATTAATGGCTTCATCTGCAGAGATTTGTGCCTCCACACGATGAATCAAGTCAGCGTACGAATGAACCGTATCTCGCATAAGAGCTGAATAGAAGGGGCCAGGACGAAGGCCACCAAGAAAGACCCCTCTTAATAATTCAGGATCTACTCCCGGAATTTGTCGAGCCTCCGTAGAAAATCGTTGAAAATACTCTTTCAATGATTCTCCTTCATTTTGACGGATTCCGGATAGGTGAGAGGAATCCTTAGTAATTCTTCGATTGGCTACAAACTGTTCCCCGAATACTTTAGCCATTTTATCGAATGAAGGGATCGTTCCAGACGGAAGTGAATAAAACCAAGTTCGCGCTTGTCCCTTGAGGGTAGCAGGAAAAACCTGACATAGAAGTGCATCCGAAGCTCGTTGGATATGCATAATTGTTCGATAATGATCGATATGCTCATATGGGTCGGATGTCCCGTCGTAAGATTCTATGCTGGGTAGTTTAAATCCAATCGGAATAGGATGTTGTAGAATAGCTTCTGTTAGAGGTGATGACTCTTGTCGATTCCAACGTCGAAGATTTTGTCTTGTACCTCCTCCAGGAAATTCTTCTCGTACTAATCTCCGTAATTCATGACGTAGAACGTTGCGAGGGAGCTCAGCAACGTGCGGTTGGTCTAACTCAACAGGGAGGTCCAAAGGAACGCGAGGTTGCCGACCTGTATGGGAAGGATGAGTAGAACTTGCTGTGTCAGCCAGTTCATTATCTGGCTGTAATGACGGGTGTCTTCTTGGTGGAGAAAAAGGAATCTCTGCTTGTAGATGTTCGAGTTGAACATCTTCGACCCGTGGAGGATCGCGAGGGAGAAGAATTTCCTCCCGTCGGGCTGATGCTGGTTGGCGAGTTTCTCGTCGGAGGAGTTGAAGGATCTCGTTCTGAGATTCTTCCATCTTTCGGATTCGCTCCTCCAAAGATGGTCATGACGTTCCTTCTCCAGCAACATATTGTCCCCCAGGATAAAAGGAGGCAGAAACTGGACGTCCATGATTTATGGACTGATGAGAGTGGGAGCGGGAGGCTCCTACGAGACGATTGCTCTGTCTGTTGGTCATGGAGACAATATTAGCAATTATGGGGTAGTACTTCCCACAGACGGCGCCAAACTGTTGCGGACTCGAATATACGCGGCGATAGAATTTAGAAAAATTACGTCTTAGCGTTGAACGGATATTCGGCGCACAAACAGAAAATAAAAGAACACTAGTATTTGTACGTGGAAAACCCTGTAAAGGGAAAAAACCACGGGGCCGCGCCCAGTTGAAAAAGATCCACTAGCGTTTTCTTGGAATACAAGAGATGAATCGTCCTTAAAAACTTAGGACGATTAGATTACAATGAATCTCTTTAGGAGTAGACAGTTACAATGTCAAACAGCGCTCCTGCGTTAGGTAGAAATCAGGCTGAATGTTGGCGTCCTTCGGAGGTCGAATAGAATTCTGGCGTCGTTTAAGAGAATTCCGGTGTAGAACAGAGTTCTGATTTTACTTGGCAAGAATTCTGACTTCGCTCAGGTGTAACAACAGAATTCCGGTATAAGACAAATTTCCGGCGTGATTCAGGCGTGGAGCAGAATTCCGGCGGTGGTCCAGGAAGAGTTTCCTCTCTTCTTCTTCTTCTCTTCTTCTTCTTCTCTTCTTGGCTTGGGTCCCCTCTTAAGAGAAATGAGGGGCTATTTATAGTTTTTCTGGAGTGGCATAGCCCGTAAATATGTGAGGGATCAGGGGCAAATAGGGAGTGATCCGAATGAACGGCCGATATTGAACCCCTTGATCGTGAACCGTTTATCAAGCATTTGAAGGTCTTAATGATATCAGAATTCTACGATCTTGGGCTCGTTGGATTCGTCTCGTCGAGCCGTTCGATTCGACTATAAGCTCGCCAAAATCGGAGACCGTTTGGTAACTCAAAAGGCTGTTTGATGCTTCCAATAGCGCTTCGGGTACTTGATTTGACTCACTTGGGCTCGGATTGAGTCGAATTTGGTGTCGTTGGATTCGTATTTCTGAAACGCTCAGTTCGACTATAAGTTTGCTGAAATCGGAGTTTAAATGGTCTCCGAAATAATTTTTGAAACTTCCAAACAAAAATTGCCTCGAGATTCGTGCCGGATCAAGATGATTTTATCATGACACATCAATATCTATATTTCATTTCTTGGATAAATAGCTTAAGAGTATCAATTTTGCTATCCACCTTAGAATATTTTTTTTGTCTGCCACAATTAAAATTGATTTGAAGAATATAGGAACAATCGAATAAGGTTCAAATAAGATTCAATTAGGGTTTAAATCATATTATTCAAACCTTAATCAAATAAGAATTGGCCTTATGCAAGTAAATTTTTGATATTGCATATTTGAATAAGTTCGCATAATGTTCGAATATGGTTCGAAATTCTTAAACAACAGAGTATAATGAAGCAGAATGCAATAACAATAGCTATAACATAATAGATTAAGGCAGGCAAGATTGAGGATGAAATTATAATAAATAGCATTACATTAAGGCTTTGTTTGAGACAATTTTCTTACTGTTTTATGAAGTAAGTTTTTTAAGTAAAAAATTTTTTGTACTAGAAAGTTACTTTTTAAAGCAGTAAGAAAGCTGTCCCAAACGAAGCCTAAATGAAAGTAATTATCATTAAGAACTTTAATAATTAATTATGGTCAAACACTATAATACAACACAGTTGAATGGACCCTCAAGACCCCATCTGGGAAATTATTCTGTCCGGACACCGAACATAGCTCTATGTTCGGAGACCAATCAGAATGCGTCATATCAGCGGTATCGAGTGCGGTACCAAGCACAATACCGAGTGTATCGAGCACGGTACCGAATAGAGAGTGACGTGGCACATTTTTATTGAGCTCTAAACGGCATTTGACGTTCAGTGTCCATATATCTCGAGTGAGCGTAGTGTTCTATTTGAAGATTTGTGATCGAGCAAATAAAAAAGTTCTCATATTAATTTAATTAATTGTAGTGCATGTAATAGTAAAATTTGATAAAATTTGAAAAACATAAAATAACATTAAAAATTATGACTGCTATGATTTATCATTAAAAAATAATTATAATTGACAAAGAGTTAATCGTCTTTAGACTTACTGGGAAGCATCCATCAATTATTCCGACTGCGTCAAGCCGGCCACACAATTTGACCGGCCGTCCCTTCCCCCAATCCGCTTCTCACCCTCCTCACATAAAATAAAAGCTAGGGTTTGCCCTTCTACTCCATCTGCAAAATTTGATTTGAGAAACAAGGCAAAGTTTTTTTGAACGATGCCACCCTTCGCCGGCGCCGCTACCACAGCTCTCCTCCGCCCTTATAAGCCACCGGAAACCTCCATCGTAACCCTTAACGTCGGCGGACGCGTCTTCCAAACTACTGCACAAACCCTAGCCGCCGCGGGACCATCTTCCCTTCTCTCGGCCGCTCCTTCCTTCATCGACCGGGATCCCGATCTCTTCGCCTCACTACTTGCATTCCTCCGCACCGGCCGACTCCCTTCCTCTGCAGCCACAGACGACATCTCAGACCTTGCAGCTGAGGCCGAGTTCTACGGCATCGATCCCCGCCTCCTTCTTTCGTCTTCCTCATCCTCGTCCTCCCTGTCTCTCCGCCGCTCTCTTCTGCTCCCACTCCCTGGCCGAGACCCTGTCGCCGTCCTCTCCGCTTCCCCTTCCGGTGAACTCCTCGCCGCCCACGGCTCCAAGATCTCATCTTTCGACTTCTCCCTGCGCCGTCGCAAGACTATCTTAACCTCCCTTCCCGCCGTCGACTCCCTCCTCTCCCTCCGTAACTCTTCGCTTGCCTTCGCCGGCGCCGCCGATTTCCCCGGCCTCCAAATCCTCGACCTCAGCTCCGGCACTCTCGTCAAAACCCTGAACTGGCACCCCCACCCCTCTGCCGCCGGCGCCACCGTCCAAGCCGTTTGTGAAGCCGCCGACCGTCAACTCCTTTTCTCCAGCTACGAATCGGGCCGTCGCAACTCAAGCGCCATACTCGCCTTTGACCTCAACTCAGGCGGTGATTTCCGCCCTGTTTACGAAATCT
The DNA here is from genome assembly GCA_019925795.1 of Dendrobium chrysotoxum. Taxonomy (NCBI): domain Eukaryota; kingdom Viridiplantae; phylum Streptophyta; class Magnoliopsida; order Asparagales; family Orchidaceae; genus Dendrobium; species Dendrobium chrysotoxum. The sequence goes on along the minus strand of CM034304.1, from coordinate 37,032,124 downwards.
CTCGGCGCGAGATCTTTGGCGCTGAGCTCGATTCAGCCATTCCTGCAACAAAGCTCAAATGGGTTCCATCTCTCAATCTCCTCATGACGGCAGGTTCGCACTGGGGCCCTTCCGGTGTTGTTGGTAACGTCCAGCTATGGGATGTCCGTGCCGGCGGTACCCCAACTGCTATTTTCGATCTGAAGGAGAAAGATGACTGCTTTGCCGATGTCACAGTCTCCGACGACCTATCCGCAATGTTTAAGGTTGGAGCGAACTCTGGAGATGTGTTCATGGCGGATTTGAGGAAATTAAAAGCAGGGGAGCCATGGTTTCGGCTTGGTGGAGGGAGATGGAATGGTGGGAAGAACGAAGGGAAGGGGTGCAGGATTCAGAGCGAAGGAAGGCAGGTGTTTTGCAGCAGGGGAGGGGATATAGAGATGTGGAGCGAGGTGGCAATGGCGGCAGCCCCAGAGTTTGAGGAGAAGGTGATGAGGAGGAATCTGATGGGGAGGGAGAAGGATATGGGTGGAGCGAGGATTCTGCAGATGGTTTTTGGAGGTAAAAGAATGGCCGTCGCAAGGAGCGGAGAGTGCTGCGTTGAGGTTTGGGAGAGCTCAGATCGCAGTCAATGATGTCAGGTTCTTAAATAATCCTCCTGAGTTTGTAAATTGTGTATCTGAGATCAGGTGTAAATTATTTCTTCAGTCTGTGTAGCATGTTTGTTTATTCAGTTCTTGTTTGATGAAAGTTGATTCCTTTTCAATCTTTTTTTTTTGTTTTGTTTTTTGTTTTTGTTTGAGATTGATGTGTATGCACTATGATGATGAGAAATTAAAAAAAAAAAAACAAATTGATGGTGAATCCATGTTCTTGAAGAATTGTGCTTACTTTCTTTGATCATTTGGCAACTTGGGAGCTTATATTTCTTACCATGAAGAATTCCTGATAATGAGCTCATTCAGGTTTAGTTTATGACTTCACAGTAAACCGAATGAATACAGTAACTTCATAGTAAAGTGAGTACAGAAATGGTAGCTCTAAATGACATTTATTTACTTCTTTATCAGCATTAGGCCCATGATAAATTAGGACTGTGTTTGGGACTGCTTTTCTACTATTTCTTAAAGTAGCTTTTAATACAAAATTTCTTTTACTAAAAGAAAGCCGTCACAAATGAAGCCTGGAAGTCATTTGATTTTGTAACTTTGTTGGTTTGTTATGTAGATTGAATTAGGTAAAGTGTAAATCATGAAATTCATCATCTTGCATGGATTTCAATAACAAGATTAATTTGATCATATTGTGCATTCTAAATAAATATTAGATGCATTTTTGTAGTTTCTCAAAGAAGTTTATGAATCAGCCACCAAATCATCCATTTTAGGGTTCTTTTTAATGAGAAAGAAAGGAGCTCATGAGCTCTTAAGAAAATTTGTTGGCTTTTGAATTATTTTCTTCTTTGGGGTTTAAGAGTTAACTTCTTATCTTTAGGAGATCTCAAAGATTTGCCTGTCGAGATCGAACAATGTGGTTCAGTTCTTCAACCTTTAATCAATAAGAGAATTAAATAAATAGCAATTTGGTTCCTTATGGATTTCAGAAGTGGCATAAGCTATGATTTTTCATGTTACCTCTCTGCAAAAAGCCTATAAATATCTCCTTGAGGGAGGCAAGGTAAGTCCCTTAGTTTCCATTCTTTCAAAGGAACTATGCCAAATTCATTTTTTGGGGACAGAATTGAGTTCTGCACCTCCTTAATGCTGGGAAATTGACAATTTTTATGTAAACACAGAAGAGCAAAAGGAAAAAAAATCCTTTATAAATAGAAAATGAGAGTGATGACATTCTTTGTGTAGGTGGAGTTGGATATATAGGGTATAAGAAAGTTTATGCTAGTCTATTATTTGAGACTTGGGCAATGAAGAGGTGAAGGATACGTAGGAGAGGAGAAGGATGTAACAATCCGAATTTTTAAAATAATTTAAAATGAAAAAAATTTAAATTTCTATTTGAATTGCAGCGCAGCAGAAAGAAAGAGATAAAGTCGATTTTTAACAGTCGAATCGCTTTGCCGCTTTTGTAGAAATTTCTATATAGGTGATTCTAATCCTATTTCTGTTTTCAAAGATTTTGATTCTAACTGTTTGATTATTCCTTATGTAATACATGTGGAGCCTATTACGATGGCTACAATAAAAACACACATTCAAGACTACATAATATAAATATGTGATATGATCAGTTAAATGAGATTAAAGCTTCGTTTGAGATGACTTTCTTATTATTTTTTTAAAGCAGTTTTCTAGTACAAAATTAAAATTTTTGTATTAAAAAATTACTTTAAGAAACAGTAAAAAAGGACCCACAAACGATCGGTGGATCCCTAGAAATATGGGTCCTTTGAGAATCTAAACGTGACAATGTCAGCCTTATGTGTGCTCACTATTAGGTGTGAAAATATATGCATTATAAATACTAAGACTAGCTAAAGTACTCTGTCAAATATTCCAACCAAATATCTTTCTCAAATGACACATGGATCCCTCTAATTCACTCTTCAATGTTAGATTTCAATCCAAATCTCACCGAATTTATATCAAAATTATCAATTTTTTTGTTGGTATTTGGCCCATTTATTAAAAAAATCTATTTTTTTTAACTTTAATGATCCAATTGTCAAACAAAATGAGTATGATACAGCTAATAAACCAAATATTAATTATTAGTTAGTGAACAAGTAATGATTTTTTCTTATAGCTTTAAAGACATTTGCAGAAAGAAAATCTCCTCTTATCAGCTCCAACTAGGTGATGTACACGTTCAGTTCAGCTGTTAATGGTTAATAAGATAAATTTATTTATTATGAATAAAGAGAATGAGTGAATTAGTAGTTATAAGAAAAGTCCCCACATATTTGGAGTCTTATTTTCATAGTTGATAATACTTTTTTGTTGAAATTTAATGACTACTATTTTTGGAATATAAGGGTTAGATGGACATAAATGTTACAATTTTGATGCATGTTCCTCATATTATTATGAAATTTGATACAACATCGATTTCCTTAATAAATGTGTAGGAATTATGAGCTATAGTTGATGAATTGACTTTGCATTTTGATCCTCAAGCTGAAATACTCCCAATCATCCCCAAGACAAATTTAGGCTTCATTTGGGATACCTTTAGACCACTACTTTTTTCCTGCTTTCAGGAGATTTTTTAACTAAAAAATAACTTTATAAAACAGTAAGAAAGCCGTTTCAAACGAAGCCTTATTCTACGAAGGATTTCTCTTTATGTGAATTTCTCTCGAGCATTGACAAATCAAAGGCATTGAGTGATGAGTTTTATCTAGCAATTTTAATTTTTAACATGGTTGCTAAGGCTGACATATGACAAGTACAAGGTTGAGATCTAATCTTGATATTAGGCAACTCTTAAGGATTATAATTTCTCCCCATTTCAAAACATATGAAGTGAGATGAAGTGAGATGAAGCAAACTTCTTCATAGCCTCTAGAATCATTTGAATAAACAAAAATCTAAGGTTTGATCATCTAATCCTCTTTTTTTTTTTTTTTTTTATAAACGTACTCAATTAGGAGCTTTCAGAATTCCTATAGATCATATTGTGGACGAGGTTGAGATTCTAATTGTTGATGACTTTCTTTCAAAGGAAGATGAAATGGTTGTTTCTAGCAAAGATGATTAAACCTTGTTATATTCTTGTTATTCATGGAAAATGATGATATTGCACTTCATTTGTAGAATGATTTTATTCGGTAAAAGGGAGAGCAAGAACCTCTAGTATAATAAGGAATGTATTTATCTAAGAAAGGAGTTAGAAATATGGTACTGGCATTCCAGCACTTGAATGATCGTTAATATGTAGTTCATCAACAATAGTAAAATGGCTTTCCAAAGATCTTGCCAAATTGTTGTATATTAAAAATTATCTTAACCCAATTAAGAATCTTAAAAAATGTCATCTCTAGCACAATCTCACTTCCTACTTTGCCGAAAAATCATAAGCTTTCCTGCATGAATGGTTCATTGGGAAGACACTCTGATCCAAGTCAGTAAGTACGCTTAAAGAGGAGAAATTGATTAGGACATCAACAGAAAATCTTGGCGCATCTATCACAGGAGGAGTCGTAAATCGACGGTTATGATTAGGAGCTTTATTTATGATTTATTTCGTGTATTTCATTTTTTTATTTCATGTTATGTTGAGAGTCTTTTCCATTTTACCCTTATGTTGGGTTATTTGTATGTTGTAGCCCAAGAGGCGTTTTAGTCTTTTGAGTCTTTATGTTTTGAGGCATATATATTGAGGCTCTAGGCTATTGTATGGAGATGATGATTATTATGAATGAAACTTCAATTTTTTTGAGTTATGTGTGTGTTTGAGTCTTCTTGAGAGAAGAGTGAAGTTCCTAAGAGTAGGGTAAAACAACACCCAACAAACGTTGCCGTGGCAAGGTTCTTGACTTCTCACCCACATCCTCCTTCCAAACAGCCCACCAAGCACTCCAAACAGCCAACCGAATATTCCAGCCCTTCCCAAGCAGCCACCGAGCCTTCCCACCATTCAAACAGTCGGCCAATCCCTTTCTTTCCCCTCCACACAGCCAACCGAGCCTCCCTCCCTCTTTAGAACAGTCGGCCAAACTCCTTGATGCTTTCCCTTGGCCGGTCAGCCTTCCCTCTTGCCTCTTGGTATTCCCTCCACCTTTTCCCCTCCTCAATCCTCATTAACTCCACTTAATTAAAGCTTTTCTCATTCCCATAGCTGCTGCCTTTTTCCCTTATCAACCCTCATTAACTCCATTTAATTAAAGTCTTTCCTATTCCCTAGTTGCGACCTTTTCCCCTTCCCAATCCTCATTAACTCCACGTAATTAAAACATTTTCCATTCCCATAGCTGCTGCATTTTCCCCTTCCAAACCCCCATTAATCTCCCCTATTGCTGTCCACTCTCCTCTTCATTAATTCCCTAAGCCATTGCCCACTCCCACACACTTATTTACCTCCAAGTAGCTGCCTCTTTTTCCCTTCCTACATAGATGGTTGATCCCAATTTGGATCATGGCTTCGTCTTTGATGATCAAGGCCTAGTGGATGTACTCCATTCTCCTTTCTTCGACGTCGACTTTGGGAACGACCATACCGTCGAGGAATACATGGATCAGATTCTCTTCTCCCTTGCAACCGCCATCGATCAGCATCAACCTCCCATTCAGTGACAACTCTCCCATCGTCCACCTGTCACCTCTTTCTCGGTTAACTTTTCCTTGAACAAAACTTTAAGTGCTTGCTTCTTTTTAATGGGATCATTAATATTGTATCAAATTTTCTTTCGCTGAAATTCTCAAAAAGTGTTAGTGGGAAATTTCATTGTGACTGTTCTAGTTGTTAATTGTGGGAATTTTATTAGTTGCAAATAGGCATTTATTGTCTTTATTGTTATTTTATAATTATCCTACTCTATTTATAACCGCATGCTATTGTTTGATCATCAACTAAGAAAATCTTAAAATCAGCTCTTGTGATTTTATAATTGATAAACTTGTCAATCACTTATTAATCCCAAATAATTCCTGCATCTAATATATGTTTCACATCAGAAATAAATGAAGATAGCTCAACAAAGGCTCCAAAGAATGACATTGAAGTGAAATCCTTCTTGACCTCACGAATGGCGGTATTTATGATTGTTAACTGAAGAAAATTTTGATATATTTTGATTAGCATACAAAGGATGATATGTGATCTCATCTTCAAGATTCATGTTGAACTTAAATACCTCATAATTGAGGGCATTTTAGCCATCTAATCCATAAAAAAAAGGAGAATCATGCCAAATCATTATCAAGATCTATGCTAGAGGAACTGGCCTGTGAACACCGAGGTTCCAAGAATAATTCTATTGGAGATGTCATTTAGTTCATCACATCTACATCAATGTTCTTAAAATCAGTGTTGTGGATGATCTGAAATGGACATATTGTTTAAAACATATTTCATCAAGCATGATCAAAAGACTGATACAAATCTTGATACAATTCGACACTGTATGAGCTAAAAAGACAATTTTCTATTCAGCTATTGTTGTGTAGGGATCTATGACGCACCAATCGTGACACCTCAACTCCAATGATCAGAAATAATCTAGAGCAAATATGTTTTTTAAGTACATAGCAAAGACGTCCTGTTAAACTAAAATGTTGTTTATGACCACTTGATTATCATAAGTCATCCCATCTCTTATCAAATATAAATGGCAAATGATTCATATTTTAGCTACGCGGTCTCATATTTTGACTTCTATGATGGATTTCCTATTCAAACTTGACCAAATTTTCATGATTCAAATGCAAAATTTAGCAAATTTAAACTATAGACTTATAATGGCAGTAATGAAACTCATAAACGTTAATAAAATACTTAAAAATCTAAATTAATGATAAATTACAGATATACCCTTTTAATTGCAAAGATTGAAAATTGTATTACCTGAAGAAAGGAGACGATATAACAAAAAAATCGGATCATATTAAAACATGAACATGAAAAGCTTCAAATGATCGCTAATACTCATCCTTTTGAAGAAAAGAAAACAAAGTTGTACCATACAATACAATGGATGTTGCTCTACAGAACCTTGGAGAAATCATTTCACCTAACTCCTATTGGCTAATGTTGCTTTCATCTTCAAAGTAAACTATACATTGATGAACATATGGAAGATGAATTCAATGCCACCCAAGTTTTATATGTTGATGGCAAGAAAATACCTGTTTGTCTACGAAGACACATGACATACTATTCCAGAGTATCAGTATTCTTCATGGAGAGACGAGAAAAGCTATTAGCAGAACAGAACCTCCTGCAATTAGAAAACAAATAACTTATTAAGCTACCAAATCTTATTTACAGCATGATCGCCATCTTCCAAGACCAAAATCTCTATTCAATTTCCACCATTATATATTCATAGTGATGCAGGTTTTCAATTAATGAATTTTTTCAACAAAACCGAACTTCAGCTGATTCCAGGCTGAGCCAGAGTGAAGAATACCCAGTTCTTTATCGGCACCATTCTCTGTCTCAATGTTAAACTTGAACTCCTTAGATGCTTCAAGCTCAGATGAATGTTCTATTTTCTCAATAAACTTGTGGTTGGTTCCATTTAGTGAAAGTTGGTCTCTTTCAGCTATTGTCTCCTCTAAATCCGTGGGAAACACTGAGGTTAAATCTAAAGAGGTTGCTGGTTGATTTTTCATCCGCTGTGCAAATTCTTGTGCTGTAAATTCAAAAGCAACGTCCTCGTTCTCGGCAGAGTTATCGAATATAGATCTACTGTCATCTGCAGAATGCTGGATTGCTGTGATCCGACCATCAAGAATTGAACTATTATCTCGAGCAACCCGGCCATTGCGAAGCTTGTGCTTGGTAAAGTCTTCAGCAGTCAAAAACTTGGGTGGTTGAGCAATTGGAGAGGGAAGAAATGAAGCATCAGCTGAAGGATGCAATTCCATATCAGGGAATGGAGAGGATGTGCCAGAACAAACAGAGCCTGGCGAAATTAGGTGACCTATAGGGCTCCCCGGGTGGAGCTGGTATGGATGGAAGTCATAAGGCTCACTTAATCTGCCTTTGGAATCAAAGGGTGGTGACAAGAGCTGTGCAAATGGAACCTCGGGTGAAGAAGGAGTTGTTTGTTGCAAGGGTTCTGGAGGTGTGACGGGGGCCGTGGATGGTTCAGTGGTGAATGTGGAGAAGACAGGTGGAGAGACTAATTTTGTGTCATTTGCATAGGGCCCAATGGCAAAGATGGAGGATCTGGTAGGCGAATAGGAATTTGAAGCGAGAGAAGAGAGGGAGAAAAATTTTGCAGGTGACTGGATGGTGGATGGAGGCTCCGATTGGAGGAAGGAAGAAGGTGAGGAAGGAGGAGCAACTACTAGTCCTGATGATTGGTTTGAGTTCGCAAGTGTTGGTGATATAGGACCTTCTGTTGGCTCAGGAACAAGAACTGATTGACTGACACGACTTGGTTGTCCGTGAGATCCAAAGCACCAGTACATCTCAAACCAAGCCTTCCATCTTCTCCTCTGTGACAAATTAAAAAAAGTATTATTGAATAAACTATAATTTCTTGTATCTGGAAATAGGCATAGATTGAGAGATGTTAAACTCAAAAAAAAAAACCTATGCACATCATGATCCGCAACTTGTCAAGCATGAACAATGTAATAGATAGAGTCAAACAATTAAGCCAAAAAAATTGGGTCGGGATATCTTGAGCTAATTTTCAGTGAGGACACACCCAGAACCTATTCTATTGCAAGACATTTCTTTCTATTGTTGAAGAAAAACAAGTAAGATCTTGCATCAATCAAGATAATTAGATTTTACAAAACAAACCTTTTCTTACAAAATAGAGGCATCACTTGCAATCCAATGTGTTAGAATGTGTCATCACAGAAAATTAGCTTAAGATATACTATGTCAATTCTTCTTTCCAGTTAAGCACCTATAATGGTAGCCATTTACCAAATTAGGCATCACTTAAACATATCTTTTTAAAACTTGCATATAGTTAATGGTTCAGATCCTGGATAATGCTGTTATTAAGAGCAGAGGCTGGTTTAATAGATAATAAAGCATAATCCTGATCAAACAACAATAAGCAATTCTAAATCTAGCCTACAAATTCTTTTTTCACTAATAAATTATAGATGGAGTTGCTAACTGATATCATAGACACAAGTTGTATCAGCAGAGCCCATAAACTCTTACATCTTAGCAAACTCAAATTTGTTTATGTTTTCTCACAAATAACTTGTCTTTTAACTAGATCCTTAAATGATTCAAGGTTTTGATGGAGAATAAATTCAATAGGTTAATAAGTAACAATTTTTATTAATACTTTGAGAAACCAAGTAGCTCCAACTAAAGCACTCTGTGCCATGATTCTCAGGGAGAAGGTTATAACTTATAAGTTCCAGTCCGGCCTGTGGCCTTCTTTAACTAAATATTCAGAAGCTCCTTATGTTGAATTTGATCCGTAATTAACTTTGTAACATCTTTATTGTAGTTCGCCTCATGCCTACTTATCTACTTTACTTTCAATTCATAAAATAATTAGGAAAAATTACTATCCTTTTAAAAAATAAAATAATATTTTGGCAAAACGGAAACTAAAACAAGAAGTGAAGTTAACACGACATATTTTTAAAGAGAAAATGACCAAAATGATCCCTCAATGTGAGCTCCAAAAATTCTCGTTCACCCCGGCCTCTCCGCACCATCTTTTTTCTTGTTCTGACGGCGGAGAGAACAAGTTTAGGTTCCGGGTGAATTTTCAGAAGGCAGATTGGGTTTTGAATTAAACATTACCTAGAGTTTCGGCCTCATTTTGTGAGGACTTTATGATCTGAGTTCATGTTTCCTATAGGCACAAGCCCCTATAGTTAATTACCCCTCCCGACAACAAGAGAGAACTTTCGATTAAGGTTAGTTGTTAAATAGGTCGCATAGGTCGTAAATCCAGTGTATAATAGCAACAGTTATAGGGTTTGAATTTGGGATATGGATTTTGTAGTTTGAGACTTAAAATCTATCACCATAAACTTAAAATAAGTGAGGGGAATGGAGACGAGCCCGATCAAGATCCCATGGTTCCATCGTCCTGGGCTATCATGATCCCTAGTCTACTTAGTCAGAGGAGGTAGTCGACCCAACCTGACAGAAGACACCTTATCGGCAGCCATGGGTTGCTTCGTCCAAGAATACCTTATAGATCTGCGGTGGTGTTTGTCTAAGGGATAGATTTAAATCCACCTTAGATGACAGAAGATTTGAAAATATCTCATAACTACTGGCAAGAGATTATTTGAGGATGAATCTTAGTGATACACCCGACATGACATTCGCTCTTTGTGAGCTTAGTTTAATTTCCAATTTATAACCCCCAACAAACGGTTGCGGGAGGTGGATGGATTTTAATTTTAAGTTTTTTAGATAATGAATTTCATTTTAAGGATTTAGACTTTTATTGGGTTTGAGATTTGACCCCTCCGATTGATATTTACATTCAACACGGCTATCATCGGTGTGACGTTAAAATCACTATTATTTTTATAAGAATTTGGAAGGCATTTTATGATTCAAGTCAGATCGACTCCAATCCTTTCATGGAGGAGAATATAACTTGAATATTTAACCCGCGCAACATTCTCGGACCGTTGGATTTAAAAATCAAATACGACAGTCGGAGCACATGTGGGTATTTTGTCCTTAAGTTTATGGAATCATATTTAATGCATAAGGGGGATTTAAAATATTTAAATATGATCAGTTGCGCAAGTGATTTCGTTTAGAAATGCGTAAGACTTCATTTAAGGGACTATAAACGTCTTAGGTCAACTTGTACAAATATTGTGGATCTGGTGGCGTAGCGCTATGCTACGAGTCATTCGTCGATTTATATAGATAGGTTCTTGCACATTGAAAGCTTTGTCAATGTCATTTGCGTGCATGCATTGGACATTTAGAAACCACCAGCCATTGTGTAGGTGAACTGTGCTTAATGTAGATTTCCCAACATTGTCTATAGACGGGTTGTAGCGCTATGCTACGGGTCGCTCACTGCTTCTTGTAAATAAGATGTTGTGTACCAATGAATTTCTCGCAGTTGCTCGTTGATGCTTGCATTTATCACAGGCTTGTTGCTTTGTTTGTAGGTAGTGTGTCACACTCACTGCAATCTTCTCGTTCTTCTTTGCAGAAGATCCGCGCAGGTTGTCATATTCGCTGCAAAGGTCCTATGCACACTTGCAGGAGACATATATTCTTAGCAGATTAATTGATATTTCCTACATGTAAATTTAGTATAATGTCAATATTAATTGTTGAATGGGCTGCATTCACCATTAACTTCTTTATGCGTGTTGGTTGGCGAGTCGTCATGTTCATTACACATTGATTTTATATTCGTAGGAGCCTATCGAACATATGTTAAGGGTGTCTTATGGCCCATAGGTGATCATTGCTTGTGTGATCATTGGTGATATTGCTATCTACCACCAAAGCTATAAGATCCTTTTCTTTCTATCATTGCAACCTAAGTTACTTGCATCAAATTATCTTGTAACTATACTTTGTCAACTTGACTCAACATCAATCTTTACATTTCTTTCATCTTGTGCAAACCTACTTATCAATGTCAAATACAATTTCTCTTCGGCATTGAACTTTCTAAGATGGCATTGGAAAGTTTTAGAGAAGTATGGAATGGAACAATTGTACTAGCATTCGAACATTCACTATTTAAAATGCTAGACAAACACCCATTAACCTTCAAATCAACATAAGTATCAATATGTTGATTGACATATACAGTTCTTGAAGTAAGATGCTCATTATCACTCATCAATCTGAAGTTAAAATATTCATAAGTTTTCTCAAATTGCTTATGTAATTAATATTATTCATGATTTAATAGTAGCGCAAATAATTTTTCTATTTCTTTAAGTGTGAGACGATGATGAAAAGATCAATTTGTATGTACCACATATCAAGTTAATTTCAAATGGAGTCAGATTATAATTTTTTATTTCAAATTAATTAAAAATTTATAAAATTTCATTTTTAATTAATTATGTGGGGGTCCATTGATTTGTTCCAAATTTCGGCACCCTCCAAGCGTCCCCTCCCCGCGAGGGGAGGTTAGGGAGGGAACTTGTCCTTTTGGATCGACTCAGCCGAATCATATCAATGGAGAGGACTTCGAGGGAGCGAATCGACCCCGAAATTGGTCTTCTAGTCTTTCATTGCACGCGACCTATTAAGTGATTTAATTTTATTTAAAATGTAGTTTTTATGCCCCTTGAAAATCCGGCAGCCTTCCGATGCCCCCTCCCCGTGCAGGGAAGTTTGGGAGGGCACTTGCCCTTTCTAGTCCGCCTAGCCGATAAGATAATCGACGGCCGAGGGCTTCGAGACGTTGTCGGGTCCAGAATTGGTCTTCGACAATCCTTGTTGCAATATCTATTAATTTTAATTTAAAATACATATTTTTTTGTTCTCCTTAAAAATCTGGCAGCCTTCCAACACCCCTTCCCCCCGAGAGGAGTTTGGGGAGGGCACTTGCCCTTTCTAGTCCACCCAGTCGAAAAGATAATCGACGGCCGAAGGCTTCGGGATGTTGTTTGGTCCCGAAATTGGTCATCCATCCACTCGGCTGGATCAGATCAACGGCCAAGGGCTTCGGGGGACCATATCAACCCCGAGACTTCCTTCAAGTCTTCCCCTATCGCAGTACCTATTTGAAAATCCTTCTTCCTCTTCTCTCCTTTATTATTATTATTATTATTATTATTATTATTATATATATATATATATATTATAATATAAAATAATATATAATATAATATATGTATATATTATAATATATATATATATATATATATATATATATATATATTATAATATAAGAGAACAGAGAGAGGGAGGGAGTCGGATAAGCTCGGGCACGGACGCGGGAGTCGGGCTCAGCGGTTGAGGTCGGCAGTGGGTCAGGTCGGTCCAGGAGTTGGGTCGACGGCTAGCTCGGCGGCGGGTCAGGACGGCGAGTGTCAGGCGGCTGGAGGTCGGGCTTGGACAACTGAGTCAGTGAAGAGGCAGCCGGTTAGGGCTTCGAGCATTTGGCGTTGGAGCGTCAGCTGAGTTGCGTGTGGTTAGAGTCAGCAGTCGGAGAAGCTCGGCTGGCGAGTGAAGCATCATGCGACGATCGAAAGGAATAGGGCACAACAGAGGATCACAAGCAAGAGATCGAGGGAGGAGCGACCGCAGCTTCTATCCCTACGTTCAAATGAACCAAAATCTCTTGTTTCTTCTATGCTTGTGTGGAGAGAAGTGAGATCGTGGGTTAGAGTTGAAGCCGTAGAATGGGCGATTGATTTTGATTGTGGCTTACAGGTCAACACTAAACTCTTTGTGAGGGACCAAAATGATCTCCAACTCTTTATGAGGGACCAATTTGGTCCCTCAACTTTTTAAAATAAAACTTTTTTTATCCTAACATTCAATGTTGGAGTTAATGTTTTTAAATGTAAGGGTATTTAGTCATTTTTTAATTAAACTATTTATTAAATATAATTTTTAAGTAATTATAATTAGATAATTGAATTTGAGCCATAGAACATTATTGATTTATTAAAAACTTTCTGATTATTTTGATCCAAGAGGATCTACATAAGATATTTATTGATTTAGAGAAATCATATTCAAGTAGATGTTATTTTCAACTTAGTCGCACATATTTTTGAAATGCTTAATAAAAATTTTGAAATTAAAATTAAAATTATTATTAATTTTTTATTAAAGAAATATTTCATAATTTTTTTAAAAAAATTATAATTATTTGAAATATATATTTAATAAATAGTTTAATAAAAAAATGACTAAAATACCCTTATATTTAACACCATTAACTCCAACATTCAATATTATGACCAAAAATATTTCATTTTAAAAGACTTGAGGGATCAAATTCATCCGTCAAAAGAGTTGGAGAACATTTTGGTCCCTCACAAAGAGTTGAGGTACTATTTTGGTCATTTTCTCTATTTTTTAACTTCACATTCTAGTTCATGATAATTGCATCTCAAAAAAAATCTATAAAATAAAATAATAAAAAGAACCAAACATCTAATTAAGGAGTTACTCGAGTTTCCACCATATATAGAAGAACTAAATTAATTCATGCACTTCGAGAAAATTGAAGTTAAGCCTTAAGAACATAAAAAGTTAAATCTGCCCATACTAAACTGGGTAAGGCTAGACAAAATTCAACCATTTCACATCAGCAAGGAATATAAATCACATAAAAAGAACTAAGATTCACATGTCAAAGGCCACTAAATGCATAAAAATTTGCTTTTTCTAGATAGAAACTATAAAACATGATAATAATGCAATTATCAATTAAGTTAGAAGAAAGCAATGAAAAATTTAATCCACAAAAAATTAGCAAGAAATTGAATTTGTACACTGCTATTGAAATCCTAATACTAGTTGTCATCAATTGAAGCAAACCTAAGGCTCTTGCGTTATTAATATCCAAATAATAGAGATACAAAAAGTAAGGAAAATAGATCACTGTGGTTTAGAAGATTCCATTCCTCACACCAATACAAGGAGATGCCTTCTACCACGATTAGGTAGTCACTCTTGCAATGCACTCGAAGGAAATCTATTAGATACACACAAAATGAAAATTTCAAATTTTATTGAATGAAAGCTAACACCTTTAAATTCGAGAATTTGACTTTTAACAGGACACAATGGAGAAAAAGGATTCATGTAGCCGACCCCACGTAGTGCGATAAAGGCTTGATGTTGTTGTTGTTGTTGAAAGCTAACACCTTTACAAGCCTAGGATTATCAAGTTATAGATTTCAAAATCCTTGATTGATAAATAAGACTGACATAGAATCAGGCCATGTTCAATTTAGTAAACTCAAATTCAATTTTTGATTATTCAAGAAAAACCAAAAAACTTGTGCTTGATGTGTTATAAAGAAGCGGTCTCAATATCATAGTTAGCAGCGTGGAATGAAGCCAAGAAAATGGGAGGTCATATCTAGGACACAACTCGTCATTGACATATTTTCTTTTATACATTATTGATATAAAATATGAAATAAAAACATATTATTCCAATTTTTTTATCAAAAAGCATCACATAATGAAGTATGATATCATATATATAACATATAAGAGTAAGAATATAAACAAAAAACTTACATTGACTTAATTACAATTATATTTTAATATTTCATCAAGTGTCAATAATGGTCCACATGCGAACATGATATACATCAAAATATAATTGTAATTAAATCAATGTCTCCTAGCATGGAAAGTTAATTACAAAAATGGTCTAACACTTATCCTATACAACATGGAAAGGTTTTTGAAATTTTCATTCTTCATAGGTAGTTAGATATCACATCCAGCAAATCCAATGATAGCCCCAAGTAACAAATCCAATATGCAAAGTGGCAGATCCAAATCCAAACTTTAAACAAGAAAGCTGATATATAGCAAAATCTGTAAATAGACTATCATAATATTATAAAATGGATGCTTGCGAACCATGATTTTAAATCTGTGAGGACTTATGTTCTATGCAAGGTTCAGACTAGTTTGTATTCCCGCATGTGCGAACTGCCATGGTTTTATGTTTATAACAAAATTCAGAACACATAGTAATTAATATACATTAACAAACATAGCATGCCTTCTAAATAAAAGTATTCTCACTCAATTCCACTGACATATAAGAAACCCAAACTGATCCATGACTAACGCATCCAAAAGAAAAATACTAATATGATAGTCAGCATGGGATACCATTGCCCGTTCACATTAGAATTCTAATTCTAAATTTTTTATCATTGACATCATCTGCTACCGGAGATTTTATGTATTATACAAAAAAAATTTACAAAAGTTAAAAAAGCTTTCATAACACGTAAATATAGCAAGATGCACCTAGACTAAAAACAACACTCTTAAAATACATTTTGTCCCTTTCTGAATCTCTATCAAAGAGACTTTGTATGTAGCACGTAAAAAGTTCAGAGATAATACAAAGACAAATGTCAAGCCAAAGACAAAAACAAAAGAAAGTTATGCTTGAGCCAAACACTTTAGTTAATTGTTTCAGACTAAATCCCCTACAAACATGGGAGTGATTTCAGTATTACTTAGAAAGAATCAAGGAAAGTCGTCAAAATAGGTACACCAAAGCAGTCATTTGAATCGTTCGCTGATCAAGAAAAAAGCATAAGACTGCAAACCCATACTCGCACTGTATTTAACTAAAGTTCTAAAAGATTTCAAAATCTAAAACTGGAAAAACTTTGCAGTATGATGTACAACCTACCATCTACTTTCTGATTCTAAATTAACGAATGATTGCAAAAAGCCAAACTAAATAATTACTTAAATTATTAAAAAAATAGACAATTTTAGCGGGCGCAATCACAATAAATTCAATTATTCAAACATACGCACCCAAAAGATAATCCACTAATAAAATTGGAAACACACATAAATGGAAAATCATCAATTACTTCAACAGAGCCAGCACATACAAGCAAATTCTCAATTATTATAAATAAAGAAAATGATGAACTGCTGAAACTATGAATTACATAAACAAATAAAATAAACCTACCCGAACTGAGCCCGGCTGAACTCGACTCCCCGCGGAAGCGATGGCGTTCGCAGCTGCAACCACCGTTTCCACGCTATCATTCCCGTTCACTCCCCTCATCACTAATCCCTTCAACAAAGAACATGAAATAGAAACCCTAACCCTCTAGCTCCACCTATCTTCAAACTCGAAAGACCAATCCCATGCACCACAGAACAATTCCCACTTTTCAGGAAATCGAACAAAACCACTGCTTCCGAACACCAATTTCTTCCAAAAGCAAAACAGAATTAAGAATCCTCGCCTGAACCCAACACTTCCAGCCGCCGGAAGTGCTTTCGAAGAGACGGACTTTGAAGATCTGAGAATTGAAGCAGAGGTGAACTTCGAAGAAGAATCTCAGAAGAGTTAATGAGCCCTTAAGACTAATGAGCGTCAAGCACGGCAGTGACGAAGTTACAAATGCCCACATCTTAATTAATAAAATTACACAAATACCGCTTCAACTGATCGATTGTCCAAATATCAAATCAACGGGGAAGCGTATAATAGGAAAAAGCCACGCACGCGTGCGCCACACGTGCGGAATGGCTGTTGCTATCTTACACGGCTCTTTCTTCCACATACACGTGGACACACATCATGCAATATGAATGTACGTTGAAATTATGCTAGATGATCGAAACCACAAAATCCTTATCTCTGCTTCGAGATTGTTTTCTTGATATAATACACGCTTATTAAAGAGATCCAACGGATTTCAGAGGACAATTTATTTTTTAATAAACGAGACGTGCATAATTATTTTGCTATTCTGGTGGCAGGACTGGACGGTTCACCGAATCACAGGCAAAATCAAAAGTTCCAAAGCTTCACCCAATCTGAAGGAATCATTTTTAGCTGATTTGGTCTATAGTTATTGAAATTATATTTTTATTTAATTAAATATGTTGATATAAATATTAATATGGTCTATTTTATTAAAATATTTATTTTGGTTTTTGTTTGATATATATATATATATATATATATATATATATATATATATATATATATATATCAAAAATAAGACTCACTTATAGGACTCTTAAGATTGGATGGAAGAAAAGAAAAAAAAATGCTAATTTAAATTTAATTTGGATGAATTCAAAATTATTAAATTTATTTTGAAATAATATAACATAAAATTTGATTGATAATTTATAAATAATATTCATTTCAAAATATATTTAATGATAAATTATATTATGATATTATGATGTATTTTGGGTTTGAATATTCTTCAATTTTTATCTTGCGTCTTATAAAAAATAAACATTTTTCTATTTAAATTCTAATAATATCGAGCAAAATAATAATAATTACCTAGCTAATTAATGCATTTTGTAGAAATTTAAATCATGCACAAGCCATTTTCATAATTTAAAATATAATAGTAATAACATCTTTAGTTTGAAGATTATGTAAAATAACAACTACAAAGTTAAATTAGAAAAAAAAAAGCTCCCATCTTCTTCTAAATATCCAAAAACAAACAAAATGCTTTGCTTTTCAAGATGAACAAAATTAAACACAAAAGTTAAAACTAAGCACAATCAAAATCTAATTAAAATTGGTCCATAGAAGAGCCCCAAATTCATGCATGTCATATTTACTGAGTTCCCTATAATCTTAATAAGACAGTGATTAAGGCTTCATTTGAGATCACTTTCTTACTGCTTCTTAAAATAGTTTTAGTGCAAAAATTAAATTTCTTGTACTAAAAAGTTACTTTAAGAAGCAGTAAGAAAGTCATCCCAAACGAAGCAAGTATAAGCATCAATCAAATAAATTAAAATTTTTATGATGGCAGGGTCAAATTACACCAAAATTTTATGTCATTCAATCATCTTTATACTTTTCATGTGCTTGATGAACAATTAAAAAATCATGAACATTAGTGAAACTCAATCCACACATTATTTTTTAATCTTTGGATTATAATGAATAATGTGATATAATATCATATGATAGATTAAAAAAATATGTTCTATATTCTTCTTTAAATTAGATTTTGTAACTATTACATTTAAAATATAAGATCAAAATTATTCATTCTCATAAATATTAATTGCATGCATTAACTTTTTTCTCAAAGAATCACTTCCTTTACTTGGAATGATAATTTCTATTTGAAAGTGCAATGATTTTCAAATAATTTATATTCAAATACATTAGTTGTTGATTATAATTTTAATAGATAAATATTTTTTGGCTAACATTAGAAATTTAAGAGTGCTTCTTCATCATCCATATCTTATCAACATACCAAATGATAATTTAGTTAATAGAATCTTAATTTAGAAGTGATATATCATCAAAAATTAATCATGATCGGGCATGAATCTCGAGGCAAAACTAAGTTGGAAACTTTCGAAATTAAATCTGGGACCATCCGAACTCTAATTTTAGCAAACACATAGTCGAACTGAATGTCTCAAAAAGGCAAACCCAACGACACCAAATTCGGCTCAATCCGAGACCAAATGGGTCCAAATCGAAGACTCAAAGCGTCTTTGGAAGGTTCAAACCATAAATTGGATGACCAAACATTTTCCAAACGTGACATGCTTATAATAGAATCGAGCGGCTCGACGAGACGAATCCAACGAACCCAAGATTTTTGAATTCTGAATCATTAAGGCACTCAAATTCTTGATAAATGGTTTATAATCAAAGGAGTCGATATTGGCCATCCACTTAAACACTCCCAACATGCCCTTGATCTCATCTCTATTTACTGGCCATGCCATTCCCAAAAAACTATAAATAGACTCCTCATTCTTCATTAAGAAGGGAGGAAGCAAGAAGGGAGGGAGAACAAATGGGGAAGAAAAGGAAAGAGGATATGAAGAGAAATTTGAGATCTCTCTTGCCACCAAGCTCCTCCTCGACCACCCCCCTGCCACTGACTGTCACCGGACTTTCGTAAGACTTCTACCAAGCCACCAACTAACGTCAGATTTTCACCCATCCACCAACTATCGTCGGTCCTTCTAACCTCCGTCGCTGGCCAACTACAGCCCTTCCGACCTTCGTCACCAAATAACGATCCTTCTAACCTCCATCGCCTGTCGACTATGGTCCTTCCGACTTTCTTCACTAGACTATGATCATTCCGACCTCCGTCGGTCGCTGACTACAGCCCTTCCAATCTCTGTCGCCAGATAACAATTCTTCTGACCTTCGTCGCCTTCCGACTACGGTCCTTTTGACCTCTATCGCCAAACTACAGTCTTTCCGACCTCCATCGCCAGACTACGATCTTTCTGACCTCTGTCGCCCGCCGACTATGATCCTTCTGACCTTCGTCGTTTGATAACAATCTTTCTGACCTCTGTCGCCTGTCGACTACGGTCCTTCTGACCTTCGTCGCCTGATAGTAATCTTTCTGACCTCCGTCGCCCATCGACTATGGTCCTTCCGACCTCGATTGCTTGATAACGATCTTTCTAGCCTTCGTCGATCATCGATTATGGTCCTTCCGACCTTCATCACCTGACAACGATCTCTCTGGCCTCCGTCGCCTGTCGACTACGGTCCTTCTGACCATTATCACCGAATTACGGTCTTTCCGACCTCCGTCGCCTGCCAACTACGTTCCTTCCAACCACCGTCACCCGACTACGATCTTTCTTATCTCCGTTGCCCACCGACTATGATCCTGTTGACCAAATGAACATGTTAATACTGATTCTTCAAATTCCCACCATGTAACACACTCTATATGATGTATATTTGCTACATCAAGCAAAGGTCTTCTCCCCAAAGAAGAGCCTCATTTGTAATCAAATGCAAATACTAGTTGATTCACTTAAACAATGCAAGGCCCAGTGGTTTTTCCCCCTTTTCAGGGGTTTTCCCATAAAAACTAGGGTGTCTCTTATCAATGCTACACCCCTCTCTTTTTTCTGTTTATGTGCTAGATCTTCGTATAAAGTTAAGACTGTTGCGTCCTGGAGTATTCATGACGGTAGAGAAATATAAAGCTTAACGTCTTAGCATTGTATGAAGATCCGGCACGCAATCAGATGAGAGAGGAAGTGTTGCACTCATATGAGACACCAGAGTTTTTACGTGGAAATCTCTGAAAGGGGGAAAAATCACAGGGTCTGGCCTAGTTTGAATGAATCCCATAGTATTTGTAGTTGATCACAAATGAGGCCCTCCATTTGGGGGAAGGACTTGGCTTGATATAGCCAATATACATCATATAGAGTGCATTACATGGTGGGAATTAATATATACATGTTTATTGGGTCGGTTGACCATAGTTGGCAGGCGACGGAGGTCAGAAGGATCATAGTTGGCGAGAGACAGGGGTCAAAAAGACTCTTGTCTGGTAATGGAGGTCAGAAGGATCGTAGTTGACAGATGTTGCAGGTCAGGAAGATCGTAGTCAGCTAGAGATGGGGGTCAGAAAGATCATAGACGTAAGGCGGTGGCCTGGCAGAAGTTTGATCCTTAGGTGGTTGTTAAGCAGATGTCCGGGCCTCATATGGTGATCCGGCAGATGTCCGAGCCTTAGGTGGTGGTTCGGCAGAAGTCTGGGCCTTAGGTGGTGGTCCGGTGGGACTCGGAGCATCAAGCGGTGGTCCGACGGAGCTCAGGATGCCAGGTGGTGATCCTGCGGGACTCAGGGCGTCAAGCGGTGGTTCGGCGGAACTTCGAAGGTGGTCGAGGAGCAAGGAGGCAAGAGCGATCCTCTTTCTCTTCCTTCTTCTCTCTTGGCTTCGATCCCCCTTTTCAAGAGGAAATGTGGTTCTATTTATAGAATTCTTGAGTGGCATGGCTTGTAAATAAGTGGAAGATCAAGGGTAAATTGGGAGTGGTTCGTATGGATGACCGATCTTGATTCTTGTGATCATACACCATTCAATGGACCTTCGACTGTCTTAATGATATTAGAATTTGATGATCTTAGGCTCGTTGGATTCATTTGGTCGAGCCGCTCGATTTGACTATAAGCATGTTATGATTGGAGATTGTTTGGTAACCTAAATTGTGGTTTGATCCTTCCAAAAGTGCTTCGAGTCTTTGATTTGGGCCCATTTGGGCTCGAATTGGGTCGATTTTGGTGTCGTCGGGTTCGTATTTTTGAGACACTCAGTTCGACTATAAGTTTGTAAAAATTAGAGTTCAGATGTTCACCGAATTAATTTTTAAAGTTTTCAACTTGATTTTGCTTCGAGATTCGTGCCTGACCAAGATAATTTTTTGATGATATATCAGTTGACCCCTTATTTTTGGACGTCGAATCTTACAAAATCCAAAAATATGTAATATAGCCTCTGAGAAATTTTTTGTGCCATCTGGATTAAGAAAATAGTCCACTTAATGATGCCCTTTTGAATTCTAAAAATTAATCATTTTTTATTAATTTGAAGTGGCTCTTCATCTCTCCCTCATCTTTATTCCACTTGATGATTCTCTTTTGAATTATAAAAATTAATGAATTTTCATTAATTCGAAATGGTTATTCATCTCTCCCTCATCATTATTCCAATTAATGATGTCCTTTTGAATTCTAAAAATTAATGAATTTTCATTAATTTGAAGTGGCTTTTCATTTCTTCTCATCATTATTTCACTTAATGATGCCCTTTTGAATTCTAAAAATTAATAAATTTTTATTAATTTGAAGTGGCTCTTCATGTCTTCTCATCATTATTCCACTTAATGATGCCCTTTTGAATTCTAAAAATTAATTAATTTTCATTAATTTGAAGTGGCCCTTCATCTCTCCTCATCATTATTCCACTTAATGATACCCTTTTGAATTCTAAAAATTAATAAATTTTTATTAATTTGAAGTGACTCTTCATCTCTCCATCATATAACTATAAATACCCCCCTTTGGGGTATGTAAATTTGCACATCCCCCTCTCTTTTCTTTTTCTCAAGCTGAGGCTTTTTCCTAGCTTTGTTCAGATGGGTATCCCCCGTTCAGTCCTAGGGCCCCTCACTGAGTAAAAGGAAGGTGTGAGGTTGTAGGCCGGGTGAAAGACCGGTATCACTTGAAAACTGGGCAGAAGGTCGACATCACTCAGAAAGTCGGTTGTAAGACCGACGTCATATGGAGGTCGGGCAGAATGCCGACGTCTCTCGAAAGTCAAGTGCAAGACTGGCGTCACATGGTGGCCGGGTAGAAGGACGACGTCATTTAGAGATCGGGCAGAAGACTGTCATCACTTGGAGGCCGGGAAGAAGATCGACGTCACTTGGAAGTCGGGTGCAAGATCGGCGTCACATGGAGGCCGGGTAGAAGGCTGATGTGGACCTCCAAAAGGACACAAAACACCACCGCCCCGCAGGGGGAAGACAATATTGCTAATGGGAGGGCAGATTCGATCACACATATGATTAATCATTGAGGATAGCGGCTCTCGCCAGCGCACCCTGATGGGTAATAATATGTACGATCCGATCATCACAATGGGTTTCCCTCACCAAATACATCAGCTCGAGTGGGATTTATTTGATAGTGGGATTCGGTTTCCCACGGGCGCAAGCCCCCGTGGTTAATTACATCTTAGGTCGAGGCCTAAGAATACTCTCAATTAAGGATTCTACATTATACTTTCAAGTGAGATTAACACATATGCAGAAGATTAGAAAATCCTACTCAGAGGAGAAGGAAAGGTTCGATTTGGCTTAATCAACACACACGGCTCAGATCAACATCCGGAGGGACTAAGATAGTGAGAAGAAATTGGAGAAAAGAAATACATCATGCACTCAAGGCATACATGAGAGAAAGATGGAAGTGGCATCATCCGTGTGATGTGGATATGTAGGGTTTATAGCCTCTGAAGGAAAGGAGACTTACCTACTGATGAGGTATACTATGAAATAATAGTAGCCTTGAATCCTACATCTATAGTAGGTCTAGTGTTCTACGCAATACTAACACCCATGTCCTAGCTAATGCAATACAAAATCTGGACTTACCCTAGCCTGGATTGGGGAGCCAGCTAACCACCTAATTGATTCAAAATATTGAGTCCAGTCATTTATGAAAGATGGATGGGTAGGTTATAGTTTTTGGAATTAGGGTCGACGTCTAGAGAGTTTCCTAAGTGACCCCAGACTTATGTAGGGTGAATGCTCCTAGGACTAATGCAATTAAAATTTTGATTTAGTTAATTTTTAATACAATGTATACTAGTTGAAGTATCTGAATCAAGTATGTTTGAAATTTTAAAAAGGCTTATAAAAATAATTTTTTTTAGAAGTAGACTGGGCCTCCCCAGGTCCAGCACCTCATCCTCATAGGTCAGATTATTCGGACTCTACTCGTAGGTGGGGAAGTGTCTTATAGAAAGGAGAGAGAAGAATGTAATAATATGCATGTGACCCCGGACGATTCTGGTAGTTCCCTAAATCGTTAAGTTTATATATTGCTTAAACCTTGAAATTTTAGATATTAATTTTGAATAGAAAATATTTTAGTCCTTAGAGAGCCTAACGAAATCCATGCTAAAACAAAAGCGGCATGTAGATCGCCAATAAACTAAGAAAATCAGGCAACTCTAAAGGCACACAATCATAAATAACATATCAAGATAATCAAACTAATTAAATAAATATCCATAGGCTAATTGCCCTTAATTACAATCCAGGGTCTACAGAAAATAAAGTGGCCGGGCACCACTGCCAACAACCCAGATTTCTAATCCTAGGAATGACGTAAATGACTTTGAGTGGGATATTAAGTCTTCAGTTCTTCAATCATCTTGGGTTCCTTCTTTGGACTCTTTGGATCTCTCCTCCTCGGTCTCCTTGGATTCGTCATGGTTTGAATATCCAAATGAAGAGGCAATTCTCCTTCGAAGGGGTATCGCCTTTTCTCTTTGGATATCTAAAAGCCATCCGAACTCGATCTTCCAAATGAAAGAAGACTCTCCCTCTTGAGGATGCCTTCTTCTTTTAGAACTCAAGTTGGATAAGGGTATCCCGACTCAGGATATTTTCACAACTCAAACCAATATTACAAATAATTATATTAATGAAAATAATAAAATCTAGACTCTCCTACAAGGTTATCCTAATAGAAGTCATCCCAAGCAGTTTGTGTATCACAAGCAGTTTAAATGAAAATAAAAATATTCATTATAACCATACTTGGCCATGCTCTTAATTATTTTGAGGGCTAAGCAGTTCTGGAGCACCTGTAATAATTTATAATGATTTATTATTTTAGCCCTCATTTATATAGGGGGCTGAGCAATTTCTGAAGCGCCTGCATGAAACAGCATTAGTATTTAAATCATGATTATTACCCCCATTTTGTTAGCACTGCATGAGCATGACCACCTGCAGAAAATATTATCAGTATCAAAATCGATTCTAACCTATGGATAATCTATCGTGCAATCACATTAATTCCCAGAGTATAGTAAGAGTAAGCAAACACACCAGTAATTCAATCACAACATGCAGTGAAATCTCAAAAAACTCGGCGCACAGCAGTAAGGTAAACACCGGCCTATCCTAGGTCTAGAAGTGGTGCCCTAGCAAACCATCTAAGTGTGTGTAAGAGGCTGTGTAGCTGAGATAGATCCTAAGCTGGGTAGTTAGTTGAAGTTATCTAGTGTCCAAGTTTGTTGAAGGTCCCCGGGAGAGGTTTAGGTTTGAGTTTAAATACTAATATATTAAGGGTCAAATTAGGTATGTTTTAAGGGTTCAGTGATTACTACCTTTGTTTCACACCGAAGCCGTGAAGTTTATTTCACCTTCCTTGGGGCTAAGTCAATAGCCTCGTAGGCCTGGGTTACTCAATAGCAATTATGGGTTGATTAAGTTGATTTAGTTGGTTGAAGATTAAAAAAAAGAGTATATTAATTTATTTATTATTATGTTAGTATGTTAGCTTTAAGGTAAGGGCAATGTTCTCTGAAACTTAAGTTAAGTCGGTGATTTTCAGAAGGTCCAGGGTCACCCTATCCATTAGGCCAAGGGGGTCCAAAATTGACTTTTAGATTAAAGAGGGTTTGTGAATATTTAATATTTTTATAAAATAATAGACCCTAACCCGATCAGTTAAATTATAAGCATGCCCAATTTGGACTCTTCTATCCAAAGTTATGAATTTCCGAAGTTTTGGTCTCGTTTTGAACTAAGTTTGATCGGATTGTTGACTTTTTGATTTAAATTGATTTCTAAAATTTTAATATTTTTAATAAATACTAGACCCTAATGTGTGTTGAATGCCTTTGAGTTTGCTCAATTTATAAATTTCTATAATTAGTTATGAATTTTCAAAGTTTATGTCATTTAATAAATTATCGAAATTATTTAATTAAAGGGCTCTTTTAGGGATTTTGATCCAAATCAGTTCCAAACTGCTTGAAATCACCCCCAAAGGTCAGGAATGACCTAAAGAAGTGTTACCAAGTGTTTGGGAGAAATTTAGAATTTTTAATAATTTTAAATTATTTAATTAAGGCAAAAAGGTGATTTTTGGTTAAAATTAAATTAAGGTTCAAATTGAAGTCCAATTGAAATGGTTTTAATTTTTATGGGTTAGGGATTGAATTCTGAAGAGTTTGATATATTATGGGTATTTTTTTGATTTAAAAATAAATTTATTAGAATTTTTTGAAGTTTTTTAGGCTTAATTAACGGGTAAATTAGGGTTTGTTAATTAAGGGGTTTAATGATCTCTAAAAATTCCTAAAAATTCCAGGAGGTTTATGATGTCACTAAGTTCATAGGGTTCAAGTTTCAAGTCAATCAGAGGTAAAACTTAGCTCCTCGAATTTCTCTAAGTCTATTAGACGGGTCCTTAATTATTGTCATTTAGGTGTCACTATACTATGCAGGAGTAAAGTGAGTTCTAAACTAACCCTTAGGCATAACATAGAGGGAAATGCAGCAAATAAATAAACACATCAAGCTCCTAGCTCTAAGAGAGCCTAAGCTAAGTGCTTGTGCAACCTACACATGCAAGAACTACAAAATACTAAGTAAACAAGCTTAGTGATTAGTGAATGATTGAGACACAATCATCCACTAATCCTTCTCCCACATGAATTCTTTTCACAAGTAGAATCTAAGTTTGAAATTTCAAGGAGTGGATCTCCCAAATTTAGGGATTTAATAATATATGTAATTTCAAAGTTCTTAAAATACCTATATGTATTAAATAAATAAATATATAATTTTAAAAAATAAGATAATTGAAAGTAGGTTCATGTTTATATTTATGGGAGATCTACTGGCCATCCTAGCAAGGATTTCAAAATAATTTGTATTTAAAAATAAATTTTAATTTTAAAATAATTAAATAATAATTAAATACTTAAATAATTAAGTAATACAGAAATCTGTCAGAAAACATATATTTCAGTTCCTGGAAATATTTTTTAAATTAAAGCTCATAATTCAAGGTATTGTGCGTCAAAATCTGATTAAAAATGAAAAAGTTATGAATTATCGAAGTTTAAAGGATTTAAAAGTAAATCTTAAATAATTTAAATTGATTAATATTTGAAAATAATTATTAAATTAAATAAATAAAGAAAAGATTTTCTGACTTTAAAATAAATAAATAATAAATAGGAATAAAATAATAATAATAACAATAAATACAATTAAAATGAGTTAAATAACTTTAAAGTAATTATAAGGATTTAAACTTAAAAAATAATGATAATTAGAATAATAATAATAATAATAATAATAATAATAATAATAATAATAATAATAATAATAATAAAACAAGTTTAAAAGTAGTAATAATAATAATAATAATAATAATAATAATAATAATAATAAGAAAAATAAGTTAAAATAATAATAATACTAATAATAATAATAAAAGTAATAAGTTAAAATAATAATAATAATAATAATAAAATAAAATAATGGTAATCAAAATAACTTTAAAATATTAATAATAATAAAATGTAATAATAATAATAATAATAATAATAATAATCATAATATAGTAATAATATAATAATAATAATATTGAAATAAAAATAATAATAATGAATATAAATAATAATAATAATAAATTTAAATTTAAAATAATAATAATAGTATAATAATAATAATTAAAAATGATAATTAAAGAATAATAATAATAATAATAATAATAATAATATCATATTTTTATTTTAATATAATTAAAAATTAATTTCTAATTAAAAAAAGATTTTTAAAAAAATTTAAATTAATTATATTAAATAAACCCTCGGCGGCGGCGGCGGCGGTCAACCACGTGGCATCTCGGGACTGGTTCCGCGGTCCCAGGCAATGATTGGAGAGAGGGACCGAGGCGGTAGCTGGGGCAGGTTACGCGGCAGAGCGGGATTGGTTCCGCAATTGTGGGTAATCATTTGCAATGATTACGCCGTCGCTCAATCATTGCAAATGATTTCAACGACGGCGGCGGTCGAATCCACGGTTACTAAACCACGTCAGCGCTGATCTCCGTCGTTGGTTCCGTGTGGTCAGAAATAAGCGGCTCTGATCGAGCCGGATGAAGCGAGCGACCGCAGGATCGGATCCACGTCCGGACGAACGCCGCGGAACGGGAAGATCTAGGCCGTTGATCTTAAAATCAACTGCTCAGATCATATGTAACACGTACGTTACATAAATCGAACCCTAGATAGGGTTTTCCGCTTCGTTCTCTCGATCCGATGAACCAAATCAAATGAAATTTGAAACGTAGCCTCTACTCATGAAGAGCAATCATGTGGGATAGCTTGTACGATCTAAAATGCGATTCTCAAAAAGCTAATTGACCCTATGTGTTCTAATCTAGAGTTTGAGTTTTCACCTTAGTTAATGGATGGTTTGGCTCGTGTAAGGTCTTGTTGCACTTGTAGATTATCCACGCTCCTAGTTGTAGAAGAAACCACGGTTCAAAAAGTCCTAGATCGTGAGATCTAGGCCTTGGACGTCCTTGGTGTTCGGCTCGCCGGAATTTTGCCGCCGGCGGGGTCTCATCGGTGGATTTGATTTGGGAAAGATGAGGGAAGATCCGGGGGCTCTTCTCATAAAAGATCTCGGCTTAAGAGGGCTTATATAGGAGGCAAGAGCAAGATCCCTTTCTAAGAGCCCTAATTCATCTATTTAAAGGTTAGGGATCGAGATCAACGACTATGATCAAATCCTTAGTCTATTAGGAGAGAAAACCATCAGCTTTGGCCGTGGTTTTGAATTAGAGTTGATTAGAAAGGGTTTTAATACATTAAAGGGCTTTTATTTGACTTAAAATAGGTCAAATTTGACCATGTAAGGCTTGGGTTGACCAAGTCAAAGGTCAATCCAGTCAATATGGTCACTTTGGCCTAAGGGGTCAAAGATTTGAGTCCAAGTAGGGTTTGGATTGAATTGAATTTAATTTAGACCCATTTAGGTATAGTGGGTCAACCTGGGTTGACCTGGTCAACCAGGTTGGCCCAAGGCCTAGGTCTGAGCCCAATGGGTCAGACTTGACCCACTGCTCTCAGTGGAGGGGACTTTGGGAGAATTCAAGGTCAATAGCCGACATCACTTGGAGGTTGGGCAGAAGACCAACGTGACTTGGAGGTTAGATAGAAAACCGACATCACTTGGAGGCCGGGCAGAAAACTGACGTCACTCAAAAGTCGGGCGCAAGACCGGCATCACATGGAGGTCGGACAGAAGGTCGACGTCACTTGGAGGTCGGACAGAAGACCAGCGTCACTTGGAGCCCCGAAAGAAGACCGACGTCACTCAGAAGTCAGGTGCAAGACCAGCATCACATGGAGGCCGGGCAGAAGGCTGACGTCACTTGGAGGTCGGGCAGAAGACTGGCATCACTTGGAGGCCCGGAAGAAGACCGACATCACTCAGAAGTCAGGTGCAAGACCGACATCACATGGAGGCCGGGCAGAAGACCGGCGTCACTCGGAAGTCGGGCAGAAGACTGGCGTCACTTGGAGGACTGGAAGAAAACTGACGTTACTCAGAAATCAGGTGCAAGACCGATGTCACATGGAGGCCGGGCAGAAGGCCGATGACACTCGGAACTCGGGTGCAAGACCGACGTCACATGGAGGTCGGGCATAAGGCCAACATCACTTGGAGGTTGGGCAGAATACTGGCATCACTTGGAGGACGGGAAGAAGACCGACGTCACTCGAAAGTCAGGTGCAAGATCGGCGTCATATGGAGGCCGGGCAGAATGCCGACATCACTTGGAGGTCGGGCAGAAGACTAGCGTTACCTGGACGCCGGGTAGAAGACCGACGTCACTTGGAGGTCGGGTAGAAGACCGACGTCACTCGGAAGTCGGGTGTAAGATCGATGTCACATGGAGGCCGGGCAGAAGTCCAGTAATGGGAGGACGTTCAGCGTCGAGTAGAAGTTCGACGAAAGTCCTGCGACGGGCAGAAGTTCAATGACGGGAGGACGTTTGGCATCGGGTAGAAGTCTGATGAAAGTCTCACGACAGGTAGAAATTCAGCGATGGGAGGAAGCTCGGGGTCGGGTAGAATTCCGACGAAGGTCCCGCAATATGCAGAAGTCCAACAACTGGAGGAAGTTCAACATCGGGTAGAATTCTGACGAAAGTCCCGTAATGGGCAGAAGTCCAACAACAGGAGGAAGCTCAGTGCCGGGTAGAATTCTGATAAAAGTCCTGCAATGGGCAAAAGTACAACATCGAGTAGAAATCCAATGAAAGTTCATCGATGGGCAGAAGTCCGACGACAGGTAGAAGCTCAACGTCGGGCAGAAGTTCGAAGAAAGTCCCATGACAGACATAAGTCCAGCGATGACAGGAAGTTTATCGTCGGGGGCTTCTTGATAGCGTGATCCCGTATGTAAGAGGTTGAGAGAATCCACCAATAATGTATGACATATCCAAGGTTGTATGTCAGAGTACTGCTCGATGATATTAACCTATATAAAAGAGGTCAAGAGAATCCACCAATGATGTATGATCTATTTGAGGTTGTATGTCAGAGACTTGCTCGATGACATTAACCTATATTAAAGAGGTCAAAAGAATCCACCAAGGATGTGTATGACCTATCCGAGGTTGTATGTCAGAGACCTGCTCGATGATGTTAACCTATATGAAAGAGGTCGAGAGAATCTACAAGAATATAAGATCTATCCAAAGCTGTATGTCAGAGCCTTTGCTCGATGACATTAATCTGTGTGGAAGAGGTTGAGAGTATCCACCAAGGATGTAAGACCTATCCGAGGTTGTATGTCCGAGCCTTTGCTCGACGACATTAACATGTGTGAAAGAGGTCAAGAGTATCCACCAAGGATGTAAGACCTATCTGAGGTTGTATGTCAGAGCCTTTGCTCGATGACATTAACCTATGTGAAAGAGGTCGAGAGTATCCACCAATGATGTAAGACCTATCTGAGGTTGTATGTCAAAGCCTTTGCTCGATGACATTAACCTGTATAGAAGAGGTCGAGAGTATCCACCAAGAATATATAAGACCTATCCGAGGTTGTATGTTAAGCATTTACTCGATGATGTTAACCTGTGTGGAAGAGGTCGAGTCGAATCCCCATGGGATTGATTTTACCTTGATTGGGAGGGGGCGAACACCATGTGTATCCCGAATCAAGGGTGAAGAATGATCTATATTTAGACCGTTACTGCCTTTTTGAGGTCGAGATTAAGACCTTACCCAAGGAGTAGAAGTCCAGTAAGGGACTGTATAATGCTTAAAATTTATTGGAAGCATCTTTGCATTCGCTGGAAGTTTCTTGAAATATCATCTTCATATTGAAAATATTGGAGGAATCTTCTTGGAGTCAAGTTTGGCCCCCAGTCCACATCTGATTCCCATGAAATGGACGCAGCGATAGCTGATGTAAGGAAGTTGGCATGAATGACCTTTTGAGGTTGGAGCGAAAATTGCCCCCCAGTCGAGAACTACGTTCTCATAGACGGCGTCAAATTGTTGCGTCCTAGAGTATTCACAGCGATAGAGAAATATAAAGCTTATTGTCTTAGCATTGTACGAAGATCTGACACGCAATCAGATGAGAGAGAGTGTGTTGCACTCATATAAGACACCAGAGTTTTTACGTGGAAACCCCTAAAAGGGGGAAAAATCACGGGGCCTGACCCAGTTTAAATGAATCCATTAGTATTTGCAGTTGATCACAAATGAGGCCCTCCATTTAGGGGAAGGACTTAGCTTGATATAGCCAATATACATCATATAGATTGCATTACATGGTGAGAATTAATATATACATGTTTGTTGGGTCGGCTGACCATAGTTGGCAGGCGACGGAGGTCGGAAGGATCGTAGTTGGTGGGAGACAGGGGTCAGAAAGACTCTTGTCTGGTGAAGGAGGTCGGAAGGATCGTAGTTGATAGACATTGCAGGTCAGGAAGATCGTAGTCAGCTGGAGACGGGGGTCAGAAAGACCATAGACGTAAGACGGTGGTCTGGCAGAAGTTTGAGCCTTAGGTGGTGGTTAGACAGATGTCTAGGCCTCAGGTGGTGGTTCGACAGATGTCCGAGCCTTAGGTGGTGGTTCGATAGAAGTCTGGGCCTTAGGTGGTGTTTCGGTGGGACTCAGAGCATCAAGCGGTGGTCCAACGGAGCTCAGGACGCCATGTGGTTGTCCGACGGGACTCAGGGCGTCAAGCGGTGGTTCGACGGTGGTCGAGGAGGAGCAATGAGGCAAGAGCGATCTTCTTTCTCTTCCTTCTTCTCTCTTGGCTTCGATCCCTCTTTTCAAGAGAAAATGTGGTTCTATTTATAGAATTCTTGAATGTCATGGCTTGTAAATAAGTGGAAGATCAAGGGTAAATTAGGAGTGGTTCGTATGGACGGCCGATCTTGATTCCTGCGAGATTGTCTTAATGATATCAGAATTTGATGATCTTAGGCTCGTTGGATTCGTCTGGTCGAGCCGCTCGATTCGACTACAAGCATGTTATGATTGGAGGCTGTTTGGTAACCCAAATTGTGGTTTGATCCTTCCAAAAGTGCTTCGAGTCTTTGATTTGGGCCCATTTGGGCTCGGATTGGGTCGGGTTCGTATTTTCGAGACGCTCAGTTCGACTGTAAGTTTGTAGAAATTAGAGTTCAAATGGTCACCGAATTAATTATTGAAGTTTCCAACTTGATTTTGCTTCGAGATTCGTGCCTGACCAAAATAATTTTTTGATGATATATCAAAGACGTTAAACTTTATATTTCTCTATTGTCGCGAATATTCCAGGACGCAAAAAGAAGTAATTTTTAAGATATTATGATTTTGAATTTGATTACCATATAATTTTTTGGGGAGAAATTAGAGACTACGTCCAAATACGCATACAACACATATGCGTGACTCAAATCCAAGACTTCTTAGTTGAGACACAAACTCCAAACCAACAAACCCAAAAAAAAGCTGCATTATCATATAAATTGAGATTTCATTTAGAACAGTTTTTTATCACTATCTTTTTATTACTTTTAAAAACTTTTGTACTAAAAAAATTTATTTTTAAAAATAGTAAAAAAATGATCCCTTTGGTGTCTGAATCCTATAAGAAAAACCCCCTACATATATATTCTTATCTTAACCCTTGTAGCTGCCTAACCTCCTCCACTCCTCTTAGGCCTGTGTTTGTTGGTTGTAGAAGAAAATTCGTTGGGTGTTCGCTGAGCAAACAACGAATGGGCGGCGACCTATACGCTCTTGATTTCGATGGTGTTCTCTGCGATAGCTGCGGCGAGAGCTCCATCTCCGCTCTTAAGGTTTAAAAAACCCTTCCTTTTCACTCTCACTCTTCTCCTTCTACAGTCTAAGTTTACCCCTTTATCTCTCACCTCTTTCTTCAAGTAGCTTATTTTTAGTCCTTTTCATTGCTTAATAGGCAGCAAAGATCCGATGGCCGGCGCTTTTTGAAGGAGTGAGCTCCGAGCTGGATGAATGGATAATTGATCAGATGCGCATCGTGAGTTTTCTTGTTTTCCTTCAAATTAATGTGCTATTTTGCCGCTTGAAGTTCCGCTCCATCTCTGTAAATCCATTTTGTTACCTTGTTTCAATGACATCACCGGGCCGTGCTCTTTGGGTTAGGGCTAGGAAGTTTCAGTTTATAGTCAATTTGTGGGGCTCGTTGTGCCAAGTTTAGGTCATCTCCAACCGAACGCTTAACGCTCGTTTGCCCTCCGCCATTCGTCGCACTGTTTACGGACGCTTTTTTTTTTTAATTCAGAAAACTAGTTTAATAAGTGTAAGTTATTAAATGTAGGTTCTTTATTATTAATAATTAAAAATTAATAATTTATAAATGCATTATTTTTAAAATTTTAAAATATTTTTTATATAATTAATTTTTTTAAATTAAGTTATTTATTTTAAATAATGTAATATGCGATAGTAAGAAATGAAGATCGGTTGGAGATAAAACAAAATATATGATTAAAAATAAATATAAAACAAAATATGAGAAATAATATACACATAATATTCTTTTTTTGGTATTAAGACTGAAGTTCGATTGAAGATGAGTTACTGTATTTTTTTTTTTGGAACGGGGTATCTACCCGCTGCCACCCCTGTAGGAGGCGCTTGGCAGAGTTACTGTATTTTGGAGTGTTACTATATTTTAGAGTGGAAAATAAGTTTTTCGGTTGAAGATGAATAACAAGCTTGATCGGTCATGAATCTGAGCTTTCTGTTCACTATGGATGGGGCTTAACTAATGCCATGATGGCTTTTCTAGTTAATGTTAGTGAACAAAATAAATAACTATAGCGATAAGAACCCCAACTTTATGTGGTTTGGTTAAGAATGATCTTTATCCATAGTGAAGGAGGCAAAAGTATTCACTATTAAAATATATGAAAGAGTACAAAATAAGAGGAATATCAAAGCATATATCAAATCCTCCTTATATAAAACTAGCAAGGAGGAGGAGATCAAATCTGACTAAAACAAAGAGAGCAAGTTCCTTATGAAGGAAACCTTGTGAGAACCTAACAAGAAAATGTTAAAAGCAACTCTCATAATTACCAAAATCTATAATAGCTCTTTTTCTCTCTTTCTGTCAGCCAATTGTTTGATTGCTATAAGAAAATGGCTTGTGAACATTGCCTCAACTTGAGAACAATGATCATCTTAATAAGCATGTCGACAGAATTATTCTGTGTGGATCTTTTGAATTGAAATTGCACCATGTTCAATGTTTTCTCTAATTAAGTGACATAAAACCTTAATATACTTAGTTCTCTCAGGATATATCAAGTCTTTGGCTAAGTGAATAACAATTTAATTGTCACATAACATACTAGAACAATATTTGTGTAAACCTAAGTTTTCAAAACCTCTCAACTAAATAGCTTATTTAATATCTGTTTAGTGGATAAAGCAATTGTAGGTTGAAGACAACCCTTCCAACTAATGATACACACAAAGTGATTGAAGATGTATCCAGTTTGAGTTATATTCATGTCAAGATTACTAATCCATTGGTCCATATGTTATGGACATTTGCCTCGATATCTCTATCTGCCATCTCCAATCCCTATACTCAAATCCCAGGTTTCGCTCTATCGGATTTGCCTCCCTCACTATACCACCAAGTTCTCAGGTCTCGCCCTTCCTCGACCTCGCAAACCCCATTCTCAACACCTTAGCCTTCCTCACACATTCCCCTCAAACCCTAGACTCACCTCAAAACCACCCCACAACTCCACAGCCTCACCCCCTTCCCAAGTTATAGATCTCAAGGCTCTTGGATTTTCCACCCAAGGAGACCCTAAGCTACTTCCCATCCTCTCCACATGCTGTCACAACCCAATACACCCATCACCAAGACTCCAAAACCTTTACCAGCTCTTGACCAAGGCCCCTAGTGGCCAATTCTAAGCCGTCTCCATGCTTACTGCTTACAAATAATTCTCCACCTTAGTGAACCTCTCGGCCACCTCCACTCACCCCTTGTCAATTGACCCTAGCCACTTGCCTAGCCCACCAAGCGACATCAGTTTGAATCGCATAAGTGCCCGGTTTATGTTCTGACTGGTTCAACCAACCTGTCAGATCTGATTTTCAAAACACTGGGTAGAGTTTTTTGTTGTCAGTTTCTGCTTTCTTGAATAACAGAAGCCATTTTAAGTGTGATAGGTGTGAGAAAAGTATAGTTGCATGGAATTTGAAATGCTACTCAAAACAGTACTTGTGAGAGCTTCTTAGCAAAGTGTTTTTATGGATTTTAGTTTTTTTCCATCTTATTAATTAATTATAGGCTTGTTATGATGAGGATATAATATTATAGTTATATGAATTTCATAATATATCCATTATGGTCATTCTATCAACTCATATTAGTATCGCAACAGTTATATCAAATTGCCACAATTCTTACAATAATTGAAGACAACAGTTTTAACTTGATCTCATCAATCAATCATCTTTTTTACTGGGCAGCACAACACAGCATTATATAGCACAATAAATGACAAAACTGCTAAACAGAAACTTAAAAAGATTGATATTTCTGCTATCTTGCAGATACAATTTAGTTGCGGTATGAGTTTGCATGACGGTAACGTTTTACTGATAAATATTTCATTATTTCCTTTCTGCTCTGTCAGCTGCGTCCAGTAGTTGAAACAGGTTATGAAAATTTGTTGCTCGTCAGATTGCTATTGGAGATTCAAGAACCATTTGTTCGTAAATCTTCTGTAAGTACACTAAATTTAACATAGTGTTATCGTGACTCATTAGTATCTTTTCCTTTGATTCACACCATGCACCAGAAACTATCCTAAGAAAAAAAAAATATTTGCCCTGAAACTCTCACTTATTTTATGTTCAAGGTTGCAGAGGGACTAACTGTTGAAGCTATTTTGGAGAAGTGGTCAGAATTGAAACCTGTCATTATGAAAGAATGGGATGAGGAGAGTAGTGATTTGATCACTGTATTTGGAAGTGTTCGTGATGAATGGATGGATAAGGATCTATCAGGTTGGATTGATGCTAACAGGTACGGCTTTAATGTTCATCCTTATGGTCTACAGTATAATAATATATTTTAGATGAAAGTCTTTCATTAATTAATTAGTACATGAGTTTTGTTACTTAACTTTTAATATGATAAAGAGTGACAGTCTGACAGAATATTCTCATTTTATGTCTGATACATTATATAATATTTTGATCGTATTATGTACATTGGCAGAACTCATTATGCTTCTATGACATACAAGCAATGCTTGCGCTCTAGATATAAATGAACAAAAAATCAAATAAAAAATTCCTATTTGACTCTAGTGGAGCAAGTATCTTAATATCGCTAATATGATTGCATTTCCTTTATGGATTTACATAAATTTGTCTTCAGATTTTATCCAGGAATAGCAGATGCCTTAAGATTTGCGAGCTCTGCAGTTTATATTGTCACAACAAAACAGGTATTCTGCCATCTTATCATAGACTTTTCCTTCAATCTTTACTACTTTGATTTGAGTTAGCATTTATTTATAAGAAAATATAAGAGCTTCATTTCGCCTAGAAATCTGTAATTAATAAGACCTATAGAATATTCAAGCATTATTCCATGGATGTTTGACATCACAAAATATAATATTTCATAATTTTACATTTGCAGAAAATTTTGTAAGATGAATTTATTTATTTAATGATACAAAATCCTGTGCTGAGTTAAAGAGTACATGATTCTAGCTTAATCTGTGCTTCTTCCAGAGCCGATTTGCTGACGCATTATTAAGGAAACTAGCAGGAGTAACTATTCCAGCTGAGAGAATTTATGGGTTGGGGACAGGGTTAGTAAATTAATTTGATGTTGAATTTTAATCTTATATATTATGATATTTGTTCTTTCCTTTTCCTTTCAGCCCAAAGGTTGAGGTGTTAAAGAAGCTGCAAGCAATGCCAGAGCATCAGAACTTAAAACTTCAGTAAGCTCCGCTAACTTCTCCATGCAAATGTATGAGTTATTTTATAATTTATTTTTACAACTAATTTTTAGGAAGTACTGTTGAACTGAATGAAATCCAACAAAATCTATTCCTCATTTACTTTCTTAGGCGACATGGTTACCTTATATATTAACCGCATGATGGTGGAATGAAAATAAAATGTTATAAACTGAGACTTAAACTGAACGATTTTTCTTAAATTAAAAATCCAATTTCTCTGATGAAACAAATGGCAATTCAGGGCATTTCCAACCCAAAAACTCATTTTCCATTCTAAAATGCAATAAAACTTCAAAATGCCGTAATTCACTGCATTTCTTTCTTCTTTCGTGCACTTCCTGCGAAGGTAACAATTTCTCTCCTCTTTCGCACGCTTTTCACCATTTTCGTGCTCGTCTCCTTCAAATTCGGCAACCCAAATTTTTTGGTATAGGTGAACAATCCAACGCCAATATTAACGTCGCACTGTTCACCTACACAATTTGGCGTGAGATTTGGAGTTTGAATGCAGTAAATGGCAAATGGCATGCGGTTGTATGCAGTTCAATTGGAGATAATCTCAGTGCTCATTTTGATGCCAACTTTTTCTTATTCCGCAATTTGATCTTAAAGTTATCAAAAAGAGTCGCCATGTTGAAGGACAAAATGATTCAAAATATGTTAAATTGAGGGATCAATCTGTACAATAAAAATTTCCTAAGATCAAAATGAACACAGCTTTAGTCTGGGAGCTGATTCAGTCATTTTCTATTTGCACTAAATAATCTTGCTGAAAATCCTCCTTAGCTATTTGACATATTGATGACAATTCTCAATCAATATAAAGCTGATGGTGGTGCAAATCATCACAATATACAAACCATCAATAGACTAAGCTGCTCATGCTTTGGATACCTACTACAAACTTATAAAATAATACCAGTCAAATTCATTCTGCTAATATGCTCTTTCCTTTTTACTTAGTTTTGTAGAAGATCGTCTTACAACTCTAAAAAATGTCATCAAAGAGACGGCATTGGATGGATGGAACTTATATCTAGGTAATATTCTTTATCTTCCTCTTCCTTCCCACTTCCTTGCAACTGCCATTGATGACCTGCAAGCTTTTTTCACCAAATTGAGTACCAAATTTATTAATCTTCAAACAGGAAGATGGGGGTACAATACTGAGAAGGAGAGGGAAGAAGCAAAAAGCATCTCTCGAATTCAGCTGCTGGATCTTTCAGATTTCAGCAGCAAGTTGAAATAAGCTCTTAATATTGAATTTAACAGTATATGGGTCTGAAGCAACTGTCTTTTTTGGAAAATTAATAAAAATGTGATTTTTATTTGTTCATGGACAGACAGAGAGTCTGTTGCCTGTCGTTATTTTTAGCAGTTTTTTTATTATGTTGTCGAGATTTAAATATAAAATTTGAATAATAACTTATAAAATTTTTATCAACTAAGCTATTTAGCACCCATTAGATGTTATCTTTTGATTGTTTTCATTTGATGAATGCTTCATTCATATATTCTTAAGGAAAATATTTAACAACATTTGGATATTTATGTTAACTTATTTTCATATATATTTTTTTTAATTTTGAAAAAGAGAGATAATAATATTTTATTCAATATAATTACAATTCAAATATCAAAATATGTTAGACAGAATTCTTTTAACAGATTCAATTATGAAGAAAATCTAATCATAAAATTTTTAAAAGAAAATAAAAAAACTATAACAGAAACATAACGTTTTGTGAAAGAAGATGTAAAAAAACCTCTAACAATTTCCAATCCAGAAATTGAAATGCAGAAATGGCAGACATTTTGCTAACAAATGAGAGTTCTCTTACAACAAGCCTTTCCAAGATGATAAAGAGGCCACATCTGGCTTCAAACAATCTGAAGAACAAAGGGGGATTACCAGCAGAATTATGTGCAAGGTGCTCCATAATCATGGAAGTGAGAAGAAATTTGGAAAATAGACAAACTATAGTTCATCATTTGAATAATTTGTTTCCTTCTCTCTGTTCAGCTTCTCAATAACTTGGTCAAGAGGAGGATCTCCAGGTCTACGAAGTAACTGCTCCCCTATCTTGATTTCATATGCCTCAGGCTGACTTAGAACAAACTCTTTGAACTAGCAGAAAGAAAGTATGAAAAAAAGAAAGAATGCTAAACAGCCATATCAAGGAAATACAAATAATAACACTGCTTCATTATTGTCATTTGACCCATAGAAGATATTATAGCAATATATATAAAGATAATAAGGTGGAGGGAAAAAAACTGTGACCTATTTCTTCCAATGGAGTCTCCTGCATTATGTCTTCATATATTTGCTTTTCTCTTGAGAGAAAACTAGCTTATCATGATATAACATGAAACATATCATGGAAAAAGGTTTGATCCTATTCATGGGATTCCGTAAATATACCATTCCAAAAAGAAATAGTTCAAAATAATTGGGACTTTCCGTTGATTGGATGCAGTTACTAATTCATAATCTAGCATGTACATAATAAAAACTTCATTCTCGATTCGAGAATTTTTATGAAAGCGTTTCATTTGCTTCTCTTCCATAGAAGTTTCATTTTCTCAAAATATATCCTAATTTTTGGCCTAATTCTTTTATATATATATATATATATATATATATATATATATATATATATATATATATATATATATAATGATTATCTTATCTTTTTCCTATAGAAACAAAAAACAAGCATTACAAGAAAGGCAATCTAAATAAATCAATTGTTAAACATATATTTCAATTATTTCTAAATGCTTCTTATTAGTCTTCCACTCTTCCATAATTCTATCATTCTCACTATCACTATTTCACTTAACCCAAAACATACATGTCATTTATTTATTTATTCAACATGTTCGACATATATCAAACATGTATAAAGCATGACTCTAGCACACACTAGACGTGTCAGGTGAGTGTTCTATCTTGCAAGTGTCAGACACTTCACTCTGATATTATAAAATATCAATGCATCATAGCCGATGCAACAACACCTGGATGCCCAAAGGCACAAATACGAGTGTTGTTGAGAATGACTTCTTTTTTCTTACTGTTTTGGGTCAAAAGCCGCCCGTCGCATGCCCAAACACTACCCCATTCATGGTGTATTTTGTTCAGGCTGCCATCCCAAAAGAAACCTAAATTCATATCTTATATACATTAAATGATAATACTTAAATGATCAATTTCATTATAATACTTGCATGTATGAAAACACAATATATAAAGAAATTCAAAAATGAAAAAAAAAAAATGTAAACATCACTGCCAATTCCATGGGATAGAAATACCTCTTTTAAGTCTTGGCCCCTCTCCATTGTGAACATTATAGTATGCCGGTCAACAGCCATGAACCTAGCCTCAACTGAACCAGTTTTGATGAGCTTGCTCCATCTCATTGCAATCACAGGCACATCATCCTAGGTAATTAGAGATTGTCAGCACAAGTGAAGCTGGTATTCTTATGATTAAGGTTCTTGGCAAAGTTATTGACCATAACGCAACATGCAAAAAACAGAAGAAACATGAACAGAAAAATCATAATAAAACTAGGGAAGGCCATCCCCTCAACACCTTTCACATTTAGACAAGGCTTGTGAGTGAAAGGATTGGATTGGAGTGCCCAATGTGATACCTAATCCAATGAAAATGTAAAATTTGATGCCTCCCAAGGTAAACTCAGCATGGAATGGGGATGATATTGGAGATTTAGGTTCCGAGTAACAAAATGAAATTTTTGCTAAGTTATGGAGCCTAATTAATATCCTGTAAGGAAATATTTTATGCAGACTCAGTCATGTGTAATTTCATTAAAGGTGTTTTGAGAATTTCACAGTATCTTTCAGCTGTCATAATTTTTCCATGATAAAGGGTGTGATTTCATGTATCACTTGTATATTTTTCATATTTATTTAATCATTCATGTGCACCCAAAACACTCGAAAGGCCATTTTGAAGGGCCTCTTCTCTCTCTCTTTCTCCTTTTCCTTCCCTTAAATTATTAGACACTAGGACTTACACACCGGATATGTATTCAGTTCCTTGTACAGTTGATGTAAGCAATAAAATATCTAGAACCTCTCTCTTGGCTCTTGGGTTCCCAGATCTCATACCTTTCTTCCCCCTCTTTTCTTTTCCCTTTCTAGCAACCACAAGAGTATGATTTTGATGACACACCACGGACAAATTTGAATTCAACAATAGAAATGAAAAAAAATAAAACTTGTTTTAGCTTTTCTTATCATTAACACGTTGCGCAAGAAGTATAAAGTATTTCTATACATTAAAATTCTTCTCTTCTAGTGAAAAAGTCAACAAATAAGAGGAGGAACATCAAGTGCATTCACCAAATAGTATAAAACTATTAATGAAATCAAGTTTTGCCCTATAATTTCAAATACATATCAACTGCATTCGCCAAAAACGTACAAACAAGGGCACAAGTCTATTATATTTCATCAACTAAATCCGCGAGTGAATCACTGTGAATTTACTTCTCAAAAGGAGACACATGATCTAAAACAAAGTAGTTTGGATTTATGCGTTTTCATATGTAAGTAAACCTTGACCTTTGACATTCCACTCTCTCCTTTTAAAGAGTTACATTCATGCTTTGACCTTCAACATTCCCCATAACAAGATACATTTATGCATGCATAATTTGATGTGAGGAGAAAATCAGTTTGAATTCTCTTTACTGAATTTATTCTTGTTGCATGCCGGAATATTCTCAGCGGTAGAGAAATAGAGAGTTTAAAGTCTTAGCTTTGTACAAAGATCCAGCACGCAAACATATAAGAGAAATGAGATGCAAGAGTCATA
This sequence comes from Dendrobium chrysotoxum, assembly GCA_019925795.1. Taxonomy (NCBI): domain Eukaryota; kingdom Viridiplantae; phylum Streptophyta; class Magnoliopsida; order Asparagales; family Orchidaceae; genus Dendrobium; species Dendrobium chrysotoxum. Next base: position 36,990,108 of record CM034304.1, on the reverse strand, counting down.
CAAGATACTAGAATTTTTACGTGGAATCCTAAAAAGGGGAAAATTATGGGGCCTTACTCAATTGAAATGATTCCACTATTGTTTGTTGTTGGTTACAAAGGATGCCTTCTCGCAGGGGAAGACATTAGCTCAATATAACAAATATATATCACATAGAGCACATTACATGTTTGGAATTAGAATAATCCAATGACATAAGAGTTGTTCTAAAGAAAATGTTGGCCTGTTCATTTGGTCGGTAAGGCCATAATCATGCGACAGTAGTCGGAGAGACCATAGTCGACGAGCGATAGTGGTCGGAAGGACTGTAGTCAATGGGCGACAGAGGTCGAAGGAATATAGTTTGGCCACGGTGGTCTATGGACCATAGTTGGAGGGCGAAGGAGGTCAGATGGACCGTAGTCGGGCGACGGTGGTCTAAGAACCATAGTTGGGGGGCAATGGAGGTTGATGTGATGTCCCAGAATCTAAATTGGAAGAATTACTCTTTTTTTCCTTTTAATAAACAACAACCACTAGAGCTACATAATATCATCTATCAATAATAAATAACAGAAACAAATTCTATAATTTAAAACATCAATATATACATCTATATTCATTCCCAAAAATCATATACACTACTCAGGATCTATACAATCAAATCATATATATATCCTGTCATGAGTATAAAAAAATAACTAAAATAAAAAAGAAACAGAACCTGAAGAATCCTGACTAACCTCACACTCCTGCTCTCCTACACTGACCTGAAATCATTTAACCACATATAATACGCTTAAAAAATCCAGCAGGTCACAAAAACCTACAACTAAGATCAAAGCGCGGCAAAGGAGCAATATGCATGTCAACAGTCATATCATAGCAGTTACATTCATATGATCATTGAATCAGTGCAGAAAAAATAAAACTCACATGCAGTAACAGTAAAATCTGTAAACAATAAAACACTATGATACAGGAGCCAGTAAAGTGGTAAACCAGTACGGGAGTCAAATCTATAAAGAAATCATTATATCCGTACATAAATCAGATAAAACATCAAATCCAAATATCAATAAAGACTGTCGAAATCATGTCAATATAGTAAAATCATATAAGAGTGTACACATACTATCTAGATATTCTATATCATGTGCTCAGTATATCACATACTCAGTATTAGTACAATGAATAAGTAATATCAAATAATATCAGTATCTATATCAGTAACAGTAACAATCTAGTAGTAGGAGGAGTAGAATAATGCAATAATAGTAAATCCGTATAGTAACAATAAATCCGTACAATAATAAGAATAATTCCTTAAAAATATGCATTTTAGTAGTCACACTCAACAAGTAAGTAGTCCTAGCTATCACGGTGTTTTTCAATATTGTATCAGTATCAATAAACTGTTGGCTCAGTAAACAGAGTCATCACTCTTTGCCCGTCGGCATAGTAATCATCTCCCTATAACTCCCAATCAGTATCACGTGAATCAGTAGAGGATAACACCAAATCACAATATTTAAAAGAAAGCTCGTTGGCCCACCATCCTATACAGGTAAATCAGTCTCCAACCAACAGGTCAACCAATCTTTACTTGTCTTTTACACACACAGTAGTATTACAGTAATAGTAATTTTTAATTATATCCACATTCATTTTTCAATGCATTGCAACAAATAAAACATAATTGAGCTTAAGTTAGAAAATGTCCAGAATGTCATAACGGTAGACAACAAAGAATCCTATTAGGCAAAAATATACATTTTTAGAAAATTACCAAAATACCAGGAATTGTATAAAATAATGTTTTAAGACTTTTATTGTATTACACTACTATTTTTGGAGGTCAAAATAAATTTTAGAGTAGACAAAAATTATTGTATTTTAAAAATCACCCAGTAAAAAATCTCAAATAAATACTCAAAATACTCATAATCATGTTCTCTATAACATATAAAAAGTTACGTGGTGAAAGTTTTGTCAATACAAAGTTATTCACATTTTTCGATAACAAAAATATAAATTTGATCAGAAAAATATCAAAAACACAAAATCTTTGAAATTAGAAATAGGGTGTGGATTCCTTAACGGAAACACTTCATTTTTTGATATAAAAAGTTACGCAGTGAGACGAGTAAATCTCTCAACTGGCCTGACTCACGAAAAATGCTCCGCGGCCTCCAAATCTTGGTTTCTATTTTTCTCTCCTCTCATTCTCTCTTAATTTCAGAAGTTTCATTCTCTGTTAGCCGAAACATTAAGAGAAATGGGAATTATAAAGCTTTTAATTAGTGGGTTAGGATATTTTTATTAAAATAATATTTTAATATTATATTATTAATTTAATTAATTTTTTTGGTATAAAATTCAAATAAATCATTTTAGACTCAGAAAATTATAGAAAAATATATATAAAATAAATCATTTTATTTAAAAAATATCGGTGAAATCGATTTGCAAAACGGACATCTAACGATCTCGAAATCTTCACTTGTACCTATAGGTACGAATTCCTTAAGGATTTTTGCCGGTGCCCAAAAATTACAAAAAATTCGTGTTAGTAAAATATTATGATCAAAATACGATGGCGGAGACGGATTACAATTTGGAGTTATATTGACTCCAGAAATATTTTGACAAAGTCAAAATACGGGCTATTACAGTCGAGGAGATCGTAATCGGGCAACAATGGTCCAATGACCGTAGTCGAAGGGCGATAGAGGTCAAAAGAATCGTAGTTGAGCGACAGAGGTCAAAGGGACCATAATCAAGCGATGAAGGCTAGAGGGACCATAGTCGGGCAAAGGTGGCTTAAGGGCCGTAGTCAGCAGACGACGGAGGTTGGGGGGACAGTAGTTGGATGACTGAGGTATGAGGGATCATAGTTGGGTGATTTAGGTCGAAATGACCATAGTCAGGCGACTAAGGTCGGAAGGACAGTAATTCTGAGATGCTGGTCTAAGGATTGTAGTCGATGGGCAACAAAAGTCAGGGGGGACCGTAATCAGCGAGCGACGGAGGTCGGAAGGATCGTAGTTTGGTGACTAGAGGGACCGTAGCCGAACAGCTGGGGTTGGAGGGATCCTAATTGGGCAATTGAGGTTAGAGAGACCGTAGTCAACGGATAATGGGGGTCGAATAGACCATAGTTAGTGGGGGATGGAGGTCAAAAGGGTCGCGGTCAGCGGGCAACAGAGATAAAAAATGGCAGTAGTCGACGGGCGATGAAGGTCAAACAGACTGCAGTCGGTGGGCAATGATGGTTGGAGAGACCGTAGTTGGGAGACTAAAGTCGAAAGATTGTATTTGGGTCACGGTGGTTAGAGGGACCATAGACGATGGACGATAGAGGTCAGAAAGGCCGTAGTCGGCGGGCGACATAGATTGGAAGGATCGAAGTCGGGCAGCTGATGTCGAAGGACCATAGTCGGGCAACTGAGATCGATGGACCGTAGTCAGACGATTAAGGTTGAAGGATTGTAGTCGAGGCGAGGTGGTCGAAGGGGCTATATGTGACGCCTCCAAGTTCAGCATCTGAATTGACCTATTCTGACCCAATTGGAATAAAGATAAATATATAAACTTTTGAGTTTTGAATTCATTTGCATGTGTTTGGAAGTGTTTTAATGCTTGAAAAATATTGCATGTATTCTAGAATGAGTCCCAAGGATCTGAAGTGAATTTTGGCAAAATTTGAAAAAAAATGTTACTATTTAGATGCCCCAATGTTGGGTATCTAAGCACACGGCACTACAACTGTACCAATGTGCCGAATAGAAACATTTTAGCATTATAGTCTCGGGTTTTTTGAAAAATGAACTAGAGCGTTAGGCTACTAATTGCATTTTAAATATAAAATAAAGCCGGTGTTTCATTCATTTATTTGAGCCATGAGGAGAGAGAAAAGAGAGGATTTCAGAGAGGAAAGAAGGGTTTCGGAGCCACTTCGGGTTATTTTTACTTGTCGGCCCTATTGAGAAAGTTGTCTGAATCAAGGTAGATCATATTAGGCCTACCTCATTTTTCAAATATAAATTTTTTTTCCAAATTTTATGATTAAATTTATATTTCTATTACTGAAAAATAAGGATAACTTTGTACTGGAAAAACTTTCATCGTATAACTTTTTATATGTTATAGAGATTGAGATTCTGAACATTTTGAATGTTTTTTGAAAATTTTTCACCAATGATTTTAAAAATTGTCCGATTTTTATTAAATAGAAAAAAAATCCAGACTGAAAAAATAGTGTTGCAATTCAATTAAAGTCTTAAAATGATGTTTTACACAATCTTGGGTGATTTGGCTATATTTTAAAACTGTGCATTTTTACTCAGTAAAAAATTTTGTTGTCTACCATTATAGAAAATGGTGCAATTATGAAATATATATAATTATACTTTAATTGTTATAATGCGATGAAATATGTGCTTATGTTATTGAATTATGTCTGTTAGGAGATAGAAGGGGCCAGAATTCTTTGAGATTCTATTTGTGATCAAGAATATTCTGGTGCCTATAAGACATATTTCGGTGGCTATAAAGCCATATTTTGGTGGTGAATATAGCATGTTCTGGTGCTTACAGGCATATTTTAGTGTTTAAGCATAAAGATAGTCATAAGAGGCTAGAATCTTTTGAGATTCTGTCTGGGACCGAGAAAATCTAATATGAATTTCAATTCATCTACTCAGCATTATTATTTAAATTTATATAACTATTATGCTCATATTAATTTGTTTAGTACAATGATTTATTATACTACACTTTGATGATATTGCACTTTGAAAATGATTGAAAATATTTAATAAAAGAAATATTTGAAAATTTAGATCGATATTTATAACCTACTGAGATGTTTAAACTTACTGTGATTTTGCTTCTGATTTTCAGGATCTGGGAAATGGAAAGAGTTTGTTAATTAGAAGTTTTAGGATTCGGATCTAAGTTGATAGGTCTTGCTTTGTTTTGATTTTTGTGCAGTCATGACTAGCTTTGATTTGTTTTTCTCTATTTCGTGTTCTATAGTCATGCACTGTAGTGTAGATCTTGCATATATCATTTTGATGAAATGAAAAGGGATTTTATGGATGAGTTTATTTTTAGTACTCTGAATATTTTAGTAGCTCCATAATTTGTTCTTTATTTAAAATAAATATTGGAAGAGAATCTGAAACATTCTAAAACTAGATCTTAGAATTTGCCTGTTACGGCTCAACATGATAAGAATACTATTGGGTTGGGTTGTGACACTATAGTTTGTGGGTGATCGGAGGTCAGGCTACGATTGATGACTGGGCAGAGGTCCAACGACAATTGGTGGTAGAGTGGAGGTCTAACGACAATGAAGGTTTGCTGGCGGCAGTGGTGCTTAAAAAGTATATGTCTATTTATAAATTTTGAGAATGACATGCTCCATAAATACGGAGAAGATCCGATGCAAATTTGGAGCGCTCCATCAAACAACTCATATTGATACGCTCAATCATAGAGCATTTGATCAGCATTTAAATACCTTAATGACATCAGAATTAAGCAATTTTGGGGGGCCTATTGGATTTGTCTAATCAAGCCACTTGATTCGACTATAAGCATAGCATATTTAGAGATCAATTGACCATCCAATTAGTGTTTTAAAACTTCTAAATATACTTCAAGCCATTGATTTGGGCCAATTTGGGCTCAGATTGGAACAATTTTGGCGTGGTTGGATTTGTCTTGCCGAGATGTTTAGTTTGACTATTATTGAGATCGGAGTTCGGATGATCCCAAATTTAATCTCGAAAGTTTTTAACTTGAATATGCCTCAAGATTCATGCCAGATTAAAATGATTTTTTGTGACGTATCAATTCTTTAAAGACCAAAGTCCATTCATCTATTTGTAAAAGTGATGTAAGCAAGTTTGATGGATGTTGGAATTCTGCTGGTTCCATAGGCATAATTCAGTTCCCTATGAGCTTTTTCTGGCTATTTGGTTCCCAATTCTATCCCACAGTTTTCTGTGTCCTTAGCTGCTGTGTGTTGCTTCGGTTTCCCCCTAAAAACTGCTATTTTTTGCTTTGGTTTTCCCTCCTACCGCTGTCCCTTTGGGTCCGGTGTGCTGCAGTTTTTTTATCTGTTTCTATTGGCTATTTTTGAGGTGCATTAATTACATATATTAATTGCCTTTTTTGTCTTTTCTTCCCCTATATAAGGGCTGTTTTGTGGTTGTTTTAGGTAAGTGTTATGTGATAGTTTTTGGAATGAAACCTGCGGGTTTTCACTAGCTTGCAAGCTAGCCTCCTTTCCCCTTCCCCCCTTATAATTCGTCTTGGACTTCTAACCTCTTCTTCTCTATCCACAGTTCTTGCCCCACTTGTATCCTTCTTCTCAAAATTAATATAAGTTATATGGTTGTAAGTTTGTTATGTTTATGGTTTAAGGAAGATCTTTTTGTGGCAATCTTAATGTAATTTTTTTTATTGCATCAAAAAGCTTCAACCAACTATCCCCCACCCTCTCTTTTTGTTGTATTTTGGTCCAATTTGTTTGTTGTTATCAGTTTTATTGTTTTGCCCTTCCTTTAGGTAATTTTAGTGTAAATAGGGGAGGCATTATATTGTTTTGATGAGGCAAGAAATAAACATTGAATTCTGTTTTCTCCCTCCATTCTCCCCTCTCCCTCTCTACCTCTACATTCAAGAAAGCTCTCTTCGTTCAAGAAATCCTAACAAATTGATATCAGAGCCTGGCGGAGGTGATCAAAGGGAAGGATGAAGTTTCTTGTAATCAAGAAGAGGGGGCTGGGGTGCTTGTGTGTGGATGTTCGCGCTCGATCAGGTCAGAATGCGGGCTTTAGCACGGTAGTCGGGCTGATCTCAAGTATTGGATTTTGCGTATGGGTGCTCTTGCGGGGTAAGGAGGCTTGGACTAACAAGACTTCACTCGTGGGCGTGTACGGTGCGCAAGATCAGGCTGGGTGTGCTGGGAGACGAACGACAGGCTGCCGGATTGGGTCTATAGTCTGGCTAACGGCACGGATCGAGCCGCTGGGCTTGGACGGAGCAGAGGAGGGCCGTTGGGCAGGTCGTGCGTATTTGCAATTTGAGTCGAAGGTGCAGGCGGATTACACAGGAGTGCCGCAAGCAGAACGGGCGAGCATGAATCTCAGGAACATACACACGGCAGCGGGCGCAGGCGCGCGGGTCATGGGACCTGTGCGGGGCGTAGGCAGCCGCTGCTCAGGGTCCAGGTACTATGGATCGGACACAGAGGTACCACAGGTGTGGTGGCTCGGGATCGGGGTTTTGTTCGCAGAAGTCGGAGTGGACTAGAGTGGGCTCATTCGCGTGTATAGTAAGTGCGGGAGCAGGATTCCGCTCGTGTGAACCGGTTCACGAGTGGAGCAGAAAGAGGTGGGTGTTCGCTCGTGGCCTGCGGTGGAGGTGATGTTGCCTGAAAATAGTGGTGGAGATCAAGTTTTCTAACAACAAATTGTGGAAAGAAGAAGAAAGATCAGAGGATTAGCAGCTTCTTGAAGAGTAGCAGGTGATACTGTTCACGATTGAAGAGCAACAGGTTTTTCACAGCAGGTTCTTGAAGAAAATTTTCAACAACAGGTTTCTTGATACTGGGACTAGTTATTGATGCTGATGCAATGTTTGAAGAAGCAGGATGAGGTAGACATTGCACACAAGGGCACGGAATCAGGTCGGCTCGCAGCAGGTGCGAGTGTTTGATTGGAAGCGGAGCTAGAGCATCGCAGCAGGCGCGAGTTCAAGTGATCAGGTGGAGGAGAAGCAGGTGACCGTCCAGTGGAGGTCTTTTCTTGGGATGTTCTTGTGAACAGCAGGTGGAGGAGAAGTGGCAACCGGCGGGAAGATTTTTTTCTTGGGCTGTTCCTTATGGACGGGTGTTTTCTCGGCTTTATAAAATTAGACCAAAGTATAGATTGTTGTATTTTGGTCCAATTTGTATGTTGTTATCAGTTTTATTGTTTTGCCCTTCCTTTAGGTAGTTTTAGTTTAAATATGGGAGGCATTGAATTGTTTTGATGAGGTAAGAAATAAACATTGAATTCTGTTTTCTCCCTCCATTCTCCCCTCTCCCTCTCTGCCTCTACTTTCAAGAAAGCTCTCTTCCTCCAAGAAATCCCAACACTTTTACTTGTAACTGTTGCCCCAACCTACTCCTATATAAGGAGGGGTTGGCCATTCATAATCCTAAGGCATGCCAGAGTTTATACTCCTCGTTCAAATGAAGAAAAGTTTATTACTTTGAAGTTCCAAAAACCTCCTCATCTTGTGGTAAATGTGATTACGACAAATCTTCTCCTAATTGATCACCTGTAAGTTTATTACTTAAGTTTTAAAACCCCGATCAAGAAATAATAATAAAAAACAGTACAAAAGCCCACAACTTGGCATGTTGCAAAAATCCCCAAAGCACCAAACAACTAAAAACATCTAAAAAATCCAACCTTTCTCCAAGAAATCCTAAAAACCCATCGCAATTGTCACTGAGAGAAGAAAGAATCTCAAACCGGAAACCACAAGAAGAAGAATTTCGAACGAACCCTGGAGCGAGCGGCGCCAGGTCGAAGTTTAACGAAGCCGTAGGCAGGGCCCGTGTGTCGCTTCATCATCTCAGTCTGGATCTCGGCGGGACTCATCTTGGAGAAGTCCGGAGGCGGCAGAAGGTCCTCCGAGCGAGTCTTCTTCTGCCCCCATTTCTTCCATTGCTCGTCCTCCTCGTCGTCCACAACGTCGGAAAGATCGTCAGCGATGCTAACTCTTCTCTTCCCCGCCGCCGCTTCCAAGAAGAGAAGGGGAAGAACGAAGAAGAGGAGGAGAAGGAATAAAACGCGGCGGGATGGAGCGCTTTCCATTTGGTTCGACGATTCAGTAGCTATCGTTAGTTTATTATTATTAGGCAAATTTATTTTATATTTATTTATAAAATATTTTAAATATTAATATATTATATAAATAAATATAAAAAATTAAATTTTTGTCAAATAAATAATTGAAATTTCTACGATATATATGTAAAATTATTATTATTATTACATATCATTTTATTTCATGTTATTTATATATTTAACATCTAAAACTTTAATATTATATTTCTACCACTTATATAAAATTTTAATATTAAATATCACTCATATATTTCATTTTTACCACCTATATCACCCTATAAATTTTAATATTTCATTCCATACACCCATATTCAACATAAAATAAAGCGGTATGTATGTAAATCCTCCTTATTATTATTATAGAAATTATTGGGTCAACTCATTTATAAAATATATGAAAATTGAGCAAACTTATTTATAAATTATTATTATATTTAATTTTAATAAAACTATTTTTTTAATTTTAGAAGTGGAAATTTATTTTTAAGTTAATTACTTTATAAAATAGAATTTAATTTTTTTTATTAAATTTCAAAAATTTTATAATTTTAATTGGAATCAATTTACAAGTCTGATAAAAACCTAAGTACAGGCATGCTACAAGAAGTTAATTAAAATAAGCACAAGTAGATATGTAAAACAAAAATTAATCATAATATTAGAATAATAGTCCAATACACAATTTTTAAAGGTGTTTTATGCAAAATTGTCCCAATAATTGAAAATATTAACCTAAATTAACTTAGAGAAAATTTAAAAAAATTAAAATCTAGAAGGTAAACATCTAAATAGATCATGTGGAAAATGCATCATAAAATCTAAATGGGATGTCTTCATATATTCATATGTAAATATATTTATTCATTTTATTTATTTATTGATAAATAATGTAATTATTTATAATAAGAAAAAAATGATCATGTAATAAAAATTCAAGCTTATTAAAGACAGATCTATTATTATATAAAAATTTATTTATATTTGTTTTACATTTATTTAAAGCTACTCAATAAAACAAGGAATCTCAAAAACAAAAATCTCTTATAAGCACAAAATACATTCATTTTAAATAAAAAAAAATCATTTTTTTTTTAATTTTGAGAAAATTGAATAAGATTGTAGTTAAGTATAATTAATAAATAATCAAGTGCTATTAAAAATATAATTAAGCTTGATCAATGAACTAAAATAATTAATCCAGTGTAGATAATTCTACATATATTTTATATTGAATTACATACATTATTAGTGCCTGTGTTAAATTATAATTTTTTGATGAGTTCTTATGAAAGTTGAAAAAAAAATTTGACGAATATGAAAAATTAAAACCTGAAATTTATATGTAAAGGTTGATGATATTGTAAAGTTTAATTGAAGTCTTTCTGCTAAAATTTGTAATTTATAATTTTCATTTTAATATTAAAAAATTATTATACAATTAGAGTGGATTTATGATAAATCTGTATTTTATAAATTTTATTAAAACCTGAAAATGAAGTATATAAAAGTAAATAATTCTTCATTTGCTCAACAAAGTTTACTGTGCACAAACTTTAAAGCATTGGCATTATGAGGTGATGAATGATCTCATAACCAACCTTCTTCTGACCATGCACAGTACCACAATTAATTATTCTGTGCGGTCATCAGACAGAGTCCATAGGTAAAACATCACTTTTTTATTATGTACCGGTGCTGTGCACCGAATGATGTGGTGCACTCATTCATCTCCGAAAGATCCGATGACCGGCACAAAATAATTTCTCCAGTACCACATCTCCAATATGTCACCAAGAAATTTCCAAACTACAAAAACAATACAAGAACAAATAGACTCAGACTCGGCCCATAATTCAAACTTTCCAACATTTACTTTACCATATATTTGAACAAGAGCAGGTTCAAAATCCAGGATACAACTGATTATTCACAGAGATGGGAGATTTAACACAGTAGAGATTAAACATCTTACATATGAACCAAATAACATGCATGAAGCTTCATTTTTCACCACAACATATATTTTATTTATGACTGATGCTTGCAACTTTATAGATAGTAATTCACATAAACATTACTCCAGTGTTCATGTCCTCGGACTGTACTGAACTTCAGGGAGAGGAGCTTTTGAAAATTTCCTCAGGTGCTTAAGCAGCCAAGCTCTTGGATGCAATCTCATAAACGTTCTCTGATAAGCCATTAGCAGACATTATCTTCTCCAGCTGTGCCTGCAATTCATGTTTAACATGTCGTTAGATCAAATAAATTGCATAATAGTTAACAATGGTCCTTTTAGGCAAGAACAGGTGGCTTTAAGCAAAAGCTTCAATGATTTCTCTTCTTTTAGTTTAAGGTAGTCACACAACCTGATAAGGTTTGCTAGCAATGATAACAAAGTTGTTTAAGATCATTGCCAAATAAGTTAAACCCAAGTTGATTATAAGATCGAGTAACTTAGTTAATTTTGACTCATTAAAACTCATATCACTAATCCCTAATTCCTCTTCTGAAGCCAAGTAGTGAATGTTCTAGAAGATGAATATAATAATTTAGATGAATTAGAGTTTGTTATGAAACTTAATTTGCAACACCTCAATCTGTTCCTGAGTCTAAATTGGATGCCTTTGTTGGAGACAACTTGAAGGAAGAGGAATTCCACCAATGAGGAACTATTGTCATGATAGTTTTATGCTGGAATCTAAATTTTCTTTTGATTTACATGTAATCGATTGAACTTGGTTGGGAGTTTAGCTATAAATATGGAAGATCTTCATTTAGCATTTTATGTATGGTTTTATGCTTCTTTTTTTCCTCCCATGAAAATTAATCCCCCAAATAAATATGGGAATTGAGTTTGAAAGAAGCAAGTGCATGCAAAACAAACACTCTAGCTTTTGAAACTTCCCTTCAACAACTTTCAATCACTCTAGCTTTTGAGAAGCAGCTAAGATTGGTAAAACATAGCTCATTCCATGTTGCCACATCAATAAATTTTCGAAGACATGAATTGCAAGATGAATAGTAAATGAAATTTCAATTCAGACTAAAATAAGCTTCAGCTAAAATTGGCTTCGAAAATTCTTACAGATTAGGCGTGCAGTACATAATGATATTTACCTTAGCCAGAGCTTGCCTGCCCTCGTCATAGCGCCTCCACCTTGAGAAGGCTGACACCATGCGGGATGCCATCTAAGTTCAAAAGAAGCAAGGAAAACATCAGAAGCAGTCGTTTATCTATAACTCCATCAATATTCTATGGATATATCCAATAGTTTGCAGACAACAATTCACCTGAGGGTTCAATTTATCCAGTTGCAACACAATGTCACCCAAAAATTTGTAACCTGATCCATCCTTTGCATGAAAATTCACAGGAGATCCACGAAATCCACCTATTAAAGAGTGAACCTAAGGTCGAAAATAAGAAAAGCAAAGGATGCAATTATGTCAGATTTGAATCAAATAGACTGATTGAATGTTGTGCCAGTCAAATGATTAGATTTGAGTATATAATAGACGGAAGGGCATCTTAATGACCTTGTTAGGATTTCGCAGGTCAAAGGCTGGATGACTCAACAAGTTCTGAACATTATGCACATTTCCAGGGATGTCTGACAAAGCTTGAAGAGCAAACCATTTGTTCACTACCTGATAATATGAGTAAAAAAGTGTTACGGATTGAAGAGGGAAAGTAAGACAAATACACAATGCAAACATGCTAACGGAGAGAGGAATGAAGAAATGTTCTACTTATCAAAAGGCCACAGGAAAATCTTACCAAGAAATCATGAGACCACTTCTTATAAAAATCAGCAAGAACATCATCACGGACTTGACCAGGATTCTTAGCTATGGCTGCCAAAGCTGCAAACTGTTCGGTCATGTTTGTGGCAGTATTATATTCATGCAGTAAAAGTTTGGTGAGCTCCGGATCATTCAATGTTGCCAGGTAGGCTGTACAAGGAAAATGGATGACGTGTGAACAAGTTTAATATACTCCATAGATATGCTTTATATAATAGCCTTAACCATATTATGCCAATGAGCAATACCGAGAGCAGTGTTCTTTAAAGCACGTCTAGACATATTCTCATGGTTGAAAACGTAAGCCTCTGAGCTTTTGTTGCTTATGACCTGTTGAAAAATATAGTTCTAGTTCAAACCATCAAATTAAAAGGTTCAATAAGTCCAGAACTCTTAATATTTCAAAATCCAAATTAGCAACACTTTTAGTTCAAGCGGACATGCACCCATAATATATGCTCAAAGGATAAAAACTTTTCCAATAATATATTACTAAATCAGACATAAATCAACATAACATCCAACATTTCAAAAACATTATAGATGAAATATCCAATATACGAGAAGGAATAATATAAATGAAAACAAATAAAATGGAATATAATATATAAATTAAAACTTTTGAAAAAATTACATACTTATAATTTAGTAAATAAACAAATATAGTGTTAAATTAAAAAAATAGCCAGGCTACCCCTTCATTAACACCATGGTCATTTATTAATGCATCAACAAAACTGTGAAACAATAGTAAAGCAGCATTCTTTCAATGCATATTCTAGTAGATATCACAATGGTATTATAGGTTCCATAATAATCAGTTGACCGAAACTGAGTTGAAGATAAAAAACTCACAGTAGACAAAAACTCTTCTTTTAGATGAAATGCAAGCTGTTTTGTAATAAAAGAGCGAACAGCATGAACAGCATCAGGATCTGCAACTTCCATCAAGTCCATAATTTCCCCTTCACCGGGTAAAGTAATTGCCCTTGAAATAAATTCCTAATTCAGGAAAACAACTTAAGTGGTAAGTTTGATGGAGCAATTTACAATAAGTCAAACAGAGAAAGAATTAGCAAGACTATCAAATAAATACTTTATCCAAACTAGAGTCACATAGTATACTCCTGATTCCATCCACAAACTTTGGATTCAGAACCAAAGATTTATTCTGTTGTAGATCAGCTACAAGACTAAGCATCAATTTCCTTGCTAATATCTGGCCGGCTTCCCACCTGAAATATGAATACAAATGATAAATAAATATAGTCGGAGTTATGAACTACAACTGTTCAATAAAAGTGTAGGTTGAAACTAGAGACATTTTTTCATGCATACCTGTTGAACTCATCAGAGTCATGTGCAAGTAGGAAAAATTGGTCGCTATCTGTAAGATCTGAGTCAAGACGAATAGGAGCACTGTAACCGCGAAGAAGAGAAGGTATTGGCCTCTCAAATATATTAGAGAATATGAACTCTTCTTCCTCCTGCGAGATGAAGATAGAGGTGAGAAAATGATTGCCAAGTTATCCATGCAGATGGTGGGGTTTCACCGCCAACATTTATCTATTTGCAAGCAAGAAAAGAATGAAAAAATAAGTGCATTTTGCTCTTATTGATCTGAAGTTGATCAACTAAGATTTTCAAGTGTCCTAATTGTAGGAGCACTAAGGAACTAGACACTAGCAGGCCATAGCAAAACATTTTGAGAATATTAAGTTCGTGCTATAAGAGCCCAACGACTCAGTTTTATGCATCTTGGACATGCATAGTTATTGTAATTAGAAGCAAAAACTCGTTTAGCTTTTATCTACAAAAAAGTAAAATGGGAAAAAACCAGCACAAAATGTCAAGCAACCGAGTAAGCATAAAATGAAAAGGAATTGCAATAAATTTACCAACATAAACATCAGCATAAAAAAAAGAAAATAACAAACAAGTAAAGCAAGCTTGCGATCCACAAATTCAAATTACATGATTCTTATAAATAAATAAACCACAGAATATTATGCTTAGGGTTATGATAGCTTGGACAAAAGTAGCTATGTGACGGGACAGCTACAACATGATAAAGAATAAAAAAGCTACAGATATTAAGTTAATGACTCCATAGATGGAGATGCCCTATCTGCAGGAAATCAAAAAAATTATAATGAAGCCAAATGTAATGGTCAAAAACATAATATTCTAGTAGAATTCAGGAGTATGTATAAATAAATGCATGAAGCTTTTGAATGCTAACTTTTACAATTTCTCGGATTATTGTAAGGTGTACTAACTGCTGATGTTGTAGGAAGTACGCATAACTAACCTTTATGACTCTTAGCACAGTTGTGAAGACTGGTTGGTCATTGCTGGAAACTGATTGCAGCAATCCATCATGATAAACATTGGAGAGAGGCAAGTCCTTCCCATTTGAATCCAGAAGTCCTACGGCAACAGGTATAAACATAGGTTCTTTCACAGGTTGGCCAGGTGTAGGTGGAACTTCTTGGCTGGCAATAAACACAAGATGGTTAGCTCTGCAGTTCCTTGTAATATACTAGAATGACTAGGCAGTGCAAATCAATGCATAGCAGTTAGACCCCAACCAGCCTACTCTAATTGAGATCTCCTCAAGAATTTCACAAATCCACTCAATAGCAAATCGCAGGCAGAGAAATGTCCTTCACCAAGTGGAGAAACCCAATGCTTATTCTTCAAGACAAGAAGCAAGCCACTCTTAAGACATGTCACTAAGTCGTGATGAATTAGCGGATAGAATTGGAATTCCAATCCTAAATTTACAACACTCACAAAGTTGTCAAAAAAAAATGACAAGTAGAATCCTATAACTTCGAGAGAGGGATGAATGAATATGGGTGTAGAAAGTGTGCAAATGAGCATATAATGACTAATGATTTTCAAAGACTTTAGTGAACATCTGTAGATGATAGCATGATAATTCACGGTTTAAACAGTGTCCTAGCAGTTGTAGTTGTCAGGCCATAGTCAATGTAGCAATTATGTAAGAACTGAACCTATCTGGTTCATCTGAACATGAACCGGATATCCATTAACAGCGATTGAAATAGGAAGCGGAACCGAAGCAGGTCACAATCCAGACAGACTGAGCAGATGCCGCCTGCGTGCATAAAAACCCCAGACAGTTGGTTCAGGGTTCTGAACAAAGGAACATGTACGGTGGTAAAAGTAAATAACTCCTCACGAAGAATAACTCCTTCCTCTTCATTCATTATCGCTAAAGAAGCAAAAACTTGGAAGAAAAGGCAGCGAACGAGAGGAAGTTCATGCTTGAAGAAATTTTGTGGGTGAAAATTTCATTTCAAAGAGAAAGGAGGGAAGATTTAAATTATTGAGGTAATTATAATTTCATGAGTTTTTCAATAGTTGTTTTCAATAGTTTTTATAATCATATTAGCGAATAACTTACTATTATCATTAGCAATGATAAATGAAATTTAAAGATATTGTGGAATAGTGGAGGATTGATTAAACTTAGTGTATGAAGGTGACAACTGAAGCTAATAAAAGATCTTAAAAGGGAGATTAGAGGTAAGAACTTATTAAAGAAATTTTTATATGAAAATAGTGAAAGTTAAAAAATGATAATAGTTATATGGTTGTATGTGAATTTAGATTGTAGTAAGGAAGATTATCTCGAGAGTCGAAGATCTGAAGGGAGCTGAAGCCGAAATATTCAAAGTGGGTAATTGATGTTATTTTTATAGATATTCCATGATTCTATTTTATTTCATACAGTCTTCTGATTATTTATTCAATTACAAATGTTCATAGTTATTATATTCATAAGATTACATGATAAAAGTTAGTCATTAAAGTGATAAGTAATATTAGTACATATATGTAATATATGAAATGTGTGTATATAAATTTATATACATAGAAAAGAAGAAGAAAGCAAAATTTTGAAAATGTATATATATTTTTCTAAAAGCATATAAAGACAACCATATGATTGAAATAGAACAAATGTAAATATGAAAAAGAAAAGATATATGCATGAAAAATTACAAGAGTTCACCCCCGTATGGTACTAGCTAGGGAAGCAATGTACTGTGCACGTTAAATAAAAAAGGAAATGAAAATGAAATATGGTTGTATTTTTATGGGTACATTTAGACAGTGCTCTTATACTAATGGAAATTAAAATGGATTAAATATCAATTAAAAATGAAAAAAATGTTAAGTGGAAATTGACAAATAAAACAGAATATAAAGTAATTTATGTGAAAAATAAATTATAAAACTTATAGTATATGAAAGAAGATGCATATGTTAATTATGTAAAAAAGTTAAAGAAGAAAGATGTATGTTTATTTTATATGACTAACTGATGTATATGACATGATGAATACCCACTGAGTTTACTTTCTAAACTCACTCTATTAAACTAACATTTTCAGGTAAGTCTCTTGATAAGTGAAAATGACAGAAAGAGAGACGTACGTCTACAGAATATGGCACTCAAATGAAAGCATTTAATATTTGTTTATGTTTAAATGTATATTCAAAGTAGAAAGTGTTAGTAGCTCTTCAGTGTTTGAGAAATATTAGTCATTATTGTTACGTGTAATTGGGGAAAAATGTATTAACTGTCCGATTGTTCGTTCCGACATCAATAGTTTGAGTTTCTGGGCCGGGTCATGACAAATTACACCACAAATTCAAGAACATTTTGATCCCTTGGCAAGCATACATATGATCAAAGATTGTATGCACTTACAACATGCACAAATTTATATGGAAGTATAATGGATAGTAATATGATTGTAGTTATGGTAAATTCAATCTTGGCAATTAGGATATCACTGCAATGCTTATTGTCATCATATCCAAGCTGCCAAGATTGTCTTGGAAAAAAATACTATCATACACATTAGATAATAAGCATGCATGCAAGCCGTTGTCATTCCACACAAATTTGTATATATTGCATAGAAGAACATCAATAATGCATGGAATCATCAATCGTACGTAGGATTATTTATGTATCGTCTGTAGTATCATAGATTGACCTAGGATTATTTATTTATCGTCTGTAGTATCATAGATTGACCGTAGTATTGTCCAAAATCAAAATTTTTCTAGAATTTATGTGGCATAATGGTTGTGTTGTCTATGGGGTACAAATAATAAACAACTAGGATGTATTTTAAGTAGTGCATTATAATCGTAGCATCTATAAATATCACTTGAACCTTCAAAATCACATTTTATTCTAAGTATCATTTGCACACTTCTTACACAAAGTCATTCCTACCTCTACCTAAGCTATAAGATTACACTTATAAATTTCTTTTGATAGCTTTATGAGCTGTGTAAATTTGAGATTGGTACTCCAAATTCCTTCCACTAATTCGTCACAACCTAGTAATGTGTGTTCTCTAATAGACAAGCATACTAAAGCATTCATTCATTCACTTACTTCCGATTATCAACAACTCTAAAGCATTAGAATTTTTGCATATGGATCTAATTGCACATATTAGCACCATGTTCATAGGTGGGAAGTAACATAGGTTAGAGATTGTAAATGATTTCAACAGATTTACTTCGGTAAGATTTATAGCCAATAAGAACTATTCTTTTGAATGCGAATACTTTAAAAGTGGATTTAAAAAGTTAAGATAGGATTACCACCATTCATAGTGACCATCGAGGAGAACATAAAAATTAAAATTTTGATATTTTCCTAAGTTGAATGGAATGAAATACAATTCATTAGCAAATAGAAGTCCATAAAATAATAAAATTTGAGAGTAAGAATAGGATTCTTGAAAAGAACATTTTAAAGTTGAATGAATATATGTTACCAAAATATTTTAGTCAAGGTCTTGAATATTAACAAAATTAATATCCAGCTAATAATCAAGAAGACATCTTATGAATTAATGATAAATAGAAATCCTAATGATGAGGACATCCGACCATGGAGAGTCTAATAGATAAGGGGCCGACAATCCAAGGCCACGATCTTACCACTTTATTTTTGAGCTATCATTTATATTAGGTTTATTATTATTATATGTGTATTTGATTTATTATCACAGTTTTTTCGTTTTTATCCTCACTTGAGGGAGTAGTTGTTTGTGACCCGTAGGTGCACTTTAGTCTTTTATCTTACTATTTTATTTTAGCTATTTAAAGCCCCCTCCTCTTCCTTTTGAGAGGATGATGATTATTATAAAATTTCAGCACTTTGCTCCTTTGTGAGTTTGAGAGTTCTTGTGAGAATCTTGGTGAGGTCCCTAGGTTAGGGCAACATATTACCCATCAGCCGCAGGAAGTGTCCGGGCTCGTGGTTCTCCTCCTCCCATTCTCCTAGCTGTCAGCCTCCCTCTCCTCCTCCAAGTCGCCGGCCCCCATCTCCCCTCTTCCTCTTGGCTGAAACACCACCCAAACCCTAGGCCGACTCCACCTCTCCCTTCCCCTCCTAAGCCGCCGGCCTAAATGCCAACTCCCCCTCCTAACCGCCGGCCCCCAAGGCCCCACCATCTACCCTAGCCGCTGGCCACATTGTGTTCCTTCCCTTTAGGTTCAAATTTTCAAAATCTAAACTTTAAATATTTTCCTAATTTAATCCCTTTTAAATTTGAAAAGCATTTAAATTCAGATTCAAGTAAATTTAAAATTGAAATCTATATCCCAAATAAGAAAGGATAATTTAGGAAAGCCGTCCAATCATGCATTATTTGAATTTTAAATAGGATTTGATTTAAATGCACTTTCCTATTTTAAGATTCTAAATATAGCAAACCTTAACTCCTTAAATCAAACCCTAAACCCATGCTAGCCACCTGCCCCAACCCTCTCTCCTCCAATTATTTCTTTCCCATTAATGCTCCCAATCCAATCGCCTCCCATTAGGGTGTGCCGCCCCCTCCCTATCCCCAATTAATGGAGATTCAAATTCAAACTTTTCCCTCCTCTCCAAACATTAAAATCTAAAATTAAATTTCAGATTTTAAATTGCTTCCCTTCCTTTATCAACACACAAAATCCGGAGCTACTTCCCCTTTCCTTCCTCTATGGCCGGCCACCATTACCTCCCTCTCTCTACTTGGAATTAGTCCTTCTAACTCCCTTCCACCGAACATCGATTCCGAAGGATTTCCACCTCGCAAAACCGCTGTCCAGATTTCCTGGATATATAAAAATTGTTGTCCAGAAATTTCAGCAAAGGTCGTTTGTTGTCCCGTCGTCCGGAAGTCCTTTGTTTGCTGTCCAAAAGTTCCCCAATCCATAGTTTGCTGCCCCCTCATGTATGACTAATCCAGAACATGATCACGGCTTTATTTTCGACAATCAAGGGTTAATTGACATTCTCCGGTCTCCGTTCTTCGACATAGTCCTTGAGAACGACCACTCCGTCGAAGAGTACGTGGAATGAATCCTCTTCTCCCTTGCAACCACTATTGATCAACGACAACCTCCCATTCAGTGGCAACTTTTTGCCGAATCCAGACAAAGGTGAACTCTCTCCTGAATCATATTTCTTTCAAGTTCCTCTCAATTGTGGCATTATAAAGATCATGCAAGCTTTCTCCGCTTAACTAGTTATTAAGAGTGAGAGTGAGGGATCTTAAATAGTGACTATTCTAAATGTTAATTAAGGGATTTCTTTCGAAAACCCTACATTAAGCAAAAATCTGATTTCATTGGTTATTTTGTGCTCTAAATCTTTATCATGTAATCTATTGCTTGAACTAAATCATTGCTTTATTGTTTTAATTCATCGGTTAAATCTTTGGAAGCGACTAATTGTTATTGCTCTTTCAAAAACGCATAATTTCAAAGGCAAAACATCAACAAACACATTTAGTCCAACATCACGTAATATATATCATTTTCATACTTTGGTTGTAGATGCATTATGCTTAACAATAGAAAAAGTATGTTAGATTTTTTTTCTTAAAAATAAATGAACAATTTTGTTGAGTAATTCATAGCATAGCAAATCATTTAGAGTTTTCAATAAGAACTTCATGATTGTAGAAGAAACTTTGAATATAACTTTTGATAAATTGAAATTAGAAAACAATTAAAAAGGAATGATTAGAAAGATGTAGATATAAAAAAACTTTAAAAAAACTTGAAATCAATGAAAAGGAAGATAAATGAGTTGCCAAATAATGGAGATACTATAAGAGCCACACTAGGAGCAAATTTTGGGAGAAACTCCTTAGAATGAGATGAATCATACCACATTTATTTCAATGGTTGAACCTAAGGATGTAGAAGTTCCATTATAAATATTTGGTGATAGCTATACAAGACAAACTTAATCAATTTATTAGAAATGATGTGTGAATTAATCCCAAGGCCCAAAAATTCAAGTGTTGTTGGAACTAAATGGATCTTTAGTAATAAACTAAATAATTATAGAATGATTGTTAGAAATAATGCTAATTGGCATCAAAACATTATAGTAAAATAAAAGGAATAAATCTTGAGGAAACATTTGCCGATGTCATTAGACTTTACAAGAATTGGACTTCTCCTAGGCTTTACTTTTTCAAAGGGTTATAAACTAAATCAAATGGATAAAAAATGTTTTTCTCAATGGCATAACTAAAAAAAAGTGCCTGTCGAACAACCATTGGGCCTTAATGATCTTGATTTCACGCCCCAACCATGTCTAAAAACTTCAAAATGAACTTTATGGCTTTACGAACCTAAGCAATCACTAAGAGCCAGATATGAAAGAAATGGTACCTTTCTATTAGATGATGAATTTGCCAAGGGAACACTAGACACAACTTATCCCTTGGAAAACTAGTAAGGACTTTCTTATCATCAAAATTTATGTGGAAGATAATCGCTTAGGTGCAATAAATGAATCTTTGTGCCATGAATTCTCCAAATTAGAATGAATTCAAGATGACCATTATAGATAAAATCAACTTCTTAGGTCTTTAAATAAAATAAGAGGAGAATACCACCTTCATCAGTCAAACTAGGTATACTAAAGAACTTCTCAAAAAATTTGATATGACGAGATTCAAAATCATAATAGCCTTATGAGCCACTCAACCCAACTAGATAAAGATTTAAAGTGAAAAAAAAAAACATATATGCTACCTTTATAGTCAAGATAGGTACCTTCCTGCAAACATATGCAACATCATGTTTAGATCATAAGGAATCACAAATAGCCACAATGAAGCACATACTTGCATATCTCATAGGTATAGCTAATATTGATCTTAGGCATCCTCGAAACTCTCTTCCATGTGATCTTGTTGGGTTCCCTAACTCAGACTTTGACAATTGTGAAGCTGATCAAAAGAGCACTTAAGAAACATGACAATCCCCCAAAATTCACTTATTTCATGATCAAGAAGCAATTGACAGCTCTATCCATCATAAATTTTTTTATGGATAGATGTTGGACATTACAATGCTCAAGTCCTTCGGCTTAAGTAACAACTATAAATAATCAAAATGGGGAGTCTTTTCTTATGATCCTTCACCTCAATAATGTAACACAAATATGTGCATATATGATGTAGCCAAGAATTTACGTTTTATGTATTTTTAATTTTTCATGTTATTGGATGCTATGTATTTTATTTTTGTATTACTCTATGATGGAAAACAACCAAGGATCATGCTGGGTTCGGTGCTCTCGAGTTGGTTCATACCATTAACTTTTCATTTGTGTTTGATCTTGCTTCCGTACTCCTTGTTGGCTGGTTGGGTATTTAGTTGTGGGCTATTTTTTTTCTTATTAGGCTTGGCCCATCTTCCCCCTTGTTTTATGGCTGCTTGGGATTCTTCCCTCTCCCTTTGGCTGTTCAGTTTTCCCCTTTTGTTGATTCCTATGCTTGATGCTTCGGCATCTCCTTGGAGAGCTCTCCCGCCTTCCCCTATATAAAGTGGCTGATTCTCTATTGCAAAAGAGAGTTTTTGGTAAGAAAAATTCAACATGAGGGTCCATTCGTGGCTTGCGAGCTAGTCTTTCCCCTATCCTCCATTACTTTATCTCGGTTTTCTTTCTTCTTCTTCTCTCAACGGTTTCCCTTACACCTGTATATTTCTTCTCTAAACATTATGAGTTGTGAGGCGATGTTGTTGCTATGTTCTGTTTGTATTTGCCTGAGGAGTGCAGACTTATGCCGGATCAAATTTCAGTGTTGGATTACTGGTTAGATCTTTCCATTGAGTACCTTTCCCTAATTTTGTGTATTGTATGTGAGGTGACCATTCGTGGTTGTTCTAAGGGTTATTATTATTTATGTGCTTTGTATCTTTCTTTCCTATGTGATTTCCTAAACAGTTTCTAACGTTTGTTTTCTACCAAGTCACTCTCTATTTGTGTTTGTTTATGTGTTATTGAAAGGAAGTTTCTTAGTTGAGTGCCTAAGTGCTCTCCTAAAAGGTGTAGGAACTTAGGTGTGTTGTTGAAAGGAAGTTTCTTAGTTGAGTGCCTAAGTGTTCTCCTAAAAGGTGTAGGAACTTAGGTTGCATCAATATATCTTACGTAAAATCATAAATTGTATGCACAATCATCCAAAGATCAAAATTTTCTAAAATTTATAGGTTCTAAAGACTAAGTTGACTACTGGTTGGCAATTAGCAAATGCTACAATATATTTAAGCTTGAATTATCATCCTAGCATCTTTAAATACCCATTAGAATCTTTGAAAATCACAAGTCATTATAAGCTCAATTGCACACTTTATACACTCAAAGTCACTCCTCCCTCTCCGAAAGCTATAATAAGACTCTACTAGTAAAATTCATTTGATAGCAATGCTATGTAAATTTGTAATTGAAATCTCAAATTCATTCCACTAATTTGTCACAATACGTGTGCTAGGAGTGTCTCACTTCTCACATTTAAGAAGCATGGGGCTTCTCCACTTGGTAAATGAGGTTTCTTTGTCTGCAATTCATGAAGGAATGGGTTCGTGGAATTCTTCAAAAGGAAACCTTGGAGACTAGGCATAGGATGGTTGGGGGCCGCACCTTGCATTAACTATAATTTCATTTTTCACATTTCAATTACTTCTCTTTATTTACTCACCTTAATAGTTACAATTCTTATTTATTAATATTCCTTGGGTTCTTTTTGGCTGCAAGTAGGATTTAGTAAATCCTGTAAATCTGAATTTAGTAAATCTTGCAGTAGTTAAATCAGATTAAATCTTGATGAATTGTTTAGTTACATACTTCTAGGTGAGTTAAAACTAGTTAACGGGTCGGGTTTAGGTCTGACCCAAAATTGATCCGAACCAAATTCAATCAACCCTAACCCAACCAGTTTAAAATATGGGTCAAAATGATGGACCTAAAGCTGAAAGTTTAATTGAAAATTTTACAATTACATCATACAAACAACTTTTTTAATTTTATTATGCTGGGCAACTACGATGACCCAAAACGAATGTTCACAAGTATAGCCAATTAACAAAATAGAGGCACATGATAAGCTTTCAAGAATAAAGCCATGTGATCTCTAGCAGATGTTGAGATATTGAACATTTCCAACTCATTTTTAGTAATGGCAACCTCAGAGTATGCACAATTTAACAATTAATGCTTTAGAAGTGAGCAAACGGAATGAATACCATGGAGAAAAGGGTTTGATGCATGAACAAACTTTTTAGCGGCAAATGTGATTTCATAACAAAATGTTGTCGTACAATTTAAAATCTCTAATTCCAACAAAGTAGTTATCATGGAAACGAAGCAACAATGCATAACGACAAGAATTTCCATCCCCTGAGAGATGAGGATTCAAACCATGCCAACAATATTTGAAAAAATTAGACTTAAACTAAAAGTTGAGTCTAGAAGCCCTCAAATTGTAGATTAGTGGTAATGCATAACAAATGCATGTTACCTAAACTTCAAAGAATAAGTTCTGGCATCAGGATTGTAAGTTGATGAGACTCTAACTTGAGGCGTGCCTGCTTGTGAGTACCTGAATATTGTATATTCAGTTAGATGATTGTCAGAGACTCAAAATTATTAAGCATCAGATTTTGGTGCAATCACCATATACCATAATAAGAAATTTGAAAAATCTGCATCATTTGCATCTCTCATAGAGGCAAAAAAATCTTCACAAGTAACCGCTTGGCCATCATGCCTTTCAAAATAAAGATCCATGCCCTGTTAATTGGAAGGAAAAAAAAAATTTTAATTTCGATTTTCGCAATACAAGTATCTTATAGTACTTTAGTCTCGTTAATTAGATACAATAATGAAAACCTTGTCCATCAATGTCAATAATGAGTATTACAAATATGCTCATGCAATCAACAGCTGTACATTCTTACAATATAGATGATGGATTCTTAAGTTGAAGCACACAATCTTATCTAACCATCTAAAATACAAGAGTGGTCTAATTAGTATGAACAATTTCCTTGCAAGAGGGAATTTTTAACAAAGGAAATCCTTTCTTACTTTTCTGAAGCCATAACTCCCAAGCAAAGTTTTGTACATTCTAACAACTTCAGCGCCCTGTCATCAAGAACATAAGCTTAGATCAACTCTAAAAAGAGATGCCATTTTTCAGAAAAATGGAGGTTAATAAAAGCTGCTAGACTAATTCTAACCTTCTCATACACCTGCGAGTGGGGCGTCATACCAGCCAAGCATAATAATGTACCGAGCATTTATCATAACAAAAATGCTTCAATAAGATGTCATCATAAATTTAATAAAGGAAACAAGGGGGCAAAAAAGTACCGTGACTGTCATATGCAGTACCATAGGGCATGCAAAAACACGACCCATCCAAGTTCAAAAAGGAATGAAAGTGAAAAGAATCATTAGGGTACAAATATAACTTGTTGAGCAAAATTAAAAGAAAACAGATGCGAAATTGAACACAATCCTTACCAGTATAAAAATTGTCCATCTGTCAGAAAAAAGTCAAAAAAACAAGTCCATCATCAGGTCCAAGATCGTTTAAATGAAGAACTTCAAACAAAATGAAACTAAAAAAAATAATTGCTGGGATTTTAAAATGAGTACCTTTATATAAGAATGAGGACGAACGGGATGAGCCATAGGACCAGCATCCTGTCAAATATAAAATACATTACCAACATTATAGGTTGGTATTTTACCAGTAATTAAAACAAAAACTCAGTTATTTAGATCAGAGGAAAAAGGACATAATAGAGTGGGAACAGATCCAAATGCTAAAATTAACGCCATAAATCTAGCAACACACCTGCACATTTTAATACTTAGCAAGAGCAAATTCACTCCATCAAGAAAATAAATAATAGAATTAAGAAAGCACCCATTCAATTCACAGGGAGATAAAAATTTTATACTTAGGTTTATAGAATAATTTCAAAAAATACAAATTATTCTCTTATCAAATGCACGGAATTACGTTTTAAAGATTAAACAGAACAACTATTTCTATTCCCAATAAAAAAAACTAAATATATGAGAGGACATCATTCTTTGAGATAGAACTCTCAACATATATTAGATTTTAATCAAATATAACTTTTATTTTAACAGTTGAATAATTAGATAAGAGAAAATTTTATCTAGGTTCTTTTAATTTACCTTAAATTGATTATAAATCAAACAATCCTTAAATGCAAATTGTTATGAGTATTGACAAACTTATGATAATGATAACAAGATAGTAAATAACCAAAGAATATTTAAAATTAAAATTAATCTGATATATTTATATATTTATTTAATTTAGCATATTATCATTATCATAGAAAAAGTTACAAATTTTATTACAATGAAAGAGAAACCATCCAATTTGAAACTTTAGATGATTTTTTATTTTTTAAGAGGAAGATAACTCTTTTAAAATGGAGCTCACTCTTTACATTAGGATTTTAAAAATATAGATCTTTCTCCCATTAGGTAGCCTCATGCAATGCTTGTGAGAAGAAAAATTATTAGTATTTTTAATTTAAAATAATAATAGATGTTTATCCTCTCATCCATTATATGAAATTAATTAATTAATTTAAGAGAATACTTTCTTTTGTTGTGGCTTAGGATATAATACAAGCAAGAAACCCCATGATGCAGAGGCTAAATAAATATATCCTTAACCATAATATATGCCCCTGCAGTGATATTGTGGAGTAATAGTTCAATGGGGTATTCGAAATACTTTTATGGTAAATCTTGATATACATCTCATTCATATAGAACCCATAATACAGAAATTACAAAAATATTATGCCTCTTCCTTTGCATTTTGTTCAATCGTTTCTCTTTTAAAATCATAAGAAGATGAAATAACATTATAAAATATTTAAATATAAAATTGCTTTATAAATCTACATCAAACATGAAAAAATATATAAAGTATTAAATGTAAATATAGAAAATTTATGTCATGCTTTTTTATTTCAAAAACCAAATATGTCAACAAAGGAAAATTTTACTTTGAAAAAACTGTAATAATGATCACTTCAAATTCCAATACCTCTCATAAAAATGATTTTACAAGACTTTATTAATTCTGCAACACATGGAGTAACTGCTATTCTTTGACTCCATTTTTTAATTCTTGGATGAAATATTTTTCCTCTATTCTAAATTTTTAAATATCATGAGAAAGGAAAAAGAAAATACCATTTGAAAATGGAGGATGCCAATCCACTTTTTCATTTTCACTGTCATCTACTCTCTTTTACTATTTATATATATACAAAGTATTAAATGTAAATATGGTGCTTTTTAATCAAAAGGCAATTATGTCAAGGGAGAAAAAATTTAAAATGACTATAATAAAGATATTTTCAACTTTTCTCACACTCTATTAAAAAAGACTTGAAAAGACTTTATTAATTCCACCACACCTATTCTTAGGCTCTATTTTCAAATTTTTGATGAGATGTTTCCGCTTTAAAAATTATTAATCTTAAAAAAGGGAGAATGCTATTTCAATTGGAGCCATCTCAAACCATATCGGCCTTTTAATTTCCACTCTCATCCACATTCTTTTACAATGCATATATATTAAATGTAAACATGAGAAATTCAAGTCGTACTTTTGATATAAAAATCAAATATGTCAACAGAAGGACAAAAATTGAAAAGATTATAATAATAATCTCTTCAAATTCCAATATTGCTTTTTTAAAAATGATGTGAAAATACTTTATTGGTTCCCCAATATCTGGAGTGGTCATTAGCTCCAGTTTAAAATTCTAGAATTAGATCTTTTTTTACTTCTGTTTCTAAATTTCTAAATTTCAAAAATAGGAGAAAGCAGTATTTCAAATGGAAACTTCTCATTGCCAATCCATTTTTTTATTTTCTCTCTCATCTATTATCCTTTAATATATATATATATATATATACACACACCCTGACTCTCAATCTAAATGGACCGGAGTATCATAGAATTAAAAGACAACGGAGTATCATAGAATTAAAAGACAACAAGCAGCTAAGAAAAGAAAAATATATACCAGTAGTAAGGGTCATTATATGAATGTATCACTAGTAAATAATATATTCCTACAAAATTAAAAAAGTTAACTACTGTTTTCTTCGTGTTACTTCATCAAGGAGGTCCATCCAGAATGATCTTAAAAAGAGTTAGCTTTTCATTATGATAGAAATTAAGCAACCGAAAACTCTGGTATTGGATTGACGTTGGTTGACCCTTGTACTTTAATCAATGAGCCTAGGAAGGAATTCAGACCAATCCAACAACAAAGCTTTGAAAGATTGTTCGGAAAACCACACACCAGATTTCACTTAAGTAGGTAGCTTTTGCATTCCATAGAGAACATACACACTGAATAGTAATACCAACCTGGGGAAATTGGTAGCTCCGGAGTTTCGAGACATCAGCTATTCGCTTAACAGTGCGGCTACCCATGTCAGATGAAAACTCCTGCAACGTCATGAGGTCGATGACTTGAAGCAACCAACTTGTGAAACAACATACAAATGAATAGCCAAGAACATGAAGAGCTTATAACCTGATCCCTGAAGACAGTGAGCCCTTCTTTAAGACTCAACTGGAACCAATCCCGGCATGTCACTCTGGAAAAAAAATTTAAATTTTGAAAGGATACTTTAGGCTTTGCATATGCGGACCCAAACTAACTGGAACATGCAAGCATAGTCTTTTATGTACAAACATAATTCAAATTTTAAATACAGAAATAAAATTTCAAGGAGATTTTCTCCAAATAGCAAATCAGTAAAGTCATGCAAAAATAAAAGGACTCCAGCATGAGCAACATCATGCGCCAATACTAAGCATTCACGCAAAAATATATATTTATTCAACAATAAGAAAATAAAATAGAAAAAAAAGTGCTATTTAAATAAATCATTATAAAGATGTCGAAGTCAAGAAGAAGATACCTGTTGCCAGTCCAGTTGTGGAAATACTGCATATAAAGATGAACAGGTCAAGAAATTAACGCTATGAGATTGAGATAACACACAGATAAAATTGATAGAAAAGGCTTACCTCATGACCAATTACACCCAAAATTGCAGCATAGTCACCATCAGTAGCAGTTTCAGGAGATGCCAAAACAAGCTTGGAATTGAAAATCTAGGATGTACATTTTTATGGATTCAAACAAGCCATTCAAAAGAGAACAAGAATAACTGAACCAGAAAATTTCAAAATTAAAATAACTAAGAGGCACACTAAACTTACATTAAGGCTCTTGTTCTCCATGGCACCCCTGCAAATATAAAGATCAATTCCGTTAAGGAAAACAGATGCCATTGAATAATTGTTAGAATAATCAATCATCAATGAAATAAATGGCAAGGGTGTGTCATCCAAACATATAAAGGTACATGCAGACAGACAGCCATGCTCTATCAATCCTTCTAAATAAAAAACGAGAAGGTAAAGCGAACATTTTCTGTCCATTTTTTGCCCCCAGTCATTTCCCTTAATTCAAGGTTCAGCTTTAACAGAAGAAAAAATAAAAGAAAACTACAGGACATGGCAGCAATGGCAGAAAAAGTTTTTGGGGATGGCCTCAAAATAGAGGAAGAGGGTTTTCCAGGATGGGTTCAAGGTGGAGATGGGGTTGGTGATTTAAACGGAAAATTTCCAAGGGAATGGCATAAAGAAGGGTTCCCACTGCTGCCGAGGATCCAGTATGGCTTCACAGTCAGTTCTTACTAGATCCCCACTCCATTTATTCCCAATCTTTCTTCGATTTATCTTAACCATTCCAATCCGATTTATCTTAAATTTACCCTCATTATTTATCTCTTATGCCTTTATGATGTAGGACTCAGGCATGTGATTGATCTAGTCTTAATCCAGCATGAATAAATGGTATTATTTCAATTTTTCAAAAGTATTCAACACCCGAGAAAGTTCTCATGCACAAGGGATAGCTCTCATCCTGCTAGCTTTGACCCAAAGATCCATGAAACAACTTATGCTTGATTGGCATGAATTTCCCAAAATCTTGGCACTTGCAGAACTTGTCATTAAGGAATTTGATCAAATGAGCGTGCAAAATCTTTTTACTTCTACTGCTAAAGCCCTCCCATTCAAACTGGTATGTGAGAATTTAATTAGCAAGTGTTCTAGAGTGATGAATGCTGATCAAGTGTAGGCAAACAAGTTAGAATTAAATTTATATATGAAGCCCTGCGACTAAATTTCTCCAATGATCAATAAGAGGCACATGATACTAGAATTGTATGGGTAAATGTCCTTAAATCTGTAGTTTGTTGTTCCATTGTGTTGAATCTATTGGGCGATGGAAAGGAAATTCAGTGTTAAACTAGATTGATTGGATGGAAAGGTGTGCCATTTATGATTGGGTTGGAAGGAAATTCAATATTGCATTAACGTGTATGATATTCCACTGAGCAAACATAATAATTGTACATAGTTTTGATAAAAGCCCTATGATTATATTGGTCTATTGATCATTAAGAGGAACATCATGCTAGAAATTGGTAAAACGGTTTTTTGTTTGGTCACTACTACCTAAATGCTTAGAATGGAAGCTTAATTTTTCAATCATAAATCTAAAACCCTATTTTGCCGGAATTTAGATGCAAATTCTCCAAGAAAATGGTTATTGACTCTTTAGATTTAGCCCACATAGGCGTGTTAAAATGCAATTCATTGAAGCTAAATGCCTAAAATGTAAGGCACAGCATATGGAAATGACGTGTGTGGGATTCCACTTAGCTGCTGAAAAAACCAAGTATGGTATGGATTTCTAAAAGTAATGGCACCATTAGAGCGTGCCCTTGGGGTGTTTAATCAGATGAGCATCCAGAATCTTATTGCTTATGTAATTGTGCTATAAAAGCACGCACATATGAATATAATTAACTTCTGAACTTGGAAATTAATTTTGATCAAGGACTTGTGGGTACCACACTGTTTAACCATTTGGACGCCGAGTTTAAGGTAATTCGAGATGATTAAATCCTTCTAATGATCATTAACAAGATAAATGACGTACAGAATAAGGACCTGAATCACGCTATTATTCATTCAGCTCGGTTTAACACTATTGGTGTGGGAGAAGGCAATTCTGTTTCAAGCTTATGTACGAAAAGCATTTCTCAAAGGTTTGGCACCTAATGTTTGCTCTTGAAGGTAAATGACAACATTTTTATGGATATTGCATATGCTTTATCAAACGGTTGGCAGGAGATTTTAAAAAGAAGTAATAGGACATGAGGTAGAGGAGCTTGTTGATTGAGAACTTGATGAATAATTGTTCTTTAATTTGCACATAGGAGTAAAATATTTGTTTATTTTTTATTCAATATAATGGTATTTTAATGGATTTGGTATATTTGATTTTCCCATAAACCCTTCAAAAACAGTAGTCATATTTACTTCATATGCAAGATTTTCACTACCTTCTTTTCTGAGGAATAATATTTGGAAAAAAAGCGCAATTGCAAAACGTTTTATTTAAAAAAGAAAGCATACAACAAATGTTGAAAAAAAATTAACAATTGAACAGAGCTAATATATGTTTAACATACATGTTAAAATCAGGAACAGCCACGATATTGAACAAATCTAGATCATATTCACGGCCAAAAACCTGTAGAATGTAGAAAACATTTTAATCTTGAATAATGATTAATTTGCTTCTAGAACTCTAACAAATACAAAAGAAACAAAATCACTCACTTCCTCATCCCATTTCATAGCCGCTTTAAGAGAATACATTGCATGGGCTGTCTTTGGGACATCGTGTGATGGTGTCCAGACTCTCAAGGACACGGTTCTTCCAGATTTGGTCACAAATGTATCATCTCTGCTTTCTAATTGTCCAGCAACCAGTGCAAATAAGTAGCACGGCTTTTTGAACGTATCTTCCCAGACAACATAATGCCTCCCACCCTTCAGGTTTATGAGAAATTCTATTACATGGAAAGTCCACCTTTTCCAAAAAATACAATGTAAAAGCACCTACATAGAACAGCCAAGTGTAACATAATATGAAACGTACCTCAAGGTCCCCTTGCTCGATCAGGTTTCCATTAGATAGCAATACGGGATACAGACTTTTATCTGCTTCAATTCTACATGTATACCTTGCCATTATATCAGGACGATCCTATTAATGCAATAACATCAGCAATAACTGCCCTTAGACAATATGTTTTCAAGACTATATAAAACTAGAGATAATTCACAAAAACTAATAACCTACTTAGTCCATAACCCAAAAGTTGAATAAGTTAGTGTTAATAAATTGAATTGCGAAGTAAAAACAAGGGAAAATTTTTTTGCATGAATTGCTAAAGATAAAATACTTCAGAAGCAGCAGACACCTAGTAATCCAACCTGATAGAATGTGATTTTCCGAAACCCTTCAGCCTCGCATTGTGTGCAGAAGTTGTCACTCGTTTTGTAAAGTCCCTTCAAACATGGAAATAAAATATAGCAAATAAGGGCAATTAAATAGAAAAGAAAAGGAAATCCAACTATTTATTTAAAAACACTTTACCTCTAATGATGTATTGCTTTGAGGGTATATCTCTGTATCAATTTCCAGAACAAAAGCGGAAGTGGGTGGGGACGACAATGTCAGATGACGCATGTCCAAATGATAGTCTTCTTTCTACAACATCATAAGGAAACAAAATGGAATTATTTTCTCTTACAAATGAAAACATAGCGTACCGAGTAACTTGACGTACAGATGAACCCACAAGGTAAGGGTTCGCACAGTGACAAATTATTAATTTACTGCATGCTAGTCCATACATGCATTCTACTGCAGGTATAAGCATATGCAAAAACAAAAATATCATACGCTTGTGTAATCATGAACAAGTACTAAAATATAGGGAAGATCATGAAATCATCCTTACACAATTTTTGTTATGTTACAATGCTTTATGGTGCCGAATGTTAGCCATTAAAAGAGAAGCATAATCCTAAGTTAAGTGTTGCAGAGATGAGGATGCTCAGGTGGATGAGTGGCTTTATCCTTAGAGATAGGATACGAAATGAGCATATACGTGAAAAGGTTGGAGTAGCTCCAGTGGAAGATAAGATTAGAGAGAGTCGCCTTGGATGGTTTGGTCATATAAAACGGCGGCCTTCCGATGACCCGGTTAGGAAAGTAGAGGTATTAGATTTGACTTATGTTAAGAAGGGTAGAGGTAGACCTAAAAAGACTTGGTTAGAAAATATTAGAAATGATCTTTCTTTATTAGTTTTAAACGAGAATTTGACTTTTACCGGGACACAATGGAGAAAAAGGATTCATGTAACCGATCCCACATAGTGGGACAAAGGCTTGATGTTGTTGTTATTGTTGTATATATAAGCATAGAAGAGCTTTAAAGCATGGTCACGCATTCACAAGCTAACTGACTCCACTCTACAGTGCATACAAGAAAAAACTCATGCGTGTAAACTAGCATGTAAATGTGCTAAAACATATACCTCACCTATAAACAATGACTCGAGATTTAGATGTAATGTAAAACAATATATAATCACCCATCACCTGAAATATTTGCGCTTCCTCAAATTTCTATGATACTGAAAGAAAAAATGAAAATAATAGTGCAAACAGAAGAGCTCATCATAGCAAAACAGTAAAAGTTCCAAGCCTGAAACCCAAATTTAAGGGGCAATGTGCTATGGAATACTCCCTCTTCAAGAAAGGTTAGTTAGAAAGGATGTTTTCCTTGATGGATGACCAAAGTCAGAAAAGTCTGAATCATTAAATTCTATCAGCAGACTACTTTGACAATGACTGCATTTCCAAATTCAGATTAGCAACTATACAACTTATACATTTCTTAAAAAAGAAGCAGCTGCTGCCAATGAAATCTTCATGGAAGACAACTGTAGGGTGATGTGGATTTAAGTTCGACCTATTGGAAGTCATACAAAACACTGAAAGGAAATCACTTGATTTTTACTGAATTGATACAAAAAAGAATTATGAGACTT
The DNA here is from genome assembly GCA_019925795.1 of Dendrobium chrysotoxum. Lineage (NCBI taxonomy): Eukaryota > Viridiplantae > Streptophyta > Magnoliopsida > Asparagales > Orchidaceae > Dendrobium > Dendrobium chrysotoxum. The sequence continues at coordinate 36,955,985 of CM034304.1, read as the reverse complement.
CATGCAACTATAACTCGCTTTCACTGCTAAAAACTGAAAGGAGGAAAAACCTAAAGATAAATATTATTTCTGCTGCAATAACTGGAAGCTGTATTGCACTTGTGTCCAAACTTCTAAAGCGCCTAAAGCCCCATCCACGCATTCCAACATATGTTTGACCTTTTCTCAGCTCGCAGAACATTATACTAATCACCAATATGAACAAACTCTTAATAATACTCCCCAAAATCTTGATCAGAGCCTTCAAAATCATTAATTTAAAACATGTTTGACTAAAATAATTTTTTTCTAACTACAACGGGTAACAAACTAGCAAATGATCACGTGCATGCCACAAAGATGATTAACAACCCCAAGAATGAGGGTCAACCTGGTATTTTAAATCAAAAAGGAGCTTTGCTGTATGTGGCAGGTTATTGATTTGTCGAGATCTATCATCCTAGGTTGGCAGTTCAATTCATTCCACCAAAGAGTGCACATGATATTGAAACTTGATGAAAGTAAGAAAAAGGAGAATTCAATAGTGTTGTTTCTCAAATTATTTTCAATGGAATTTCTGAAGGTTTTAATAATCAAGACTCATGAGACAGAGTGCCACAGACATGGAGAAGTCTGCAAAAAACAGAGTATTCATATAGTCAACACCAACATCTTTTGGATGTGAATTACATAAACGTTATTCATATGTAGCTTGAATGGTTATGGAGTAAGCAGATGCTAACATCTAAAGTCCATAATGCATCCACTTTGGGTAGGACAGAATACTGCAAATATTGCCTAAAATAAGTTGAGCAGCATTATGCTAAGCCTGAAAGGTGAAGAAGTAGCCAAAAAGAATACCTTCAATTCCTTCCCATCAACTTTGATTGATAAAAGCTTAACGTCAACGCCATCAAGTACCAAAGGAACAGATGCGCCTGAAACCATCAAATCAAACCTTCAGAAAACTTGAAGAGTTCAATAAGAGTTAAGCGGATAAATCAAATCCATCTGTATTTCAGGCAGGAGATGCAAGAAAAGAATATGGCTGAATTACAATAAAATGGAAAACCGAAAAAAAAAAAAAAAACACTTTCCTTTAGTTCTTGGATACACAGAAATTTTTGAATAGACGAGTGTCTTGTCTTCACCAAGTAGGAATTTCAAATCCACCTGAAATATCAGTAAATACATCAGAATATTCTGCATGTCATCTTCTAGGGGCAAAACTCAATGCAAACATGTGAACTTGTTGCAAAACTGGAAATTTGGTAATCAAAATAGAAACAGCGGCTCTATGACATATAACTACAGAGAAAACAATAGTGGAGAATAAACATGAAATCGTTAACAGAGGGACCGAGAAATGTAACATGCAATTCAACATAATCATCTTGGAGCCTCACATGAAAAACAGTACGCCATCTTGTAATTGCAGTCAATGCACAAAATTAACATAACTGATAGACAAAAAAAAACACATAACCGATAGATGTTAATGACCAAAAAGAGTGCTTTCCTGGAATAGAGGGATGTGAAAGGAAGCCCTACAAAGCCACCAAACCCAAGATTCTCCAATGCAGCCCTGGAGCAGCAGAGAATGCACAATGCTGCCATATTACAAAGCATCCTCGCTGCTCAGAGCACATGATGTATGCAATTTTACACTAAGCCAATATCTTCCAGCCAAATTCTAAAGGTATTTTGAAGCTTTAATAAAGTTCATGGCTCCACTCCTGGAATAGAGCCCTGCAAAATGCAGCGCCCACTAAGCCTCGTTACCATGAAGACCCCATGATTTCCCAATGCAGCACTGGAGCAGCGGAGGATGCACAATGCTGCCATTACGTAAAATAAGAACCACCAAGCCCCATCACCGTCAAGCCCCAGGATTACCCAATACAGCACTGAAGCAGCAAAAAATGCAAAATGTAGCCATTATGAAAAGTAAGAATCATCAACACTGATGCCGAGAGCATGATGTCCACACTTTAACACAGGCCAATATCCTTCATCCCAATTCAAGTTGAATCTTTAAAAAAGTTCACGGTCAAGAACCTTTCTCCATCCTCAACTCGCTCTCATCCCTTTCAATGCTCTAACTCCTCTGTAGGAACCCCTCTCCTTCATTCTCACTACCATTGGCCCACCCTCCCACCGGTAATCGCTTGAGAAATTCATCCATTCCTCTGTTGTAACACATTACATTTTTCTATTAGAACTCTATGATTTCTTCTTCTTGGCTGATTTTTTTTAACTCTTTTCTTCTTTTGATTGCCTCAAAATTGTAGTTCCTTGGCCAATTTTTTGGAGAATTAGATATAAAAATGATTTCTTAGCATGCATCATGATTCCTTCCCTTAAACCGCTGATGATATTCAATCACATTTCTGCAATTTTTCTTTGGAGAAATGAGTAGCGATGATTATTTTTTAATTAAATGCATGTGTGACGGCGTCCATTCCTCTAAATTGCTTTTGCTTGAAATGAAAGCATCTCTGTTTCTTCCTTGCCACACTAATAACTTGCTTCAACTGGTGTGGTTATTAATGGTTTGCACGGCTTCTGCTTGCACAATGTTTTAGTTCCTGATCCTCATGGAATGATTTTTCCATTTTTACTTCCTCCAATTTGCCTTAATTTCCCATCATCATCCCTTCAAAAATTTTGGGAAACATAAGAGGAGTTAACGAATATTTTTAAACAAGAATCTGCTGTTTCTATATTTGTTGTTCTACCTTGTTAGCACTTAGCTCTATTAAACCGACGTATTTTTTGGTTTGTTTTGGTTTAAAACATTCAAGAGTATATTTGTTTCATTTTTCATTGTTTTATCATTTTACACTTACGGCTTTCTTATGTTGCTATTGATTGTCTCCCTCACGGCTCTACAAGGCCCTAGTTTGAGTTTGGTCACATTGCTCAAGTTTCACAATTGATGCATGCCGGGGGGGGGGGGGGGGGGGGGGGGGATGAGGTCCTCTTGCCCTTGGGTTGCTTGGGTTTGGGATTTGGTTGTTGGATTTCTAGAGGTGGTTTAGCTCATTATGAGCTGAAGTTTAGTTCAGAAATTGATTGTGAGGTGTGCACATTTTGTAGAGTGGAACTTGCCCTTTCCTCTCCCTTTTGGTCTTCTTAGATTCCACTGTCTGTTGATGTTTTCTAGATGGCGTTTGGGGTCTGCTGCTGGTTCCGCCTCCCCTTGTGGCGTTGACTCCTCGGTTTGCTCCCTGGTTGCTGTCCCGTGGTCCCCCTTTTCCAGTTTTTTGTGTTGGCTCTTCGGGTCCCATGCTGGGCTGCTTTCCCGTGGCTGCTGGGGGCTTGTTCCATGGCTTTGGAGCTCTGTTTCCTGTGCAGATTTTGGGGCTGCTGTGTGGTGGTTGTTGGCCTTTCATTTCCCTCATTTAATTAGATATTTGAAGAGATTTTTGGTGGCTGTTTGGCTGCCCTCTTTCCTCCTATAAATATAAGTTGTTTTGTGCGTTTAAAGAGAGTTGAAAAATGTAATTTTTTGAAGTTAAAAAAACCTGAGGGTTTTTGTTGGAAAAGCTTGCGAGCTTGTTCCATTCTCCTTCTCCTCTTCTAGGAAAGCTTGCGAGCTTCTCCTCTTTTCTTCTCGGACTTCTAACCTCTTTCTTCTCTCTACGCAAGTATCCACCCCACATGTATCTTTCTTCTAAAAGATTGTAAGCTTCTTTAGGGTGTCATGAAGTCCTAATTGTTTTATGTTTTTGTTATAAAAGTTTGTAAGTGTCCTTTTTAAATGTTATGGAAAGTTTCTTTCTTTTTTTAGGTCTCCAATGTATTGTGGATACCTAAATTCCACCCATGTATCTTTCTTCTAAAAGATTGTAAGCTTCTTTAGGGTGTCATGAAGTCCTAATTGTTTTATGTTTTTATTATAAAAGTTTGTAAGTGTCCTTTTTAAATGTTATGAAAAGTTTCTTTCTTTTTTTAGGTCTCCAATGTATTGTGGAGACCTAAATTTTTTTTTATTTAATTTTCTTTTTGTAGCCAAGGGTTCCTTTGAATCCTTGCCTACATTAACAATGATGTTGGTTTATCACTTCGCTGCCTACTCCTTGGAGTGCTTTGTGCTAATTCTATCGCAGAATTCGCGAATTGTTCTCATTCCGAGGTCAGTATGTCTTTATGGGTTTAAAAACCCTAGATTAAGGCAAAAATGATACAATTATCAGGATGTTGTGCACTATAAATTTGTCCAATAATTGTTATGGCATTCGAGATAGCATTTTAAATACACTAATATAACCATTAGAAAGGAATAACAAGATGAATTTAGTTTAGTTTCGGGTTCTCCATTTCTCCTAACTAGCTTATTCTGCATATATATTACATATTTTATCATGTTATTGATTGTTTTATAATTATAACAAATTTATTTTGTTCTGATGCCTAGCCATTTAAGCAAGCAAAGAGCTTGCAATCTGCATTTGTTTGAGATATTTGTTATTCATTACAGAAAGAGAAAAGCATCAAACCTCGTCTAAACTTTACCTTCCAAATTTCTTACTTTTTTGTAGTTTTGCATATAAAGATGCAAAAACGCTCCATACTATAGATATTGTACTTAAAATAACAAAAACAATTTAACAATCAAATAATGTTAAAGAGATGGTAGAATATTCTAATAACTTTTAATATTCTGTGGTTTAATTTTGTAGTGTCGTACTAGTTATTACATCTGTATTTCTCACTTCAAAGTAGAAAGAACACTGCGGTTGATCACGTACAAAGGTTCCAAAGTCAGCGAAAAAAATGTCACCAAGTCAGTACAGTGTGAGCATCCACTCAAACGGAAGAAAACAAGATAGACAATTAACAGCATTGATCAAGACAAATTCTCATATTCCCACATAATGACCGAAAAACCTACTAGAATAAAGAAAACATAATAAAGAGATATACTGCAGAAAATAATCACCTGACTTAAAATAATGTTTTCTAACATTTTCAAATGTAAATCACACGAGTGGTAATTGTATGAGCCACATACAGAAAAGAAAAATAAAAGAAGCCAGAAAATAAAAAAAGACTAACTATATTCAAATGAAAGTGACACTAGCTTTGAAAAGGCAGTTAGCAGTCACAGGTGTCAATCATAAAAAGCACTAATAATGCTAAAATGTAAATAACAATAACCAACAGCAATGTACTGAGCATGTAGCAATAGAAGAGTAATGAATGTAAGCAAATATCTATATCACAAAATGGAACATAAACCGCTCTGTGCCAGCAGAGGTTTCAAACATTCATCGGAGAAGAAAATAGGGGCACAGTATAAATAAGTTGAGTATGATACCGTATCAAAATAATAGTCAGGCATCTTATAGTCCTTCAAAAATATTTCTTTAGGGGCATCCATCTTCAATTCTTCACTCTGTGCAGGAAGTGGCTGTGTAGCTACTGAACAAACTAACTTTCTACTGGCTACCCTCTGGAACAAAAATAATCATTCACTAAAAAAACACACCAAACAAATAATATCATTCCTGCTAAAAGGAAACCACAAAGTGAAATACAACAAGAAATTTACAATGAAATGGGTGAGAATAATCTATTGCAGTGTTCAGCTACCTACGGACGCAGGAACTGATCTAGAAGATAACAATGGTAATTACATTGCAAGCGCATGCTATAAAAGAATGTCCCGATTTTTCAAAAACTAAAAAAATATCCCATAATCCATGTTGAATGAAATAGAATGAAAGTGCAGCAAATGATGGGAGGCATTTTTAGCATCTGAGGAAACAAAAGCAGATATTATGGTTTTAGTAACACAGGCTATATCTATATACTGATTCTAACAGAGGGAGAAAGTTTCCATAAAATTAACAAGAAGATATTCTCAAATTTTATATATGAAACTTGAAACTATGCTACAAGAATTCAATCTAATGTTTTCAATTTTTTTTAAAAAAAGGAATACCAGAATATGGGTGATGAGGACATCAGCAGGAGATTTTAGCGCGTTTATCAGAGGAGACATCGGAGATCGACGGCTACGATCAAGAGCCTTTATTTTTGATGCATTTTATGTATTGTTTTATTTAATATTTCAGTTTTTCCTATTTTACCCCTATGGGTAGTTAGTTTGATATTGTAGTCCTGAGGGCACTTTAGTCCTTTTCTTTTGTCATGTTGAGGCCTATATATAAGGGCCCTCTCTATTGTATTTTTTTTAATAATTGATTAATGAAAATTTCATATTTCTATCTTTTTATTTTCTTGAGAGCTTTCGAGGGAAGAAAGAACCCTAGGAGAGGGCCAAGCATTACCCGACAACCGCCGGAGGAGTCCGGGCTCTCGGTTTTCTTCCTCTTTCTTATTCCCTCCTAATTCTCCTCACCAAGCCACAATTTTCATCTTCTTCCCCCCTTCATACCCGCTGGATTCCACCCTCTCCCCGTCAAGCCGCCGGTCCATCATCCAAACCCAACCGCCGGCTCCCCTTCCCTCCATCCCCACCACACACCACCGGCCTCCCTCACCCTATCCCAAACACCCAACATAACCACTGGCTTACCCAACCCCCACCCCAGCCGCCGGCCAACCTAGGCCAAAGCCATTGATTTCAAATCTGGTTTGCCTCCTAATCACTTTCCTAAATTATCCGAGTATTGAGTTGGAAAGATTTTTAATTTGAATTCAAATATATTTGAATTTCAAATCCTTTCCAAGTTGATCCATCTAATTTAGGCAACCTCCACCAATCAATTTAAATCTGAAATTAATTTAGATTTTATCCTCCAATCCATAATTAAAGCAAGGGTCCACATACATCGAATGTGGACACCCTTGCCCCTTATTCCTTTGGTCGGCCCCCTCCCTATCCTTTTCTCTCTCTAATTAATTCTCTCCCTCTATTAATTGAGACCCATTAAACCCCAATTAACTGCCGGCTCCTCCTCTCTCCAATCTCAATTAATTAATCTCCCATTAAAGGAGATTTGAAATTCGAAACCTCCCTCCTTTTCCCCTTGAAACCTGAATAAGATCTGAAATTAAATTTTAGATTTTAATTTATTTCCCTCCACCCACCAAAACCAAATCCTGAAATTGAAGTGGGCTCCTTCCCCTAGCCTTGGTCAGAATTCCCACAACCACTTCTCCCTCCACTACCTCTCTACTCTCTTGCTAGACATACCACCCCAGGAAGAAAATCCTCCACCACTTGGCCTACTTCTTACCATGCATGGCTGATCAGGATGTTGATCATAGATTCGTATTCGATTCTCAAGGACGAATTGATGTATTGAATTCACCTTTCTTTGACATCAATTAGGACATCGATTCTACCGTGGAAGATTACGTCGACAGAATATTCTTCTCCTTGACAAATGCCATCGACGACTACTATCACCACCCAGTGGCAACTTCGACATCGTCCACCCACTCCTCCAACTCCGGCTAGCTTCCCTTTGGACGGTATCGTAGGTTCCTTCCTTCTTTTATGAGCATCATCTATTGTGCTGAAGTTCTTCTTCCGCTAAGCCATAAAGAGATTGAGCGAGGGAAACTCAAAGTGAACGTTCTATATATTAACCATTGGATTTTTATTTTGGCATATTTAGTTTTACTTCAATTTTTGTTATTGTTTTAATTATCTTGATATCCTAGTTAGTAACTGCATGCCTAAACAAATTGCAACTGAGAATTCCTAGAATTTACAACTTGTGATACATTAATCTTCTACATCGGCTAGCTTATACAATCTTATTATTATTTCCCAGCAATTCCAAATTGTGTCACATCAATGGGAAGTGGGCAGCTGTTTAGTAATGGTAAGAACGTGGGTTATTATTATAGGGAGAAACACAAAATTGAATGCTTCAAGAAGATATTATGCAACACTGTATTTAAAAATCCATTTTCCTTTGGTTTCTGTTGAGATATTTAGTTTCATTCCTTAGACATGGATAATAAAAATTTATTGGGAACCTCCATGCAAGTCTAATGGTAATGGTTTAACAATACATCCATGTGGACCACTCAAGTCAAGATATTGGGGGACTTTAAGCACTTGGTTCAGTTTCCCGCTATCATAGATAAATTAATGGAAACCAAAGCTATGCTTTTTTTTTTAAACCAAAGCTATGCTGACATTTCTCATATTTGTGCATAGGTTTTAGAAAAAGTCCGCGTACTTAGCAATATTGGACACTATGTATTACAAAGGCTTCATCTTAAAATGTAGATCAATTATATATTACTATTATCACAATCACCATTACTCATATCCTAACTATTTGGAATCACTTTCAATTATACATTATAATTCAATAATATGGACGAGCTCAACCACATCTTCCATTCAAATTTAAGGTTAAAAAAATATTATAACTAGTATCAACCATAAGATTTCAATCGCATACGGCAGCCATTCATTTGACTCAATGCCCATTACTTATTTTCAAAGATTGATTGCTATTAACTTAATAATGATACTCTATTTAAACAAAAAGTCATATAATAGGATGCATCGAATGCAAAGGTGACTTCATTTCCAGAACACAGATAAATTTTATTTTTATGACACAATAAGCCATGTTAAGTTATATCAACCAGGAAAATAAGTTCCTACATAAATTTAAAAAATAAAAAAGCAAAAACTAAATCCAATGCCTACGCATATTCAATTGACAAAAAAATATGAGAACAATTTATTTCTGCAGTCGTTTTATATCTCTGAAGTTGTGCAATTGAGCTCAACTATCTTTGATCAATGGGAATGTAAACAGCAGCAACAACAGCAAGCCTTTGTCCCACCATGTGGGGTCGGCTACATAAATCCTTTTTCTCCATTGTGTCCTGTTAAAAGTCAAATTCTCATTTAAATCCAATAAAGAAAGATCATTTCTAATATTTTCTAACCAAGTCTTTTTAGCTTGTGGTACAGCACACCTGCAATTCCCCTATTCCGTTTAACTCCACTAAAATTTTTACAGCTTTATGCCTTTTTCTATTAAAAAGACTTATTATCCACTTTTGGCCGTATTGTTAGTTATAGTATCATATAGGAGGTATCCTAAGAAGGGGTGCATAAGTTATGATATAGAAATTAGGAAAGATACTGAATAAAATACTTCTTTCCGCCTTTTGTTTATTATTTATGTTCACTTTTACTGCTAAATTTGCATTTCCCTACTAGCTACCATGTTAGGTTGGTATCAAAGCTTGAAGGCCGAAAAGTACGGCAGGCGATAGTAAGCATGTGACTATCAACGATGGTCGAAGCCAACATGAATTGTGGGTGGCACACTCGGGAATATTGCCGCAGGTGAACAAGCTCACTTCCGAGCTTTTTCGTTTCTCTATCAAAATGAACAAGAGTTACAAACCCTTAGAACCGGAATCGGTGTACCACACTGGTTACGCGAAGAGATAATATAACTAAAAAACACTTGAGACGAAAGATAGTGATCCTAGAGGCTGCCACACTAGGACCGAGTAATTCACGACTTTGCTTGATGAAGATTGGAATAAATTTGTAGCATCAAAAAAACATTATAAAAAGATTGTAAATAGTCATAAACAATGCAAAGATTTTGAACCTGGTGACCTTGTTATAGTTTGACTTTGAAAAAAAAGGTTTTATACAGGGTACATACTCAAAATTAAGCAGCCGAAAAATTGAATCCGCACCAATACTAAAGAGAATTAGTGATAATGCTTACACCGTATGCAAGCTCTTCTGAAGCTGGTGAGATCTAATGTAGAGCATTATTAACTTGCAGGACAACACACTTCCACTTCCCCTATTCTGTTTTTCCCCAATAAAACTTTTACAATTGTATTCACTTTTCTATTAAAAAGCCTTATTAACCACTTTTTTGGGTACTTTTCGTATCATATAAGAGGTATCCCAGAGAAGGAGTACATAAGTTATGGGATATAAAATTGGGAAGATGCCGAATAGGCGAATAAAATACTACTTTCACTCTCCGGTTTATTATTTATGTTCATTTTTACTGCTAAATTTGCATTTCTCTGCTAGCTACCACATCCGAATGTTGCCACCAAATGGTATTTTGCTAAGTTCGTTTGACTTTATCTTTCTATTATGTTTTTGTGGAAATTTGTTGAGGCTCATTGTTGTTTAAAAATTAAAGTGATGTTTATGGTTTATTTAAGCGGCTAAGGATAATAGTTTCAAGCCAGATTCATACTTAATGCTAGAGCTTTTGCAACTTCTTTTTTCTAAAAAAAGAATAAGAGAACCTCATTTTCCTGAATTAGAGGCACAAGATAAGTAGGGGGGTGAGGTTCAATACCCATTTTGCTTAAACAATACATAAAAACATATCTAGTAAGATGTTGGAGTACATAAATTCATTAAAATGTAAAGAAAAGTTTAATATGCAACGCAAATAAGTAAGAAAATAAGGGAAAAATAATACACTGTGTCATTCAAAAAGATAGTTTCCAATTTGAAAATAAACATCCATTGTAAACATTTCTACCGTATCATCACACATTGCAACTTTACATAACAACAAATGCAACCATACAAACTAGAGGTAGAGAAAAGACCATCAATTAAAGAATTAAGAACACATCATTCCTAATGACTATATGAAGTTTTCAATAGCTTACTGATGGAAAAGAAAATATCGTTCTCCTCCTCTGCAGGCCCTACAATAGAAAAGGGAGAAATAAGATAGAAGAATTTCGTTAGGGAGAAACTCAAAAGTAAGAACATCATCATTAAAAAAAATAAAATAAAAATAACATCAAGAAACCTTATTATGCAAAGAGACTTGACAAAGTGACAAGAAGTTGAAGGGAGTTTCTCAATCTTACCTCTTCAGTAAGGTGAAAATTATTTCTGAAAATCTTTTTCTCTTGATATCTTAAAGTAGGATGATGCCGTCTATCCAAAACCTATATAGAGTGGTAGACAGAAATCAAAGTGCTAAAAATTTCTACAATAATTGAACATAGCAGTGCAAAGAGCAGCATGGAGAGAAAAAACAGAACACCATAGTTTGATCCAATTGCCACACTTAAGTAAGATTAAAGAATGCAGCATCATTACCTAATGCTCTGAACAACTAACAATATAAACATAATGAAAGCAAATAAATCTAAATAAAATGTCGGTCAACAACAAAGATAGGACTTTCTACGTTCTTCAAAATCACACAAGTATAGAGCAATAAACGCACCTCATAAAGATTAAGACAAACGTGCACCAAAAACATACCATATAATACACTAAGCGCATATAGAAAAATGGAGACATAAGCGGTACACATCTGTAAAACCTTTACATAACTACATCTGTATATTTTTCAAAGTCAGAAATCATGGCATATGTCCACATACAAATGCACACTTTATTTCATCGAGTAAAACTCAGCACAATAATAGTGAAAACTGCAGCAAAATCATAAATTCACACAGAAACTAAAAATACTCTGGACTACTCAAGCCAAATCTATTGACTACAACAACATAAAAACGGAACTAAGATGGGCAAAGTGCAGACCAAAACCGCAAATTCAAATTGTAAAATTGAAAAAGAGTTCAAAAAATAAAAACAAATATTCGGAAATGGCTCAGCGAGAAAGACATATCGGCAAACAAAAAAACGGGGCTCGGGTAATCACATTAAATGACGACAGCAATCCCAAAAAACCCCTCTTCGCCAAACTTGAACCTCGGTAGGGAAGAATCAGCCGAGCCATTCACCAATACCGATCCCTCCAACCTCTGAAAGAAGTTCAAACCACCTCTAAATTTCGGCAGCTCCAAAGCAAGTAAACATTAAATCGGAAGAAACGGCCACAAGCAAAGGAAAACTTAACCATATATTGAGAGAAAGATAAGGTCTTTTACGGAAAAAATGTGGATAAATCGGATGATGGACGAGAAAATTCCCATATTATTGATAAAAACATCAAATAAAAGAAGAAAAAGCATTCATTTCTATATTAAAACTAGGAAATTTTGGAAAACAAGAACATCATGGATCAAATTCGAGTTCTATCCGATCTACCTTGTGATCGTGCCAAGGTACGAAAGAAGAATTAGACCCTCACTGAAGCACTGGAGAATGGAACCGTCCTCCGAGGTTTTTAACTTGTCGATAAAGCATTTATTTCAATTTTTTTAAATTACATTGTTGCGCCGTTTATTAAGTTATATTTACGGAAATACCCTCGCCGTACGATCGGGGAGGAAAAATATATCCCGTCTCTTATTCCGTATAACGTAGAACGTCTTCATTCTTTCGCAATAGTTACGTATAAATTTGGCAATTTAAGTTTTTATGTATAATTGAATTTGAACACAATGAGGTCAAAAACATTGGATATAAATTTATAAAAAATTGTTTAATTTTTTAAATAACATATTTAATTGAAAGTATAAAAAAATATATTTTAAGATTATTATTTTTTAAAGGTCATTTGATACCCAAAAAATTTAAAATAAACTCTAAACTTTTCATATATGATCAATTTAACCTTAGAGTATCACTTTGTTTAATTTTTGTAAATAAGTTTTTACTTTGGGACAATTTTGGTAATAGAAATTTGTTTAAGAAAACAGCAAGAAAACTGTCCCAAAAGAAATCTTAATCTTTTTTTTTGGAACAGGTTAAACAGCAGGAAAGGCTTTTCGTCCGTCAACCAATGAGCCACACCGCTCGATCTGTAAATACTTAGGTTTCCTTTGATTATTTTGTGCTTCTCCTTAAAATAGTTTTAAAATTGTTGTTTGAGAGAACAGAGTTTTTCAATGGAGAAATTAATATCAAAAAACTTTTGAAAATAATGCAAAAACAATAATATTCAGAACGTATTTAAGAAAAGTTGTTTTATCAAATAAATAAATTTTTTCTGTTTTATACGAAAAAAGCACTAAAAACGGACAAACAAACGAGCCCTTAGGCTTCATTTGAGACAACTTTCTTTCTGCTTTGTAAAGCAGCTTTTTAGTACAAATTTATTTAGTTCAAAAAATTTCTATGCTAAGAGTAAGCTTTAGAAAGCAGACAGAAAGCTGTCCCAAGTAAAATCTTAATCTTAATCACATAAAATTATTATTATTATTTTTTAAGTTTTAACTCTATTAGGGGCAACGGCTACAACCCCACTTTATTTATTTTTTTAAATATTAATAAATTAAAAAATAATTAAGCTATAATTTTTGGGAGGTAAATTAAGCTGTAAATGGAAAAGCATAACTTTTTTTATATAATCAATGCTTCGCGAATGGCGTACTTAGTAATTTTTTTCTTCGTCATAGCCACATACGGCAAGTTGCCATTGGTACCAAGCAATGGACTCATGCTGTTTTTTGGTTTTTGGCTTGGCCTATACGGCTATATAACCTTTGCTAATTACTAAAAAAATATAAAAACTTTGCTAATTACTAGCTCTATAATAGAATTTAATACTAGTCAAGCTTGTATGCCATTTGTTTAACATTTTTAATGGGTCAAAAAAAAAAAAAAAAAAACTTTAAAAACTAAATAAATTATAAAAAATAAAATAAAAATATTGGTTTTAATGAGCTCAAAATTGGATAGAAGAGTCAGTTCGGGATCGTTATTTTGCTTTTCTAATAATAATTAAAATATTATATGACTACTATTTTTTATTATTTTTTAAAATTTTTATGACAAAAATTTATCTTTTTGAGTCAGAATAGTTAAGTTACGTTCTCCACAAAAATTTCTCAATTAATTTTATAAAACATTGAAATCATCTCAAATAGATCTGAAGTGTTATTTGGTGCTAAGTAGGAGGTTCGAAGATTAAACCATATTGACTCTCTAAAAATACGCCTAATAAATTTGACATATAAGTTGTCATATTATTGAGCCTATTTTTTTTTCTCTTGAGAAGGACAATATATTACACAAAATTAGTAAGAAATTGTATTAGTATTTCAATAAAAGCATCTCAAATTCTTATTTATTTATTTAAGGGGATTTACATTCCTATTATGTAATATCTAATATTTAATTTGAAGTATTTATTTATATAATATATACATTTTTAAAATATATAAAAATATTAATATTTACTTTTTTTAAAATGAATTGATATAATCAAAATATTAAAATGTTGTATAAATAAATATAAAATTTAATGATTGGATATATAAATAAATGATAATTATGTGGTGTATATGTCAATTTTCAAAATTTAATGAAGGCTATGGTATTAGTTAATGTTTTCTATAAAAAGTCAAGAAGTGTCTATTCAATCAAATTCTAAGATATAGGACGAAAAAGAAAAAGGTATTTTCCCACAAAAAAAAAACTATAAAGAAAAAGGCAATTTTTATTTATTCCCTTATATTCGGAATGAATCTGAACCATATTAAAGTTACATGGATATGTGGTTTATAATTAGCAATGACTCGAAATGGCCAAAATTAGAGGAGAGATTTATCTAATATTTCTAAGAGACATTTGTTGCGGGCTAGAAGATTCGTAACGGCAAAGTAAGTAAAATTTTCGTCTTAGTGATGCACGAATATCCAGCATACAAACAGAAAAAAAGAAGTAAAACACCCGATCGTTTTTACAGGGAAAGCCCGAAGAGGGAAAAAAACCACGGGGCCTCACCCAGATGAAAAGATTCCACTAAATTTGAGTGAATTACAAGGGTTGACCCGTCCTTAGACTTAAAGGCGGTCAAATTACAGTGGCTTGAAGAGTTAGAGCAGAATCTGGCGATGTTCGGGCGGAAGTCAAACGACGTCCGGACAGAAGTTCAATTGACGAGGAATGATCTGACATAGGTCGGGTGGAAGTACGGTGGCGGTCAGTAGCCGGGCGGTGGTCTGACGAAGGTCAGGCTGAAGTTTGGCGGCGGTCGGCGGTCGGGTGGTAGTTCGACGACGGTCGGAGACCGGGCGGTGATTCGACGAAGGTTGGGCTGAAGTTCGGCGGTGGTCGGCGACCGGGTGGAAGTCTGGCGGCGGTCGGCCGCCGGGCGGTGGTTCGACGAAGGTCAGGCTGAAGTCTGGCGGCAGTAGGCGGTCGAGTGGTAGTCCGGCGGCGGTCGGTGACCGGGCAGTGCTCCGATGAAGGTCGGGGAAGTTCGGCAGCGGTTGGCAGCCGGGTGGAAGTCCGGCGGTAGGTCGGGCTGAAGTCTGGTGGCGGTCGGCGGCCGGGTGAAAGTCCAGCGGCCGGGCGGTGGCCCGACGAATGTCGGGCTGAAGTCCAGCGGCGGTCGGCGGCCGGGTGGAAGTTCGACGGCTGTCGGCGGCCGGGTGGTAGTCGGCGGCGGGGCGGTGGTTCGACGAAGGTCAGGCTGAAGTCTGGTGGAGATCGGCGGCCGGGCGGTGGTCCGACGAAGGTCAAGCTGAATTCCAACGGGGGTCAGCGGCCGAGCGGTGGTCCGATGAAGGTCGGGTGGAAATCCAACGGCGGTCGGCGGCCGGGCGGTGGTCCGACGAAGCTCAGGCTGAAGTCCAGTGGCTGTCGGCGGTCGAGTGGAAGTCTGGCGGTTGGCGGCTGGGCAGTGATCGGACGAAGGTAGTGCTGAAGTCTGGCGGTGGTCGGCGGCCGGGTGGTAGTCGGCGGTCGGCAGTCGAGTGGAAGTTTGGCGGCGGTTGACGGCCGGGCGGTGGTCAGACAAAAGTCGGGCTGAAGTCCGGCAGCGGTCGGCAGTCGGGTGGAAGTCCGGCGGCGGTCAGCGGCCGGGTGGTGATCCGACGAATGTTGTGTTGAAGTCTGGCGGTGGTCGGCGGTCGGGTGGTAGTCGGCGGCCGGGTGGTGGTCCGACGAAGGTCGGGCTGAAGTCTGGCGGCGGTCGGCGGCCAGGCGGTGGTCCGACGAAGGTCAGGCTGAAGTCAAGCGGCGGTCGGTGGCCGGGCGGTGGTCCGACGAAGGTCGGGCTGAAGTCCAGCGGCGATCGGCTGCCGGGTGGAAGTCGGGTGGCGGTCGGCGACCGGGCGGTGGTCCGACGAAGGTCGGGCTAAAGTCTAGCGGCGGTTGGCGACCGGGTGGAAGTCCGGCGGAGGTTGGCGGCCGGGCGATGGTCCGACCAAGGTCGATGGGGGTTCGCCGGCGGTGGTGCTGACGAAGGTCGGGGGTTTGCCGACGATGGTGCTGGAGCTCCGAAAGCCTTAGAACTCTCTCCAGTCTCCAGACAAAGGTCCCCCTCATGTTGAGATTGAGGGTCTATTTATAGATTTTCATGAGTTGCACACCCTGTAAATATAGAGAAGATCCGGGGGAGGTTCGAAGTGCTCCATCGGATGGCTCGTATTGATTCCCCCGATCATATAGAGTTTTTCAACTAGTTAGTTGCCTTAATGATGTCGGAATTCGACGATCTTAGGCTCGCTGGATTTGTCTCGCCGAGCCGCTCGATTCGACTATAAGCATGCTATATTTGGGTATCATTTCGTCATCCAAATAATGCTTTGATCATTCTAAATGTGGTTCAGGCCCCTGATTTGGACCGATTTTGGTGTCATTAGGTTCGTCTCTTTGAGATGTTCAGTTTGACCATAAGTTTGCTAAAATTGGAGTTCAGATGATCCCAAATTTAATTTTGAAATTTTCCAACTTGAATATGCCTCGAGATTCGTGCTCGATCAAAGTAATTTTTGATGACGTATCAACATTTATTATTATTTTTCAATATTTAAGATAACGCTCAATCGCTCGTCGAACCTACTTGACTATGCAGCTCAATTTGATCTGTTGTTTGAAAGTTTTGGCTCCCAACCAAGAGATTTTAGATTCGAAACTTGTATATGTAATGTATGTGTGAGTTCGACTCAATTGACCCTGCCATAGTTTGACTCACTATTCACTACACCCCCCTGTTATTTGTCCCCGTTGCCAGTTGCCAATGCCAACCAACCACCACCCTCATTAGACTTTATATTATTTATTTTACTTTCAAAAATAAAAAAAGCAAATTCATATGCCATTGTCTTACAATTATCCAAATAACTCCAAACAATTCAAATACATTCCATTTATATTATAAAAATATAAAAGATATAGCTAAATTTCACTTTAAATTCAAATATTTGACTAATTAAATTATATAAATTGATACGTCATCAAAAAATTAACTTGATCTGGCACAAATCTTGAGGCAAAATCAAGTTGAAAGCTTCAAAAATTAAAATTGAGACCATCCAAACTCTGATTTTTGCAAACTTATAGTTGAACTGAGCGTCTCGGAAACACAAACCCAACGACACTAAAATCGACCCAATCTGAGCCCAAATGAGTCGAAATCAAAGACTCGATGCACTTTTGGAAGGGTCAAACCATAATTTTGGTTACCAAACGTTTCCAATCGTGATGTTCTTATAGTCGAATCGAGCGGCTCAACAAAACGAATCCAACGAGTCCAAGATCGTCAAATTCTGATATCATTAAGATAGTCAAAGGTCCATTGAACGGTGCATGATCACAGGAATCAAGATCAGCCGTCCATCCGAACCACTCCCAATTTACACTTGATCTTTCACTTATTTACAAGCTATATCACTCAAGAATTCTATAAATAGAACATCATTTCCTCTTGAAAAGGGGATCGAAGCCAAGAGAGAAGCAAGAAAAGGAAGAAAGCTCCAGTCGCCTAGCTCCTCTTCAACCACCGCTGTAGTTCTGCAGCACCACCGTCAGGTTCTGCAGCACCACCTGACGTCCTCAGCTCCGCCGGACCACCACCTTAGGCCCGGACAACTGCCGGACCACCACCTGATGTCCTCAGCTCCGCCGGACCACCGCCTGACACCCTGAGCTCCGCCGGACCACCACCTGACGTCCTTAGATCCGCCGGACCACCGCTTGACGCCTTAAGCTCCGCCGGACCACCACCTGAGGCCCGCACTTCTACCAGACCACCACTCGAGGCCCGAACATCTGTCGGACCACCACCTGAAGCCCAGACATCTACTGGACCACCACCTGAGGCCCGAGCATTTGTCGGACCACCACCTATTACCCGGACATCTACCGGATCACCACCTGAGGCCCAAACTTCTGCCAGACTACCACCTAAGACCAGGACTTCGGCAGGACGACTACCTTACGACTATGGTCCTTCTGACCTCCATCGCCCGACCAACTAAGGTCCTCCCGACCTTTGTCATCAGACTACGGTCCTTTCGACCTCTATCGCCTGACCAACTAAAGTCCTCCTGACCCCTGTCTCCTACCAACTACGGTCCTTCCGACCTCCGTTGCCTGCCAACTATGACCAGCTGACCCAACAAACATATCTATATTGATTCCCACTATGTAATGCACTATATATATGTATATTGACTATATCAAGCCAAGTCCTTCCCCCAAAATGAGGGCCTCATTTGTAATCAATTTGCAGATACTAGTGGATTCATTCAAACGAGGCAAGGCCCCGTGGTTTTTCCCCCTTTCAGGGGTTTCCACATAAAAACTCTGGTGTCTCTTATGAGTATTACATCCTCTCTCTTCCATCTGATTGTGTGCTGGATCTTCGTACAATACTAAGACGTTAAGCTTTATATTTCTCTACCGCCGCGAATACTCCTGGATGCAACATAAATAATTTGAAGAACTTAAATTATAAAAATATATAAGAGGTTACATATTTGTTTATTTTGGAGATCCCATGACATCTTCTACTGACTTGAAGAATTTTACATTCCACAAATACATGCAAATATAGAAAAGGTGGAGAGAGAGAGAGTTTGTGCGTGTGAAAGAGGCTAATTGAGTTAATAAAAAAAAATTGGCTGGTTCTTGAAGGAAGATTTTCCAGAAGGAGGCGTTATTTAGCATATCTAGAACAAAAAGAGAAGAAATCAATCACTCCACACAACTTTCTTCAAGCAAATTGCCTTCAACTCTTTTACAGGAGTAATCGTTGAAGAATGAAGACCCAATATGCCATTGTAATCATTTTATTGACATGAGAGAAGCGTTTTTAAGCTTAATCAACAGCAACTGGTTGCATTAGCTCTGCCTCTTTCTTCAGATCTTCAAATAAAACTGATGACAGATACCTCTCTCCCAAGCTTGGATGAACAGTCTGGTCAACATAACCATAAAGTTATAAACAAAGTGGTAAAATATTCAGCAAATAAGCATTAAAGTATGAAATGATCGATCTTTATGCTGTGTGCAGTATGTAAGAATCTCATCAAGCATAGGACCATCAAATTTAGGAAAACTACTGCTATTACAAGCTATGGAATCAACATAGGATAAGAGAGCTTACCACTATAAGCTTGCCCTTGTTCTCTGGCATTCTTGCAAGCCTAAGAGCGGCAACTGTGTTGGCTCCAGAGGAAATTCCAACCTGCAAAGCATAATTACGGTGCAGAGATGTTCTGAATACAAATACTAAAAATGTTCTTGTGAACAATCTTTATAATGAACACAATTTAAGGCTTTAGTACTAATTTAAGTCACTAGATTGAATGTATTACCAGAAGGCCCTCCTTTAGTGCCAACTCCCTTGCCATCTTCACAGCATCATCACTGCTAACCTGTAGAATATATTGCCGATAAAAAATTAGTTTGTTTTGTTGAGGAACAGGAAAAAATTATTCAAAAGCAGAGAGAGAGAGAAAAAAAAACAAAACAAAAAAAAAAAACAGAAAAGAAGATTAAAACATAGAAAGACATTATAGATGCTCATCTAACTAGGCTGCCAAACTTAACAAGTTATTGTAAACTTTCTAGCTTGTATCAAGTGAATTTATGGCTTACCTCAAGAACTTTTTCCATTACATCCATATCCAAAATATCTGGCTTAAAACCAACCCCATTTCCAGTGATCTGATGAGGACCTACGCAAAGATATTCAAAAATGCATTAAAACTTAAATAAGAGGGAAAGTTTTTTTTTTTTTAATTCAATAATGGTGCTACACAGCTAAGGAATGCTTAATCAATGCTAACCTGGTTTTCCACCATTTAAAACATTGCTTTCTGAAGGCTCAACTCCATATATCTAGAAAAAACAAAAAATATATGATTATAACGTGCAATCCATAATAACCAGTTCAGAAGATCTATATAGCTTTTGATGAGTGGTTTTTATGAATCCATGAAGCAGTACCTTTACGTCAGGGTTCATAGATTTAAGATATTTTCCAACACCAGTCACAGTACCTCCACTTCCTATTCCCATCACGAAGATATCCACTTGGCCCAACGTGTCCTCCCAGATTTCAGGACCAGTGGTCTCAAAATGTATCTGGAATTCTTTTTGTTAGGCATCAATGATAAAAATATAAAGAAGACTGTTATGAAATAATGTATATCTAATGGATAGCTTAAAAACATTACATTTTTCAGTTATTTCATCAGAAATTCTATATAAATTATCCACATTCTTCAAGGTAATTGAAAGCAAGGAATGAAGTCACACGAAGCTCCAGGAAGTAGCTCTTCTTGGTCTGTTGGTTGAGAGTTTTAGCTACCAACTAAAAGGTCTTGGGTTTAAGTCTTTGTATGTGATGTGTGTGTGAGTTTTCCCTAATTGATCTAAATGTTCCAAAAAAAACACTAAGCTTCAGGGCACCTATTGGTTGCTTCCAGGTATATAGGTGTTTGAAATAATCATGCATGAAAAGAAATGAAAAACAAGCATAGGATAGATCACTATGAAAAATAAAAGGCTCCAAGGAATAAAACTTTCCTTTTCTAAGTAAAAGTAAAACCCTAAACAAGGAATCTGTCTAATAAAACAAAAAGGCATTGAAACTAGCATTAGGGATAAATGGACAATGGATACTTAATTTTAAGCTCTCAACACCTGAAAAAGTTTTTAGCATTGTCAAGCAATATATAATCACTTTCTTGGACAATATTTTTCTTTTGTAGCTGCTGGCATTTATAGAATTGAAACTATTGAAGCTGTGAATTACATATTCCTCTTCAAAATAGGCAGTCAGCACAGCAATTTTCACAAGCAGCTACGTCCATCTCAGAAAAATAATGGTATCTATGCTATCTGAATTTTGTTTCATGGTCAAATTTTCAGATATTACTCCAACAAAAGCAAAACTTTTTGGTCCATATTTCATTCTGGTAATAAAATTTTACTATTCAACAGTTAGAGCAGACTTAACTAATATGATCAGCTTTCTTATTGCTTAGTTGGCAGAAGAATCGTTTTCCCTAACAGGGTTTAAATTGAAATCCCTTAGTTCATCAAAATTTTATTTTTTCAACTTAGGCTTCGTTTGGGACAGCTTTTTTTATACTAGAAAGCCGTTTTAGAAAGCAGCAAAAAAACTGTCCCAAACGAAACATAAAAGCATGATTGGTATCTTTCTATCTTGTAATATAGAGGCACTACAAATTGGAAAAGTAACATAATTGATATTTGGCATGCATATAAAAAAAATGCAAAGATTACCTTAACATTTGCCGGATTCTCAAATTGTTGAAGCATAAAAGCATCAGGGTAAGATTCTGCAAGTTCATATGCCTTTTTTACTGTGCCTCCCATTCCCTTGGTAGGATCAGTGAGAACTAAATTTGCGCCGAATGCTCTCATTGTTACCCTTCTTTCAATGCTTGTGTATGATGGCATTGTGAGTATAAGATTATAACCTTTCATGGCTGACATAAATGCTAATCCGATCCCCATATTTCCAGATGTGGGCTCAATCAATGTGGTCTGCACCAGACAAAGTGGATTACAAGTAAGATAACTAATAGAAGAATGAAAGACAATCTAACGAACAAATTGCTTGTTGGCGTTTCCAACAAGAAATATTGAAGGGCTTAATTCATTTACTACACCAACAACAAAAGAAAACCTCTCCTCTTATGTTACATTCCTTCAAAATTGCTTCATTTACTAGGATTTTGAGCAAATTTTAGCTTACTATTTTACTTTCACAGACCTTTAAAATTTCAAACTTAATATGCACTACAAAAGATCCTGAATCCTCAATTCTTTTTTACTATAAAACACATGGCCACAACCTCCGAGTTCAGAGTTCTAAAGAACCTGCATATCATTTGAACACAAATAGTTCCACTATTCATGTTTAGTAGTGCAGCAGTGCAGTCTAATTTCCCTTAATCACTTTGAATTCAAAATCTTTGATGAGATTTGGTTTTGATTTTTAAGATTGATGACTGCTAAATTCAAGTTCTCATTCACACCTAATACTTTGGCTTCGTTTGGGACAGCTTTTGGCCATTATTTTTTGCTATTTTTAAAAAAAAATTTGTATAAAAAATTGTTTTAGAAGCAGTAAGAAACTGTCCAAACGAAACCGTTATATATATTACCAGATATTGCTCTATAAACATTATCTCTTGAAGGCCGTGGACATGGATTAGAACTTATCCAGCATAAATTTTGCTCCAATTTATTTTTCCAATTTGGTGGATATTTAAACAGGGTTGACAGCACAGACCTTCCCTGGAGTTATTAATCCTCTTCTCTCTGCATCTTCCAGCATGGCATAAGCCGGCCTGATTTCAAAGACATGAGCGCACAGATTTAAATAAAACCAGAAACACTTGACTCAGAAACTAATCTGCACATATCACTCCATGCCACTATTGCCTCCTCATTTAACAACATGGAGAAGAAAAGATGAAGAACAAACCTGTCCTTTACACTGAAAGAAGGTTGCATGAACTCAAGCTTAGCAGCCACCTGAGCTTCACATCCTTCACAAACTTTGTTCAGGTAGACTATGGGCGTCCGCCCTATGAGCTGAAACATTTAATCCATATCAAGAAAGAGTTAGATGGTAAAGTAAAGCTTCTTGCAAAGACTTTTAATTTTAAATTTTGCAAAAGATTTTTATCTTCCTCCTACTTCATGTAAAAGAAGGGAAAGTAGGAAACTTTCTTTCACAGTATCGAAGCTAGCAAAAATCCTAATTTAAGAAATAAAAAACTGTATGAATTGGGAAGAGAGCCTGCCTGGGTGGCATCTTTCCTAATCTTAGTCCCAGTAAAATCCCTCAAACTTGGAGCAACTTCCTGGACTTCTACTGCTTGCCCTGCGGAGAAAGCAGAACTTCTCTGGAGCATAGAGCTCCCCTTCCTCATAAGGCCAAGCAACCTCGCCATCTCTCTCTCTCTACCCCCTCTCTCCTCTCTACTTCTCCCTCTTTCTCTCTCTCTCTCTCGGTTTCTCTCAACTTCAACGGCTACAGGAATGTAAGTGTGAATTTATAAGCCATGAATTTCACTTGATCCATACTGTGTGGACTGTAGAATGCCCATGACAGTGGTCTGAAAAAAACTTTATTTTTTTGCATTTATAAATTTAATGTTTATTTATATATTATCTTTATTTTTTATTTAAATCAACATATATATAAATTTAAATAAATTAATATTAATGATATTTTAAATATAATTAAAACATTTATATTACATTAATTAATATAATATTTAAATATAATTATATAAAAACTCTATGATATTTACATAGATCCTCAAATATGAGATAAATTATTCTGTGCAGAGTATGAATGTAACTTGAGTCCGGACTCCAATCAAAATAAGTCACGTCATTTATACACAGCTTGTATATAATTTTGTATACAGGATGTGTATAATACGCAGGCTGTGTACAGATGATGTGATACAAGCTGTGTATAGATGACGTAGACTATTTTGATTAGAATCTGGACACTTCTAGACTCTCCTGAATAATTTTTTCAAATATGGACACTTGAAAAACTGCCATGTGGTTAGATATTTTTCTAAAGTTTAGACTTTAGATAATCCGATTTTTTCTTAAGCTGAACATAGAAATATAAATTTAATATATAAAATTTACAAATTTAGCAGTAACTTTAAATGTTTTTACAAACTAAACCAATTGAGTATTTCACCATATTTTATTGAATGTGTCACGTGGCGAGACTTGAGAGGCGGCTCTAATTATTTTAAAATGCGCAATGTTCACATAATTCACATTGAAATTAAGGTATAAAATATTTAATTACATAATTTATTAATTAATTACTGTAATTATAATATACGCCATGAGCTAAACAATTTAATAAAACAATAATTTAGGATTTATTTTTTGCAGTTTGTTTCAAAAATCATAGAGGCCAAAGAGAAAAGTCAATTACAAATTCCTTTGAAGAATTTTTTAGTGAAGGCCTCTCCTGCTAAATTTATAATATTTATATTTTTTAAAATATTTAGCAAAAATTTACAATCATATAATTTTGAATAGACGCCCTTTTTAAGAAGAGCAAAATTCTTAACTATTAAAATAATCAAATGATTATAAATATTACAAGATAATTATAAGAAAAAAAAGAAAATAAAATAGTTTTATTTAATATTTCCATAATACAATTTTTTAATAATTTAAATATATATATAGTTGTTTTCAGGTCTTCAGGTGAGCTGCATTTGGATGGCCAAAACAAAACGGAACACTTTGAGTAAAGAATTAAGATATGATCAGAGCAGCAAAAGTCGTATCCGTCTCTTGGAGGAATGATGGAAAGAGAAAGGAAAGGAAAACTGAAAGGATTATTATTTTTAATTAAAATACGTTTAAAAAATAGATTTTTATGAATAAAGTGAGATAATTCATTCATAATTGTTTCTAAAATTTTATGAATGAAATTAGGTATTTAATTTATTCATCTACTATTTGCATAATACTCTTAGGAAATATTAAGAAAAATAAATTAAGATTTTTAATATATCTGTTGAGGACGAGAATATACACGACAGTAGAGTAAAAAAATATAGCGTCTTAGCAATGTACATATATTTGGCACACCAACAGATAGTTGAGAGAAAAAAATACCAAAAACTTTTTTACGTGAAAACCCGGAAAGGTAAAAACCACGGGTCCTGGCCCAGATGAGAAAATTCCACTAAGTTTAAATGAATTACAAAGCTTAATTCGTCTCTTTGTTTGCATACGGTGGAATTACAATAGATTTGAGAATCAGACAGAAGTTTGGCGGTGCTCGGGAAGAAATCCGGTGGTGGTTGAGAAACAGGTGGAAGTCAGGCGGTGGTCGGCAATTGAACGGAAGTCCAATGATGGATGGGAAGAACTCCGGTGATGGTCGACGAACAAGAGAAAGTCCGGCGGAATATCCATTTGATTATTTACTTACTTATCTCATCATATTTATACATATGAATATAATATAATAACATCAAGCATTTATCCCACTATGTGAGATCGATTATATGAATCTTTTTTTTTTTTTTTCCATTGTGTCATATTAAGAGTTATATTTTCATTTAACTTTAATAAAAAAAATCATTTATGATACTATCTAGCCAAATCTTTTTAGATTTACATCTACTTTTCTTAACATAGGTCATATTGAATACATCTACCATCCTAACAGGGCCATCAAAAGGCTGACCAAAATATCTAAGGCGACCCTCTCTAATCTTATCCACCACTGTAGTTACCCGAACCTTTTCATGTATATATTTGCTTCGCATTATGTCTACAAGTGCAAAATCACTCATCCACCTTAGCATCCTCATTTCTACAACATATAATTTAGGCTTCGTTTGGGACAGTTTTTTTACTGCTTTTTAAAGCATCTTTTAAATACAAATTTTTTAAAACTAATATTTTTTATACTAAAAAGCATGTTTAGAAAGCAACAAAAAAGCTGTTTCACAATAAAAGATATATTAAAAGAGAATTTTATCAAACTATCAATAAACTAAATATTAAATAAATAAATGAGTATATTCACAAACATAAATAACTATTGGGTAATATTTTCTCCTCCTTACTGCATATTATTTCCTAATTTTAAAATAATTTGATAAAACCTTAAAACATTGAACTAAGCCTTCAATTAAAAAAAAAAAAAACTTTTTTCTATTCATCTGATTCACTCAGCATACATTCAAATATTTTAATAAATATGTCGTATAAATTCTACTCGATGAGTGCATCATTACTTAACCATTTTCGATGGCTCCAAAGTTTATTATCACATGAGGAAACCATTTGGGTCGTTGAAGAGTCAAAGTGCTGCAGGAGCCTTTGAAGAGTCAATACATTGAGATCTTGAAGAATCAAAGCCACGTTCATTTTCGTTAAGGCCTTGATAGGCAGATGACCGTTGACCACTATTTTAATCTTATTATTTATTTTTTTTATTGAGCTTAAAAATGATTCAAAATTATAATCTTATTTATATTTACTGAATTTGAGTTTTAGTTATAGTTAATTAATTATATATTTTATGCGTATGTTTTTAATATATGTATTTAATTTATTATTAATATAGATAAGTTTTAGAGTTTTAATTAAAATGATATAATTAAGTATGTATTATTTATGTTATTTAATACAATTTAAATATTTATTATAAGTTATTTTAATCAATATATTTGATTAAGAATTCATTTAATATTTAAAAATTAATATAGGTAATCTCAAGAAGCAAGTAGAGCAGAAGAAGAAGAAAAGAAAACTAATAATTTAGAACTTTTCTTATACTATCATTTATGTGTCCCCATTGTAATAATAGCTCTATATATATTTTCCTGTGGTCCCATCCTATTATACTGTATAGTTGTAAAAGTAATAAAATACAAGTTATTAGTGGTAGTATACATGAAATATAATAAATAAGGTAAGTTGTTCCTGTGAGTCTTAATATGCTCCGCATCAGGTTGCCCCATGGTTGGAAGAACTCAAGTCCGTTAAGTTTTGTTCATCGGTGTCAAAATCAGCGGGATGGTAAGTAAATATGAGCCACATCAAATGTTGTAGGAGTATTAAGATGTTTCGGTAAATCAATGATGTAGGCATTGTCGTTGATTTTTTTTTAAAGGTGGGAATTGACCCAATTTTGCGAGGGTTAATATTTTTTTGATAATTGATATATTTGAGAGCCTGGTGGTCACTACATAACAGAAAATCGTGATGCAAAAGATAATGCTCCCAATGCTTGAACGCCTGGATGACAGCATAGAGCTTTTGCTCATAGATCGTCCATTTGGTGGTAGATTCATTCAATTTTTCTATCAAGAAATTGTTCTTCAAAGACTAGGAAACACTCGTTGGAGTTCCCACTATAATTTATTCATCAGTTTAATTCTTCTATTTTGTTTATAACAAAGATTCTTGAGATAGTAATGCATGAGAGATCTAGTAGTGAGTAAAAATGTGAAGCATATTCCCTACTTGAATTTGTTCAAAATTTTGAATTTATTTCCAATTTGTATATGACGAAGATCATATTAGGAGTTACAAATAAGTTATCACAATTACCGTAATGAAAGGATCAAGGCATAATAAATGTCATAACTTTGATAAAAGTATCTAAACAAAGGCTTCAAAATATGAGAAATAATGGGTGAGACACTGTGTTTAAAAAAATCAGAATATTTTGTTAGAAGAATAGCTAAATATTCCAGACTTGACTGACACATTTGTGATGCGAGGAAGATCAAGGCGCCATATTGAAAGTATAACAAATAGACATCATTATCAAATTGAATTAATTTACACTGTTATAGATATGCAACTTAAACAACTCAATAACAGGTTTAATGAAGTTAATATAGAATTACTTATGTGTGGCATATTTGAATCCATGTTAATTATTTTTAGTTTTTGATAAAAAACGATTGCTATGCCTAGCAAAATTTTATTCCATCAGACTTTTTAAAAATGGATATCATCGTACTAAACAATCAAATTAAAACTTTTATTATTGATATGAGATCAAACGATGTATTTATGAATTTAAAAGGACTTGGAGAACTTGCTCATAAAATAGTGAACACTAGGAAGAACAATATTTATCCTTTGATTTTCTTACTTATAAAGCTTGCTCTGATACTTCCAATTGCTATAGCAACAGTTGAACGAGTTTTTTTTTGTAATGAACATTATAAAGAATCATTTACGCAAACGTATGAGAGACTCCTAGATGAATGATTATTTACTTATATTGAAAAGAATATATTTAATAGTATTGACAATAAATTGATTGTACAATAATTTCAAAAAATGAAGACTCGGTAGGAGAAATTATTGATAATATGTAAGTTTTTTTGCTTTATCATATATTTTATTTTTTTATAATGAATCTAAGGATCTTAATTTTTTTTAAACCGCCATTTTCGGTCCCAAGCCCGAATGAAGAATGTTGAGAGTTCTTTTTACTTCAATGATTTGTGTCCCCGTATGAAAAAATTTTTGACTCCACCCCTGGCTAGCATAATCCTTGCAAAAAACTCTATCTCCAGCTCGAATCTAGCTTGAATCATTAGCTTTCGAGCTCGGATCCACCTGTGTCACTCGACCCTTCTTTTATGTCACTTTTCACAGAAGAAAACGTCAAATATGTCAACTGAATCACTTTCTATCTTCCCTGACGTCATTGTTTATGGACGGACGCGCCAGATCCAACCTTCGACTGCTCAACTCGTAACCAACTCCATTCACTATTATGTCTTGCGCCGTCCACCACTGCAGGATTATTACTATACGTTATTTTTAATGTTTTCTAAAAATCTAGGTGCACTGAATAAATGAAAGTTTGAAAATTGGATCCAATATTGAAGTGAAAGAATGAGAGGTTCAAGATTTAATGATTCGATCGGGATTAAATTGGATGATATCATAAATACTAATTTATAAAATAATATAAATTAACTAAATAATGATGCAATCATTCATAATATGTGACAGAAAATTAAACATTATTACAGGCCAGAATATACACACCGATAGAGTTATAATTCTATGTCTTAGCGTTGCACGAATATCCAGCTCACACACAGAGAACACAATATTTTTTACGTGGAAAACCTGGAAAGGGAAAAAATCACGGGGCCTGGCCCAGTTGAAAATGGTTCCACTAGAATTTGAGTAAAGTATAATGATCTGACTCGTCCTTGAAGACGACCAGATTACAAATGTCAATTGAAAGTTTCATAAAAGTCCAGTGTCACTCCAATGTTAGGTGGTGGTCTGGCAGCACTCCAGTGTCAGGCTGCTGTCTGGCAGTGGCACTTTGGCGTCAGGGGGCACTCTGGCTTCGGGTGGCATCTCGTCGTCCTTTGATGGCCTGGTGGGGGTTTAATAGAACTTCGGCGTCCCTTAGTGGTCCGACGGTGGTGCGTTAGAACCCGGCGGTGGTGCGACAGAACTCCGACGGTGGTGTGGCAGAACTCTGACGGTGGTCTAGGAGGAGCTGGGCTGACGGTGGTCTAGGAGGAGCTGGGCTGCTAGAGTTTTCTTCATTCTCTTCCTTCTTCTCTCTTGGCTTCAATCTCCCCTTTTTTAAGAGGAAATGGGGTTCTGTTTATAGACTTCTTTAGTGGCATGACTCGTAAATAAGTGGAAGATCAAGGGTAAATTGGGAGTTGTTCGGATAGACGGTCGATCTTGATTCCTACGATCACGTACCGTTCAATGGACCTTTGGCTATCTTAATGATATCAGAATTTGATGATCTTGGGCTCGTTGGATTCGTCTCGTCGAGCCGCTCGATTCGACTACAAGCATGCCATGAGTGGAGACTATTTGATAACCCAAATTATAGTTTGATCCTTCCAAAAGTACTTCAAGTCTTTGATTTGGACTCATTTAGGCTCGGATTGGGTCGATTTTGGTGTTGTTGGGTTCGTGTTTCCGAAATGCTCAGTTTGACTATAGTTTGCAGAAATTAGAGTTCGGATGGTCTCCATTTTAATTTTTGAAGCTTCCAACTCGATTTTACCTCCAGATTCGTGCTTGATCAGGATAATTTTTTATTGATGTATTAGTTGCTCTAGTCCAAAAATATATACTTGCAACTTTTCCTGGATGTTGACTTGTAGTTCAAAAAATAATAAATGATAGTCATAATTAATTTATATAGATTTAGAAATTATCAAATAAATATTGAAAATGACATATTAAAATTCACAAAATTAATTTATTTCGAGTTTTTACGAGATTGATCACTTATTATTTATTTGTTTAATATTAATTAAACTAATTTGATTTTGAAATTATCATAAACAAAGTGAGATAAACTCCAATTATTAAGATCTGATAGACTTTTTTTTTTAATAAATTTGTATGCTATGCCACAAAATATTGCTTATTTCAGCTTCATGTCGTTGATTGGACTACTAGATTTATAGCTAGGCTATAACTGTATTATATTTTTATAATTATTAGTTGTATATTATAACATGTATTATTTTATAATATTATCGCATCATATTTTTTTAATCAATTAAATTTATAAATAAAGATACAACCAATTGTATATATATATATATTATAACTTCGTTTAGTATATTATTGTTACTTGCAGTAGCTTTAATGTAAGCAATGACATCATTCATTCATTTTTTTTATATAATATAAATTCATTTACAAATATTTATTTAAGACCAACCTTTGGCCTACTCTCTTAATAGTTGAGGCAGCGAAACTGTTGCCACCTCAAACCTTAATTGAGATGGCTGTTATGCCATCTCAAATTATTATTATTACTATTATTTTAATTTTTATTATTAATTTTTAATATTTAAGGCCAACGCTTGGCCTTCTCTATTATTAATTGAGGCGACAAAATGGCTGCCGTATTATATTTTAATTGAGATGGCTGTTATGCCGCCTCAAAGTTATAACTTTTTTTTAATTATTTTTTATTAGTTAACGTTAAACGTTATTAATATTTTATATATATTAATATATCAATTAATATTCTGTCTTTAAGTTATAATAATTCCGCCTCTTTTGAGTCATTAAGAATTATTTAATATGCATTCAATTATTCTTATTTATTTAAATTTTTTGGACTTTTTAAATTCCCAAACAATAATAAAACATTATGAAATGACTTTGAATTCTTATATTTATTTATATGTTAAATGAAGATAATTAGTTTTTGTCTCTTAGAATTCTTTTTTTTTTTAATTATAGAAAATTCTAGAGCGACTTTTTATCTTCCTCCTTGCAACTATAAATACCCCTCTTTGGTGTATGAAAATATGCACATCTCTCTCTCTCTTCTCTTCTTTCTCAAGCTGAGGCTTTTCCCTAGCTCTGTTCAGATGGGTATCCCCTGTTCAGTTATAGGGTCCCTCACTAAGTAAGAATTTCCTCCACTTTTTCTCATCTTTCTATATAGAGGTTATGACGTGTGATAGCCATCCTTCAAGAGATCTGATGACCAAAGGAGATTCACATCCTGCTGCCCAGAATGACGGTGAGAGGGGGTCTAGTAAGGGAGCTAAATCGGATGATGTTGCATCCACCGTTACTAGCGATTCCATGATCATCCTTTAAAAAAAATTTCATTTTCTTAATGACCTCGTGACGAAGGTTCCTAAAAGGTCGGTTCGGGCATATCTTCCTCCACCAGGATATCTGACCATTTTTTAGTCTAGTTTGCAAGTTGGGCTGCGATTTCCCTCTCCTATTGAGCTGATCGATATTTCTGCAAGGTGTAGAGTAAGTTTAGCCCAATTTTCGTACAGAGCTATGTCGGTGACGATGGGACTAATTGCATTCTTCAGAGACCGAGGAGCCATTCTGACACCCGAGTATCTTTCACGGATGGACCGATTCATTATTGATACACAGGGGTGCGTAATATTTAGATCCAAATGGTTAGACATGCATACCTGGGACCCGTTGAAGAGCTGGGCCCATGCATTTTTCTATGTGAAAAATGAATGGGGTCTCATAGAGAAATGGGGAAGGATGAAGGACATACCAGTCCCTTTACATGTCAGAGAAGAATACATCCTGAGGATTCTAATATCCCTGACGTCAAACATCTCTTATTCGAGGTTCGTTACTTGACCAAATATGTTGAAGAAGAGTTTCTATTCAAAGTGGGGCTGTCAATTCAAGTTGGGCGGTCAGAGGCAAAGATGTTGAATAAGTCTTCTAAAGCTCACGAGCCCCCTGCCCCGTCTTCAAAAGTTCCTTCTAAGAGAAAAAGTGACGATCCTCCGGCTCTACTGAAGAAGAAGAAATTGGAGAGAATTTCAACGAGCACTGGCCAGGTTCCCCCTGACTCTTCCCCTGCCAAGTTGCATGTTCCTGGGGATGTGTTGAAACATCAGTACCTCGGACATTACAAAATCGATGACTTAGTGAGTAGAGTTTTTTTTCCCTTATTTTTCACACTTCTTTTTGTGCATCAATTGGAACGTTCTCTCATACACCCTCCTATCTTATTTCAGCCATCGTGTCGTATGGAGCTTGAGTTTGAGTTTACCCAAATCTTAAATGAGTGGAATGATGAATTTGTGAATGTCAAATATCTTCAAGGAGAGTACAAGCGAAAGTACGATCATAAGACCAAAGAGGTGAAGGGGCTAAAGGTAGAATTAACTGACTGCAGAACTGAATTGGCCAATAGTATGACTGCTACTTCTCTTAAAAACCAACAGATAGATCGACTTCAGATTGAACTCATGGAGGCACAAGAAATGATTGCATGGCTTCTAAAGAATCAAAAGGTCTCTGGAGAGAAGGTGGCGGTACTTGAAGCTGAAAATAAGAAATCCCGGACTCTTATAGCTGAGAAAGAGGCCTCTTTATTTGGCTTAGAATCTTCGAGAGTTATCAAAAATTTTAAGAAGTCTATAGACTTCAAGACCATCATCCAGGATCACCTTCAGGAGGCTTGCGAGCATATATATGATGTAGAGGTGAAGGCTTTAGAACAGTAGTGCATGGATGAAGGCTTCACCCGGGGTTTCGTGAAGGGAGTTCGACTAGTACAGCACAAGGCCGGAGTTAATATTGATGGGCTAACTACTAGCCAGGCTTCTGAGGATCCTTCTTCAGATTTGGATGGAGTTGATATTAAAAGCAAGATGAGGCAGGCCTTTTCTAGTGATGATGAGTCTATAGATGTTGAGTAGTATTTTTCTTAGTGATTATTATGTGTAGGATGTTTGTATCTATATGTGTGATCTCTTATGATTTAATAAAGAGTTATTAATATTTTTATCTCAAATTAACTAGTGGAGAATATTTTAGTATTTTTACTTAACTCAGGTAATTTTTTTTAAATGTTGTCTTAGAGCACTTGACTTATTCGAGGTCGTTTTTTTTAACTCTGAGGTCGTTAGTTACAGTACTTTTAATACCTTTTAACCTGTATGAAAGAAGTCAGATTGGTTCTCATTGAGATCAATTATCTAGTGATCGAGATACATCTTTTTTAGATCAAGGATTTAAAGATCTATATGACACCCACCAAAAATGTTTGCCCCTTTTGAGGTTGTTAATCAAAGCGTTGTTTGATAATTTTTAACCTGTATGGAAGAGATCAGATCGAATCCCCCTATGATTGATCATCCAGTGATTGAGATGCAATGAAGATTGCGTAATTCTCAAATCACGGATCTTAATGTTAGAGTTCACAGTATGTGTGAAATGATTAATGTACTTTCTCTCGGAGAAGAAGATAATATAAATGAAAAAAAGTTTCACAATATTGAGCAACACCAAACGTCCCTATTATAACCTAGGGATACAAACGATATAAAAATAGAAGATAAACAACACTCAACACTGAAGACATATAATAATTTTAAAATAAGTAGTATTATTATTCTCTACTGATAATATTTGCGGAGGTTTTCTATATTTCAGGTTCGAGGGAGCATCTTTCCCTCAGCATTCTTCAACTTGAAAGTTCAGGGCTTCACTATGGCTACAACCAAGTAAGGACCCTTCCAGAGGGGGAAGAGTTTATTAAGTTGAGGACCTTTTTCCTGCTGCTTTGATACTATATAGAATTAAGTCTCCAACCAAAATATGTCAAGATTTTATTCTTTAATTATAATAACGGGCAGCTCTTTGGTGATATACTATAATTTTAAGCATCGCCACATCTCTTACTTCCAGAAGGAGACCTAAATTATTTCAGAGCTTCTCATTATTTTTGAAGTCAAAAGTTTGAATTCTAGGACTTGGAATTCCAATATTGACGGGAAGTACTGCTTCTATGTCAAAATAGAGATTATATGAAGTTTCTCCTGTTGGAGTTCTGGTGGTGGTACGATAAGCCCAGAGGACATTCGAGAGTTCATCAACTCATTGCCCCCCCAGCCTTTCCTAGGCGTGTCTTTAGCCCTTTCAGTATAATATGATTTATGACCTCTATTTGCCCATTTTTCTGAGGATGGGTAACACCTGTATACACTAGTTGAATATGGAGATCTTTGCAGAACATCGTAAAAATTTTCCCAGTGAATTGAGTTCCGTTATCAGTGATAACTTTAGCTGGGATACCGAAACGACATATTATGTTCTTCCACAGAAATTATTTAGAATTAGCTTCATTAATTTTTGCCAGTGGTTCTGCCTCCACCCATTTGGTGAAATAATCTACAGCCAGAATGATGAACTTTCGTTATCCAGTGGCTATAGAAAAAGGATCCATTATGTCAATCCCCATTTGGGCAAAAGGCCAGGGACTTTATAGTGATGAGATCTCCATGGCTGGTGAATGGGTAAGGTTGGTATGTAGTTGATAATTATTACACTTTTATACAAATTCCAATGCATATTTTTTCATTGTGGGCCAGTAAAATTCCTGCCTCGTAATTTTAATGGCTAATATCCTTCCCCCCCAGATGTTCTCCGTATATGCCTGAATGAACTTCTCGTAGCGCATAATCAGCTTCCAAAGGTGGGAGACACTTGAGGTATGGCCCTGTAAAGGCTTGTTTGTATAACTTTCTATTAATAATAGTGAAGTTTGATGCTTGCCTTCGAAATCGCATTGCCTCTGTTGGATCTTCAGGGAGTATGCCATCTTGTAAGAAAGATAAAATGGGATGAATCCAAGAAGCTTTCTTTGGTTCTGTTGACCCTATTTCTCCCTAGACCTAGGTCAAAGGGTTGACCTGGTCAAATTTGACCAGGCTAGACCTTGGAACCCAACCCAGTGGGTCCAGGGAGTCAAGCCAGGTCTGCTGAGCCCAGACCCAGGCCCTGGGCCAACCTGGTTGACCAGGTCAACCCAGGTTGACCCAATAGGCCCTGATAGGTTTAAATCAAGTCCTGGTCAGTTCAAACCCAATCCTAACTCAACCCCTCACTTCCTTGGGTCTAATTGACTGGGTTGACCAAGTCAACCCATGACTTGGTCAACCCAAGTCTTAGTGGGTTGAATTTGACCCATTATGACCCATTAAGACCTATCAAAGCCATTTAAACCCTTTCCTAATACTCCAGAGCTCAAACCACGGCCCACTTGATTAGTTTTCCCTCCTAATCAATCCCTAATTCGATCCTAGCCGTCCAACTTAGGTTTAGAGCTATATATAGGGATCTTAGGGTTGGTTTTAGGGGACTTTTGATCTCTCTCTCTCCCCAAGGCCCCTCAGCCCGAGATATTTGGTGAGAGAGCTCCTATAATCTCCCCGGACCCTTCCCTACTCGAATCCCGACGGTCCACGCTCGCTGGCGGCGAGATTCCGGCGACCCGAAGCTTGGGACGTCCAAGGCTCCGATCCACTCAATCCGGAGCTCATCTGATCGTGTGTTCAACTAGAGAAGTGTGCGAGGATAGTCTACAAGTGCAACCTAGCCAAAATCTCCCTAATCCCACGGTGAAAATCCCTCAAAAACCCTTAGTCTAGGTCACAATTTATCAAGTTAAATAGCTTTTGATATGCTTCGTCCTAAGCCATAATACTTACTCCACAAGATTTCTGTTCATAAGTAGGCTATGTGTTTCAAATTTCATCAAAAACAATCCACCCGATCGAGAGAACGAAGCGAAAAACCCATTCTAGGGTTTTCTCGCAACGTGTACGAGCCGCCCTTCGCCCTGACCGTTGATCCCGTGATCAACGGGCCGGATCGCGCCATTCCGCTGCACGCGTTCGACCCTAGATCGGATCCGGGGGCTCCGTGGCTTGTCCGACTCGATCTGGGCCGTTGGTCCACGCCGCGGCGGATCCAACGGCAGCGCCCCGCTGCCGTCGTTTTAAGTGGCGCGGGGCCCGCCGCCGCCAATCATTGGCAATGATTGCGCGGCGGCGCAATCATTGCCAATGATTGGCCGCATTTAGTGCGGCCAATCAAGGCTCGCCACGTGGCCCGCCGCCGCCCGTTTTTTTTTATTTTTTATTTTTATTTTTAAAACCTTTTTTAATTAGAATTATTTGTATAATTGATTTAAAAATTAATTTTAATATTTAAAAAAATATATATATATATAATTACTATTATTATTATTATTATTATTATTATATTATTATTATTACTATTATTATTATTATTATTAATTATTATTATTATTATTATTATTATTATTTTAATTATTTCAATTATTATTATTATTATTATTATTATATTATTATTATTATTGTTATTATTTTAACTATTTTAATTATTATTATTATTATTATTATTTTAATTATTTTTATTATTATTATCATTATTATTATATTATTATTATTGCTATTATTTTAATTATTTTAATTATTATTATTATTGTTATTATTATTATTATTATTATTATTATTATTATTATTATTGTTATTATTATTATTTAAAGTTCTTTTCTAAATCTTACTTTCATTATTATTATTATTTTACTTAAAATTGTTTCAAATATTATTATTATTAATATTATTATATTAATTTTAATATTATCATATTAATATTAATATTACTATATTAATAGTACTATCTTCCTTAATATTATTGTTACCTTAATATTAATATTAATAACTAATGTTATTATCTTTAATAATATTATCATATTAATATTAATATTACTATACTAATAATATTACTTTTCTTAATACTATTATTTCATTAGTACTAATATTGTTAAATAATATTATTATCCATAATAATATTATTATATCAATATTAATATTATTATATTAATAATACTATTTTTCTTAATATTATCATTACATTAATATTAATATTATTAAATAATGTTATCATCTTCAATAATATTATTATATTAATATTAATATTATTATATTAATAATATTATGTTTTCTATTATCATTACATTAATATTAATATTATTAAATAATACTATTACCTTTAATAGTATTATTATATTAATATTAATATTATTATATTAATAATATTATATTTCCTAACGTTATTATTATTTATTACTTATTTTTTTAAATCCAGGGAATTTATTTTGAATTTGTGAATTATTTTCAAATATTAATTGTTTTAAATTATTTAAAATTAATTGAATTACTTTTAAACCTATTTAACTTCAAAAATTCATAACTTTCTCATTTTTAATCGGATTTCGACGTATAATACCTCATTCTTTTCAAAAAAATATGAGTTTTAATTTAAAAATATTTGCTATATTTGATTCTGTCCTTTCTGAATGTTTTCTGTATTTCTGTGATTATTTAATTATTTAAATATTATTTAATTCATATAATTGATTATTTTAAAATAAAAAATTATTTTTTTAAACCCCCTTTGGTGGCTGGTAGACCTCCCATATTTATGAACTGAAGTATTTTCAATTATCATATTTTTAAACTTATATTATTATAATTTATAATATTTATGTATTTTTAAAATGAGTTTAAAATTACATATTATTTAAATCCCCCAATTTTGGGAAGTCTACCCCTTATGGAACTTTAAACCTAGGACCTATATGTGAACAGAATTCATGTGGGAGAAGGATTAGTGAATGATTGTGTCCCAATCATTCACTAATCACTTCATTAGGGTTCTTTACTTAGTATTTTCGTAGTCCTTGCATGTGTAGGTTGCACAAGCACTTAGCCTAGGCTCTCCTAGATCTAAGGACATGGTTTGGTGTGTTTATATTTGCTGCATTTACCCTCTATGTTGTGCCTAAGGGTTAGTTACTTC
Organism: Dendrobium chrysotoxum; assembly: GCA_019925795.1. NCBI lineage: Eukaryota > Viridiplantae > Streptophyta > Magnoliopsida > Asparagales > Orchidaceae > Dendrobium > Dendrobium chrysotoxum. The sequence goes on along the minus strand of CM034304.1, from coordinate 36,918,199 downwards.
ATTTTATTCATATATAACGTAGTGACATCTTAAGGACAACAATTAAGGATCGTCTAGTGAACTTAGAAAGATTCCAGGAATTAGGGTATAGCTCCAAATGACTTGAAATCTGAAACACTTAAACATAGTGACATTTGGAACCCTCTAGAATTTTCTAGGAATTTTCTGGACTCTTTAAAACACTTAATTAGCAAACCCCAATTTACCCGTCAATTAAGCCTTAAAAACTTCAGAAAAATATAATAAATTCATTTTAAATCAGAAAAATACCCATAATACCTCAAACTCTTCAGAATTCAGTCCCCAACCTTAGACAATTAGGGCCCCTTAATTGGACATTAATCGGGACTTTAATTCAACCTTGATCAAAAATCACCTTTTTGCCTTAATTAAATCATTAAAAATTATTAAAAATCCCAAATTTTCCCCAAACACTTGGGAACACCTTCTTAGGTCATTTCTGACTTTTGGGGGTGATTCCAATCAGTTTGGAGCTGATTTGGGCCAAAACCCCCAAAGTACCACTAATTAGGTAATTTTGATAATTTATTTAATTGCCCCAACTTCTAAAAATCATAACTAATTACAAAAAACTCCAAAATGGGCAAACTAAAAGGAATTCAACTCACATTAAGGTCTAGTATTTATTAAAAATATTAGGTGTCCAGAAATCAGCCTAAAATGAAAAGTCAACTTTTCGGTCAACCGTAGCCTATAATCTAGGGCCCGAAACCTCCAAAATTCATAACTTTGCGTAGGAAACTCCAAATCCAGCAAATTTAAAGGCATTCAACTCACATTAGGGTCTAGTATTTATTAAAAATATTAAAATTCCAGAAATCAACTTAAATAAAAAAAAGTCAACAATCCGGTCAAACTTAGTTCAAAACGAGATCAAAACTTCAGAAATTCATAACTTCAGATGGAAGAATCCAAATTGGGCATGCTAACTGTCTAACTGATCAGGTCAAGGCCTAGTATTTTATAAAAATATCAGCTGGTCATAAATACCCTTTAATCAAAAAGTCAATTTTGGACCCCCTTTTACTTAGTGTATAGGTGGACCCCGAACCCCCTAAAACTCACTAATGTAATTTAAACTTTAAATATTATTACCCTAAGAACTAAAACTGATCCACACATTAAATCAACTAAGATGGAACTCAATTCGCTAATATTTGGACTTTAAATAAAATTCCCTTTTCAGACCTACAACCAACCTGGACAGTAGGCAATTGTAACTAATTACCCAGCTTAGGATCTACCTCAGCCACACAGCTTTTCACACACATCTAGATTGTTTGCTAGGGCACCACTTCTAGACTTAGGCTAGGCCGGTGTTTACTTTTCTGTTGTGTGCCGAGATTTCTGAGATTTCACTGCATGTTGTGATTGAGATGATGCTGGTATGTTTGTTTACTTTTACTGCACTCTGGGAATCGATGTGATTGCACGATAGACTACCCATATGTTAGGATCGAGGTTGATACTAATGATGTTTTCTGCAGGTGGCCATGCTCATGCAGCGCTAAATATAAGGGGGGCAATAATCATAATTTAAAAATTGATGCTGTTTTATGCAGGTGCTTCAGAAATTGCTCAGCCCCCCTAAATAAATGAGGGCTAAAATAATAAATCGTTATAAATTGCTACAGGTGTTCCAAAGCTTGCTTAGCCCTCAAAATAATTAAGAGCATGGCCAGTGTGGCTGTGATGAGTATTTTATTTTCCCTATAATTGCTTGTGATATATTAAACTGCTTGGGATGATTTTTTTTTTAGGATAACCTTGCAGGAGCGTCTAGAATTTACTGCTTTCATTTAATGTAATTGATTGTAATATTGGTCAAGAGTTGTGAAAGTTCATTTTGAGTGGGGATATAAGGATCCAAAGGTTGGATCCCCAGAGAGAAAAGGACACCCAATATGAGGATAGTCCTTTTTTATTTGGGGAATCCAAATTTGGATCATTCTACTACCCGAGGAGTCCAAGGAGGCTGAGATCCAAGGAGCCCAAGGAAGCTGAGGTCCAAGGAGTCCAAGGGAGCTCAGATCCGAGGAGTCTAAGAAAGAGAAGATCAAGAAGATGAAGACCAAGTGTATCCCACTCAAAATAACTTGCGTCAGTCTTAGGACTAGAAATCCGGGTTGTTGGCAGTGGTGCCCGGCCACTTTAATTTTCTGCAGACCCTGGGTTGTAATTAAGGGCAGTTGGCCTATGGACATTTATTAATTTGTTTGGATAATTTTGATGTGTTTTATGATTGTGTGCCTCTAGGATTGTTTGCTTTTCTTAGTTTCTTGGCATTTTGCATGTCGCTTTTGTTTTAGCCTGGATTTCGTTAGGCTCTTTAAGGACTAAAACTTTTCTACTCACAACTAACATTCAAACTTTAAGATTTAAATAATATAGAAACTTAACGACCTAGGGAATTGCCGGAATCGTCCGGGGTCGCATGCATGTTAATGCATTTCTCTTTCCTTCTATAAGACACTTCCCCGCCTGCGGGTAGAGTCCGGATAATCTGACCTATGAGGATGAGGTGCCGGACCTGGGGAAGCCCAGTCTAATTCTAAAAATTATTTTATAAGCCTTTTTAAAGTTCTGTGCATACCTGATTTGGATACTTTGACTAGCATGCATTGCATTAGAAACTAACTAAATCAAAATTTTAATTGCATTAGTCATAGGAGCATTCACCCAACATCAGTCCGGGGCCAATTAGGAAATCCTCTAGATGTCGGCCCTACTTCCGAGAACTATAACATATCCACCCATCTTCCATTAAATGACTGGACAGCATGGTTTTGAAACGACTAGGTGGTTAGCTGGCTCCCCCTTCCAGGCCGGGGTAAGTCCAGATTTTGCATTGCATTAGTTTGGACACGGGTGTTAGTGTTACGTAGAACACTAAACCCATTAGATTTAGGATTCAAGGCTACTATTGTTTCGTAGTACGCCTCATCAGTAGGTAGGTCTTCTGTCTTCCAGAGACCCTAAACCCTACATATCCGCGTCACACGGATGACGCCACCTCCATCCTTCCCTCCTGCATGTTTCGAGTGCATGATTTATTTATTTTTCTCCAGTTTCTGCTCACTACCTTAGTCCCTCCGAATGCTGATGTGAGCCGTGCATGTTGACTAAGCCTAGTTGAACCTCTCTTTCCCTTCGAGTAGGACTTCCTAGTCTTCCCCTTATGTGCCAATCCCAATTCAGAAAGTATAATATAGAATCCTTAATCGAGAGTATTCTCAGGCTCCGGCTTGAGATGTAATTAACCACGGGGGCTTGCGCCCGTGGGAAACCGAATCCCACTCTCAAATAAACCCCATTCGAGCTAATGTATCGGGTGGGGGAAACCCGTTGTGATTAGATCGTACATATTGTTATCCATCGGGGTGTGTTGGTGAGAGCCACTATCCTCAATGGTTAATCGTATGCATGATCGAATCTGCCCTTCCATTGGCCAGATACTGTCTCCCCTCGCGGGGCGATGGTTTCTGTAGTCCTTTCGGAGGTCCACAGGTTTCTGGCGACCACGGTGGGACGGGTTTCTCTCTCCATCTTTGGATTCTATATTACTCTTTCTTGTGTGTACTCCGGGATTGGTACTTCTTAGAGTAGGTCCGTCCCACTCTTAGTTAGGGTCCTTCCTTAGTTAGGATCGTTCTTCTTTTTCTTAGTTAGAGTTCCCCCCTAGCTAGGATTCTTTCTTTCCGTTCTTCTTAGTTAGGGTTCCCCCCCTGGCTAAGCTTTCTTCCTTCGGACTTTCTAGGTCATTCCGTCCCTTATCTATCATTCCTCTTCTCATTATTTTTACTAATCATTTGAAATTTCTTTTCTTCTTCTTGGCAGATATTGCCATGGCTTCCTTCGTGCCTTCTGTTACTTTCAGTTTTGGTTCTGACGCGCGGGTGACACTTCCTGAGTCCCTGCTAGCCAGTCCTCCCGCTGGAGGAATCACTTTTGGTTCCTTCACCGACTCAGCCTTCGTCACTCTTGGCGGGCCGACCCCTGCTGAGGCTGCTGCCTACTCTCCTCCCCAGAGGAGAGCTCGCGCAGCCATGCGACCTTTTGGACGTCCAGTTGCTCGACGGACAGCCCGGGCACCTGCTCGTCTTACTCCTGTTTGTGTGCAGCCGGCACACCCTGTGGTTAGGCAGCCAGTGCCTAGACCACTCCCAGTTCAGCCCACTCATCCAGTGGTTAGGCGACCAGTGCCTACCGCACCTGTTGTTCAGACTGCCCCGGCCCCTCAGCGCCGGCAGGCAGTAGTTACCCCTGTTGTTACTCCGGCAGAGGCAGCTCGTGTTCGGGTTCCCCCTCCTTCTTCCTCCAGGAAGAGGGGTGCCCAGACCGAGGCTCCTTCGCCTTCCTCCCGTCGGGTTTCAGCTTTCGCTCGACTGTCTCACCCAGGGACCCTTGGGCAGACCCCGACACTTCCTGTAGTCCCTGTTCCCCCTATCACTCAGGCAGTGAGTTCAGATGTTACTTCGTCTTCCACCTCCGACCTTAGGAGACTGTAGAGCAAGTTTATGAAGGTGGTGCCTACCTACTCGTTGATGCCAATGGTGTTCACCATATGCCTGTCATCAACGGGCAGTACCTGAAAAAGTACTATGCCTGAGTTCACTCTTCGAAAGGGGGGTCTCCCTACCGCCTGTAAATACTCCCCTATATATGTCCCCCCTTTGGAGGGGCTTCTTCACTTTTCGACAGTCTGTGTGGCCACAACAATTTGTCCTCTACCACACGATATTTGTTACGAGAAGTATGAGGCTATCCTTAGGGGTGATGAGGTGAGATGATATGGTTCGTACACTGACATAAAACTCCAGTCTCTATCATCTCCCTTGTCTGGACTCTTCTAGGCCAGACTTTGACCCATATCAGTCCAAATACGAATTCAAGTTCTATTTTCAATAGTGGGATCTTTAAATGCAATGTGCAAAGTTTCTAGAAGAAAGATTAATCTGAGAAAAGTCTGCGAGCTTAAAACACGAAGTGGACTTTTTTTAGAGAATTTTTCCTTAGAAAGTACAGAATTTATTTCTCCTAATGAAAGATATACCCCTGTCTTCTTTAGAAAAATGAAGTAATTAGTGGTTGACTCCTCTAAGCGCTTGAAGGACGATTATAATGATTCAAAAAAAATGTATGCCTTCTCTCTCATCCCTCGCTTGGGATGATTTCCTATTTTGAACTAAAATCTATATCAAATTGAAATTAGATTTAGAGACGCGTATTCTCCCAATCATCTTGCAGTTTTCTATCTCATAGGTGTCTTTCGCAGGCTGATGAATCTACCTCATAATTTTCTTATTCAAGTCGTTCACCCTTATCATAGGATTGGGTTTGCTTTGTGGATTTTTTCTTCCTTGCACAAGAGAGTGAGTTTTTCTTCTCTTATGTTTGGAGGATAATCTTACAACTGAGAAAGTTTTCTTTTAGGGATTTGGAAAGGGAGCCAGTTACAAAATAAAAGATACACAAAGTGTATCAAAAGTGAAAAGATGCGCAGTGCGCCAAAAATCAAAGATACACAAAGTGTATCAAAAGTGGAAAGTTGCGCAAAATACGCCATAAAGTCAAGGATACACAAAGTGTATCAAGTAATTAAAAGATGCGCAGTGCGCCAAATCAAGTTGAGGGGCTCAAAATGAGCCCAAAGTGGATAAGTAAATGGCTTCCCTTTCTTGTAAACCTCTAAGGCTCAGAAAATCCATACCCCTTGATATTTGTGATACTTGAGTTTGAAAATCATGATTTTGGATTCATCATCGTGCAAGGATGTTCTATTAGATATAAAAATATTCTCATGCGAGAAGATTGAGAAGATTCAGTTTCTCTCTCTAATTTATACCCTTTTGAATTAGATATTTATTCAAAATATGTAAGGGAGAAAACCCGGCTTAGCTTGTAGGGGGCTTAAGCTGGGTTGGCAAAATTTAAATCCCTAACCTTCTCGGGTTTAAACGGAGTCAACCTATATTGCTGAGCTTTCGGAACTTTTTTTTTTAAGGGTTCAAGATGATTCAGAGGTTAATTTTTCATTTCTAAAAATAATCCTTTCACTCTCTGATGAAATTTTCACTCTTTAGAAAATGTGTGAATCAGACTTCTCTCAGATTGATTGGTAAGGGCTTAAACACCTCTTAGTGGTCCCACTATTGAGTTTGTTTAAATGCTTGCCATATTCTTTTAAAAATTCATGCACAAAAAAAAAAAAAAATATTTTGACCCCACCATCTGGTTATAAACCATTCTTAAGGACTGGTAAGAGTCTCGCATTTATTTTATCTTCCTCTTCTGAGTTCTGGTAATTTGGGAGTTTCCCCCTCTCTGTTCCCAGTTTCACTTGGTGCTCCCAAGTGTGGTCTGGAATATCAAAACCAATTCAAACTTCTTTTGTACTGGGTCCATACCAACCTATGCTAGCTAGGGAGGGTAATGTTGATCCACTATCCTAATCTAAATTTCATTCACATATCAATTGTGTTATGATTGTGCCCCCAGTTTTATTCATGTGGCGGATGTGGCCTGGGTTATCAAAGCCAATCCTATCTCCCTCTTTGAGTTCCAATCATTAGAGGATGTCTCATACCAGGAGTAACACACGGATATGGTAAACGTTCCCTCTACCGGATGTTATCTTCGACAATACGAGACATGTTTAGTCTATGATTGTGAACATATAAAAAATGCACCTATACAATAAAAGAGGGAAGCTCTCAGCAGAGCAAAACTGGTTGCCCTTGTCACAGGTGGAACCCGGAAAACTGGTTGATGTTAGAAGCCCTAGTATTGAACTTCTCATAGTGAACAACAGATCTGTTCATATTTCGGCCGGAAGAATTAGCAGTGATTTATTTTGATCTAGGCTTAAGAACCTCCTTTTTGGCTAGAGGGGTTGCAGTAGGTGCAACCGATAATCTTGAAAATATAGAAGGTCTGGGTGCAACAGCATTCTCAATCATCATCTCCCTGGTTGGTGCAGTTTCACCAGGAAGGAACTTGAATACTTTGGAAACAGTTCCGAATTGTAGTGTGGCACCAGATCTACCAGTATCTATCACGGTCTGGGGGAATTGGACGCGCGATCCCTCCCCGAGCTTGATAGTCATCATATTTTTAACAGGCGACATTTCAGTAACCTGTGATAGAACTTGCAGGGATTAGAGTCAACCTGACTTCTGTTGCACAAGAAAATATGACTTTATGAAAAAGCATATATATATATGTATATATTTTATCCAAAGATGGAGAGAGAAGTAATCCCCAGCGGAGTCGCCAGAAATCTGTTCGCTCCAGAAAAATCTTTTAAATTTCTCACGAACATAGGGTTCCCTTTAGTTTTTCCGGAGGTAGATTGAGTTTAATATTTAACCAGATTTCCCCTGAGGATAGTATCAGGGTTTATTTAGATCTAGGTTCTACTTCCTATGAGCGCAAGCCCTCATAGTTAATTACCCCTCCTAACGCATTAGAAGAGCACTCTCGATTAAGGATGAAATACACTTAGCTTCTTATAAGGAATGTGGGAATGTGCAACAGAGTTTTAGAGTTTTAAATTTAGTTATGGGGAGATGAAGGTACACCCGATCAAGATCCCATGGTTCCGTCGTCCCGGGTATACCGTCGGTTCAATCTACCAACACTAACAACCATGGGTTGTAGTGTCCAGGGAATCTGATTAGCAGCCATGGGTTGCCTCCTCTTAGGGATCCCGAATAGACTGAAGTGGAGATGTGTGGATTTTAGTTTAGTTTAGTTTGGGTTGGGGCTTATAACTTCCTTAGAAGTTGCCCGTTAGTTTGTTTAGTTTGGGGCTTACATCTTCCTTAGAAGTAGCCTAGATGGTGGGGCTTACGACCTAACCCTATAAGCTAGGTGGCCCGTATAGTGGGTCTTACAACCTAGCCCTTATAGACTAGGATGCCCGTATGGTTTTGAGTTTTAGATCTAGGGTCGTTCACTTAGAAGTTCCCTAACATATGGGTCTTACTGCTTCGCTTAGAAGTAGCCCAGATGGTGGGTCTTACAACTTAGTCTTATAGGCTAAGATGCCCATATGGTTTTGGTTTGGTAGGACTTATTGCTTCCTTAAAAGTTGCCTGTTGGTTTGTAGTCATTTGCTAGTTTTGACACTAGACGGTGGTTTTGACACTTACTTGCCAGTGGTTGTTTTCCTACCCTAGCTTTCAGTAGTGTGTTTGTTGTTTGTTCTTGTGCTCATACTTGTTTTCTAGTACTTTGTTTTGCCTGAGCAGTTAGTTTACTACTTTAAGCATTAATTTTATTTACAATTATGCTGACTTGCGTCTGTTTGTTTGCAGGTGTTCGTAGCCATCATATTAAAGAGCTCTCATGTAGCTATAGGAGCTATTATTGAGAGTATGAGAGTGTTTGAGCTTATTTGAGTTTACTTGTTGGAGAGCTGCCATTTGTTGGAGTGTTCTTAGAGAGTTACTGAAGAATTATTGGAGATCTTTCGGATAACTACTCCATAGATTGTACTTAGGTTGATTATTGGAGAATAATTTATTTTCTGCATTTATTTGATTTTAATTGCATTATTTAAATTGATTAATCGAGTTTTGATTTTAATTAAAATTAAATTTGTTAATTTGCTTAGCTCTCTTGGTAAAGAGTGTATTTTAAAGTTATTCAATTAATTTTAATTGAAGTTTAATTTAAATCTTAAATGTTAGTGTATTTTAAAACTATTAATTATTTAAAATAATTTGATCATTAAATTAATTCAAGTTTTAATTTTAAGTGTATTTTCAAATTTCTCAATTTAGTTGTATTATTAGTTAAATTTAATTGCCCATTTATTTAAAAGTTCTTAAATTAAGTGTTTGTAGTGGTTAAAAGATTTTTGTTTTGATATGAATCAATTTAGTTACAGGTTTTAAAGTTTTCGCTTTATTTTAATTAGATTAAATTAAAGCTTATTACTCGCTTCTATTAGTTCATTAATTTTAAACATTAATCCAATTAAAAACACTTAATTTCTTTTTAGTTAAATTCAAGTTTGAGTTTGTAAATATTTGAATTATTAAGGATTTGATTTTTTTTTTAGTCAAGTTAAATTAATTATTTAAATTGAATCAGAGTTAAATTTTAGCTTAGATTGATTTTTTTTTTATTTGATTTAATTATTTAAATTCAAAGTGATTAGCTCAATTGTTTATGTTGAAACAGATTTGATTAAAAAAAATGGATCTTCCTAATTAATTTTCTCTAGTTAATATATATATTTTTTTATCATTGTTTAATTATTTTGAATTTATTATTCAATTAATTATTATATGAAACATGTTTAATTGAATTATTAGTTAAAAGTTTTAATCCAAATTATAATGTTTGGTTAGAAATTGTTCTCCAAAAATTTGTCTAAGTCATGAAATTTTTGGACAAATTTCGGCAGCCTCCCGGCGTCCCCTCCCCGGCGCCGGGAGGTAAGGAGGGCATTTGCCCTTTTGGCTCGACTCGACCGGATCAAATCGACGGCGAGGAGTATGGGTCTTCAAGTCTTTAATCCCTCGGTCGGATTAGCTCGACGACCGAGGGCTTTGGGTCTTCAAGTCTTCCATTTGCTGATTTGCGATGCTTCATGTTTTTTTTTTATAATAATAATAATAATAATAATAATAATTAAATTTTTGTTTAATCAATTATTATTATGAATAATAAATCCATGTGAATATAATAAACTATTTGTTAATAATGCTCTTATTAACAAATAATTAAGTATCACTCTTCTCCCTTTGCCTTTACTGTTCTGTTCAACGGCTCAAAGAAAGAGGCCATGGAAATCGGCTAACATGCAGGAAAGAGAAACGGCTAAATTAAAAGTAGCTACTAGGCTCTTTATTTTACACAGAATGAAGCTTTCTCTTTGCAAGAACCAGAGAAGAAGATTGGCACGCGGACGTGGGCTTTCTTGCTTGTGAGGCTCGGTTCGACAGGTTGCCGGCGGAAGCTGACGGGTCTTGGTTTTGCAATTTGTGTAGGTGGCTTGGTGCCGTCGGGGTTGGTGGTTGGCCGTCGGACTGGGCTTACGAGTTCGTAGGCGGAGGTGGGCTTCGCCGGTGAGGGTCGGTCTGTTCTCGTGTGAGCCAAGGTCGTCGGCGACGGACAGAAAGGGGCGGTGCGGCTCGTTCGTCCGAGACTAAGAGCCAGAAAATTCCGAACTTGCCTCTCTTTTTTTTTTCTAGTAAGCCACCTTCCCCGATTGATTTTTCTATCCCTTTATGTAAAATGCGGCAGTTATTTTGAGAACGTGGGAAGGCCGTGGTCTTCGTGGTTTCAGTTTCACCCACGTACTTGAGTTTCTTTTTTTTTCTTTCGCCATCAGAGTATGCATATTATTTTAATTTCCACCAGCATTTTATCCTGGCAATAAGGCTTCAGAACTTGGTATTATATAAATTCCATATGCCTCAAAATTTTTTTGTTTCTTTAGTTTTGCAAGTTAACTGTAACTTTGTTAGAAATAAAATCAGGCATTTTTGGCAATATTCATTATGAAATAATTTGGGGAAATCAAATCATCTAATTAATTGCTCATATTTAGCATATCATGGATGCGTATTAATTCCCATCCTCTTTGCAAGCTCCAAAATACATAAATATCAACCTTCTTTTTACCATTTCCTTTGACCGGCAACACAAAGGTATGTTCATAAAAATTATTGAATTATTGGTGATAATAAAATCATGCATCATAATAAGTTCTAGAATTGTTATTGACACAGAATTGTGTATAACATCATCCTTGGTAATGACGCAATAAAAATAATATATGACAGCACATGTACATAAGCAATTGAAAACATCTCATCAGTGAATGGATTAACTTCCAACTAAGCAATAGATGAGTGTTTAAGCTTCTTATCAAAATTTAGCAATCCAAGAATTTTCAGGTCTCCATTTTTTTTTTACTTAGCATTCTTTGCTAGGAAGAGATCCATAAGAGTATCTTGATAAAACTCAACCATGTAAATCAGAATCAATTTGTCACACATTGGTTTCTTTAGCAATAAACAAATTTCTGGTGCTCCCTTTATTTTCATAGAGAATATTATAAGAGTGTCCTGAAGGAATTGTAGGAATTCTACAACAGTCTATTTCATGTGCATTGCTCACCAACAATGCTAATTTTCGATTATTTCATTTGATAGTAAAAATTACTTTCTCGCCATAAGATGCTAATTTGCCATCTAGCCATGATGAATATGTGTAACTGAATAACGTAGCCAATAACTGCTATTTTGTGGTATATTTTATTTACTAATATATGATTTGCTACATATATTTTATTCATTTATTCAAACAATTCCCCACCACCACCTTTACTCTGGATGTTCTGTAAAAGACTACGCAGACTCCAATTTCGTGGCTTATTTACTTTTGTTGAGGTCAGGCAGAAGTATTGAGTCACCCCTATCCGCTGTTCCGAAAGGAGCAGGAGGAGATGGGATCCTTTCACCTTCTATTCTGCTGTTTGAAATGAACAGTCAGGTAGTTTGTTTTACTTACCGGTCGAGAGAGCCCGACAGAGTCCCTGGGAGGCATTCCTCACCACCCCTTTACTCTGGATGTTCTGTAAAAGACTACGCAGACTCCAATTTCGTGGCTTATTTACTTTTGCTGAGGTCAGGCAGAAGTATTGAGTCACCCCTATCCGCTGTTCCGAAAGGAGCAGGAGGAGACGGGATCCTTTCACCTTCTATTCTGCTGTTTGAAATGAACAGTCAGGTAGTTGGTTTTACTTACCGGTTGAGAGAGCCCGACAGAGTCCCTGGGAGGCATTCCTCACCACCCCTTTACTCTGGATGTTCTGTAAAAGACTACGCAGACTCCAATTTCGTGACTTATTTACTTGTGTTGAGGTCAGATAGAAGTATTGAGTCACCCCTATCCGCTGTTCCGAAAGGAGCAGGAGGAGACGGGATCCTTTAACCTTCTATCCTACTGTTTGAAATGAACAGTCAGGTAGTTGGTTTTACTTACCGGTTGAGAGAGCCCGACAGAGTCCCTGGGAGGCATTCCTCACCACTACTTCTTCCTTGATTGTTTTGCTCTGACCAAGCAGACATCAGACTTTACTTGGTCGAGTGAGCCTGACAGTGTCCCTGGAAGGCATACCTCACCACTCTTTCACCTTCTATCTTGTTGTTTCGATACGGTCAGATGGATAGTTGGTTTGCTTTACTACCTTACCTCTTTTGGTCTCCCCCTCAGCTCTGCCCTTGCTACAGGGCAAGGTGAGGAGGGGATTCCCTTTTACTCTGTCACCTTTTTGTGACCTGTTACTATTTTGCTTCCCACTTTCTCCTCGGCTCTGCCCTTGCTGTAAGGCAAGGCCAGGAGAAGATTCCCCTTTGCTTTCTCTCACCACTTTTGGTGCTCCTTTTCTTGGGCCATTACTCTACTTCTTTCATTACATTCGGTCAACGCCAACACGAGCGGTTCACTAGTTTGTTCGCCACTCCTGTTGGGGGTCCGTTTGTTGACCCTGTTTCTCCCTAGACCTAGGTCAAAGGGTTGACCTGGTCAAATTTGACCAGGCTAGACCCTGGAACCCAACCCAGTGGGTCCAGGGAGTCAAGCCAGGTCTGCTGAGCCCAGACCCAGGCCCTGGGCCAACCTGGTTGACCAGGTCAACCCAGGTTGACCCAATAGGCCCTGATAGGTTTAAATCAAGTCCTGGTCAGTTCAAACCCAATCCTAACTCAACCCCTCACTTCCTTGGGTCTAATTGACTGGGTTGACCAAGTCAACCCATGACTTGGTCAACCCAAGTCTTAGTGGGTTGAATTTGACCCATTATGACCCATTAAGACCTATCAAAGCCATTTAAACCCTTTCCTAATACTCCAGAGCTCAAACCACGGCCCACTTGATTAGTTTTCCCTCCTAATCAATCCCTAATTCGATCCTAGCCGTCCAACTTAGGATAAATTCGTTGCCACATTTTTTTATTTTTTTCTTATATTATGGCATATATCCATTTTCTTCTTTCCTCAGGTTATGGATTTCAATTGGGTCAGACCTCGCTCGATGCCTAATACAGAGCCTTCTGAGGACCGTATTTGACAAGAGATTGATAAATTCGATCCTTCCCATTCCGCCTCTATTCGAGACCGATTGTCATGGCATCAGGAGATGCTAATGGAGAGAGATATATATGCCAGGATATTTATCCGCTCCCCTCGGCTACCTGCCTTTGAGTCTGAGCTTCCCACAGGACATGATCCTACAGATTGGGTGATCACCCTTAGGCTTCATCACGGTGAGGGCAGCTCTCTAGCTCGGATAGTTGAGGGCCTTAGTTATGGAGCTCAGGATGTGTTACAGCCTGCTGCAGATCTTGCAGAGCAGACCGGTACCATCAGACTTTTGAGTTACAGCTTATCTCGTCATGAGATTGAAGAGCAGCAGTATGATTCGATATTTGGGATGCCTTTTAGTATGCTACAGGGCTATATTTGTTGGGCTCGATACGTCTTGAGAGCTCACCGGAGGGTACTTCAACAGGCAGGCATTTACAAAGCCATTTATGCCTCATTGTTTGATTACAGTCGACTTTCGTACTCCTTGCTCCAAGCACTAGTGGAGCACTGGGATAGCCTCACAAACACTTGCTGGATTGGGCCAAACGAGATGACGATTACCCTTTGGGATTTGCAGCTGATTTCCGGCCTGCCTACTTTAGGCATTCCTTACGAGGAGTGCATTCCTCCAGATTATGACTTATTCAGGCGTCGGTCAGCTGGTCACCCGAGGCAGGGGGAGTTTGTTTACTCAGATGGTCTTTACCAGAGTTTGGACCATTACTGTCGCCTTCGGAGACAGAGAGGTCGCTACCGTGGGGCTGCAGTTCCCTTGGATACTTGGACTAAGAGTTTGTTGATCCCAGAGGCTTATGTATTATTGGTTGCTCAGCCTCATGATCCCTTTGGCATGGATCTTCAGTATAACGAGCAGTCTTCAGCTGAGTTTTTTGAGCCTGGTTTAGTAGAAGGAGTTCGGCCAGTTACCGATAAGGGGATTTCAGAGGAGACTTCTTTGGTAGCTTTTATAGCCACATGGCTATGTTACTTTGTCCTTCCAGACCAGAGTAGAGTTCTCCGCCCTAGTACCTTTTTGATGGCTAGTGTGATTGCCACTGGAAGACGGATTTCATTAGTTCCAGCAGTACTAGCACGGATCTACAGAGGATTGGGTCAGATTACAGCCTCCTACGGTCGACGTCAGCGTACTATTGAGGTGCCGTGGCATTATATCCACGGATGGGTTCATATGCACGTTACAGGTGCTTTCAGCTGCGCAGAGCCTCCAGATCACTATAGAGATCATTTCTTCCCTACTCTACTTCAGCTAGCCAGGGCTACTTCAGCCACTGACAGGGCCCAGATTAGATTATTCATGTTCTCGCCTCTGCATGTAGCTGACCGTTTCAGATTGGTGTATAGATCCCCTATTGGGGATTTACCGCCTCAGAGCTTTGGAGTCTCACTTGCCGATACTCAGACTGATAGGAGAGGACCTACTCTACTTTCTCGAGGGGGCTACTCGTCCATTGCTTCATATTTTATCAGTATGAGACCAGGCTGGCTTTGCTACAGACGAAATGATACTGTATTTTTGGAGGGGTATAATCCCAACAGGGCAGCACGACAGTTTAGGTTTGTACAGGCTACACCTTTAGACGGACTTCCAGTTCTTCCTGGAGTGCCAGATGTTCGACACTTCAGCTCTCTTCCATCTTCCAGTCGCCTCGAGGTGGCGGCCATGACTTGGGCTCTCCTTCTTCGACTTGGGACAGGGTCCCATTTCTTGATAGCACATGCAGATTCCACTACAGGGATTTCACACCTACGGCTATCTTGGATCCGCCATACATTTTCCTCCTTCTTTGAGTTAGGCATCCATAGATATAGTAGGAGGATCAGGGGCACTGGACGACTGAGGCATTCGTCAGGGCTGAGGGATTACGCCCCCGCACACACAGAGTCTTATAGAGCTCCAGATAGAAGGCGGAAGAGGAGCCCCGAGCCTACTGATAGGCATGACTGCCCTGGTACGTCTATTAGTATTATTATTATTTTATTTATTATATTTATATCCTCTCATACACATATATATATAATGGAATTGTAATGTTTGCAGTCCCCTCACATGGGCATAGGTCGACTTCTCCTTCTCTCGAGCGGGGTCGACCCAGGAGCAGGACTTCGTACGAGCAGATAGGTTATATATTTATTTCATTTGAGTGTTATATATTAAATTTGAATATCATATTTTAACATATTTCCTTTGCTTGGCTTTATTTCACTCAGGTGGCAGGCTTTCTCCTGAGTTACAGCCTAACAGATTTACACCTGTTCCACCAGCACGTTACACCAATTTGAGTCAGGCACTCGGTATAGGTAGTTCTTCACATCACCCTTTATCGGGTGACCTGGATGTAGAAGACCACTCAGGCACTGAGTTTCTACCTGCTGCTACCACTGCCTCTGGTGATGTTAAAGGTAAATGTTTCTTATATGCCTATTTTATTCAGTAGCATTTATTTATTATTTTCTCTCTTTTCACCCCCCTTCCATATATATTTATAGGTGACCGACCAGCAACTTCTATGGATCACACTGCCGGTGATCCTAGCGGGCTTCTTGCAGAGTTGGTTGTTTTGTCTCCTGCTCTTTCAGATTCCACTTGGGTGATTGTCGGTGACTCATCAGGAGGACTTTCACCCGATGTTCAGCTTACTCACAGTGACTCTACTCAGCTACTTCTGGAGAGTGATGCTAATGACACTGCAACGGAGGTGGTTACTTATCTCTCCTTGACTCAGGTGGTCCCTAGCTGTTCTTCAGAGGGATCCACACCAGGTTTTACTTCTCACCCAGGTGACCACCGACATACAGCTTTTACAGAGGACTTCCACCTTTCAGGTATTATTTTATTTTCATTAGCATTTGTTATTACATCATATATTCAAATGTATATATATATTCTTAATGATAGCTCTTCCACTTCATGTTCTAGGTTTGGAGCTTTCATATTTTGTGTCAAGATCAGTGTTTCGGGCCCGTCGCTCCTTCAGTTGGCGGTGGTCGAGGGGAGTGCAGTATGCTGTTACTGCACTACGAACTTTACTACAGCGAGTAGACCTCGACGCTTTAGCAGACTTGTACAGCTTTCACACTAAGGCTTGCTTACTTTTGGACTTTGCTGCCTCCTGCGGCCTTCGAGATAGCCTCTTGCAGATGTGGGAGCTTTCCTACCGCACTGTTGAGTTTGGGATGTTTCAGCTAGACTACACTTCTCAGCAGTTGTCTTACATGATTCTAGCTGACTTAGAGGCTGAGGCCAGAGCTACTTGGGACAGAATGAGGAGAGATCACCTTGATCTAGATTTTGGATTACAGGCTTTGCACCACTGTCAGCAGGACATTTCTAGGGAGCAGACTGTGCTTCAGAGCATAGAAGTTGAGCTTAGAGTTTTGAGACTGAGGGCGAGATTTCTTCTGGCGAGACGTCAGGAGATTAGAGGAGCAGCTGCTCACACTGAGGAACACTTTTCTTGGATGGCTGCCGAGGTCGAACATTTGGAGCATAGGTTGTCCTTTTCCACTGAGGAGTTCGACTCGGCACACCGTCGACTGGAGTTTGCACAGGAGCAGCGAGCGATGTTACAAGATCGTTTGGCCAGAGTTAGACGACAGATCAGTAGTATTCAGTTCAGACTTTGACAGCCTTCCTACCACCTCTCTGGTACGTATGCATGTATTTATTTATAATTATGTATTAAATTTTTAGACTTTTATTTTTTCTTAGTAGCTCTATCCTTAGGTTTATGAGCATAAAAATCTTATAAGTTTGACCCTTAGGTTTGTGAACGAATTGATCTTAGCTCGACCTTTAGGTTTGTGAGCGTAAAAGATTTGAAGGTTCGGCCCTTAGGCTTATTAAACCAATGAATTTTAGCTCGACCCTTAGGCTTGTGAGCATAAAATTTTAGCAATTAACTATAATGATAAATCATTAAGTCAATATGTCGTTTCATGATTCCTTTACGTTATTTAATAAAGGGATATTTTTATAAAAATTACCTTCTGTCTTTGCAGGAGGGTATAAAAGATACCTCCTGCCTTTCAGGAAGATATATATAAATTACCTCATGAATTTCAAGAGAGTGTATGTCAAGCGACCCCTACATTGTTAGGGGCCATGTAAATTTATATCCTATATTACAGGAATATATGGGGGTCATCTCCTATTGTTATAGGAGAAATTAAATATTATCTCCTGCCTTTCAGGAGGATATATAAATTGCCTCCTGTATTACAGGAGGAATTATGAATTTATATCCTGCGTGACAGGAATATGCATAAATCATCTCCTATTATTATAAGAGAGATTAAATATCACTCCCTATTTTATAGGGAGATATATAAAAATTGCCTCCTGTATTACAGGAGAAATTTTCATCATAACATCTTGTCAATTGGGAGGTTATGTGTAATATTTCTTTAGATATTGGTCATTAATTGGTGGCATAGGCCTTTGACCAAAAATATCTATAAGTTGATAGGCTCCTCCTTCATATACCTTTTCGATAATGAAGGGACCCTCCCATACCGGGTCAAACTTACCACCAATGCGACGGTGGGGAATTATAGGCCTTTTACGAACTAGTACAAGTTCTCCTTCTTTAAAGCTCCTAGGACGGACCATTCGATCGTGAGCCCTAGTCATTCGTGCTTTATAAATTTCTAGATTTTGTTGGGCCTGAAGCCTAGTTTCATCTAGAGCTTCAAGTTCTTCTAATCGTAGAAGATTATTTTCTTCTTGGGTCAATTTGTATTGCATAGCAATACGCAGTGACGGTAATTCTACCTCAAGAGGTAGTATCGCCTCTGTTCCGAAGACCAAGGAATATGGAGTAGCTTGTGTCGCAGTCTTGTAGGTTGTGCGATATGCCCATAAGGCTTCTGTTAGTTTATCGTGCCATTCTCTCTTATTTTTAGAGAGAATTTTCTTGAGCAATTTAACCAAAGTCTTATTAAATGCTTCGGCCAAACCATTAGCTCTCGGGTTATATATCGATGAATAACGCCAGTCTATTTTATGGCGTTCAATAAATCGATAAATTTTGGTACTTTTAAAGGCAGTACCATTGTCCGATATGATTCGACGTGGTACACCAAAATGATAGACAATGTTATCTCGAAAAAATTTCATTACATTGTCCGCTTTAACTTCTCTTAAGGGAATTGCTTCAGCCCATTTTGAGAAGTAATCTGTGGCAGCAAGGATGAACCGATGTCCTGAAGAAGAGGGTGGCTCTATAGGACCAATTATATCAGTACCCCAACTTTCAAATGGCCACGATGCTACTGTAGGATGTAGTGGGTTAGGTGGCCGATGTATAACATCGGAATGCACCTGACATTGATGGCATTTCTTAGCATAGTTAAGACAATCCTTGACCATGCTAGGCCAATAATATCCCATGCGTTTGATTTTAATTTTCATTTTTGATCCGGACTGGTGTGCACCACACAATCCTTCATGGACTTCAATTATGACTTTTTGGGATTCATCAGGTCCCAAACATCGTAGCCACATTTGGTCAAATGATCTACGATATAGTGTGTCATTTACGTAAGCATATCTTAACGCTCTCTTGGATATTTGCGAGGCAGTAGATTTATCCTCCGGTAATCTACCCTCTTTAAAATAGGTAAGAAATGGTTCCCTCCAATCATTCTCATCCGATATATACAGGCTCTCAGGTGTTTCTTTTCCTTCGTTGTCTTGTAAGGAGGCCGGAGCTAATGCATGTCTATTTTGGATAGTTATAATGATCGGATCCTCTTGAGAATTTGTCATTTCTTTAGCTAACTTTGCCAACGCATCAGCTTTACCATTTTCACCACGTGTAACCCTAGTCAGGGTTACCTCAGGGATTTGCTCTAGGAGTTTCAGAGCATATTCGCGATACGGGATTAGCTCGGGCTTATTGATTTTAAAAGCACCTGCTATTTGCTTAATTATGAGTTGAGAATCTCCATATATATGGAGTTTCTGAATTTGCATATTAATAGCAAGCTCAAGACCCGCAATTAAAGCTTCATATTCAGCTTCATTGTTAGTGCGAGGTTCTATTAAGCTATATGAGTATCGCAGTATACCGCCTTGCGGCGTTATGAATATAACCCCAATGCCCACCTGAACTATTGGGAGTTTAGGCGGTCGGGCTGGTTTTATTGATGAAGCTCCATCAAAATAGAGCTCCCATTCTCGTAGATGTATTCTCTCTTCCACTTCGAGTATTTGCTCGTCTGGCAGCTCGTCATTAAGTGGAGAGCATTCAGATAAAGGATGGGCAGCTAGAAAGTCTGCTAGCGCCTGTCCTTTAATAGCCTTTTGTGGCATATATGTTATATCGAATTGCATTAGTAATACGGTCCATCTAGCTACACGACCTGTCAGAGTGGGTCTAGTCATTAAAAACTTTAATGGATCCACTTTAGATATTAATGTTATCTTATGAGATAACATATAGTGTCGCAATTTTTGCGTAGCAAAAATTAATGCTAAACACTGTTTTTCAATTGGCAAATATTTTGATTCAGCCCCTATTAATCGACGACTAATATAGTAAAGGGCATTTTCTTTGCCATCGATATTATCTTGTGCTAGCAATGCTCCAAGTGATTCCTCCAAGGCTGCTGTATACAAAATTAGGGGTTTACCCGGAATAGGAGCAGCAAGGATTGGAGGATTCATCAGATATTGCTTTATGCTATTAAACGCCTCCTGACAAGCATCGTCCCACACGAAAGGAGTATCTTTCTTCATCAATCGTGCGAAGGGTTGGCATCTACCTGAGAGATTAGATATGAATCTCCGAATATATGCCAATCTTCCTTGTAATGAACGAAGTTGTCTTAGGGTTTTCGGAGGTGGCATTTCCACTATCGCTTGAATTTTATCGGGATCAATTTCTATCCCTCTATGGCGTACAATAAATCCAAGAAATTTTCCGGATGACACACCAAAAGCACATTTAAGCGGATTCATTTTCAAATTAAATTTGCGAATCCTTTCAAATACAATTTTGAGATCATCTACATGCTCAAATTGATCTTTACTTTTTACAACTAAATCATCAACATAACATTCCACATGCTTATGGATAAGATCATCAAAGATGCGGGTCATCGTCCTTTGATAGGTGGCCCCGGCATTCTTCAATCCAAATGGCATAACCTTGTAACAGTATATGCATATAGGAGTTCGAAAGGCAGTATGCTTTTCATCGTCTGGATCCATTTTAATCTGATTATAACCCGACGATCCATCCATAAATGAGAACATATCGTGATTCGACGTATTATCGATCATAAGTTCTGCATTAGGAAGTGGAAAGTCATCCTTTGGACACGCCTTATTTAGGTCCCGATAATCAATACATATACGAATTTGGCCATTTTTCTTCTTGACTGGGACGATATTGGCAATCCAGTCAGCATATTTTTCTTCCCGGATAAAGCCAGCTTCGATGAGCTTTTTAGTTTCAGTGATGACTTGCTCTTCAATCTCAAGTCGCATTCGCCTAGGTGCCTGTTTGATGGGCTGTACTTTGTTGTTGATGGAGAGCTTATGCACTGCCACCTCTGGTGATAAACCAGGCATTTCAGTGTAGTTCCATGCGAAACAATCTTTATACTCAAGAAGTAACATTTTTAGCTCTTCTGCTTTATCGTGCGAAAGATTCGCACTAATAAAGGTTGGCTTTGGCTCTTCTTCTGTACCCAAATTTATCTTTTTGAGTTCATCAACTGTAGCCTGACCACCTTCTTCAAATTCTTTTGGAGCCTCTTTCAGATCTACTATTAGATCTTCAGCTTGATTTTCAGGTTCAGGCGGTCCCTCCTCCTTATCCGTTATGTTGTAGGAGGTTTCGTACGTTAGACGCGGATGTTGGGGGTACTCAAGATAATGGTAGGATGCTGCTCGTATGAGACATGACTGTCGAGTATATCCAAGCCCCCATGTTGTAGACAAACCATTGCCAATAGGCTTTTGTGCATGCTCGTTATGCCAAAGTTCTCTGAAATAACGGGCCCGTTTGTTTGTTTGCACGAAGAAGATATTTTTCTCCATGAGTTTTCTTATAATGGGTGAAGGATATGGAGGAATAATTATCCACATATCTTCGTGATCCCATTCATCTTCGTACTCTATTTCATGAGCAGCATGATGCGGTATCACCTTTGATTCGTAGAAAATGGATCCACGTTCATTGAGACCTCTCTTGGGGGGAACATAGAAAGTTTTTAATATTCCTATGTTCGTGTTTGATGAGGTCGTCAGTGTTTTGGAATGCTCAGCTGGCATATGTACTATTTTGATGATATTTGTAGATATCTGCTCTTCAAATAGCCTTATCATCGAAATTGACATATTTTTTAATTTCTGAGATACAGAACTGGGTCCTGGATCCCCTTCTTCTTGTGATTCCACAGTACTCTTGGGCTGATAAAGGAATTCTTCTTCTTCCTCCATACTTGATTTGCTCGAGCACCGTACTTTATTTGCGTGATTAGCTTTGTAATCAAAAGGGACAGCTGCAAGCTCATTCTTTCTTTTCCCTATGATTAAGGGTTTAAAAGTTGTAGAGATATCATCATCCCCTTCAGTATCACTACCGAGGTGCGGCACCGAGCTGATTTTCTTCACTTTAGTCTTTCCCTTATCTTTGGGCTTTTCTTTATCCGACGTAGCGGCCTGAATTTTTAGAAGAACGTTATCTTTTGGCTTCTGTGCTATAAAATACTTGGCATCATCATAAATTTTGACTTCGTGTACCAAGAACGGTTGCTCATCACCATCAATGCGATGTTCTTCATTATCTCGATTATACTTCATGCATTGATGAAGTGTTGAAGGCACTATGCCATACTCATGGAGCCACGGTCTTCCGAGAAGTGCCTTATATGATGTATTGGAATCTATTACGTGGAATCTTGCCTCTGTATGTAGCTCTCCAAAGCTTAGAGGTAAGACCACGGATCCCAGGGTTCTTTGGCCTTGTTCATTAAATCCTTGTAGGAACACCGTGCTTTTGGTTAGGTATTGAACATCCAGGGCCAATCCTTTGAGCGTTCTGAGGCTCATTAGATTAATAGAGGAACCTGGATCGATCAAAATTCTGTTAATTTCTATATTGTTACTTTCTGCCGTAACATAAAGTGGTCGATTATGATCTGCTGTTCCCAGGAGTAGATCACTATCGCAGAAAGTAACTGTAGCGGTGTTCTGTGTATATAAAGCTTCTTTCAGAGTTTGCTCGGCAAAGAACGCCTCATATTGCTCAGGATTTTGCAAGGCCTTGATGAGTGTGTCCCCAAGGTCCTTGGACATAAGAAGGGCATCGTATATACTCAGCAATGCAGGCAGCTTGCGAAGATGAGACAAGATATTGTAATCCACATTCGTGTTGACCTCTTTAGGCTTTGGTGGATCTTGTGGCATAGCCGCTTGATTGAGCTGGATATTCTTATCCTGCTCTTTTCCCTTTTTATGGGGTGGAGGAAGAATTTGTTTTCCACTTCTCAGCTGAATTTGTGTCACTTCTTCGGACGAATCATCTTCAGCATGGGAGTCTTCCTTATTTGACACTTCTTCAGCTTCTTCAGAATCTGAGCTACTTCCGAGTTTTTGACATTTATTTTTAAGAGTTATTTTACTCTTATTTTTCTTATCTGGAAAACATAGTTCTTCCTTTGAGTCCGTAAATGGCGATGCCGTACGACACGTTTCTTTAGGACCGGCTTTTGAATTGGTCTTTTGAAGACTGAGAGGTCCACCTCGCCCTCTCCCATTTCTTCCACCCCTTTGGCTTATGACTCGACAAGTTTCTCTTGGAATACTCGTCTCTTCTTCAGATTCTGAATCGAGGTGTAAGTTTGTCATGTAATCTTCCAATATGATGGGTCGCCTAGGAGGTTGCTGGTATTCATCGATAGAGTCGATATACCGCTGGATTTCGGTCTTCTGTTTCGATAATCTCTTCTTCTTTCTTCTTTGAGATCTAGATGTAGAAGCCTTTCCCCCTTGGTCCTTGTAATATTTCAAGGGTTTCTTTCTAGTTGATGTAGGATCCTCCTCAATCAACTTCTTCAAGCGGAGGAGTCTTGGATCCACTTCTAGTTCTAAAGCGTTCTTTCGACGAATGCCCTCAATGGCCAAAAGGACCTTCATCATTTGTTTGGATTTTTTCGATATGTAGGTTTCCCAACCTCCTTCATCTTGTTGGGGTTCTTTTCCTATATTTTCCTGATAAGAGCTGGAAGAGATGACATTAGTCTTCTCCTTCTTTGGATTAACCAATACACTATCTGACAGTATAAGCTCACCACTTCGATAGTTCCTTTCTACCCAATCTTTAAATATAAAGCAGTCTTCAATCGGGTGACTAACGATTCGATGGTATGGACAATAATTTGGATCATTAATCATGCCGGCATGTTCTGGTCGGCGAGACTCCAGTAGTTGTAGACCGATCTTGAGAGCATGTCGGAAGATTTTGCCCGTACATTCTCTTTTAAAAGAGTACGGCTTATTGATTTTCTCCTGTAAGGAAGGGACTGCCGGCTTTTCCTTCGTTTGTTTTGTCATCTTAGGCGTAGCCATTTCTCCTTTCTCCTTTTTATCAGGAGGAGAAGTAAACATAGTATTTAATTCATCCCGTTTTGAATCATAAATTCTGGGTTGTTTGCCTTTATTAGCTGGATTGCTGTTGTAGTTGTAGGCGATGCCCCTAGGCTTGGGTAGCCTTTCGAACTTAGCTACACGATCTAATAATTCTTGAAAAGTATTGATCGTGGCCATTGCTAAGTAAGGAGCCATATGGTCGTCAATATTTCCAAGAAGGAGTTCTACGGCATGTTTCTCGATCAATTGCTGCTCACATCTCATGCTAAGGTTCCTCCACCTTGTGATATATTTGGTGACAGACTCATCCTTCTTTCTTCTTTCAAGAGCAAGATCTGCAATCGTCACCTTCTTTGTGGCACCGGCGAACCTTTTAATGAACATCATTTCAAGCTCAGCGAATGTCTTAATCGAGTCATTTGGTAACTCGGCATACCATTCAAAAGCCGTACTTGTAAGGCTGCTAACAAATTGACGCAGCAACAAGGCATCATTTCCTCCGGTGTTACCGCAGATAGCCTTGAACTGGGCCAAATGTTGCCTAGGATTTTCTGTGCCAGAAAATGTTTTGAACTGAGGTACCATGTATCCTTTAGGATATTTTACGTGGTCGTATTCCATGGGATACGGGCGGCCAGTACCAACTAAAGCTTCAGCAGTTTTAGCGGCAATAACTGCTTTCACTTTTTGATTGATAAGATTTTCAATTTGGGTTTTGCTGACTATCTCCTCTTCTTTGAGCGCTGTCAGCATTGGCTCTTGTACCTCTACTTCTTGGTTAGGCACATCTAGATTAGGAGGAGCGACTTGAACACCTGATGTACCTACATTCTCTTGGGGATTTACAGGTTGTGTTCTGCCAAGCACAGTCCCTAGACCAAGTTGCCCAAGCAATTCTTTCATCATAAAGTTCATCTCATCAAGACGAACATTTAATTGAGCAATCTCCTGATCTTTTCCCCACCGGAGAGATTGCATTTCTTGTTGCAGTTTTATTACAGCTTCGCTAGCCTCCTCTTCCTCCACCTCTTCTGATTGGGGAGGTGTCGTATTTGTAGGCATTGCTTGCTCTTGCATACCCCGCATTTGTTCTTCATTTTGGGGGTTTGCAGCTGCATTCCGGCGAGTCTGCATTCTCTGGTTAGGCTGTTCGGAAGTATGGCTAACCACTCGAACGGTTTCAACGTCCATAGGCTCAACCTCTTTTGTCTTCCCATCATACTCATCATTTGGAGAAGCTTTTTCATCCCAATGATCGACATTGCAGTCATCTTCGACCTCATATTCTTCTTCTGGCCGATTCCGACGCCTCCAATGGATTATGGGAGAGTCAGGGCTGCCTTCGCACATAACAGCCTTTCCCTTATCAGCTAGTGTAGGCTTGACAGGAGATTTCTTATCAGAATGTGGTGTTTGATCACCATTCTTCGGCAACATTTTACGAGCCTGGCTTTCGTAATTGCCCTTCAAGATATTCTTTTGTTTGGGATCTTTTGGTACCCAAACTCGCTGGTTCTTTACAGCGATCTTCGAATAATTTGCCCTAGGTGTAGGGCAATATCGGTTACTAGGACCGATAAGTTCCTTTGCAGGACTCGACCTGTAGTATGGTCGAAGGGGTCTTTGTCTGTAGCCTTCGTGGTGTAGACTACCGTAGGATTTTCCCACTTGCCTTCTTTCAAATCCTAGATGCTGTCCAGGCTCCATAATTCTCGGATTAAGGAAATGAGGAAGGCCCCTATTACTTCCTCGGTAAGGTTTCTTTGAAACCTCGTTCTTCCAAGAATTTCTAGAAGTTGGAACGACACTTTCGTTCAACAACTTCTTCCAATTTCGTATCAAATTCTTATTCTTCACAACCTTCAGTAGCTTGTGAAGACAGGAGGAGACTGTTTCTCTCTTTTCCGGCAGTAATGGTTGGTTAGAAGTCTCCCAGAAAGACTTCTTTAGCTCACCTCGAGCATTGTTGCGCTTCACCCATCTCAATGGCTCGAAGCCATTGCAAATGGGTATATTTGCCTCCGGTTGAGGCAATGGCCCCTGATTTGAGGTTGGGATATTTGTCCACCCGCTTGCTCTGAGTCGAGCAATGGCTTTTCTTCTGGCTTTCCTTGACAATTTGACACCAGAAGTAGAGGCTTCAGCATCATGCCTCCTAGGGGCAAAAATAGTTTCCATAGGAACTTCAGTTTCGTTCCTCTTCAAATTGGCCGTATTAACGACAACAGATTTCAGCTTAGGCTCGGGAGCCTTTCTTTTGGCCAATGGGAGCACCTTGTTGTTGATGTTAGAAGCCCTAGTATTGAACTTCTCATAGTGAACAACAGATCTGTTCATATTTCGGCCGGAAGAATTAGCAGTGATTTATTTTGATCTAGGCTTAAGAACCTCCTTTTTGGCTAGAGGGGTTGCAGTAGGTGCAACCGATAATCTTGAAAATATAGAAGGTCTGGGTGCAACAGCATTCTCAATCATCATCTCCCTGGTTGGTGCAGTTTCACCAGGAAGGAACTTGAATACTTCGGAAACAGTTCCGAATTGTAGTGTGGCACCAGATCTACCAGTATCTATCACGGTCTGGGGGAATTGGACGCGCGATCCCTCCCCGAGCTTGATAGTCATCATATTTTTAACAGGCGACATTTCAGTAACCTGTGATAGAACTTGCAGGGATTAGAGTCAACCTGACTTCTGTTGCACAAGAAAATATGACTTTATGAAAAAGCATATATATATATGTATATATTTTATCCAAAGATGGAGAGAGAAGTAATCCCCAGCGGAGTCGCCAGAAATCTGTTCGCTCCAGAAAAATCTTTTAAATTTCTCACGAACATAGGGTTCCCTTTAGTTTTTCCGGAGGTAGATTGAGTTTAATATTTAACCAGATTTCCCCTGAGGATAGTATCAGGGTTTATTTAGATCTAGGTTCTACTTCCTATGAGCGCAAGCCCTCATAGTTAATTACCCCTCCTAACGCATTAGAAGAGCACTCTCGATTAAGGATGAAATACACTTAGCTTCTTATAAGGAATGTGGGAATGTGCAACAGAGTTTTAGAGTTTTAAATTTAGTTATGGGGAGATGAAGGTACACCCGATCAAGATCCCATGGTTCCGTCGTCCCGGGTATACCGTCGGTTCAATCTACCAACACTAACAACCATGGGTTGTAGTGTCCAGGGAATCTGATTAGCAGCCATGGGTTGCCTCCTCTCAGGGATCCCGAATAGACTGAAGTGGAGATGTGTGGATTTTAGTTTAGTTTAGTTTGGGTTGGGGCTTATAACTTCCTTAGAAGTTGCCCGTTAGTTTGTTTAGTTTGGGGCTTACATCTTCCTTAGAAGTAGCCTAGATGGTGGGGCTTACGACCTAACCCTATAAGCTAGGTGGCCCGTATAGTGGGTCTTACAACCTAGCCCTTATAGACTAGGATGCCCGTATGGTTTTGAGTTTTAGATCTAGGGTCGTTCACTTAGAAGTTCCCTAACATACGGGTCTTACTGCTTCGCTTAGAAGTAGCCCAGATGGTGGGTCTTACAACTTAGTCTTATAGGCTAAGATGCCCATATGGTTTTGGTTTGGTAGGACTTATTGCTTCCTTAAAAGTTGCCTGTTGGTTTGTAGTCATTTGCTAGTTTTGACACTAGACGGTGGTTTTGACACTTACTTGCCAGTGGTTGTTTTCCTACCCTAGCTTTCAGTAGTGTGTTTATTGTTTGTTCTTGTGCTCATACTTGTTTTCTAGTACTTTGTTTTGCCTGAGCAGTTAGTTTACTACTTTAAGCATTAATTTTATTTACAATTATGCTGACTTGCGTCTGTTTGTTTGCAGGTGTTCGTAGCCATCATATTAAAGAGCTCTTATGTAGCTATAGGAGCTATTATTGAGAGTATGAGAGTGTTTGAGCTTATTTGAGTTTACTTGTTGGAGAGCTGCCATTTGTTGGAGTGTTCTTAGAGAGTTACTGAAGAATTGTTGGAGATCTTTCGGATAACTACTCCATAGATTGTACTTAGGTTGATTATTGGAGAACAATTTATTTTCTGCATTTATTTGATTTTAATTGCATTATTTAAATTGATTAATCGAGTTTTGATTTTAATTAAAATTAAATTTGTTAATTTGCTTGGCTCTCTTGGTAAAGAGTGTATTTTAAAGTTATTCAATTAATTTTAATTGAAGTTTAATTTAAATCTTAAATGTTAGTGTATTTTAAAACTATTAATTATTTAAAATAATTTGATCATTAAATTAATTCAAGTTTTAATTTTAAGTGTATTTTCAAATTTCTCAATTTAGTTGTATTATTAGTTAAATTTAATTGCCCATTTATTTAAAAGTTCTTAAATTAAGTGTTTGTAGTGGTTAAAAGATTTTTGTTTTGATATGAATCAATTTAGTTACAGGTTTTAAAGTTTTCGCTTTATTTTAATTAGATTAAATTAAAGCTTATTACTCGCTTCTATTAGTTCATTAATTTTAAACATTAATCCAATTAAAAACACTTAATTTCTTTTTAGTTAAATTCAAGTTTGAGTTTGTAAATATTTGAATTATTAAGGATTTGATTTTTTTTTAGTCAAGTTAAATTAATTATTTAAATTGAATCAGAGTTAAATTTTAGCTTAGATTGATTTTTTTTTTATTTGATTTAATTATTTAAATTCAAAGTGATTAGCTCAATTGTTTATGTTGAAACAGATTTGATTATTTGATTAAAAAAATGGATCTTCCTAATTAATTTTCTCTAGTTAATATATATTTTTTTTATCATTGTTTAATTATTTTGAATTTATTATTCAATTAATTATTATATGAAACATGTTTAATTGAATTATTAGTTAAAAGTTTTAATCCAAATTATAATGTTTGGTTAGAAATTGTTCTCCAAAAATTTGTCTAAGTCATGAAATTTTTGGACAAATTTCGGCAGCCTCCCGGCGTCCCCTCCCCGGCGCCGGGAGGTAAGGAGGGCATTTGCCCTTTTGGCTCGACTCGACCGGATCAAATCGACGGCGAGGAGTATGGGTCTTCAAGTCTTTAATCCCTCGGTCGGATTAGCTCGACGACCGAAGGCTTTGGGTCTTCAAGTCTTCCATTTGCTGATTTGCGATGCTTCATATTTTTTTTATATAAATAATAATAATAATAATAATAATTAAATTTTCGTTTAATCAATTATTATTATGAATAATAAATCCATGTGAATATAATAAACTATTTGTTAATAATGCTCTTATTAACAAATAATTAAGTATCACTCTTCTCCCTTTGCCTTTACTGTTCTGTTCAACGGCTCAAAGAAAGAGGCCATGGAAATCGGCTAACATGCAGGAAAGAGAAACGGCTAAATTAAAAGTAGCTACTAGGCTCTTTATTTTACACAGAATGAAGCTTTCTCTTTGCAAGAACCAGAGAAGAAGATTGGCACGCGGACGTGGGCTTTCTTGCTTGTGAGGCTCGGTTCGACAGGTTGCCGACGGAAGCTGACGGGTCTTGGTTTTGCAATTTGTGTAGGTGGCTTGGTGCCGTCGGGGTTGGTGGTTGGCCGTCGGACTGGGCTTACGAGTTCGTAGGCGGAGGTGGGCTTCGCCGGTGAGGGTCGGTCTGTTCTCGTGTGAGCCAAGGTCGTCGGCGACGGACAGAAAGGGGCGGTGCGGCTCGTTCGTCCGAGACTAAGAGCCAGAAAATTCCGAACTTGCCTCTCTTTTTTTTTCTAGTAAGCCACCTTCCCCGATTGATTTTTCTATCCCTTTATGTAAAATGCGGCAGTTATTTTGAGAACGTGGGAAGGCCGTGGTCTTCGTGGTTTCAGTTTCACCCACGTACTTGAGTTTCTTTTTTTTTCTTTCGCCATCAGAGTATGCATATTATTTTAATTTCCACCAGCATTTTATCCTGGCAATAAGGCTTCAGAACTTGGTATTATATAAATTCCATATGCCTCAAAATTTTTTTGTTTCTTTAGTTTTGCAAGTTAACTGTAACTTTGTTAGAAATAAAATCAGGCATTTTTGGCAATATTCATTATGAAATAATTTGGGGAAATCAAATCATCTAATTAATTGCTCATATTTAGCATATCATGGATGCGTATTAATTCCCATCCTCTTTGCAAGCTCCAAAATACATAAATATCAACCTTCTTTTTACCATTTCCTTTGACCGGCAACACAAAGGTATGTTCATAAAAATTATTGAATTATTGGTGATAATAAAATCATGCATCATAATAAGTTCTAGAATTGTTATTGACACAGAATTGTGTATAACATCATCCTTGGTAATGACGCAATAAAAATAATATATGACAGCACATGTACATAAGCAATTGAAAACATCTCATCAGTGAATGGATTAACTTCCAACTAAGCAATAGATGAGTGTTTAAGCTTCTTATCAAAATTTAGCAATCCAAGAATTTTCAGGTCTCCATTTTTTTTTTTACTTAGCATTCTTTGCTAGGAAGAGATCCATAAGAGTATCTTGATAAAACTCAACCATGTAAATCAGAATCAATTTGTCACACATTGGTTTCTTTAGCAATAAACAAATTTCTGGTGCTCCCTTTATTTTCATAGAGAACATTATAAGAGTGTCCTGAAGGAATTGTAGGAATTCTACAACAGTCTATTTCATGTGCATTGCTCACCAACAATGCTAATTTTCGATTATTTCATTTGATAGTAAAAATTACTTTCTCGCCATAAGATGCTAATTTGCCATCTAGCCATGATGAATATGTGTAACTGAATAACGTAGCCAATAACTGCTATTCTGTGGTATATTTTATTTACTAATATATGATTTGCTACATATATTTTATTCATTTATTCAAACAATTCCCCACCACCACCTTTACTCTGGATGTTCTGTAAAAGACTACGCAGACTCCAATTTCGTGGCTTATTTACTTTTGTTGAGGTCAGGCAGAAGTATTGAGTCACCCCTATCCGCTGTTCCGAAAGGAGCAGGAGGAGACGGGATCCTTTCACCTTCTATTCTGCTGTTTGAAATGAACAGTCAGGTAGTTGGTTTTACTTACCGGTCGAGAGAGCCCGACAGAGTCCCTGGGAGGCATTCCTCACCACCCCTTTACTCTGGATGTTCTGTAAAAGACTACGCAGACTCCAATTTCGTGGCTTATTTACTTTTGCTGAGGTCAGGCAGAAGTATTGAGTCACCCCTATCCGCTGTTCCGAAAGGAGCAGGAGGAGACGGGATCCTTTCACCTTCTATTCTGCTGTTTGAAATGAACAGTCAGGTAGTTGGTTTTACTTACCGGTTGAGAGAGCCCGACAGAGTCCCTGGGAGGCATTCCTCACCACCCCTTTACTCTGGATGTTCTGTAAAAGACTACGCAGACTCCAATTTCGTGACTTATTTACTTGTGTTGAGGTCAGATAGAAGTATTGAGTCACCCCTGTCCGCTGTTCCGAAAGGAGCAGGAGGAGACGGGATCCTTTCACCTTCTATCCTACTGTTTGAAATGAACAGTCAGGTAGTTGGTTTTACTTACCGGTTGAGAGAGCCCGACAGAGTCCCTGGGAGGCATTCCTCACCACTACTTCTTCCTTGATTGTTTTGCTCTGACCAAGCAGACATCAGACTTTACTTGGTCGAGTGAGCCTGACAGTGTCCCTGGAAGGCATACCTCACCACTCTTTCACCTTCTATCTTGTTGTTTCGATACGGTCAGATGGATAGTTGGTTTGCTTTACTACCTTACCTCTTTTGGTCTCCCCCTCAGCTCTGCCCTTGCTACAGGGCAAGGTGAGGAGGGGATTCCCTTTTACTCTGTCACCTTTTTGTGACCTGTTACTATTTTGCTTCCCACTTTCTCCTCGGCTCTGCCCTTGCTGTAAGGCAAGGCCAGGAGAAGATTCCCCTTTGCTTTCTCTCACCACTTTTGGTGCTCCTTTTCTTGGGCCATTACTCTACTTCTTTCATTACATTCGGTCAACGCCAACACGAGCGGTTCACTAGTTTGTTCGCCACTCCTGTTGGGGGTCCGTTTGTTGACCCTGTTTCTCCCTAGACCTAGGTCAAAGGGTTGACCTGGTCAAATTTGACCAGGCTAGACCCTGGAACCCAACCCAGTGGGTCCAGGGAGTCAAGCCAGGTCTGCTGAGCCCAGACCCAGGCCCTGGGCCAACCTGGTTGACCAGGTCAACCCAGGTTGACCCAATAGGCCCTGATAGGTTTAAATCAAGTCCTGGTCAGTTCAAACCCAATCCTAACTCAACCCCTCACTTCCTTGGGTCTAATTGACTGGGTTGACCAAGTCAACCCATGACTTGGTCAACCCAAGTCTTAGTGGGTTGAATTTGACCCATTATGACCCATTAAGACCTATCAAAGCCATTTAAACCCTTTCCTAATACTCCAGAGCTCAAACCACGGCCCACTTGATTAGTTTTCCCTCCTAATCAATCCCTAATTCGATCCTAGCCGTCCAACTTAGGTTTAGAGCTATATATAGGGATCTTAGGGTTGGTTTTAGGGGACTTTTGATCTCTCTCTCTCCCCAAGGCCCCTCAGCCCGAGATATTTGGTGAGAGAGCTCCTATAATCTCCCCGGACCCTTCCCTACTCGAATCCCGACGGTCCACGCTCGCCGGCGGCGAGATTCCGGCGACCCGAAGCTTGGGACGTCCAAGGCTCCGATCCACTCAATCCGGAGCTCATCTGATCGTGTGTTCAACTAGAGAAGTGTGCGAGGACAGTCTACAAGTGCAACCTAGCCGAAATCTCCCTAATCCCACGGTGAAAATTCCTCAAAAACCCTTAGTCTAGGTCACAATTTATCAAGTTAAATAGCTTTTGATATGCTTCGTCCTAAGCCATAATACTTACTCCACAAGATTTCTGTTCATAAGTAGGCTATGTGTTTCAAATTTCATCAAAAACAATCCACCCGATCGAGAGAACGAAGCGAAAAACCCATTCTAGGGTTTTCTCGCAACGTGTACGAGCCGCCCTTCGCCCTGACCGTTGATCCCGTGATCAACGGGCCGGATCGCGCCATTCCGCTGCACGCGTTCGACCCTAGATCGGATCCGGGGGCTCCGTGGCTTGTCCGACTCGATCTGGGCCGTTGGTCCACGCCGCGGCGGAAAGAGAAACGGCTAAATTAAAAGTAGCTACTAGGCTCTTTATTTTACACAGAATGAAGCTTTCTCTTTGCAAGAACCAGAGAAGAAGATTGGCACGCGGACGTGGGCTTTCTTGCTTGTGAGGCTCGGTTCGACAGGTTGCTGACGGAAGCTGACGGGTCTTGGTTTTGCAATTTGTGTAGGTGGCTTGGTGCCGTCGGGGTTGGTGGTTGGCCGTCGGACTGGGCTTACGAGTTCGTAGGCGGAGGTGGGCTTCGCCGGTGAGGGTCGGTCTGTTCTCGTGTGAGCCAAGGTCGTCGGCGACGGACAGAAAGGGGCGGTGCGGCTCGTTCGTCCGAGACTAAGAGCCAGAAAATTCTGAACTTGCCTCTCTTTTTTTTTTCTAGTAAGCCACCTTCCCCGATTGATTTTTCTATCCCTTTATGTAAAATGCGGCAGTTATTTTGAGAACGTGGGAAGGCCGTGGTCTTCGTGGTTTCAGTTTCACCCACGTACTTGAGTTTCTTTTTTTTTCTTTCGCCATCAGAGTATGCATATTATTTTAATTTCCACCAGCATTTTATCCTGGCAATAAGGCTTCAGAACTTGGTATTATATAAATTCCATATGCCTCAAAATTTTTTTGTTTCTTTAGTTTTGCAAGTTAACTGTAACTTTGTTAGAAATAAAATCAGGCATTTTTGGCAATATTCATTATGAAATAATTTGGGGAAATCAAATCATCTAATTAATTGCTCATATTTAGCATATCATGGATGCGTATTAATTCCCATCCTCTTTGCAAGCTCCAAAATACATAAATATCAACCTTCTTTTTACCATTTCCTTTGACCGGCAACACAAAGGTATGTTCATAAAAATTATTGAATTATTGGTGATAATAAAATCATGCATCATAATAAGTTCTAGAATTGTTATTGACACAGAATTGTGTATAACATCATCCTTGGTAATGACGCAATAAAAATAATATATGACAGCACATGTACATAAGCAATTGAAAACATCTCATCAGTGAATGGATTAACTTCCAACTAAGCAATAGATGAGTGTTTAAGCTTCTTATCAAAATTTAGCAATCCAAGAATTTTCAGGTCTCCATTTTTTTTTTTACTTAGCATTCTTTGCTAGGAAGAGATCCATAAGAGTATCTTGATAAAACTCAACCATGTAAATCAGAATCAATTTGTCACACATTGGTTTCTTTAGCAATAAACAAATTTCTGGTGCTCCCTTTATTTTCATAGAGAACATTATAAGAGTGTCCTGAAGGAATTGTAGGAATTCTACAACAGTCTATTTCATGTGCATTGCTCACCAACAATGCTAATTTTCGATTATTTCATTTGATAGTAAAAATTACTTTCTCGCCATAAGATGCTAATTTGCCATCTAGCCATGATGAATATGTGTAACTGAATAACGTAGCCAATAACTGCTATTCTGTGGTATATTTTATTTACTAATATATGATTTGCTACATATATTTTATTCATTTATTCAAACAATTCCCCACCACCACCTTTACTCTGGATGTTCTGTAAAAGACTACGCAGACTCCAATTTCGTGGCTTATTTACTTTTGTTGAGGTCAGGCAGAAGTATTGAGTCACCCCTATCCGCTGTTCCGAAAGGAGCAGGAGGAGACGGGATCCTTTCACCTTCTATTCTGCTGTTTGAAATGAACAGTCAGGTAGTTGGTTTTACTTACCGGTCGAGAGAGCCCGACAGAGTCCCTGGGAGGCATTCCTCACCACCCCTTTACTCTGGATGTTCTGTAAAAGACTACGCAGACTCCAATTTCGTGGCTTATTTACTTTTGCTGAGGTCAGGCAGAAGTATTGAGTCACCCCTATCCGCTGTTCCGAAAGGAGCAGGAGGAGACGGGATCCTTTCACCTTCTATTCTGCTGTTTGAAATGAACAGTCAGGTAGTTGGTTTTACTTACCGGTTGAGAGAGCCCGACAGAGTCCCTGGGAGGCATTCCTCACCACCCCTTTACTCTGGATGTTCTGTAAAAGACTACGCAGACTCCAATTTCGTGACTTATTTACTTGTGTTGAGGTCAGATAGAAGTATTGAGTCACCCCTGTCCGCTGTT
Organism: Dendrobium chrysotoxum; assembly: GCA_019925795.1. Classification (NCBI taxonomy): domain Eukaryota; kingdom Viridiplantae; phylum Streptophyta; class Magnoliopsida; order Asparagales; family Orchidaceae; genus Dendrobium; species Dendrobium chrysotoxum. The sequence continues at coordinate 36,883,231 of CM034304.1, read as the reverse complement.
CCGAAAGGAGCAGGAGGAGACGGGATCCTTTCACCTTCTATCCTACTGTTTGAAATGAACAGTCAGGTAGTTGGTTTTACTTACCGGTTGAGAGAGCCCGACAGAGTCCCTGGGAGGCATTCCTCACCACTACTTCTTCCTTGATTGTTTTGCTCTGACCAAGCAGACATCAGACTTTACTTGGTCGAGTGAGCCTGACAGTGTCCCTGGAAGGCATACCTCACCACTCTTTCACCTTCTATCTTGTTGTTTCGATACGGTCAGATGGATAGTTGGTTTGTTTTACTACCTTACCTCTTTTGGTCTCCCCCTCAGCTCTGCCCTTGCTACAGGGCAAGGTGAGGAGGGGATTCCCTTTTACTCTGTCACCTTTTTGTGACCTGTTACTATTTTGCTTCCCACTTTCTCCTCGGCTCTGCCCTTGCTGTAAGGCAAGGCCAGGAGAAGATTCCCCTTTGCTTTCTCTCACCACTTTTGGTGCTCCTTTTCTTGGGCCATTACTCTACTTCTTTCATTACATTCGGTCAACGCCAACACGAGCGGTTCACTAGTTTGTTCGCCACTCCTGTTGGGGGTCCGTTTGTTGACCCTGTTTCTCCCTAGACCTAGGTCAAAGGGTTGACCTGGTCAAATTTGACCAGGCTAGACCCTGGAACCCAACCCAGTGGGTCCAGGGAGTCAAGCCAGGTCTGCTGAGCCCAGACCCAGGCCCTGGGCCAACCTGGTTGACCAGGTCAACCCAGGTTGACCCAATAGGCCCTGATAGGTTTAAATCAAGTCCTGGTCAGTTCAAACCCAATCCTAACTCAACCCCTCACTTCCTTGGGTCTAATTGACTGGGTTGACCAAGTCAACCCATGACTTGGTCAACCCAAGTCTTAGTGGGTTGAATTTGACCCATTATGACCCATTAAGACCTATCAAAGCCATTTAAACCCTTTCCTAATACTCCAGAGCTCAAACCACGGCCCACTTGATTAGTTTTCCCTCCTAATCAATCCCTAATTCGATCCTAGCCGTCCAACTTAGGTTTAGAGCTATATATAGGGATCTTAGGGTTGGTTTTAGGGGACTTTTGATCTCTCTCTCTCCCTAAGGCCCCTCAGCCCGAGATATTTGGTGAGAGAGCTCCTATAATCTCCCCGGACCCTTCCCTACTCGAATCCCGACGGTCCACGCTCGCCGGCGGCGAGATTCCGGCGACCCGAAGCTTGGGACGTCCAAGGCTCCGATCCACTCAATCCGGAGCTCATCTGATCGTGTGTTCAACTAGAGAAGTGTGCGAGGACAGTCTACAAGTGCAACCTAGCCGAAATCTCCCTAATCCCACGGTGAAAATTCCTCAAAAACCCTTAGTCTAGGTCACAATTTATCAAGTTAAATAGCTTTTGATATGCTTCGTCCTAAGCCATAATACTTACTCCACAAGATTTCTGTTCATAAGTAGGCTATGTGTTTCAAATTTCATCAAAAACAATCCACCCGATCGAGAGAACGAAGCGAAAAACCCATTCTAGGGTTTTCTCGCAACGTGTACGAGCCGCCCTTCGCCCTGACCGTTGATCCCGTGATCAACGGGCCGGATCGCGCCATTCCGCTGCACGCGTTCGACCCTAGATCGGATCCGGGGGCTCCGTGGCTTGTCCGACTCGATCTGGGCCGTTGGTCCACGCCGCGGCGGATCCAACGGCAGCGCCCTGCTGCCGTCGTTTTAAGTGGCGCGGGGCCCGCCGCCGCCAATCATTGGCAATGATTGCGCGGCGGCGCAATCATTGCCAATGATTGGCCGCGTTTAGCGCGGCCAATCAAGGCTCGCCACGTGGCCCGCCGCCGCCCGTTTTTTTTTTATTTTTTATTTTATTTTTAAAACCTTTTTTAATTAGAATTATTTGTATAATTGATTTAAAAATTAATTTTAATATTTAAAAATATATATATATATATATATAATTACTATTATTATTATTAATATTAATTATTATTATTATTATTATTATATTATTATTATTATTACTATTATTATTATTATTATTATTAATTATTATTATTATTATTATTATTTTAATTATTTCAATTATTTTTATTATTATTATTATTATTATATTATTATTATTATTGTTATTATTTTAACTATTTTAATTATTATTATTATTATTATTATTTTAATTATTTTTATTATTTTTATTATTTTTATTATTATTATCATTATTATTATATTATTATTATTGCTATTATTTTAATTATTTTAATTATTATTATTATTGTTATTCTTATTATTATTATTATTATTATTATTATTATTATTATTATTGTTATTATTATTATTTAAAGTTCTTTTCTAAATCTTACTTTCATTATTATTATTATTTTACTTAAAATTGTTTCAAATATTATTATTATTAATATTATTATATTAATATTAATATTATCATATTAATATTAATATTACTATATTAATAGTACTATCTTCCTTAATATTATTGTTACCTTAATATTAATATTAATAACTAATGTTATTATCTTTAATAATATTATCATATTAATATTAATATTACTATACTAATAATATTACTTTTCTTAATACTATTATTTCATTAGTACTAATATTGTTAAATAATATTATTATCCATAATAATATTATTATATCAATATTAATATTATTATATTAATAATACTATTTTTCTTAATATTATCATTACATTAATATTAATATTATTAAATAATGTTATCATCTTCAATAATATTATTATATTAATATTAATATTATTATATTAATAATATTATGTTTTCTATTATCATTATATTAATATTAATATTATTAAATAATACTATTACCTTTAATAGTATTATTATATTAATATTAATATTATTATATTAATAATATTATATTTCCTAACGTTATTATTATTTATTACTTATTTTTTTAAATCCAGGGAATTTATTTTGAATTTGTGAATTATTTTCAAATATTAATTGTTTTAAATTATTTAAAATCAATTAAATTACTTTTAAACCTATTTAACTTCAAAAATTCATAACTTTCTCATTTTTAATCGGATTTCGACGTATAATACCTCATTCTTTTCAGAAAAATATGAGTTTTAATTTAAAAATATTTGCTATATTTGATTCTGTCCTTTCTGAATGTTTTTTGTATTTCTGTGATTATTTAATTATTTAAATATTATTTAATTCATATAATTGATTATTTTAAAATAAAAAATTATTTTTTTAAACCCCCTTTGGTGGCTGGTAGACCTCCCATATTTATGAACTGAAGTATTTTCAATTATCATATTTTTAAACTTATATTATTATAATTTATAATATTTATGTATTTTAAAAATGAGTTTAAAATTACATATTATTTAAATCCCCCAATTTTGGGAAGTCTACCCCTTATGGAACTTTAAACCTAGGACCTATATGTGAACAGAATTCATGTGGGAGAAGGATTAGTGAATGATTGTGTCCCAATCATTCACTAATCACTTCATTAGGGTTCTTTACTTAGTATTTTCGTAGTCCTTGCATGTGTAGGTTGCACAAGCACTTAGCCTAGGCTCTCCTAGATCTAAGGACATGGTTTGGTGTGTTTATATTTGCTGCATTTACCCTCTATGTTGTGCCTAAGGGTTAGTTACTTCATTTCATTCATATATAACGTAGTGACATCTTAAGGACAACAATTAAGGATCGTCTAGTGAACTTAGAAAGATTCCAGGAATTAGGGTATAGCTCCAAATGACTTGAAATCTGAAACACTTAAACATAGTGACATCTGGAACCCTCTAGAATTTTCTAGGAATTTTCTGGACTCTTTAAAACACTTAATTAGCAAACCCCAATTTACCCGTCAATTAAGCCTTAAAAACTTCAGAAAAATATAATAAATTTATTTTAAATCAGAAAAATACCCATAATACCTCAAACTCTTCAGAATTCAGTTCCCAACCTTAGACAATTAGGGCCCCTTAATTGGACATTAATCGGGACTTTAATTCAACCTTGATCAAAAATCACCTTTTTGCCTTAATTAAATCATTAAAAATTATTAAAAATCCCAAAATTTCCCCAAACACTTGGGAACACCTTCTTAGGTCATTTCTGACTTTTGGGGGTGATTCCAATCAGTTTGGAGCTGATTTGGGCCAAAACCCCCAAAGTACCACTAATTAGGTAATTTTGATAATTTATTTAATTGCCCCAACTTCTAAAAATCATAACTAATTACAAAAAACTCCAAAATGGGCAAACTAAAAGGAATTCAACTCACATTAAGGTCTAGTATTTATTAAAAATATTAGGTGTCCAGAAATCAGCCTAAAATGAAAAGTCAACTTTTCGGTCAACCGTAGCCTATAGTCTAGGGCCCGAAACCTCCAAAATTCATAACTTTGCGTAGGAAACTCCAAATCCAGCAAACTTAAAGGCATTCAACTCACATTAGGGTCTAGTATTTATTAAAAATATTAAAATTCCAGAAATCAACTTAAATCAAAAAAAGTCAACAATCCGGTCAAACTTAGTTCAAAATGAGATCAAAACTTCAGAAATTCATAACTTCAGATGGAAGAATCCAAATTGGGCATGCTAACTGTCTAACTGATCAGGTCAAGGCCTAGTATTTTATAAAAATATCAGCTGGTCATAAATACCCTTTAATCAAAAAGTCAATTATGGATCCCCTTTTACTTAGTGTATAGGTGGACCCCGAACCCCCTAAAACTCACTAATGTAATTTAAACTTTAAATATTATTACCCTAAGAACTAAAATTGATCCACACATTAAATCAACTAAGATGGAACTCAATTCGCTAATATTTAGACTTTAAATAAAATTCCCTTTTCAGACCTACAACCAACCTGGACAGTAGGCAATTGTAACTAATTACCCAGCTTAGGATCTACCTCAGCCACACAGCTTTTCACACACATCTAGATTGTTTGCTAGGGCACCACTTCTAGACTTAGGCTAGGCCGGTGTTTACTTTTCTGTTGTGTGCCGAGATTTCTGAGATTTCACTGCATGTTGTGATTGAGATGATGCTGGTATGTTTGTTTACTTTTACTGCACTCTGGGAATCGATGTGATTGCACGATAGACTACCCATATGTTAGGATCGAGGTTGATACTAATGATGTTTTCTGCAGGTGGCCATGCTCATGCAGCGCTAAATATAAGGGGGGCAATAATCATAATTTAAAAATTGATGCTGTTTTATGCAGGTGCTTCAGAAATTGCTCAGCCCCCCTAAATAAATGAGGGCTAAAATAATAAATCGTTATAAATTGCTACAGGTATTCTAAAGCTTGCTTAGCCCTCAAAATAATTAAGAGCATGGCCAGTGTGGCTGTGATGAGTATTTTATTTTCCCTATAATTGCTTGTGATATATTAAACTGCTTGGGATGATTTTTTTTTTAGGATAACCTTGCAGGAGCGTCTAGAATTTACTGCTTTCATTTAATGTAATTGATTGTAATATTGGTCAAGAGTTGTGAAAGTTCATTTTGAGTGGGGATATAAGGATCCAAAGGTTGGATCCCCAGAGAGAAAAGGACACCCAATATGAGGATAGTCCTTTTTTATTTGGGGAATCCAAATTTGGATCATTCTACTACCCGAGGAGTCCAAGGAGGCTGAGATCCAAGGAGCCCAAGGAAGCTGAGGTCCAAGGAGTCCAAGGGAGCTCAGATCCGAGGAGTCTAAGAAAGAGAAGATCAAGAAGATGAAGACCAAGTGTATCCCACTCAAAATAACTTGCGTCAGTCTTAGGACTAGAAATCCGGGTTGTTGGCAGTGGTGCCCGGCCACTTTAATTTTCTGCAGACCCTGGGTTGTAATTAAGGGCAGTTGGCCTATGGACATTTATTAATTTGTTTGGATAATTTTGATGTGTTTTATGATTGTGTGCCTCTAGGATTGTTTGCTTTTCTTAGTTTCTTGGCGTTTTGCATGTCGCTTTTGTTTTAGCCTGGATTTCGTTAGGCTCTTTAAGGACTAAAACTTTTCTACTCACAACTAACATTCAAACTTTAAGATTTAAATAATATAGAAACTTAACGACCTAGGGAATTGCCGGAATCGTCCGGGGCGCATGCATGTTAATGCATTTCTCTTTCCTTCTATAAGACACTTCCCCGCCTGCGGGTAGAGTCCGGATAATCTGACCTATGAGGATGAGGTGCCGGACCTGGGGAAGCCCAGTCTAATTCTAAAAATTATTTTATAAGCCTTTTTAAAGTTCTGTGCATACCTGATTTGGATACTTTGACTAGCATGCATTGCATTAGAAACTAACTAAATCAAAATTTTAATTGCATTAGTCATAGGAGCATTCACCCAACATCAGTCCGGGGCCAATTAGGAAATCCTCTAGATGTCGGCCATACTTCCGAGAACTATAACCTATCCACCCATCTTCCATTAAATGACTGGACAGCATGGTTTTGAAACGACTAGGTGGTTAGCTGGCTCCCCCTTCCAGGCCGGGGTAAGTCCAGATTTTGCATTGCATTAGTTTGGACACGGGTGTTAGTGTTACGTAGAACACTAAACCCATTAGATTTAGGATTCAAGGCTACTATTGTTTCGTAGTACGCCTCATCAGTAGGTAGGTCTTCTGTCTTCCAGAGACCCTAAACCCTACATATCCGCGTCACACGGATGACGCCACCTCCATCATTCCCTCCTGCATGTTTCGAGTGCATGATTTATTTATTTTTCTCCAGTTTCTGCTCACTACCTTAGTCCCTCCGAATGCTGATGTGAGCCGTGCATGTTGACTAAGCCTAGTTGAACCTCTCTTTCCCTTCGAGTAGGACTTCCTAGTCTTCCCCTTATGTGCCAATCCCAATTCAGAAAGTATAATATAGAATCCTTAATCGAGAGTATTCTCAGGCTCCGGCTTGAGATGTAATTAACCACGGGGGCTTGCGCCCGTGGGAAACCGAATCCCACTCTCAAATAAACCCCATTCGAGCTAATGTATCGGGTGGGAGAAACCCGTTGTGATTAGATCGTACATATTGTTATCCATCGGGGTGTGTTGGTGAGAGCCACTATCCTCAATGGTTAATCGTATGCATGATCGAATCTGCCCTTCCATTGGCCAGATACTGTCTCCCCTCGCGGGGCGATGGTTTCTGTAGTCCTTTCGGAGGTCCACAGGTTCATCAATCAATTGTATAACCCATGGGCCTTGGGCACTCGAGAAATAAATATCCTCGATATATTTTCTCTTGAAGATGTCACCAGTTATCAAAATAGCCAGTTTAGAGAGAGCATTTGCTCGTGTATTCTGCTCCCGAAGGATATGAATAATTTGATGCTGGGCGATTTGGGCCAAAAGTGATTTTGCTATGTTGTAGTATTAGGCCAACAGTGGGTTGTGGACATCAAAACCTCCCTCCACTTGAGAGGCGATCAATTACGAATAAGTATGAATCACCAAGTTATGAATTTCACAATTGATTGCTAGCCTTAATCCTGCGATAAGAGCCTCATATTCAGCAACATTGTTTGTTGCAGAAAACTTTAGCCGAAGTCTGTACTCAACAGTAATTTGTTGTGGAGAGATTAATGGAATTCCAGCACCAGCTCCAGAATTGCCAGAAGCTCCATCAACGTATAAGGTCCAACTTGGGGAGGAAGGAGAAGTAGCTAGTGGTTCATCAGAAGTAGGATTGGTACAATTGACCACAAAATATGCTAATATTTGTGATTTGATGTCAGGTCTAGGAAGAAAATGGATGTCAAATTCTCTGAGTTCTATCGACCATTTGATTAATCTTCTAGATGCCTCAGGCTTTTGAAGAATGCTCCTCAGGGGTAGATTTATATAGACTCCAATGGTATGGGCCTGAAAATAAGGACGCAATTTTCGGGCCGAGAAAACTAATGCCAAGGTTGTCTTATCCGTCAATAGGTAACGCACTTCTATCTCAGAGAGTACATTGCTAATATAAAAAACAGGGCGTTGAATAACATTCTCCTCTCGAACCAAGACTGAACTTATGGCATGCGAAGAGATAGCCATATAGATATACAATATTTCATCAGGTACTGAATTTAAGAGTAGTGGAGGGAAGGCTAGATAACTTCAAAGTTATTCAAAAGCCTCTTGGCATTCATCTGTCCATTGGAACCCCGAGTTACGAGCTCCTCTCAGTATTTTGAAGAAAGGTAGGCATTTATCGCCCAATCGGGCCAAAAATTGAGAAAGGGCTGTAATTCTTTCATTTAGACGTTGGACTTCTTTGATATTTCTTGGGTGTACCATATCTCTCAATGCTTTGTCTTCTCAGGATTTGCCTCAATCCTGTGGTGGGTAACAATGAATCTCAAAAATTTCTTGAAGTGACTCCGAATGTGCACTTGGAAGGATTGAGGTACATGTTGTAGGATCGAAGACAATAGAAGTATTGTTCCAGGTTAGATATATGTTATAATATTTCAAAACTTTTAACTAGCATATCATCCATATATACTTTCATAGTATGTCCTATAAGGTCTCTAAATATCTTATTCATAAGGCGCTGATATGTGGCCCCAGCATTCTTGAGCCCGATTAGCATGACCCAATAATAATATAGTCCCTTGTCTGTTTGAAATGCCGTTGCTTCCACATCTATGGAATCCATCCTTATCTGGTTGTATCCAGAGTAAGCGTCCATAAAGCTCAGCATTTGATGCCCTGAGGTGGCATCAACTAATTGGTCAATACGTGGAAGCAAAAAATTATCCTTCGGACAAGCTTTATTGAGGTCTATATAGTCCACACACATTCTCCAAGCTCCGTTAGCTTTCTTGACCAATGCAATATTGACTAGCCAGGTGGGATAGTGCACTTCCCGTATGAATCCTGCTTCTAGGAGTTTGCCAACTTCCTTCTCGATAGTTTGCTGGTGATCGGGTGCAAAATTTTATTTCTTCTGGATAACGAGCTTACACATTGGATTTACTTTAAGGGAGTGCATAGTTACTTCTGGGTTGATTCCCGGCATGCCGGCTGAACTCCATGCAAAGATGTCTTTATTTGCACGTAGAAAATCTAAGTATTTTATCTTCTCTTCCTTTGAGAGTAATGATCCAATATGTACCATTCTGGTAGGGTGCTCATCTGACAGGGAGACACAATCAAGATCCTCTATAGGAGAAGCTTTCTGAGGGATGTCCACATTTCGTAGATCAAAATTCTCAATGCTTAGTATAACTGATGGGCGTAGCTGAGCCTGCCTAAGATAGCACGATTGAGTTGCCTATTGATCTCCACACACTATACCGACTCCCACTGGGGTGAGAAACTTTAGTTTAAGGTTTGGGATAGATGCAACGATTCCAAAGATCGTCTGAAGTGATCTTTTAAAGATGGCGTTATAAGCTGATTCTGACTTCACTACAATAAATTGGACTGAATATGCAGCATGTTATGGAAATTCTCCAAGCATAACTGGGAGGCTGATTGATCCTTCTACTCATACGGGTCGATTGTTGAAACCATATAGTGGTCCTGCAGCTGGCTGGAGCTTTTCCCTAGCCAGGCCCATACTAAGAAAAGTGGAATAAAATAGGACATCCACTGAGCTCTCATTATCAACTAAGATCCTTTTGACATTAAAGTATGGGTCATCAATTCCTGTGTTAATTACAAATGGATCCTGATGAGGGGTCTGAACTCCGTCTATATCATTATCATCAAAAGTAATAGAGTGGTCAGCACGAGACTTTTTTGGCATTGGCTCTTTGCTAGCTGCAATTAAGACTTGGTTGGGTACTGAGGAGCCCCCAGCAATAGTTTCAATCTCTCAGACTATTTGACGATTATTTGATGGTTGCCTTTGTTGCTGATTCTGCCCCCCAGCAGGACCAGCTTCATCTTGAGTAGGTGTGCTTTGGATAAATTATCGAAGGTATCCTTGTCGGATCAGCCTCTCAATTTCTTTCTTGAGTTGTCTACAAGCTCCAGTTGTGTGTCCTTGACTACGGTGGAAGTGATAATATTGCTACTGATTTCCTACATTTGACTTCAAAGGATTCAGCCACTTACATTCTCCTGATTCCGGATAGCCATCGACACGTTGGCCCGAGATACATTAAGCAGTGTATACTCCTTCTCTTGATGAGGCTCTCGTCGTTGCTGTGAGGGTCGAGGGGGCAAGTTATAGTTTTCTTGCTTCTTCCATTGTGATGATGAAATATCCATCCCTGACATATTTTTACGTTTCCCGGTTATTTGCTCAAATTGCTTCTTATGAATATTTATGGCCTCATCTGTTGAGATCTGGGCCTCCGCACGATGAATTAAGTCGGCATAGGAATGAACTGTATCTCGCATAAGTGCTGAATAAAAAGGTCCAGAATGAAGTCCTCCAAGAAAAACTTTTCTAAGCAGTTCAGGATCCATCCCTAGAATTTGTTGAGCCTCCGTAGAAATCTTTGAAAGTATTCTTTAAGGGTCTCATTTTCATTCTATCGAATTCCTAAGAGATGGGAAGAATCTTTAACCATCATTCGATTTGCAATAAATTGTTTAATGAATACTTTGGCCAATTTGACGAACTTGGAGATGGTTCCAACAGGAAGCGAGTAGAACTATCTTTGAGCCCGTCCTTTAAGGGTAGCTAAAAACACTTGACAGAGGAGTGCATCTGAGGCTCTTTGAATATGCATAATGGTTATATAGTGATGAATGTGCTCATAGGGGTTGGATGTCCCGTCATAAGAATCAATGCTCGATAGTTTAAACCTTGCATGAAAGGGTGTTGAAGGATGGCTTCGGTCAACGGTGAGGTCTCCTGGAAGTCCCACTAATGGAGAGATTGTCTTTCACCCCTGTTGGAGAATTCTTCTCGGACCAATAGCCTCAGTTCATGGCGTAGGACATTGCATGGGAGGTCAGTAATGTGAGGTTACGCTACGTCCTCGAGAATATTCGACGGGATGCAGACTACCTGATTGGGGCGAAAAGGATGGGTAGAGCTAGCAGTGTCTGCAAGGTCAATGTCTTATTATGTTTGAGGATGACCCCTTGATTGAGGCATAGGGATGTCTGCATGAACACGTTCGGGTTGAACACCTCTGGCTAGTGATAGATCTTGAGGAAGACGAACCTCCTCCTGCTCTGCTAGCATTGGTTGTCGTGCCCCTCGCAGGAGTTGAAGGATATTCTTTTGAGATTCCTCTATTTTTCGGATGCGATCTTCCATAGATGGTCATGATGTCCCTTCTCCAGTAGGGTTTTGCCCACCAGGGTGAAAAGAGGCAGATGCCTGGCGTCCCTGATTCAGGGACTGATTCCTAGACTAGTGAGAGTTGGAGCGAGAGGCTCCCTGGTAGCGATTGCTACGCCTGTTGGCCATTAAAGTAATAATTAGAATTGTGGGATAGTGTTCCCATAGACGGCGTCAAATTGTTACGGGCTGGAATATATGTGACGATAGAGTTATAATTCTATGTCTTATCGTTGCATCAATATCTAGCCCACACACAAAGAACACAATATTTTTTACGTGGAAAACTCGTGAAAGGGAAAAAACCACGGGGCTTGGCCCAGTTGAAAATGGTTTCACTAGAATTTGAGTAAAATGTAATGGTCTGACTCATCTTTGAAGATGACCAAATTATAAATGTCAATTAAAAGTTTCACAAAAGTCCAACGTCACTCCAATATTAGGTGGTGGTCCGGCAGCACTCCAGTGTCATGCGGCAGTCTGGCAGTGACACTTTGGCGTCAGGGGGCACTCTGGCTTCGGGTGGCACCTTGTCGTTCTTTGATGGTCTGGTGGTGGTTCAACAGAACTTTGGCGTCCCTTGGTGGTCCGACGGTGGTGCGTTAGAACCCGGCGGTGGTGCGGCAGAACTTCGGCGGTGGTGCGGCAGAACTCTGGCAGTGGTCGAGGAGGAGCTGGGTGGCTAGAGTTTTCTTCCTTCTCTTCCTTCTTCTCTCTTGGCTTCAATACCCCTTTTTTTAAGAGGAAATAAGGTTCTATTTATAGACATCTTTAGTGGCATGGCTTGTAAATAAGTGGAAGATTAAGGGTAAATTGGGAGTGGTTCGGATGGACGGTCGATCTTGATTCCTATGATCATGTACCGTTCAATGGACCTTTGACTATCTTAACGATATCAGAATTTGATGATCTTGGGCTCGTTGGATTCGTCTCGTCGAGCCGCTCGATTCAACTATAAGCATGCCACGATTGGAGACTGTTTAATAACTGAAATTATGGTTTGATCCTTTCAAAAGTTCTTCGAGTCTTTGATTTGGACTCATTTGGGCTCGGATTGGGTCGATTTTGGTGTTGTTGGGTTTGTATTTCCGAGATGCTCAGTTTGACTATAAGTTTGCAGAAATCAGAGTTCGGATGGTCTCAATTTTAATTTTTGAAGTTTCCAACTCGATTTTACCTCCAGATTCGTGCCTGATCAGGATAATTTTTTAATGATGTATCAAACATAATAAAAAATTATGAGCCATAAAACTTTTACAATTAATTATTTTCATGCGAAGAAGAAAAATATAATGAAGTTTATGATTTAGAAGCATAATAATTACCCAATTATTTCATAAGACTTAGAGACATGAGTAGCAAATTATCCTTGTATAAATATATGATTGTCCACATGATTAAAATGCTTCTTATAGTAGACTAATTAATTTTTTAAGCTTATACTTATTTTACTATAAGCTCATTCAAGATGAGATAATTCAGCAAAGGGCCAGACCAAATTCCACCAAGCAGGTTGCAAAACATTTAAAAAGCCGTCCAGAAAGAATAGAAAATTATCAATGAAGCGAATAGAATAAAAATTATTGAAATGAGAAAAAGTTATTATATTAATCTTTTCCGGGAAAGGAGTCGTATGCCCTTCTTCTTCTTGTCATGCAGCCTAATTTTTTGTTCTTCCTCTCTCTAATAAAAATCTAAATCCTAAAATCATAAGCTAACAACTTGGAGAGCTAAAATAGTTAATATTGAATAAGACTGAATTTGATGGAAATAAAATCAAAACTCAAAAGCTCAAGTAATCAATACAAGAAAAAAAGTATTTATGTGCCGAAAAAAATCTTATATTTTCAGATGGTATTCGTGGTGAGGAATAGCTACGAAGGAAACTGGAAGCTGAGTATTGACTGAGGGTGATGTCATTTAGCCGTGGAGAGGAATAGATGCAAACGACAATGAATAGCATCGGCGACGCCTTTGTCTCACACAACAAATCGCACTCGGGAATGAAAATTAGGTCTATCGGGGATGGGATCGGGAACCATAATGTGATGACTAGCGAATATGAGTTGATTTAAGAAATAATATTTTTTTATTCCAATCATTGGATCTTAAATCAACATCTCAAAATTGGCCATTTTTAAACCGCATGGTTTTTGCAAAATCGATATGATCCACCGATTTAGGAGTTGAACCGCAGTTTTGATCGATCACGCAGGGTTTCACGTGAATAAGATTTTCATAGTCGACGGAACGGCTACCATACCTATTCATGGTTCAATCGACTAAACCGCTCGATCTGATTTGATTTTTAAAACCTTGGAATAAACATAAGAAATATAGATATATATATATATATATATATATATATATATATATATATATATATATATATATATATATATATATATAGTAATTTTGAATGTTGTTGGATTTAAATTTATCTGTGAAGGACATTCGATCTTACTAGTAGGTTGAAACTAGGAGTGGGTGAATGATTCAAAAACCTATTAGAGAATGGAGAGAGAGAGAGAGAGAGAGAGAGAGAGAGAGAGAGAGAGAGGAGGGGAGTAAAGAGAAATTTTAAGAATAATCGAGAAATTATTAGTCTCAAAATTGGCAGAGTATCCCCTATATCAGCCAAAAAAGCCCACAAACTGCTTGCCATCACATTTTATTTATAAAGTTCTTAGGCTTATGTGAAAGACTACACAAGAAAAACTTAAAAAAGTACAACATTACATATAACAACTCTACACAATCTTGTAGATGTGTTACCTCCTGATTGGTTGAAAGAGTATGAGACCGAAATGCTTCGACAAGTTGCTTTCGAGCAAGTCCAATAGTGTTGAGTTAACACGAGTGTGTTTGAATGAAATTTTAGGTGAGTGCTTGACATGGCTGACAAATTATATAGAAGCTATAGGATTACTTACCTAAGAAGAGAGACGTGAGTGAGATGCTGCCATGGGAAGGGAGAGCTCTAATTTGGATGGTCGTGGTGAGTCGAATTGAGGGCCTCATGAATAGGTGTTTTAATGTAATTGAGTATGGTGAGAATGGTTGCCTTAGGAGAGAGCGAGTGATTGAGGTGTGGTAAGTGCCGAGTTGCTCTATGGAGGAGAAATCCTTGATCCACCCAATGCATGGCAAGCTCCTGCGAAGGCCTGGTGAGTGATGCCTGTTAGTCATTTCGGGTGAGTTCTCCCGCGAATTCCTCAAGTGGGTCCCTGAGAGGACTAGTTCCTCTTTCATAACCCGTCAGTTATCTACTAAATATTTATAAAGACATATGCAAATATATAAATGTCCTAAGTATATAGAGAAAATGACCAAAATGTTGACTCTTTATGTAAAATCAAAATAGTCTCAAACCATATTAAATAGTTATTTTGATTCTCAACTGTTTAAAAAGGAATAAAAATAGTCCCACCATAAGATTATTTTAATTCCACTTTAAAAACTTAAGGGACAAAATTACATTTTTAATATAATTGTAGATCATTTTAGTTCTTCATAAAGAATCAATTGACCATTTTGACACCTAATTTAATGAGAATATAGAATACTAAACAAGGGAGAAGATATACATTTTAGTGAGTTGGATTGAGTGATATTTTGGTTGATGGCTAAAAAAAATTGTAGGGGAGGTAATAACAAAATAAAAATTAAGCATTCGATACCTAAATAAGAAAGTATGTAAGGTACATAAATTTCACAATATTTTATTTAAAAAATGATTGTGGGGCCGAAAACATCACCATTACAAGTTACAACAATTTGAACATTTAACAGGCCCGATTAATGAACGGCCCAAAGAGGCCCATTAATGAACGGCCCAAAGAGGCCCATTGGACTATCGATTAATCAATAAAAACGAAATGTTGAAATTAAAAACTCGTCAGGCTCCACTCCAATGAATGCTCCAAAATCTATCTGCTTTCAATATAATATTTGCTTATTATTAAGAATATAAGACAAGCATGCATTAGATATGGTGTCACAATATCTTATCTTATAAATTAAAATTTTAATAAAGTAATTATATAAATGAAATAATTTATATAATAAATTTGAAGTTTAAAAAGTTTTAATATAGTAATTATATAAATGAAATAATTTATATAATAATAAATTTATTTGAACTTGAAGTTAAAAAAAATTAATTATTTTATTAAAATAATAATTATAAGAAAATATTTGGAAAATAGTTTGAATAAAAAAATATTATTAAATAGTTTTTAAGTTATTTAAGCAGCATCTAAAATAGAAGAGAATAAAGAACAAATTTTAAGAATGAGCTTTATTAATAATTAAATTTTAAGAAGGAGCAAAATCGCAAAAGTATTTAAAAAGGAGCAAACTTACTAAATAGATTGGTGCATTCTGTAGAATGCACCAAAGGGTTTGGCGTTTTCAGAATACACCAAACCATTTGGTGCATTCTATAGAATGATGCACTAAACTATTTGGAGTTTTCAGAATGCACCAAATGTTTTGATGTATTCTAAACAGAGCAAAATTTTAATCAAAATATCATTAGCATAGTAATTAGTTGATTAATCCAAGTGTGATAAAAGTTATTTTAACTTTTGTATGAATATATTTGTCATTATTTAATAAGATTATATGAACTTCATTTTCAATAATCATTTCATTCGAAGCTCAGCAATATCATCATATTTAGGAATATATTTGTCGTTACTTAATCAAACTGTAACCAATGTTAAGCTTCTCTCATATCATACTTGATTGATTACATATTAGATCAAATTATTATTAAAATAAATTAAAATGATTGATTAAAATTTATATTGAATATAAGTATATTTAAAAGAAGGAACTGTTCTAACCTAAATTATTGGTGAAATAAAATATATTTATAGAAAAAATTTCATTATTTTTAGTCCTTAAAATGTATTATAAGAGAAATTTCATTAAAGTATCTTATTTTAAACGATGTAATTTTATTTAACTTAGATATAAATATTTTTTATATTTAATTTTTTAATTATAATTATATTATTTAAATTCAATATACTTTAATTGATATTTTCTTTATTCATTTTGAAACCTTAAAATATTATTATAATTGACATGATCCAATAATCTTTATTTTGATATTAAAATTTATATATTTTATTAATAATAAATTTTATATTTAAATTGACATATTTAATAATATTTAATATTAAAATTATTGATCTTTATTTTGATATTAAAATTTATATATTTTATTAATAATAAATTTTATATTTAAATTGACATATTTAATAATATTTAATATTAAAATTATTTGAACAATTTATAGTTTCAAAAAAAATAAAAAACTAACCATGGTATTAACAATACCTTAATAAAGCTAAAATTATATATTGATATATATGTAGTAGACTTAATAACATTTTGATGTATATTTAGTGGATTAATAAATAGATACAAAAATTGGTAAAATAAATTGTATTGGATTAATTAACTAATTACTATGCTAATAATATTTTAATTAAAATTCTGCTCTGTTTAGAATGCACCAAAACATTTGGTGCATTTTGAAAACGCCAAATGGTTTGGTGCATTCTATAGAATGCACCAAACCATTTGGTGCATTCTGAAAACGCCAAATCCTTTGGTACATTCTACAAAATGCACCAATCTATTTAATAAGTTTGCTCCTTTTTAAATACTTTTGAGATTTTGCTCCTTCTTAAAATTTAATTATTAACAAAGCTCCTTCTTAAAATTTGTTCGAGAATAAATGATTTAAATTATTTAAGTAATATATTTTCATAATTAAAATTCAATATTCAGGTTTTTAAAATTTTTTTAATTGTATATATATAAAAAATTTCAGATATTCTAATAAATATATTACTAAATTACATAAATAAAAAAATAATATATAAATATTTAATATTATATTACTCTCAAATTTTAGATAGATTATTCTGTATGGATACTGGACGGGAGAACCGTCCGGTTTACGCTTAGGTAACGAGCGGTACCGAAGCTCAGGACCTGCTTCGATATCAGTCGGTACCGAGATTGACACTGAATGTGACGTATTTTTATTAGAGTCCAAACTAAGCACAGATAATTTTTCCAAATTTTGGTATCCATAGGTCCATTCTACCATTTTTGATCAGATATTCTGATCAATATTTTTCCAATGTTTATTTAAAACGTTTCGCCACTCGGCCGCGTCGCTAACGACGGAAATGGGAGAGGAGAGAGCGGCTCACGCACAACCAGTTCGACACATGCGGCGCTACTCCAGGGTCATCGGCAATTGCGTTGGCGACGGCGGCGGCGGTGGTGCCGAAGATGGCGTATTACCAAGCCCTAACCGACGAACCCCGGACCACCCGCCCTACTCCGAGGTTTGTCCTTCTATCTCTTTCAGTCTCATTTATTGTATTTCTTTCTCTATCTTCTCGGTTTCTGCTGATGAGGGCTCATTCTCTTGCGACAAATCAATTAGATGGTGAGCGTCGCGCTGCAAGCTCTCGCTGAGGAGAATGGATCTACCGAGTCTTCGATCTCCGCCTACATCAAATCAACTTTTAATGACCTCCCATGGGGCCACGACCGCCTCCTCCCTTACTACCTTCGCAAGCTCGTCGACGACGGTGAACTCACGTCTCCATTTCCGGACAGATACCAGCTGCCCTTTGAGTCTCCTCCCTCCGTCTCCATACCTGTCCGCCGCCGAGGTCGTCCTCGTCTCTACCCAGCAAACCCTAACCCTAGCGTTTTTCCTCGCCCATCTTCTCTACCTCGCCACCGGGGTAGATCATCGCTGCAACGCCGCAGGGGTAGACCTCCCAAGATCCACGCCGAGGAGATGGCGCCGCTCCAAGTAAAGCAGGGAACATCGCCGCCGCGGCGAGGGCGGGGAAGATTCCGGCTCCAGCGAGGTGATTCCATGGGTCGGACATCAACTCGGAGGCCGGGTCTTCGAATTCCTAGATCAAGGGGTTCCAAGAGGAGACGGGATAGCTTACTGGACAGCGATACTGAGGAGATGAATTGCCAGTCGGGAAATCCGGCATTGTTAGATGATTTCAAGAATAGAGGTTCTGAATGTAGCGTTTTGGTGGATCCTGAACATATTGAACTCGAACATGCGCAGCTGGAACAAGGGCACCCATTTGTGGCTCCTGAGCAGTCTGAGGTTGGCAAAGGACAATTTTTGGGAGAAGAGTCGTCATTGTTGATTCTTGAGCCGGGAACAATGACGCTTTTATTGGGTCCTGAGCATTATGAGCATGTTGAGGGGCAACCGCTGCAAGGAGAGGAGCAGCCAATTTTGGCTCCAGAGAAGACAGAGGTCAGCCAGGATCAATCATTGCTGGGAGAAAAACTGTCATTGTTGACTCCAGAGCAGGGCAAAATGCCGCCTTTCTTAGCTCCTGAGCTTTTTGAGCATGCCCAGGGCCAATCGATGCAAGACGAAGAAGCACATCCATTTGCGGCTTCAGAGCAAACCGAGCTCGGCAAGGATCAATTGTCGCTGGGAGAAAGGCCTCCATCTTTTATAACTGAGCAGGCAAAAGTGCCACCTTTTTTGGCTCCTGAGCTTTTTGAGCATGCCCAGGGCCAATCGATGCAAGAAGAAGAAGCACATCCATTTGCGGCTTCAGAGCAAACCGAGCTCGGCAAGGATCAATCGTCGCTGGGAGAAAGGCCTCCATCTTTTATACCTGAGCAGGCAAAAGTGCCACCTTTTTTGGCTCCTGAGCTTTTTGAGCATGCCCAGGGCCAATCGATGCAAGAAGAAGAAGCACATCCATTTGCCGCTTCAGAGCAAACCGAGCTCGGCAAGGATCAATCGTCGCTGGGAGAAAGGCCTCCATCTTTTATACCTGAGCAGGCAAAAGTGCCACCTTTTTCGGCTCCTGAGTTTTTTGAGCCTGACCATGGGCAACCGCAGCAAGGAGAAGCACAACCATTTATGCCTCATGAGCAAACAGAGCTCGTTCAGAAGAAATCGACGGAAATACCTCCATTGTTATCTCCAGAGCAGCCTGAGCATGATCATGGGCTGCCCTTGGTAGCTGTTGAAGAGTCTGAGGAAGGCCATGAGCAGATGTTGCCGGGAATATCAACAGCTGATCCTAAGGAGGGCGAGTTGGTGCTGATGCCAGGTCCCGACGAAGAAGAGGTAGAGAATGCTGCAGTTTCTAACAAGAAGAGAAAGTCGCATGGAAAGCGTAGAAGCCTGAGGCTCTGGTTTGAATCTTAAACTGTCAAAATATTTTGATAAAATTTTGTTAAGTTTTATTTTTCCCCCATTTTCTATTTTCATGATCTTTTCTTAACTTGATGGTTCTTGTAACTTATCGGAACTTGATTGTCTTGTAGAATGTATCAAGAATTTCAGAAGTTGAACTTAAAAAATTTCCTCACAAGAAAATTTTAAGAACCCCTGAAAGTAGGAACAGATGATTTCAAATTCTTCTTTGTGATTTGCGTCCAGAGAATATCTATAATATTAAAAATAGCTTTCAACGAGTAAATTAAGAAGCAAGTGCTGATTGAATTCCAATGTTCAACGCAGAACTACACTACACAATGCAACAGTAGCAGCATTTCTGAATGTAAAAATATCAAAGTAGAGATTTTCTTGTGGATTTGAGATTGATCTCGATAACTCATTTGGGACTCTGCATTCTGTAGTTGTGTGTATATTCAACTAATCTAAGAAAGCTTCAACCTACATATTTGGCTTGGTAATTACTTTAAATTTTGCCGTTTATTCAGCAAAGATGATGAATTTGGGCAAAATTTATCTGCTTATTTAGTATATGATTAAATACGAAAAATATTGCAATGACCATAATTTATTGCTTTCAATATGAACTGTTTTTCACAACACTTTGTGTATCATTACTCAGCATATTATTTTTGTGTGGATTTTATTTAAGAAGGAGCATGATGTTTAATTAAATTAGGAATAGAACTATAGTATTAAAAAAAATTAAAAAGAAGCAAATTAGTCAAACAAAATGACTAATTCCATTGAATGCATCAAACTGTTTAGCGTATTGAGAAGAAGCCAAACAGTTTGACGCATTTAATGGAATTTGCCAATCAATGGAATGTGACATTCTATTTGGCGCATTCCATTGAATACGTCAAACTATTTGGTGCTTGCTACAATAATTTGAAAATTTAATTCAGCTGATTGGGGTGAATGCACCAAATGATTTGGCTAGTTCTAGCCAAATGATTTGATTAATTTGCTTCTTTTTAAATTTTTTTAAACACATGATCCTATTGCTAATTTAAATTAAATATTATGCTCCTATTTATAATATTCTCTTTTTGTGTTGTATCACACTTATCAATTATTTTCTTTCTTCAACAAAACTTTTTTCACTTCAATCCCACTTAGACCAAATGTAACATTGCAACCTGATTAAAACTTAAAAGTCTATATAATTCTTTTTCCTTTTATCAACTTTTCAAAATTGTCAAAAAACAAAAAACAAGAAATTTTATTTTTTTCAAAATTGTCTTTCGGATTGCATAAAATTAAAATTTAATTGTCATAAAATAAGAGAGAGAAATGGCACAAATTTTGTATATATATATATATTTAATAACAAGTACATATTCAATTAAATAGATTTACATTATAAAGTTTTACAAAAAAAAAAGGACTTAACATAAAATATAATAAATTTTTATCATTAGAGTAGAATAGTATCATATATTCCTAGAATCCCAAACTCTAAATTATATTTTAAAATTTTAGTGCCAAATTAATCAAACTTGCTAACCCTAAAAGTATACCCTATACTCTTGCGTTGATTAACAACCCCTAAATTCTATTATCAATATATAATTCAAAACTCTAATTTTGATTTACAACTTTAAACTCGAACTATATTATCATCACCCTAACTTGTAATTAAACTAACTATACAAGAATTGAAGCTACTTTATGTTTTCATATTATATATTTTTTTTATTTGGGATGACATTCTTACTGCTTCTTAAAATAATTTTTTTATACAAAATTTTTACTAAAAAATTGTTTTAAAAATTAGTAAGAAAGCCATCCCAAACAAAACCATACTCTCCTCTCACCCTTCAAGAATAGCTACTAGCAATCTTTCTTTAAAATAAAACAATTGAAAAGTGCACTAGGGCATTGCATTTTTGCTCTTGCTCTACATCTAGGCGAGCCTATGCCTATAAGGCATTCACCCATTCAATTGTTGAATTATCTTTATCACACTTATGGCTAGTTTGGTACGGTTTTCTTAATGCTTCTTAAAATAACTTATTAGTATAAAATATTTAATTTATACATTAAAAAAATTATTTTAAGAAGCATTAGAAGCAGTAAGAAAGCCTAAGATTTCATTTGAAATAACTTTCTTTCTGTTTCGTAAAACAATTTTTTAGTACAAAAATTAAAATTTTTGTATTAAAAAGTTACTTTAAGAAGCAATAAAAAAATTGTCCCAAACAAAAACTTAAGCTTCATTTGAAACAACTTTTTTAAATAAAAATTTAATATTTTGGTATTAAAAAACTGTAAGAAAATCGTCCCAAATGAAGCCTTAGATTTTTTTTCAGGGACAATTTTCTTACTGTTCTACAATATTTTCCTAATATAAATTTTTTTTAAGCAACAAAAAAATAATAATAACTAAAAAATTATTCCAAATAAAACCTTAGGAACTGAGCCCTGTACCTGTAGGGCAAAAACATCCACTTTCATAATATTTTTACTCTTATTTAAATTTCTTTACCATCACGCTTCTAGCACAAAATTGAGCCGTTTATATTACCTATTTTGAAATTTTGCCCTGTCTTGGCTCATATAAGAAGTGTCTTTGGGCTTTAGATTATTTATTGCTTTGAAAAACTATATCATCCTTAAATTTTAAGAATAATTTGAAAAATCAAGAAGAGAAGATTTCTACATGTTCTCGGAGTTGCAAATTAACAAAAAAACAATAAACAGTGCAATACAGACTCAGGAGCATCAATTTCATAAGCTCATGCTGTATCTGAAAGGCAGGTAACAGCCAAAACTGGAACAGGTAGTCAATAGGACTTTCCACAGTGTATTAAGCTCCCAGCCCCTAAGAAGAGCCCAAAAACTGCTGCACTTCCTAGAGTTGTTTGACCTATGTGTCTGATCTTCAATAATCCTGGAACCTGTATGATAGAATAGCTCACATTCATGATCTTCTCAAGAGAATCTTGAGTAATAGCAACTGCTGAAGGGTGTGCTTGTTCAGACAACAATATGCAGACGCAATGCCTCAAAAATTTATGCAGAGTAATTAATTATATGAAAAAGTCTTAAGATTGTAATATAGACTGCACTGGCAATTTGAGGATATTGCCTAAAGCAAAATCTATTCATGCCTCCATGGATTAACATTTGATAAGAGCCACTGGCTTTTCTTTTCATGTACACTCAAGTTGGCAACAGTCGAAACACTATATTCAACAAAAAAAAGGCAAGTCCCAACTTTTGCAACTATAATCAACCGGTTCAGTATTACTACCATCAAATAATCAACAATCAAAAATGCTGAAACAAAATTCAGGAGATGCAAATTAATCAAGTTACCTTATATCTAATTGCCTCGTATGTTCCATATACAGCACCTACAAGGCCAATTAAAATAAGTACTTAGACAGCAACAGTATATGCAAATTTGCAAGCGTAAATTGCTAGTATTTACATCAAAAGAACAAAAATGACAAACATTAGTGGCAAAAGGAAATTGCATAATGTGGATGACTGAGCAAGACTGTGCAAAACTAGGAATTCAAGTGAGACGGTGAAAGAATTTACCTAAAATTTAGGTGAAAAATCTTATATAATATATACAAGTGCCAGAAAATTAAAAAAAATAAACTAAAATTTACATATTATACATAATTACATATAATTTTTTCAAATCTAAGGGGCAAGAGCCACACAAGGCAACTTTTGATTCCACCACTGGGTGCAAGAAATGACCAGTGATTGAAATTATTACCCATTTTCACTGAAAACAAATTGGGAGCCTCTCAATGTTCAACTCATAAAAAAGCATGATTGTAAAAAATAATTGCCAGGTATATGACAAAAAAAAGAAAAAAAAGAAACAGCATTCAGCTAAATAAGAGACCATTAAATCACAGTGCCATAGCGATATTTTAGCAAAAAATTCTAATTAAACCAGTACATGATTTTACATTTTGAAAGAAAAAGAGAGTGATATAGGCATGTTCGTGTGCGAGAAAAAGTTAGGAAAAAGTTTTTAACCCCTTGTGAAAGGAATGTTGGGACAGAGCATGATAATGTTCAATCATAATGTTAGCTTTTATTCAAGAGAGAGACATTTTCAAGATATATAAATTATTAACATATAGATAATAAACAAATAAGAGTCAATAAAACTAAGCAAGGATCGTCTAATACTACCTTATTCCAGTTTGATCATAATGAGGTAGCTTTCTTTTTTTATTCCAAAAAGCGCATGCAATCCTAATATGATTATAATTATATTGTCTATTATCTAAGTCAGTATGTTTGGGTGTCCTCGGCTGTTAAAGATGTGCATAGTGTTAATTACATAAATTATTTTCATTGTTAAATTCATGCTTCTATTTGATATGCAAAGAAGATCATACATATTGTAACACACTAAGTTGTTAGCAAAGAGACTAAAAAGGAGATTTAGCACCATAAAAGAGAAAACCAAATTTATGTGGTTCGGCTTAAGTAGGCCTATGTCCACAATTGCACAGAGATTGAATAATCCACTAAAAAAAAAAAAAACATATAGGATTACACTTCATACAAATTAGATATATGGGCAAAAATACCAATTTACCTACCTCAGAGAAAATGCTGTCAGTTGTCACAAAAATGAGGCCTCAATGTGAAGGAAATTTTATAGTTGATCTAGTTATTTTCTTCTCCTCTATTGTAGGAGTGCAAACAACTACTATTCATTGCTATGACCAAGAGCTTCTTCTCTTATTAGAACCGAATATATTAACAATTTTTTCTTTTTGAAGAGACCAATGAACTCTCCTTGCAAGCACCTGAAATAACTTCTTTTTTTCTTGGATGACATGCCTCTCATCTTTTTTACTTCTTACTCCTCCCTTTGTTGCTTCTTATTATGAGATGCATTAACATAAT
The DNA here is from genome assembly GCA_019925795.1 of Dendrobium chrysotoxum. NCBI lineage: Eukaryota > Viridiplantae > Streptophyta > Magnoliopsida > Asparagales > Orchidaceae > Dendrobium > Dendrobium chrysotoxum. The sequence continues at coordinate 36,858,834 of CM034304.1, read as the reverse complement.
ACAACCACCTCTTAAAATGTTGCTTAGACATGACAAATAACAAGCTTGAATTTAATAAAGCTTGAGTTTAATAGCCATCATATTAAAAAATCAAATGTGAATGACTTAATCTATAGTTAGGTAAGCCACCATCTTCAAAAAATCAAAAGGTGAATGAATCTTGAGTTAATAGCACTAATATTAAAAAATAAAGATCAAATCTCATCCAAGATAAATAGATAATTAATACAAATATGGCTCCACACATAACAATCTCCCACTTAGAATATAAAGTTTAAATGTACCTGCATAGTGACTATGTCTGAAAATATCCTTGTGTGACACCCTTCATTAGTCACAAAAGCTATTGACGCTTTGCATTACCTACTCCATCAGTCACTTATGCTGAAAATTTTTCTTATTATTATGTTGCTCCTTTACTTCAAAGTGATGGTGAATAGATGGGGATATTATTAGTAGAATTCAAGTTGGATGGTAGAAATGGAGGAATGCATCGGGTCTGCTGTGTGATAGAAAAGTAATCCTCAAACTTCAACGAAATTTCTATAAGATGGTGGTGAAACCTGCAATGCTTTATGGCGTAGAATGTTGGCCATTAAAACAAAAGCATAAAATTAAGTTAAGTGTTGCAAAGATCAGCTTTAAGCCCATATCTTTTCGCGTTAGTCATGGATGTTCTCACTAGACATTTACAAGAGGATGTACCCTGGTGTATGCTTTTTGCTGATGATATTCTTCTTGTTGACAAGACTAAAGAGGGAGTTGAAGGTAAACTTGAAGTCTGGAGATCAACCTTAGAGTCTAAAGGTTTTCGCTTGAGTAGATCTAAAACTGAATATATGGAGTGTAATTTTAGCAGTAATAGACCTAGTGAGGGGATTGTGACTTTGGGCGATCGAGTCATTAATAAGAGTACACGTTTTAGATATCTTGGATCTATTGTTCAGAGTGATGGTGAAATAGATGGGGATGTTATCAGTAGAATTCAAGTTGGATGGTTGAAGTGGAGGAATGCATCGGGCTTGTTGTGTGATAGAAAAGTCCCCCTTAAACTTAAGGGAAAATTCTATAAGATGGTGGTGAGACCTGCAATGCTTTATGGTGCAGAATGTTGGCCATTAAAAGAGAAGCACAATACTAAGTTATGTGTTGCGGAGATGAGGATGCTTAGGTGGATGAGTGGATTTACTCTTAGAGACAGGATACGAAATGAGCATATACGTGAAAAGGTTGGAGTAGCTCCAGTGGAGGATAAGATTAGAGAGAGTCGCCTTAGATGGTTTGGTCACATAAAACGGCGGCCTTCCGATGACCCAGTTAGGAAAGTAGAGGTATTAGATTTGACTTATGTTAAGAAAGGTAGAGGTAGACCTAAAAAGACTTGGTTAGAAAATATTAGAAATGACCTTTCTCTATTAGATTTAAACGAGAATTTGACTTTGAACCGGACACAATGGAGAAAAAGGATTCATGTTGCCGACCCCACGTAGTGGGACAAAGGCTTGTTGTTGTTGTTGTTGTTGTTGTTGCAAAGATGAGGATGCTCAGGTGGATGAGTGACTTTACAGGCAAAATACGAAATGAGTATATACATGAAAAGGTTGGAGTAGCTTTGGTGGCATATAAGATTAGAGATAGTTTCATTGATGGTTTGGTCACATAAAACATCGGCCTTCCGATGACCCGGTTAGGAGAGTATATATATTAGATATGACCAATATTAAGCAAAATAGAGGTAGACTTAAAAAAGATTTCATTAGAAAGTATTAGAAATGACCTTTCTTTATTAGATCTAAATGAGAATTTGAATCTTAATAGGGCACAATGGAGAAAAAAAGATTTATGTAGCCGACCCCACGTAGTGGAATAAAGGCTTGTTGTTATTGTTGTTGTATGTTGCTCCTTTACTCTATATTTTTACCTCTCCTGTGATGTCCATTTGTCCTTTTGGAAGTTCTCACTTGATAAAAATTTTATTTTGCACTAATCTGAGAATCATTAGCAATAGATTTCATATTAGAACCTATATTTCTGGTACTTGACATCATTTACTTAGTACCATTTCTACTTTCATGAGCTAACACTATAGTTGTTGAATCTAACACATTAGCACGTGATATTACACTCTTTAACACGTAGAGGTCACTAACTCTATTTGCCTTTAAGACTACCAACAAGCCCTTATAAACCTTAATGGCATCACATCACTAGAGAATTTATATACTGCAACAATAATATCACTTAAAAGATAGTAGATTCTTCCTCAAATCTGCTATATGCCTGACTCCAACCAATAACATAATTACACCACCATGTGCCCTCAATTTTTTAGCGTCGGAACCTCCAATTTTGCATGTAACTCCGTTGCCCATTTATCCACAACCACCAAAACTTAGCTGATATGTGAAAACCAAATCTGAATTATAAAACATGTGATTAGAACAAGCTAAGTTTAGAATTTACTGCTCTTGATAGTTGTTATCTTTAGTCACCAAAATCGCATCACCAATTTCAAAACCATACAATTCTGCAACAGACTTGTATTAGTGTACTTATATTTTTTATTGTCGTCATCTGTTTCTTGCTCTTTTCTTTTCAAAGCAAAATAATTTTCCTTTCTGTCATTTTTCCTATGATAGAAGCAATTAATTTGTTTAAATTTATTTTGAGATTTACTCCTGCTATAATTAAAAGAAAATCCTCACTCATAGGATCTTTCTCTAACCTATAATAAAGGTTCAACTAGTTTATAACCTTCCTTGAGCTTAGAAATCAATATCTTAAAAAACTCTTCACATCCTTTAAGTTTATTGTATCATAACCGTGCAATATGATATCTCAAAAGTGTTTGTAAAAAGGAGATAAGAGCAGAATAACAACAAAGTTTGATATTTGTCATCAACAACAACATCATCATCATCATCAAGCCTTTATCCCACTATGCGGGGTCGGCTACATGAATCCTTTTTCTCTATTGTGTCCTGTTAAGAGTCAAATTCTCATATAGATCTAATAAAGAAAGGTCATTTCTAATATTTTATAACCAAGTCTTTTTAGTTCTACCTCTACCTTTCTTAACATAGGTCAAATCTAATACATCTACTCTCCTAACTATGTCATCGGAAGGCCGCCGTTTTATGTGACCAAACCATCTAAGGTGACTCTCTAATCTTATTTGTCATTGGAGCTACTCCAACCTTTTCACGTATATGCTCGTTTCGTATCCTATCTCTAAGAGTAAAGCCACTCATCCACATGAGCATCCTCATCTCTGCAACACTTAACTTAATATTATGCTTCTCTTTTAAAGGCCAACATTCTGCGCCATAAAGCATTGCAGATCTTCGTCATCACAATCACAACAGTATTTATCAAATCTTGAATGATGGACTTAATTTTATTCAAACATTATATAACATGTATACCTTCATGGATGCAAAGCAAATAGTCTTTGCTTTCGATAAAATTTGTTAGAGAGGCTTTTGATCATAAAAAGAGTCCAACTTTAGCCACAAACTTTCTGCAGTTGCTTCTTTTAATACTTATATGAAGATCTTCTCCACCAAACACAATTTAATCGTTGAGAGAGCCTTCTCATCTATCTATGTCTTGCCTTCATCGCAAAAATTTCATGCATCTTGATAAGCCTTATGGGGTGCCTTTACTGGTACCTATTGGATTAGAGCAATATGAATCTTAATTCTCTAAAGGCCAAAACTCTTTAAGTCATCAAAATTATCAATCATGAACTTCATGGCCATGGTACTTTCATAACCTCACTATGATGATAGTTGTTAGAAAAGAGAGTGTGCCTCAACCCAAGAATGAGTTCAATGAACTACAAAATAATGGCAAAGAAATCAAGTACCACAAAAGAGAGCATCAAAATTTAAGTGGTTCTACTTAAGTCTGCATCTGCGGTCGCACAGAGAGTGGATAATTCAACAAACTTTAGAAAAAGAAAATAAGTGATTACACTTCATTCAAAGTTGGATATATGTACAAAGATACCCCTTTATCTACCTAAGAGAAATTGCAGTCACCTGCTACAAAAATTAGAGCAAGATGTGAAGAAGGAGATGTTGTTGCTCCATTTACTCTCTTCACCACTTTATTATAGTCCAAATGAGAATTAATCCTTGCTATGACAAAGAGTTTTTTCCTTTGTTAAAGCCACAAATAGTAACTTCTTGCTTCTTAAAGGAAGACAAAGAACTCTCTTTGCAATCACTAAAAAAACTTCTTCCTTTTTTTTCTCGGATGACATCATTCTGCTCTTCCTTCCTCTTCATTATCTCTATTTATTGCTTTCTGTTGTAGAATGCATCAACACAATGCAATCATTTCTTTACATAATGTTTAGACATGGTAGATGGTAAGTTTGAATTAAATAAAGTTTGAGTTTAATAGTCACTATCTTAGAAAATCAAATGTGAATGAGTTAATCTTGAGTTAGCTTAGCCATCATACTTGAAAATCAAAGGTAAATAAATCTTGAGTCGGTAGACACGAACGTTAAAAATAAGGACCAAGTCTTGTCCAAGATAATTAATGAAATTTTGCCTTCACGCTTAACATAAATGACTTTAAGAAAGCATGAAGATCTCCCATTAGTCACTTGAAGAAAAATATAAAGCAGGATAAAAAAGAAACAGTGCATTAGGAACTAAGTAGTTATCCACTACTAAATTAACTATTTATTGATTGTGAACTTCCTAATGCATGGATTCAGACCTGGTCCTTAAGATATAACTTTATACCTATCGAAGCAAAAAAAAAAAAAAAAAAAAAAAAAAAAAAAGATATATGCCCTTAACATTGCAAAGCTTTGTGATCTTTGCATTCAATCAACGGACCACGCATGATCATACTCTTCTTGGCTGTGGCAACAAAGCTAACATGGCATTCTTGGTTCCTAAAACTATTTTGAACTTGAAAAAGAGCATTTTCCATCGCTCCAGACAATAAAAATAGCAAGAACAAGTTTTTATAGAATGAATAAAATCTCAGATGTTGCGGGCACTCTTTAACAGAAGCAAAAAGCTGCATGCTGATCAAAAAGATAAACTTCTCTCATTGAGCGTTCTTACCTCATAATGAGGAAGTTCTTCCAGTTAAAATTACTATACTCCATTTAGAAGAGAATAAATAATTTCTTGATTGTAGTTAGCAAGAGCTTTAGAAAATTAAAAAATCTCTCAAACAATTTATAATTGTCAGACAATTACCTTCTTTTCTTTAGATTTGTGCTTGTCAATCAAAAACCTATTATTCAACTACATTCCTTTATTATAACCTAATACTGGATACATGACCTGGATCCAATCAATATTTCAGAGAAATCGAAAACGGAAAACTAAAATAAAATGAATTCAAAGTTGAACTCGTGATACAGCAAAAAGCTGCTCACAAATTTTGTATCATCTTTGGAATTTGGGGGAAGAGAATCCGACCAAATTGAAGGATTAGGGTTCTGGCACGACAAAGGAAAATCAAACTAGAATAACAAGGGAAGAAAGAGACGAATAATCGGCATACCGACAGCTCCACCGACGGCGCCGCCGACTGCAGCACCGGCAGCAATACGCGCCATACAGCTATCTCTCGCCATCTCCCGCACGCTACGATAGGCCTGGAGGTTCTTATCAGTACGGCCGCTGGGTTAGGTGCCTCAGGGTTTATGCTTGATCGAAATTAAAAATAAAATATAAATAAATTTTAATAAAAATTTAAAGTCAATAATATTTATATATATAAGAAAATAATTTTGATTTTTTTTTCATGATAAAATTTAAAATTATTGATTTTTTTAGAGGAGCATAAAATAAAATTTAATTGATAATCTATATATTTTCTTATTTTAAAATAATTTAATAGTTTGGAAAATTGTCTTAATCAAAATTTAATATTTATAAATAATTATTTATTAAATAAAATAGTAGATATATATATATATATATATATATATATATATATATATATATATATATATATATATATATATATATGATTATGAAATAATAATTTAAAAATATGGATAATTTTATATTTTAAATTTAATTTAGAATAATAATTTATAAGATTTGATAGTTAAATATTAATTAAAATAATTATATTCAAATTACACTATAATTTAAATTTAAAGACAATAATAGATATCGATTTATTAAAGGAGCTAATTACTTTCTATTTATATTGCTTTTAAAGATTAATATATATATCTTTTGGTGAAATATTTGAATAAGCTAATTAACATCTTAAAATTCTTCATTTTTTTAAAAATTTCCGAGAATTATCTAACTGTTAAAACAATATATTCCTAATATGATAATTTAAATTTTTTTATTTATGGAGTCTAAAAATTAAATAAAAATTATATCAAAATTATTTTGATATAAATTATATTGATATAAATTATATTATTATGAACATAAAAACTTTTAAATTTATGAGATTAATACAATACAAATATTTTAAATATAATATTAATCATAAAACAAATCCAATGATTCATAAACCCCTCTCACTAATTTTATATTTTATAATTTAGAATCAACTTAAAATCGAATTGAATCGTTTCGTTAGGGTCAGCTCAACTCAATATTAAGGTTTTGTTTATGATAGTTTTCTTACTGTTTTTTAATACAAAAATTTCTAGTACTGAAAAACTGCTTTAGAAAGCAATAAAAAAGCTATCTCAAACGGACCTTAAAATTGAATTGTATTGGAGCTAAGCAAGCTTAAACTTGAATCATTATCATTCTTAGGAATATATATAATATATGGAGTCAATTTTGAATAAAATCATATTAATTTTGAGAGGAATCAAATAACTCAGTTTCGAATGTAACTATAAACTAAACATTATAGTTATACATAAATGCTGTGAAAAATATTTCTCATCCATCAATGCACACACCAAGGTTTACATATATAAACAAGCTGAGTATTTGTTAAAATTTAGCTCGTTCAAAAAAAAAAAAAAAATTTTAACCTTGCTCAAAATCATTTGTAAACATTAAATTTGACTTCATTTGTTCAAATTATAAAAAAATAAATTTAAGCTTTATTTTTTCAGTTTTTAAATTAAGCAATCAAAGATAAATAATCTTGATATATTAAGTTAAACATTGAATATATAATTCACAATGTTGATTTCTTTATCCTCTAATATATTTTATGGGATTTATTGTAATATAATATAAATGATGAGAATATATAATCTAATTTTAAATAATAATAATTGATATAACTGTAGAAAATTCATACGATATGTTGGAATCTCGAGATAATATTTGAATTAAAAATTTTTGAAATTAAAATCATGATCATCAAAATTCTAAATTTAACATACTTATAGTGGAATCAAGCGGTTCGACGAGACGAATCGAACGAGTCTATGATCACTCAATTTCGACATCATTAAGACACTTAAATGTTGAAAAAATATTTCATAATCCAAGAAATCAATATGAATCATACAATGGATTGTTTTGGATCCTAATTCAAATTACAAAAATGCTCTTCCTAAAAAAAGCTTTTAAATAGAACTCATTCTTCACATGAGAGAGAGAGAGAAAGAAAGAAGAAAACTAGATAACTCTTTCGTATTTTCTAGCTATCGCCGCTATCAACCGCTGATGACCACCACCCAATATGTAAGAACCGGTCCAGCTGGTCGGTTCAAGTGAACCGGCCCTAAATGAAAACAGCGAGCGGAAAGCGCAAAGCAGGCGGGTCAAGCAGCCAAACCGCGAGCGCATGAGCTTTTAGCTGGGTCGAATTATGAAACCGAGCAAGGGAATAAGTTTGAATGCGAAAAGTAACAACTCCTCGTGGAGAATAACTGCGTTTCACTTACTTCTGTGGAATAAAATGAACGAAAGGGATTGAAAGGCAACCGAGAGGAAGAAAAAGGAACTTTTTGGATTCGCGGGTGGCTTTATCGTTTGAAGACGATGCTTCGTCGTTTGAAGACGACGAAGAGGGAGATGGGGTGAGATCGAGAGAGAGAGAGAAGAGGAGAAGGGAATCAACACTTGCGAGCAAGCTGCTGAAGGAGGAGGTTACTTACATGCAAGCTAGGGCATGAACAAATTTTTATATGAGAAGTTCAAGGTGCATTTTGTGAAATTTTATTTTTGAAAATGATGAAAATTTATAACTGAGAATTATTGGACTAAAATGATTAATGTTAATAAATTTTATTAATAAAATTTATGAGCATATCTTTGAGAATAATAAATGAGATTATGGAAAATTTTAATTGAATATAACATATTTTTTATTATTTTGATATAATGTAGTATAGATGGAGAAAGTATATATGTAAAAGAGATATGATTAAATTATATAAATGAACTAATATAGAAATTTAATTTGGAAAATAATAATAATTAAATAAGAATTTTCATTTAGAAAGAGGAGAATAAAATTTATTATTAATTTAATAAAATTTAGTGATAAAATAAGCCTTTTTAGAAATTTATTAAATATAAGAAAAATTAGGTGCTTTAACTAGCAAAATTGAAGAAAAAGAGTAAGAGTGCATGTATTATAAAATATATCTTAAAAAAGGAAGAAAATTTAAATGAGAGAAATCAGTAATTCAAAACTTTGACATTTAATAATGTCTTTTGTATAGGTGTTAAATTATCCATTTTTGTAAAGAGTAAGAGCGCAATTTTAAAACATCTGAATCAAGCTGAGTATGCATGTTTCTATATTATGTTAAATGTATTACTTCTAATTGCATTTAATTGTTCTTGCAAATGATTTATCTTATTATTTCTTCTAACTGCATTTCAAAGATTCATTTCTCACATATTAAATGATTGAATATGATTAACATGTAATGTTTTACATTACTGCATAAAATAAAGAAATGTAATATGAATGAAATGACTAGATATATGTGCTTACATGTGCATGTTGATTGATTGATCACACCCCTTTATGGTACTGGTTGGGGACGCAATATACCTGTGCACGTAAATGAAAAAAGTTATGAAAAATATGTACCTTCATTGGTACTAAATTAGACAGTGGCTCTTGTGACGGTTGTATTATTTATGAGAAAAAAAAGATAGATAACTATATTATATATGCATAATATTGAAAAGTCTTGAAATGAAATGAATATAAATAAAATTACTTTATGATATGAATTGAAATGCTCATGCATATTGTTCCAATTGCCTTTGGTTATTGTAATTTAGAAGCATATTTTACTCACTGAGTTGTTACTTACTTTTAGTTGCTTTAATATTTTCAGGTATAATTTAATATTATTAAAATGAGTAGAAGAGATAAAAATGTGTACCGTAAATATGACATGTCAAATAAAAGGTATTTAATTCATTTTATATCAGTTTATATTTTTTTAAAGTTTTAGTGGCTCTTTCAGTGTATTGGAGATAAATTTAGCAAATGAAAATTTAATCTACCGTTCGACCGTCTGTTCCCACCTTGTTAATTCGAGCCTCTGGGCCGGGTCGTGACAAAAGTAGCATTAGAGCCCAAGGAGTATCTCAGGAATGTGAATCGAAATGAAAGAACCACAGAAATAATTTAAGAAGAATTTAGAGATTCGATTAGATAGTATAATTAATTATCTTATATATATCAGGTATGCGGATGATCAAGAGGAAGTAATTGATAGAAATATGAAAGGAGAAGAAGTACCACCTGAAGGGGCTGTGAACACCAATACTTTTACCCAGATGATGGCAGCTATGACCAAAATGCTTCAAGAATCAAGATCGCAGCCTAGAGTTGGAGTGGATAAATATCCGAAGTTATTCTAAGACATGCGACCACCTCTATTCAAGGGTAATGAGGGACCAATTGAGGCAGAGAATTGGTTGCTTCATGTAGGGAAGATATTGGATAGCATGTCATGTCCTGATGAGAGGAAAGTGTCACTTACTACATTTGCTTTGGATGGAGAAGCAGAAAGATGGTGGAGAGGACAATGCGAAGATAGGCTAGGAGATATTTTATATTTACTGGTTAATTGGGAAAACTTTGTTGAACTTTTCAGAGGATGGTTCGTACCTATGTTAATAAGGAGGCAGATGAAGAATAAATTTATCAGACTGATTCAAGGAGACAAATCAGTGATGGAATATGAAGCAAAATTTACAACTCTATCCAGATATGCACCGCAGCTAATTGCAACTGTAGAGGAGAAATGTAATCGATTCCTATTTGTTTTAAAAGAAGCAATTAAACAACCTTTAGTACCTTTAGGAATCGAGGATTATTCAGTGTTGGTGGAAAGAGCTAGAAGGGTGGAGATTGACTTCCAAATCACTTAGAAGAAAAGGGACCAGCATAAAAGGAAGAGTGTTGAAGAAGATATCAAAAGCAATCAGATTGAAGGATCAAATGGGAAGAAGCCTAAGCTTAGTCCTAGTGGAGTCAGTAGTACAACTGTCAGTAAAGTCATGAAAGTTTATGCTAAGTGTGGCAGATTACATAAGGGTGAATGTCTGATGGGTTCTAACAATTGCTATTGGTGTCGTCAGTCTGGACACAACAAAATATTGCCCTGTATTGGTTCAGAGGACTTCAAGAGAAATAAGATCAAGTGAAGCACCTTCATAGAGGAGCTTTGGCAAACAAAAGATGATAGAACCATCAATTTCAGCTTCAGTACAAAATCAATTCAAGCAGAATGTTCGACTCCAAGTTTATGCTTTGACTCAACAGGAGCCTAATAAATTTATAGATGTTAATAAAGATGAATGAAAAATCTTTAATATAATAACTTGTCTTGTTATATCAGATATTTTGGGTTTATCATGTTATCTTGTTATATTATATCAAATGTTTAATTTTATTCAGTTATGCATCCAATGTTGAAGTTTACGTTGAATAAAATTAAAGATGTTATTTGCTTATGTAACTAAAAGTTATAAGTAAATTTCGAGAACAAAATTTTTATAAGAAGGAGAGGTTGTAAGAACCAGCTCAGCCGGCCCGTTCAAGTGAATCGGCACTAAATGAAAACAACGATCGAAATGCGCGAAGCAGTCGAGTCGAGCAGCCAAACCTTGAGCATGGGAGCTTTTGGTGGGGTTGAATCGCGAAACCGAGCAAGGGAATACATTTGGATGTGAAAAGTAACGACTCCTCGTAGAGAGTAACTGCATCTCGCTCACTCTTGTGGAATTAAACGAACGAAAGGGATTGAAAAGCAGTCAAAAGGAAGAAAATTCACGGGCTTCGTTGTTTGAAGACGACAGAGAGGGAGATGGGTTGAGATCGAGAGAGAGAAGAGGAGAAGGGAGTTGGCACCTGCGAGCTAGCTACTGAAAGAGGAAGTTACTTACGTGCGAGCTGGAGTATGAACAAATTTTTATATGAGAAGTTTAATGTATGTTTTGCGATTTTTTTTGTTTTGAAAATGATGAAAATTTATAACGAAAAATTATTGGATTAAAATGATTAATGTTGATAAATTTTAATTATAAAACTTATGAGCATATTTTGAAAATAATAAATGAGATTATGAAAATTTTTAATTAAATATAATGATTATTTTGCCAAAATATAGCATAGATGGAGACAGTATATATGTAAGAGAGATATGATTAAATTATATAAATGAAGTAATATAGAAATTTAATTTGAAAAGTAGTAATAATTAAATAATAATATTCATCTATGAGGAGAATAAATTTTATTATTTATTTAATAAAATTTAGTGATAAAATAAGTATTTTTAAAAAATTATTAAATATAAGAACAATTACGTGCTTTAACTAGCAAAATTGGAGAGGAAGAGAGAGAGCGCATGTATTATAAAATATAATTTTAAAAAAGGAAGAAAATTTAAATGTGAGAAATCAGTAATTCAAAACTTTGACATTTATTAATGTCTTTTGTATAGGTGTTGAATTATCAATTTTTGTAAGGAGTAAGAGCAAAATTTTAAAACATCCGAATCAAGATAAGTATGCATGTTTCTATATTATGGTAATTGCATTGCTTCTAATTGCATTTAATTGTTCTTGCAAATAATTTATCTTACTATTTCTTCTAACTGCATTGCAAATAATTCATCTCTCATATATTAAATGATTGAATATGATTAACATATTATGTTTTACATTACTGTATAAAGTAAATGAATGTAATATGAATGAAATGACTAGATATATGTGATTGCAAGTGCATGTTGACTGATGGAGCACACCCCCTTATGGTACCGGTTGGGGGTGCAATGTACCTGTGCATGTTAATGGAAAAAGTTATAAAAAAGGAAAAGAAATGAAAAAAGAGTACCTTTATTGATATTAAATTGGACGGTGACTTCTATGACGGTTGTATTATTTATGAGAAAAAAGAAATAGATAGATAAAGATATTATATATGCATAATATTAAAAATCTTTAAATGAAATAGATTTAAATGAAATTACTTTATAATATGAATTGAAATACTCAAGCATATTATTCCATTGCCTTGGGTTACTGTAATTTAGAAGCATGTTTTACTCACTGAGTTATGACTTATTTCTAGTTGCTCTAACATTTTCATATATAATTTAATATAATCAAAATTAATAGAAGATGTGAAAATGTGTACTGTAGACATGACACACCGAATAAAAGGTATTTAATTCATTTTATATCAATTTATATTTTTTGAAGTTTTAGTGGCTCTTTTAGTGTATTGAAGATAGATTTAGCAAATGAAAATTTAATCTACCATCTAACCCTGTTCCCACCTCGTTAATTCGAGCCTCCGGGCCAGGTCGTGACATAATATTGCCACCGACAATCACCACCAGCAATCAGTCATCTTCAAACGCCTGTCACGATTTAACCCCATTATTGGATATTAACTATCTTCTTATAGGGACATCAAACTTCTATAATCTATATATAAAGGAAATTAAACCTATTTTTGGATCTTGATTATCCATATGTGGATACTTAATTTTTGTAATCCCATTAAAAAAAAATTCAAACATTTATCTTCAAATAATCTCCTATTCTTTAACTATGAGGAACAGAGGATTCTTATATCACTAACTATATAGTAAATTTTTTCAATTGGGTCAAACCCTGTGATTTTTTTCCCTTTTTAAATTTTTCACATAAAAATTTTAGTCTTACAACTTTTTTCTGTACATGTTGAATTTTTGTACAACGCTTAAATGTAAAATACATTCTACAAACTCAAATTTTCTAACACGTAACAATAATAATAGTAATATTCTAACCCTTCCTTTTTTAAATAATTTTAATCTTTAAATACAATACGTTCATTAAATTAAAATCACTAGAGAATAATTAAAATAATATGAAATTTAATCATATCTATTCAATTTTTACAAAATTAAACTTATTATCATTATCACATACTAATTTCTTAAATTAATTCTTATAAATTTGATTATACATCATTAATATTTATATTTCATGGGATTCCTTCTTATGATGGGTTAATGAAAGAGAAGAAACACTCATATTTTAAAATTTTAAAAACTATAGGTGAAAGAACAAATATTTAGGGGTTATTTGATTTTTAAAAAAAAGTGTAAAATGTTTCAAATGCAAGAGTTATTTGATTTGAAACAGAGAATTTATAGTTTATTTAAAAAACAATCAAATCTAATAATTTTCAACTACATCAAAAAAAAAATGCAAAATAAAATTTTGAAATATTTAAAATTCATCATCTAATTCAATTTTGATGTAGTTGAAAATTATTAGATTTGATTGATTTCCAAATATGCTATAAATTCTCTATTATTGATGCAATCGCCACCTGACTGCCGGCCGCTCCACCAGCAACGGACAACACCATCATTACGCTTTACACTATATTCATTTTACTTCAAGCAAACAAAAAAAATTACCTATATTTATTTTACATTCATCTAAATAACCCAAAATATTTCAAATATCAATATTTTTTTACACTATATTTCATTTTACTCTGCATTTCTTTTTCAATAAACCAAACAACCCTTTACACAACTCATTCAAGACTTTACACATCATAGAATAAATTTTCTCTAAATAAAATTTAGCATAAACAATTCCCTTTTGGACAGATCACAGATACAAATCTACAAAGAAACAAGAAAAGAGATCACACAGTAAAAGTGATCCTTGACATTGAAATAATAAACAAATGAAAAAAAAAAAAAAAAACTGGTCTCTAAATGATCAAGCATCCTAAAGCATAAAATTTTCAGAGAATAGGTGAAGCCACAAACAAGTAATGAATACCCTATATCTTTGTTTTGTTCCAATTCATTTCAAAATGATTTGATCTTGTGATTAAAACTATTTTCTCTAGTGCTAGATGAACTAGAAGTGTCCTCATTAAGATGGCAACAATTTTTGAATTTTCCCATGCAATTTACACAAAAAAAAAAGTTCAAATCTTACAGAGTGAAAATTAAATACCTGTTAGGTGTTCCTCTCATGCTTTGGCTTGATACTCTCAACATATTCCACTGACCCTTCCTTCCAAATCACTAACTGCCCAAAAGGTTCCTCAATCTCACATAAACTGCAAATCCTTAGAGAATGATCCTTTCAGGATGTAGTTATCAGCATAGCGGTAAAGATGGAAAAAAATTGCAACGGTCTTGTGTTTGAGCACAATACAGCTAATCAGCTAGATCAACACACTGCAAATTCTGAGTACATACGATGGATTTAGGATCATGAAATCTCATGGAACCATAACCAAAAGAGCAACTTAGAAAGCCGACTTCAGTTTCCTCATCATCACTGTCAATGTTGTTTGGGCTCACTCGATTTTGATAACTTCTGAGAGCGAGGAGGAACACGTTGAAGTAATAGCTAACCAGACTTCTGTTTCCTTTTCTAGGAAAACACAGATGAAGCTGTTTCCAGAAATTTTGGCTGTGAGGTGGTTGATTTAGGCGGAATATTGCCTTGAATCTCCGTTCTTCCTCCTCTTTCCACGACAATGCAACTTCTTCGCCCATGAAATGAAATCTCCAAGTGTAAAAAGCTGCACCTAGTTCACATTTCAATTGGAGCCTCTTCTCAGCCACATGAAATCTCACACAATGCACAGAGCCAGGATTTCTGCACTTGCAGCTGTCTTCCCTTCCTTTCCCAATTAGATTTGTTGGTGGTGGTGGCTTTTTCTCATGATATTCCGGAGGCCATATCCGTCTTCCCAACCATTTCAAGTCATCAGAATCATACAAAGTTGCAGGCTTTCTGGTCCAAGCTGGCACTTGCACTTGAAAGGATGAACCAACAGGTATACGATTTAGTTCACAATCAGCTAAATAATCTGGAAGTAAAGCAGAACTTCTCAATTTTCGTCTGCAATTGTTGGCCTCATTTGCATTATTAATGTGACCATCATCCTTTTCACCCATACAAACTGTGGATGCTTTGGAACAGGAACCAGAATGAGATGGCTTGTCAGAGGAATGGGTCCCCTTGGTGCATCTTAATGTTTGAAGACTTGTATTACCAGCACCGTTACAGTCCTCATACATGAAAGAATGAATCTTCTGCCCTTTCTGCAAAACCACATAGAAATTTTACGAATTCCTTTTCTTAAGTCAATACATCATCATACCTTTAAAAACTTTGAGAAAAGTGGTATTTATGAATCTTTATAGCAACGTCAGGTAGAAACTCATTTCCTTTCCAAACCATTAAAAATGGAGCAAAATTGCCATTCCAATTTTGACCATCACGAAGAAAACACAGGTCACTCGTGTTGAAGGTTTTAGAGGCTAGTTTAGCAATCTATGGTATTGCAAAGCTGGTCCTCCATTATTGTGGACAAACTGACAATTCACGGGCCTCTTCAAGTGGTGGAAATCTCTTTCAGATTTTCAGGAAAATAAATGTGCAAATTGTAGAAGAGAAATTTAATATTATATGCCCCATAGTGTTCAAAATTGAGAAAATATGCCCATTATTTTATTTCTTAAATATATGACCAAAAAGTTTTATTTCGAAGAAAATCTTTTTTTTATTTTCAATGCAATTAATAGTTTTTATACGAATAAGTTAGCAAGAGTAATCTAGAATCCTACTTTATAAATAGATGGCAAGACCTCTAATAAAATACACAAAATTCAAATTATTTATCCTCCCTTCGTGATATTGAACCTCTAGGAACAAAAGAATCCTGATCATATTTCTATGATTTTTCATTCTAGCAGCCCAAAAAATTCCTCTTGCCCTCCCTATCTTTGATTACCCTGTCTTTTGCCTCTTTGCTCCACTGTAATCACCTACTGCCCTTGCAAGCACTTGCTACAACACCGCAAGAAACCAAAAACTTCCACGAGCGAAAATTTCTTCTCTTCTCTTTAAAATGCTTTCAATATTGTAAGTTGTGCCCAATCAAATGATCATAATCAAATCTTGGTAGGTGAGTATTAAAACCTTCAACATTCATTTAAATTAAACGGAAGAACTTACCTTTATTTAATCCCAGATTATGAAAATGTTTCTCAAATAAAAGGAAAAATTAGGCTGCCCATACTTGTCGAAGATGATCAAGATTTTGCTACATGAGATGTAGAAGATTTGTCAATTATGTCATTGCTATGAAATTCAATGATACCAAAAGTCAGTGGAACCTTCATATTCCTAACCACAACCAAAGATATTCATGAAGTGGTGAAACAAACATATGCAAAGTACGCGTTGCAGCCTTAGCATATGAGATTAAGATAAAAATTCAAACAGCTAAGAAAGATACTATTTCGATTACTGAATATTATAACAAAATGAAAAAGTTGTGGTTTGAACTCAATTACTACCAGTGTATAAAAATAAGATGCAATGAAGATGTTGCATTGCTACAAACTTTTGTAGGAGATTGAATTTATAAATTCTTAGCCATATTAAGTATTAAATATGAACAAGCATTCAAATACTTAGAAAAAACTCCCTTCCCAATATAAATGAATCTTCTTTATTATTAAAAGTGGTGTTAAATTTGCAACACCAGCTCGTGATGAGCATGTTGACTTACTTGTCCATACACTAAATGCAAGTAGAACTGAGCCATACATAAAATTCAAATCATTTATCCTCTTTTTAACTTGTAACATAGATAAATAACTGAAACATATCTCTTTTAGTTGCTAAGAGCAACGAAATAAAGAAAATATATCATGGTAAGAACATCTTAATCATAATTGTAAGTAATACAAATGTAGAAAAGAATGGTGAAAGCATATTAGCATCATAAAATATCTGATAAAGACATGATTCAAAGGCTTTAACGCTGTAAAGTTTAGAATAATATTACAGCTTCCAAGCCTTCAACTAAATGTGAGGGCATGGGAATGATTTCTTCACTGTTAAGTTTAGAATTTGTTGATTGCTCAAACAGTATTAAACCTTACAGTGGGCATGCGCATTGGTTAAGTTGTCTTGGCCGAAAAAAAAAAAAAAATCTTCTTTAAACGGTGAAATAAAATCAATAAATCATCGAATGCATGAATGTACTTCACCAAAAATAAGGTATGTTCCAAAATAATGCTCATAAGAAAAAGAAAATCAAATGAAAAGTTGCATTTCAGGCTGCAACCTACAAAGGAAAGTCAAACAATGATGGGTCATCTCGAAAATTTTATGAAGCTAGGAAAACAAACATTCATAAAACTATTTCAGACATGGATTGAAAAAAAAAATTTTAACTCAACTTTTATGGTTCAATATCCTAAGTTTTTTAAATTTTGAGCAATACAATAACTTGAGCCAAAAAGGAAAAGTCAAATGAAACGAGATGTGGGCAGAAACACCAACCATATAAGTTTGTGCCAAAGACTAGGGTTAAGCACATTATCATCTATATATATAGTCATAATCATTCACCAACCATATAAGTTTGTGTCAAAACCTACTGTTAAGCACATTACCATCTATATATGTCATATATGTAGTTAGTATCTTGACTAAGAAGCTACTATGGCTTTATGATATTGATTGTTGGAGATAATATGGAACTTTAACTGATGAATATCACTGAAACAAGGTTTGAAAAAAATTATGGGCCAGGTCTCGTGGTTTTAACCTTTACAGGATTTTTCATATAAAAAATTTGGTGTCACTTATAGCTTTTGCATTCTTATCTCTTATCTATGTGTGTGCTGGATCTTTGTGCAAAACTAAGACGTTAAACCTCTATCTCTATACCATCACGAATGTTTCGGCATGTAGCAATAATAAAGTTTTTTTTTATGATATTATACTCCATCATGTGATATATAATAGAAAATATATATTTAATATTAATATTTTATTAAGTATAAAAAAGTATTCATGGAATGTTGTGTCCTTTTTGCAATTTTAACATGTCACCGTGTCATGTCTAACTACCTATGTCCCCCTGTTTATGCCTGTGCTTCATAGCTAACTTTTATTTCGAATGTGTTTTGTGTCAATACTAGAAATGAGAATGATAAATAAGGAGAGCAATCACCATATCTCCAGCACACTCAAGAACTTAAACTTAGTTCAAGCAGTAATGAAGTACAAGCTAACAATAAAATCTATAGATGATACTGAGCTCTAATGTATGTTCTGTTTCCTTAAGAAAAAGGGTGAGTTCACGCACCAAACACAATCCGTAATTTCATGACTTGTGAAAAGCTTTGACCTGAATTTCATATTTTTGCCAGTTCACTTGACAAAATATAAAATTCAAATAATGCTCATGAAGCCCTCAAAATCCTAAGTAAAGAAAGTTATAATGGAAGAAATTTGGGCCTCAGAAAAAGACTGGTATGTAGGAAGTTTATGAACTTCCACTAAGACTAAATCAGTTTGCTGCAAATGGATTTTTATAATTAAATATAAAGCAAATAAAAACATGAATAAATTTCTAGCCTGACTTACCATAAAAGGGTACACCCAACCAAATGATAGTGACTATCAAGAGACTTTATCTCATCGCCAAAGTCAGCACAGTTTAAAGATCTCTCTCTCTCTCTCGCAACATATTTGGTCTCTATATCAACTTGATATTAAGAATGTTTTTGGACTTCAAGGATGAAGTATACATGGAGATCTTATATGGATTGGAAAAACAGAGAAATACCAATATGGTATGTAGACTTAAAAAAATTTTATATGGCCTCAAACAATCTCTCGTGCCTAGTTTGGTAGTTTCTCCCAATATGTTGAAAAATAAGTACACTTTGTCAAGAGGATCACTTTTTATCAAGCACTCACCTAAAAGAATGAGATTCTAATTATGTATATAGGATGCTATTATATTGACAGTTGACTAAAAAGAACGAGCTAACCATATTAAAAGGATTTTTGGCAAGAGAATTTGAGGTAAAATGCTTGAAAAATCTAAAATACTTGATATGGAAGCAATATGATCAAAATAAGGTATTATTATTTCCTAAAGGAAATATAGTCTTGATCTACTTCAACGAACATGAATGCTTGAATCTAAGCATAGAGAAACTCTAATGGACGCAATAAAGAAAATAAAGATCACCACTAATAATTCACCCATTGATATGGGTAAGCATCAATGCCATGTGAGCAAATGCATTGACCTCTCATTCCTGACCTGATATTGGGTTCCATATTAGTTCTGTAAGACAATACATGAACAACCATCCTAAAGACCTCATAAAAGTTGTTAACCATATTCTACGGCATCTCATAATGACATCAAGAAAATGCATGTTACATAAAAAAGTCATTAATAACAAAATCAAAATTTTTAATTGTGATGGAGACCCATAAGTCTAAAGACCCGCTTCTATATATTATACTTATGTATGGGGAAATAAGGCTACATAGAGAAGTAAAAAATAATTTGTGATCTCAAAAAGCAGTATTAAGTTGAATATAGAATTGTGCCGCTTGATATTTGTAAATGAATGCGGTTAAAAAGATTATTAGAAGAACTGAACTATTAGCGAAAAAAATCTCTAAAAGTGTATTGTGACCACCAGGTAGCCATAAATATTATAGCAAATCTTGTTAACCATAACATGACTAAACATATTGGGATAAACTAATAATGAAAATTAAAAACGAACTACCTCAACGAAGTTATATTAAAACAAACCCTCAAGTATATATATCCTCACCAAGGTTTTACTCATAATGGGTTTTGATAAACTAATTAAGTTGGGCATAATTACCATATATAACCCATATTGAGGATTGTTAGAAATAATCCTAAATTCAGGGCCAACATCTTTCATCCACAACAACCAAGCAATTAGTGAACAATAGGATTCTATTTACAACAATCCAACAGTGGATAACAAATTTTCATTTATAACAAACCAGCAATCTAAGTGCTATGTGGTTAATTTTGGATTCTAGAATTAAAGACTAGTTTTTAAATTTGTTGCTTTTCTTAATAGTTGTTTCTCCAGCCATTTTTTTATAGCTTATCATCTCTTTTTTTATATATTGTAAGGGAATAAAATTCAATAATAAAATCTCCCATTTCAAACTCTTCTCACTTCTAATTCTAATTTTCAAGACCTAATGATGATAAAAGTAATAATAATGTTGATGGTGGTCATCTGCAATTACACATAAGATAAATAAAAATAGTCCTATGTTGATAGAAGATTAAGCAACACTACCTAAACATAGTCTCAGTATATCGGACAAATCTAGGTGATAATAACTAATTGAATCATAACTCAAGTGAGTGCAATCAAGACCTACTTTTAAGTGCTATTCTGAACAAAAGGTTAACTTTAAAATGCACAAACAAATAAGGACTTTATTATATCCATTTAAATATAAAAAAGCAAAAAAGATAGATGCTTGGTTATTAATTAAGAATGAGCATGAGCATGAAATAAGAGCTGAAAAAGCATTGATAAGCTAAGGTTGCCAAATTTAATGTGATAAGAGTTTAATTAAGAAAGGCATATCAAAGAAATTAGAAGTTTGTAAAATACTTAGGAGATTGTTATGACCGATCGAGCAGGACCGATCAGCTAGTCCCATCAACAAAGGGTCGGACTAGCTACAGGGGGCAAATCAACAGGGATTTCGGCCCCCCTTGTGGGGCCTAGTAAACCAATTATTTTATATGCTAGGAGGAGGATTAAGGAAGAAATTAATGAAGAGAATTTGAATTCAAAGTAGGGAGAGAATTAATTAAGGCAAGAGAGATCTTTTAGGGCTGTTTTGGGGGGAAGAGTAGGGGCATATATAGGGATTATTTATTTTGTATTAGGGTTATGTTTTGATTGAGTTTTTCTACTGTAGTTTTCTATGAGGGCTTCCTAGTGACGTCTAGGTTGACTGGGAGAGATGATCTACCTCTCTAATTGTAGATCACTTGTATCTTTTGTTTCTTGTCGAGTTATTAATCAAAATCAGCCAATTGTTCCTCCTAAATATGCTGTTTTTGCTATTTCTCTGTGAATTTCCTGCTGTTGCTAGTTGAATTTGACTCAAAGGCGTATCAAATTAGTATCAAAGCGGTGTCCTAGGCTGAAAGTTAAAGCCCCCATCGTTGATTTCTGCTGAAATTGTTTTTCCACCTTGTTGATTGTCGCTATTTGGAGGCCAAATTCACCAATTTTTTGTTGTTTTTCGCGGTTTGGAGTCCAATGGCAGCAACGAAGATGGAAGCTTTGGAGAGCGAGATGGAACAACTTAGGGCCGAGATGCAGGAGAAACATTCTGGGATGGAGGAAATATTTTCCGGAATGGAGGGAAGGTTTTCCTCCATGGAAAGCCGTTTTGGAAACATTGAAGGCATGATGAAAACATTGATCAAGATGCCATCGAAGGGTTCGCCTGCCACTCCTAGGGCTGATTGGAAAGGGAAGAAAGTTCAGGAGGAGGATGATGAAGTGGAGAGTGTTTTCCCTCAATGACTACCTCGAGGGATTCCGAGGGGAGGTGCATCGGGGTATTCGGAAGAAAGGGCAGCAGGAAGGGGGGAGACTGAACCCTTTTGGAGACCACCAAGGAAGGAAGGAAGGTGGATTGAAGGAAGCAATGGTTGGGGCCGAACCATGGGGTCCAAATCCGCCAAGGGAAGAAGGGAGAGAATCGAACCACCACTACACAGGCTAATGGAGGAAGAAACCATTGAGGGATGGATACGAGGTCGAGAAAGTTAAAGATGTCGGTCTTCAAAGGGGAAGATGATCAAGGTTGGGTGTGCCAGGTGGAGCGTTACTTTGCGATCAATGGTATAATGGAAAGAGAAAAACTCATGGCGATAGGACTATGTTTGGAAGGAAAAACCCAAGCTTGGTTTCAATGGAGAGAAGCTAGGTATCCAATATATTCTTAGGAATAATTTAAGGATTGTTTGTTGGAACGTTTCCAAGCCATTCAGAAAGGGGACCTTCACAAACAGTTCTATGCCTTAACTCAAGAAGGGACCGTCATGGAGTATCGAAAGAAGTATGAGCTGCTATCAGGAAGTCTGACGCAAGTTTCTAAGGAAGGGTTGGAAGAAAATTTCATAAAGGGCCTTACGGAAGACATAAGGGTAGAGCTCAAGGTGCTGGGCCTAGAGGGCTGATAGAGACAATGGAGCTAGCACAAAGGGTGGAGGAGAAATATTAGAGGGATAAGGCCAGCTGGAGCAACCCCATGGGAGGGGCTTATAGGAACACCTCTATGACCTTGGCACCGAGGACCTATATTGTATCATTTCAAAGGGAAGCACCTAAGGAGAAGAGCACTGGAGTTCGTCCTGGAGGTAATTTCAAATGGCTCACAGAAGCAGAAGTGCAGGATAGGCTGGTGAAAGGCTATGCTTCAGGTGTGATGAGAGATTTACACTCGGGCATAGGTGCAAGAATCGAGCCCTTCAGGTCTTGATGGTCTGTAAAGGGGAAGAGGAAAGCGAGGGCGAGTTGGAGGATGTATTAGAGGAGACAAGGTAGTTGCATTTGGATGTGGTGGAGGTGTCATTGAACTCTGTGATGGGATTTACTCCAAGTCACAACATGAAAGTAAGGGGGCAAATTGGAGAGCAATCTGTGGTAGTTTTGGTGGATAGCATAGCCACACATAACTTCATCTCAAATTGAGTGGTGGACCGATCGAGGTTGAAGTTAGTGAGAATGGAAGGATGTGGGGTGATGATGGGAACATACAAGATAGAGAGGAACAAGGGGATATGTAAAGGGATGGTGATGACCTTGTAGGATATTCATGTGGTGGAAGACTTCCTTCCCCTAGACTTGGGAAGTATGAATGTTACTCTGGGGATAAAGTGACTACAGACTATGGGGGATATGAAGGTGAACTGAAAATCATTGACCATGGAGATATAGGTGGAAGGGAAAAAGGTAGTGCTTCAAGGGGAATGCCAGCTTACGCAAGACCATGGTCTCTTTAAAAATCATGCTCAAAACAATCCAGGATGCAGGCCAGGGATATTTAGTAAAGTTGCAAAGCATAGAAGGGGTCCAGGAATATGAGGCAAGGAAAATTCCAGTGGGGGCCCAGCAGATTCTGCAACAATATCAGGATGTATTTCAACCATAGATTGAGTTACCACTACCTCGAGAGCACGAGCATGCTATTAACTTGAAAGAAGAAACTTCTCACATCAGTGGCAGACCATACTGTTACCCCCAGATCCAGATAGATGAGATAGAGAGGTTGATCAGGGAGATGATGGAAGCAGGGATCATCAGACCTAGTGTGAGTCCCTTCTCTAGCCTGGTACTGTTAGTGAAGAAGGATGGCAGCTAGAGGTTCTGTGTAGATTACATGGCTGTAAACAAGGAAAGATTGCTAGATAAGTTTCCAATTCACGTGATAGATGAACTCTTGGATAAGTTATTTGGAGCTGTGCTCTTCTCTAAAATTGATTTTAAGTCGGGATACCATCAAAAGAAGATGAAAACAATATATGTGCATAAGACGGCCTTTAGGATACATGAAGGGAACTACAAGTTCCTGGTGATGCCTTTTGGCCTCACCAACACCCCTGCCACCTTCCAGTCACTTATGAACCGAGTGTTCCAGCCATATCTCCGAATGTTTGTTCTAGTATTTTTGATGATATTTTGATATATAGTGGGACAAAGGCAGAACACTAGGAGTACTTGAAGACTGTCATGAAGACATTGAGGGAGCATCAGCTATTTGCCAACTGAAAAAAGTGCACATTTGGGCAATCACAGGTGGAGTATTTAGGGCATGTGGTGTCCAAAGAGAATGTGTCAGCTGACCAATCCAAGATTTAGGCCATAGTGGACTGGCCTCTTCCTAAGAATTTGAGGGAGCTGCGGGGGTTCTAAGGGTTCACCGGTTACTACCGGAGTTTGTGAAGGGATATCGTACCATAGCAAGACCCTTAACAGAGCAATTGAAAAAAGATAATTACAAGTGGGGGGAGGAGCCAGGAGGTGACCCGAGCCTTCCAGGAGTTGAAGACATCGATGACCAGTGTACCTGTGCTGACACTTCCAGATTTTAGAAGACCATTTGTGGTGGAGACAGATGCATCATATTATGGGCTAGGAGCAGTATTTATGCAAGATCAGAGGCCTATTGCATACTTCAGCTAGGTGCTCACAATGAGGGAAAAGCTCAAGTCTGTGTATGAGCAAAAGCTGATGGTGATCGTCTTGGCTATTCAAAAGTAGCGGCCTTATCTATTGGGGAGACATTTCATAGTCATGACTGATCAAAGGAGCCTGAAGTTTTTGTTGGAACAGCGGATGGTCACTGAGGAGCACCAGAGACGGCTATCCAAGATATTTGGATATAATTTTGAGATTCAGTATCGATCAAGACGAGAAAACAAGGCAGCAGATGGCTTGTCCAGGAGAGTCGAGGGACCTCAGTTGGCGGTCTTGTCAGTACCATTGATGGTAGATTAGGAGGCACTAAGTCATGAGAATGAGCAGAATGAAGAGTTGAGGAAGATCAAGGAGGAGCTGCTCAAGGATCCAGACAGTCACCTAGGTATGGGAGGTTTGTATTACCCCGGACCTCGGGGTATATTCCCAAACTACTGCAAGAGTTTCATGGCAGTGCGATAGGAGGGCATTCCAAAGTTCAAAAGACATATAGTCGACTATCAGCAAAGTTATATTGGGTAGGGATGCATCGCAATGTAGAGAACTGGGCAGCCAAATGCGATGTGTGTTAAAAACATAAGTGCTTAGTCATGATGTCAACAGGGTTTCTACAACCCTTAGCCCTACCGAAGAGGGTGTGAGAGGAAGTGACGATGGATTTCATCGAAGGGTTACCACAATCGGAAGGATTTTCGGTGATCTTGGTAGTAGTAGACCGTTTGAGCAAGTATGCACATTTCATCCCTCTGAAGCACCCTTACACTGCAGTCACAGTGGCTACTATTTTCAAAGAGAAATTGAAATCCAAGTAGGGACGAAATTAATTAAGGCAAGAGAGATATTTTAGGGCTGTTTTGGGGGAAAGAGTAGGGGTTTATATAAGGATTATTATTTTGTATTAGAGTTACATTTTGATTGAGTTTTTCTGCTTTAGTTTTTTGTGAGGGCTTCCTAGCGGCATCTACGTTGATTAGGAGAGACGATCTACCTCTCCAATTGTAGATCGTTTGTATCTTTCGTTTCTTGTTGAGTTATTAATCAAAATTAGTTAATTGTTCCTTCTAAATATGTTGTTTTTGCTGTTTTTTTTGTGAATTTTCTGTTGTTGCTTGCTGAATTTGACTCCAAGGCATATCAGAGACATGTTTTGTTGAGATCACACTCACCATGATCTCAAAGTCAGTTGAAATGCATTTATAGAAATTATCGTTATATATCCCAAGCTTGAACATAAAGTTTGAGGGTGAGGATTGATGACAGATTGACAGTAAATCATTAAGCCGGAGCTTAAATCTATGTAACGAATCAATAGCTAATGGTAAGCTGATAGCTAAAACTAAGGAAAGGCAACTAGGTCATTAGATGACCAATCCCAAAACAACAAAAGATAAGAAAAGGACTTGCACCCACATAAAAAGATCAGATTTGGTTGCTGGTTTTGAGGTGTAATATGGGATTCCAAACAATAAAAAAAAGGTCTTAGCACAATGGTAAGAAGAATAAATATTACAAGCTTGCAAAAAATAAATGACAATAGAAAAAAATTAAGATATTGGAAAAGATCATGAACTTTAATTTCTAGGGAGATAATAGGACTAATGTAGAGAAAAAAAAATAAGGTCAAGGGTAGGTGGTTTGTATTAAACATATTCTGGCAAGGAGTATAAATATAATCAATGCTTAGGCTTCTCAAGTTAAATGACAAAAAAAAAAAAAATCATTTGTGATGATCAAAATTGGACATATAGGTAATAAAAAAAGGCCAATGTGAAGGTTTAGATATGACAATGGGATCACCCATGCTGTTGCATTGCATGGGTTCCCAAGCCAAACCTACATAGAGTGGTCAAGAAAATTGCTTTTGGGTACAGCGAAGATGAACCAAAACTTCATGAAGGACAATATGGCTAATTGAATTAAAAAGATCGCTATAGATATTTCATATGACTTCAAAAATAAATAACATGTGAAAAAAGTGATGTGGTAGAATAAGAACATCCAATAATGCCTACAAAAATTACTGGGACTAAAAAAGGGGGGAAAGTTACAAAGAGGATATTAATCAAAATAAAAATTAAAATAATAGTGGGTGATGATTAGTGCATTATGTTTGGTAATAAGAAAGATGAAAAGAGTTATAAATAGTTAAACCAAAAAAGGATTTCAAAAGATGATTATAGGAAAAGGTACATTAAGACTAAATATAATATGATTTCGGTTGAAGACAAAGAACTAAGCTTTGTATGGAAGTTTTCCCTTGGTTTGCCTCTCAAAAAGTGCTTTTAGTTTGAATGGAAGACGTGCTTTAAAAATAATTGGCTAACATGCACACCGTCATTTCATCAATACACATACTTCAGGAAAACTTGTCTAACTTTGTAAGACTACCATGATTTTGTTATAAATAGTGCGACAACAGCATAACAAAAGCAAATTCGTAAAAAATCCCTAAATATAAGAAAATCATCATTTTGTTTCATTTTTTTAAGTTGCTAATTGAGAGCTTTAATAGAAACATTTCAATAAACAAGTAGAATAAAAATTTTACTAAATATACAATAAATAATGCAAAATCAGAGTAGCTTCAATAAAAATCCATGAAAAGATTTCAAGTTCAAATGAGATACATACCAACAAAAGTAGACTTAGGAGATATTTGGAAAGTGTGGTCAAGAAATCCTTTCAATGATATCAAAATAACCAATAGACTTTCAAATAATTCAAAAAGCATTATAATCCTAATATTTAAGAATAAATGGATATCCAAAATTATGGCAATTATAAGAGAATTAAACTTATGAGTTGGGTGATAGAGTTATAACTCATAAGAAATAGCAAGGAAGTAAAGGTTGAAGAAAGTTATAATAACATAGGATAATCCATTTGAATTATCCCACATACTTCAATCATGGAGGTTCTTTTGTGCCAAAGAATTAATATAAAATTTAAAAAAAAAAAGATCTTTATATAATTTAATTGCCAGTTATAATAAGTATCACTAGATTGAGATAGTTGTGTAGTTTAGCGGGGGCATGTACCAATCGTATGTTAAATTATTAAATATACGTAAGGTGGAACAATAATAAGTATTACGAGTAGTTTTAGAGTGACAAAATTATTTTAAATCAAAGTAGATTATGTAAAGGACCAACAAGATGATGTCTTTTTTTTCATAGGAGAGGTCATTTAAAAAAATATTCAAAATTAGGAATGATATTTGTAAGTGTCACAATCCTGATAGATAAAGCTATCCTAATATAGAAAACAAGAGGCTTAACATCAATAGAACAATAGTTATTACATGATAATTTTTCTATTCAATGTAAAATTAATAATAAATAGGCGAATATTTAAGTGCCACAAGAATGGATATCTTTGATCTATAATAGAAAAAAACAACATAATGAGAGAATTGGTATCGTTAAGTGATAGGAAATACTTGTAGATCTCAAGTATTTCTATTAATAGAGACAAAATCTGAGGGAAAATCACGCCAAATAGTAGTTTTATTGCAAGAATCAAACTAACGGAAAGAAGAATCAAAGCAAGAAACAATTGATCCTCAATTCGAGAGGAGGATCGATCTCTCCCAATCTCTAGACGAAGAATCTAGAGCCCATGACACCAAGAAGAACAACCCAAGAGAACTCAATAATGAAAAACATAACCCTAACCCTAATTCCCTCATTAATTAATCAAGCCACGATTACTATAAAGCCCTTGCCGCCCCTCCTTTCCCTCCAAGGAGTTTGAATTTGAACTCTTAGTGGACCCCACTCCTCTCCCTCTCTCTTTGCCGCCGCCCCTCTTGGAGTAAACAAGAACCAGTCCACTAGGGACCGGTCTAACATTAAGCTAAGTGGTTAAAATGTAAAAGAACTTTAAAAGTAATATGTAAAAAGAGAATATCATTTATAAAAATAAATTTTCATAAAAATAAGTAAGATAGTTATCTATTTTGACTCTTTAAAGATAATATCCAGTTGTATATCATAATCGATAGATTCTACATTGACAAGTTTTTTATGATCGTAGGGATGAAAAAAGCCAATCTTGTATTACAACGAAATAACAACAGTGGTGGGACATTATCTATCTACTTGACCAAATAGCTAAACCAAACCTCTGGCTAGATTCTCATTTACTCTGTCACAACAGTTGTAAATTGACCTCTTCCGACCTATCCATCTCTTCTTTCTTGCAAACCAAACTATCATATATCTTGATCAACATGCAACTATAAAAAATATTGAATAAAGAAGAGAGAATAAAGTTAATCCTAGATACTTAAGAACAAAAGTGATGATGATTGAGACTCCTATTGGTAATGATTTCCAGTTAGATTATGTTTTTATGGACAACAAAATCAATTCATAGATGCCTGATAAAGAGCAAACCAACTATTGTAGACAGAGGAATGCTTGAATATAAGCCCGAACAAACTCTAATAGGTCCAACAAAGAAAATTGGGATCACCACTAACAACACGTCTATTGATAAAGGTAGCCATCAAAAACTTATAAGCAAAGTCATATACCTCTCTCTTACCTTATTAGCCAATACATGTACAACCTTATTGAAGATCACATGGAAGTTGTTAAATGCATTCTAAGGTACCGCAAAAAGACACAAGAAAAATATATTTTATATTAAAAATCATCCAACAAGGAAATTGATTTTTTACATATGGTGATTGGGCAAGAGATGCATAAGATCAAGGATTCACTTCTAAATATTGTACTTATGTATGCGAAACATGGTTAGATGAAGAAGTAAGAAAGAATTAGCGGTCTCAAGAAGCAATTATGAAGCTGAATAAAGGGCAACGACATGTAGTATTCGTAAATAAATATGATTATGAAATTGTTAGAAGAGCTAAACTATCAAGTGAAAAAATCACCAAAAGTGTATTATGAGAACCAAGTTGTCATAAGTATTGCAAAAAATTTTGTCCGCTAAGATAGGACAAGACACATTAAGATAAATCAACATTTTCTCTTATAACAATTTTAAAAAAGCATAACCCAAGTAAATTATGTTCCAACAAACTCTCAAACTATATATTATATCAATAAGACTTTACTTAGAATGAGTTTTTATAATCTAATCAACAAGCTGAGCATGATTAATATATAAAACCCAACTTGAGGGAGAGTTGAAATAATCATGGATGAGTCGCCAGCACCTTTTCATCTACAACAACTCAAGAATCTATGATCAAAAACTTTCCATCTATAACAAACTAACAATCAATAGACAACAACTTCCCATCTATAGCAATCCAACAATATGAACACAATTGCATTACATATGTATAGTCAACTCTGTATTCTAGATTTACAAACTGGTTTACATATTTATTTTTCCTTTGGTAATAGTTTCTCTACCTATCTATGTGCATATTATCATCTTATTTTTCACGCAAAATAAGTAAATAAATTTCAATCATACAAACTCGTACTTTCTATGCTTCTTTCTTTGCATTCGAATTTTCAAGATATGTGACAATGCCTTGATGACCACAACGTCAGTTAGGACTAAATTACGATGTAAGGACTAAATTACGATGTTTGTTCTAATATGTAGCCTAATCTAAGTCCTTGATGACCACAACCTTGCCTCGGACTAAATTAAGAAGTTCACTCAAGGTTATGGCTTGGATGAATAAATGCATCTTTGAGCTTAGCTTATTTGTGATTTAATCAAGAAATCCATTATAGGCCATAACTTGGACATATATGCCTTAGCAACGACAATCTCACCTTGAGGTCTACATGAGGTTGTCACCTCGGCTCCTTAAAAACCATTGTCTCACTTGGAAATAAATTGAGAATTCGCTCCAGGTTATGACTTGTGTTAATGCCTAGGGAACCATAATCTTACATAGAATTGAATTAGGTCAACTCATAATTGTGGTCTAGATTAATGCCTCAACAACCATAACCACTCCTATGATTGAATTAATAAAACAGCTCAAAGTAATGTCTTGAGCTTATATCTCGACGACCACATATTTGTCTACAAGTGAATTAAGAAGTCCACTAAGACTTATGGCTTGGGTTAGAGTATGGCGAATGCATTTTTGCATGAGATTGAATTAAGAAGTATGATAAGGATTATGGCATTAAATAATGCCTCGATAAGCACAACACATGGGACTGAATTAAGAAAATCCACTCGAGGCTATGGTCTCGCTTATGCCAAGAAGATTACAACCTTATCTAAATTTGAATTAAGAAGTCTGCTTGGGGCTATAGCTTGGGTTAAAGCCATAGAGACCCCAATCTGACTTGGGACTTTTGAAGAGCATCCCCATCGATATTGTGAAAAATGAAGTTAAGATGTCTAAGAAGTTTGTTGGTTCTATAACTTGATCTAAAGGCTTATAGACCATAACTCTATAGGGAATTTAAAAAACATTTTCTTTTAGGATTGCCCATCCGGTGCTTCTTGATATGAAGAAATTGGATTGCCCAAGAGTGAAGGGAAGTCAACTCAATTTGCATGAACAAAGCCACTGAAGAGATGTAGGCAAGATGACCAACTGAGAAGTTGACGATGAACCTGCATTCGGTGTGAGCAATGAAGCCAATTAAGAAGAGGGCAACAAAGTTGCATGAAGAAATGCATGCAAGATAACTAACTAAATAGGTTAATGAAATTACATGTAAATGTATGGAAAATCAAGCAATGAGAAGTGTGTGACGAAGCCAAAAATAATAACATAGGTACTCATGCAGATTGCGTAGCAAGCAATGAAGCTGCTGTGATGATCTAGGTGACGACATCAGCTAAGAAGCGGTCAAGGAATCTACATGAATAAGTGCAAGCAATGACATCAACTAAGGAATAAGCATCAAAGTTCATAAAGAGGTCCAGGCGATGTCCCTGGTTTAGGAGAAAGTGACAGATGCAAATAAAGGTACACGTACGGGTAATGAAGTTGTTTAAGGATATGGTGCCAGAGATTAAAAAAAAAGGATCTAGTGCCAAAGATGCATGTAATAATGTAGGCGACAAAGCTGTCTAAGGAGCAAGTGATGATGCTTTTAAAATAGTATAGGCAATGAAATAAATTACTAAGTGAGCTACAAAGATGTTTATGATAGGGTAAGTAATGTTGTTGGTTGAGGAGCAAGTTGATAAGCTCCATGTTAGGTGCAGAAGCATGGTTGGCTAAAAAATTGGGCTACCAAAATGCATGTGGAGGTGTGGTTTGAAGAACAGAAGATGAACCCACATGTTTTAGTGCAAACAAAAATAATTATTAAACAATAAAGCTATATGGAAAGAAGTAGGTGATGATGCCGTTTGAAGCACGAGCGAAGAAGCTCAATAAAAAGAAGTGAACAATAAGCCTACATTTAAATACCCTCTTGAGGTTGATGATAGAGTAGGCAAACCATGCCACCATCATCGCTATCTTTGAACCATCGAGTGAAGTTGAAGTCGTGTTTTACTAAGAGAGATAATTGGTGTAGGTTAGCATCACACCATCATTGTTGCCTTAAAAAGACATACATGAATGCCCCCACTAAGTCATTAGCATACTTGATTGCCCCCATAATCCTTGATGTAGGATTCAAGGGCTCTTTAAGGTTTAGAATTATTGTAATGGATAAGGATCAACCCCTACTAAAGAGGAGATAATTAATCTTTATAATCTTAACATGGAATGATAGATCATATGGGGATGCACATCAAATGGTATGACTTGTTTGAATCAAAGATAATGGGTTGGCTTTTCCGCAAATGATGCCAAACCATTACATGCTGAAAATGATCATCAACAACAACAACAAGCCTTTATCCCACTATGTGGGGTCGGCTACATTAATCCTTTTTCTCTACTGTTAAGAGTCAAATTCTCATCTAAATCTAATAAAGAAAAGTTATTTCTAATATTTTCTAACCAAGTCTTTTTAGGTCTACCTCTACATTTATTAATGCAAGTCAAATCTAATACATCTACTTTCCTAACCGGGTCATTGGAAGGCTACCGTTTTATGTGACCAAACCATCTAAGGAGACTCTCTCTAATCTTATCTTCCACTGGAGCTACTCCAACCTTTTCACGTATATGCTCATTTCGTATCCTGTCTCTAAGAGTAAAGC
This sequence comes from Dendrobium chrysotoxum, assembly GCA_019925795.1. Taxonomy (NCBI): domain Eukaryota; kingdom Viridiplantae; phylum Streptophyta; class Magnoliopsida; order Asparagales; family Orchidaceae; genus Dendrobium; species Dendrobium chrysotoxum. The sequence continues at coordinate 36,826,181 of CM034304.1, read as the reverse complement.
CACTCATCCACCTGAGCATCCTCATCTCTGCAACACTTAACTTAATATTATGCTTCTTTTTTAATGGACAACATTCTGCATCATAAAGCATTGCAGGTCTCACTACCATCTTATAGAATTTTCCCTTAAGTTTGAGAGGGACTTTTCTATCACACAACAAGCCCGATGCATTCCTCCACTTCAACCATCCAACTTGAATTCTACTAATAATATCTCCATCTATTTCACCATCACTCTGAACAATAGACCCAAGATATCTAAAACGTGTACTCTTATTAATGACTTGATCACCCAAGGTCACAATCCCCCCATTAGATCTATTATTACTAAAATTACACTCCATATATTCAGTTTTGAATCTACTCAAATGAAAGCCTTTAGACTCTAAGGTTGACCTTCATAATTCAAGTTTTCCTTCAACTCCCTCTCTAGTTTGATCAACAAGAAGAATATCATCAGCAAAAGCATACACCAGGGTACAACCTCTTGCAAATGTCTAGTGAGAACGTCCATGACTAAAGCAAAAAGATATGAGCTTAAGGATGATCCTTGATGTAATCCAACTGAAATAGGAAAATACTTGGTCAAATCACCTTGCGTTTGAACACAAGTAACAGCTCCTGCATACATATCCTTAATGACTTGAATATAAGCATTATTAACCCCTTTATTATGTAGAATTCTCCATAGCACTTCTCTTGGAACTTCATCATATACTTTCTCTAAATCAATAAAAATCATATGTAGATCTTCCTTATTCTCTCTATACTTCTCCATCAAACCTCTCAATAAATGTATAGCTTCCATAGTAGACCTACCTGGCATGAATCCAAATTGATTTTGAGAAACATTAGTGTCACGCCGCTATGCTCCATAACTCTCTCCCATAGTTTTAAAGTATGACACATTAACTTAATTCCTCTCACACAATTTTATGCATCACCTTTATTCTTAAAAATAGGAATCAACACACTCATTCTCTACTCATCTGACATCTTTTTAGTCTTCAAAATAATATTAAAAGGTTTAGTAAGCCAAGAAATTTCTTCATCTTCTAAGCATTTCCACACCTCTATTGGAATATTATCAGGTCCAATAACATTTCCACACTTTATTTTCTTTAAAACCTCTTTAACTTCGGTTTTACTAATATGCTGATAAAAACAAAATTCTTTATTTTCATTTAGGGTGCTAAGGTCACTAAAGTCAATCGCATTCTCATAATCTTCATTGAAAAGTTTAGCAAAATATCTTATCCACTTTTGTTGAATATCCTTTTCTAATAAAAGTACTTTTTGATCTTTATCCTTAATACAATTCACTTGAATTAAATCATTGCTGCTCCTATCTCTTTGTTTAGCTAACTTATACATATATATTTCACCCTCCTTAGTATATAATCTATTATATAAATCATTAAAAACTAAATCTTTGCATTGAAAATTGCTTCCTTAGACTCTTTACGGGCATCTTTATATCTTTCTCAATTATTAGAATTTTTATGGCTAACCTAATTTTTATAATAAATCTTCTTATTTTTTTATCTTTTCTTGCACATTTTAATTCCACCACCAACTATTTTTACTATTAGTAGCTTTTCCCTTTGATACTCCAAGCATATCTTTTGCAACATTCTTAATATCACTAGATACTTTTTTCCACATAACATTAGCTTCCCCATGCACAGACAAAATCTTAAGATCTAGAATCTTACTCTAAAAAATATTTTTGTTAATATTCTTTAAATACCTCAATCTAATCCTAGAACAATGATTTACTTTATTTTTTATTTCTGCCCCTTCATCTTAAATTCCAAAACTAATAAACGATGTTGGCTACATAAACTTTCACTCAGAATAACTTTACAATCTTTACAATTTAAACGATCTTTTTTTCTTATAAGAAAATAATCAATCTGAGGTACTAGCAATTACAAAATCATAAGTAAAAAAAAAATTAATATGGTATTGCCACCTTCATTAGTCGCTCCAAAGTCATAGCCACCATGGATGCTTTTAAAATCATCTACCTCTCTACCAACATGTCCATTTAAATCTCCTCCAATAAAAATTCTTTATTTGAGAGGTATCATTTGTATTAATTCTTCTACGTCATTTCAAAATTTTAATTTTGAACACATATCCAAACTACTTGAGGAGCATAAGCGCTTATAATATTAATAGTTTTAACATCAACAACAATCTTTAAAGCTATATTTATATTAATTTTTACAACATTATTCTTCAAACTCTTATCTATAATCACACCTATACCATTTTTAGTATGACTCATACTAGAAAATTATAGTTTAAATCCTAAAATATCAATCTCCTTAGCCTTCTCTTCAACCAATTTAGTTTTTTGAATGCATATAATATTTATCTTCCTATGAATCATAATATCTATTAATTCAATTAATTTACTTGTAAGGGAACCTACATTTCAAATTTATATCCTAATTTTAATTTCATGGACTAGCTTCTTTGCCCACATCCATCCATGATGTGGGAACACTTGCCTATTTAACACTGCACCTGGGTGCCGGTGCAGCAGCCCTTGCTCATTCGTCCATGTATTTAGGCTATACAACGCGTCGCTTCCAGAGAATGCCCTAGCATTAACACAATGTATTAAAGGATTTATGTCACGATTATTCGACAAGTTTTACGTTGGTTATCGACTACCTAACGTAACCCTCCACTTTTCTCATCCAGGACTTGGGAATTGGCAACGGTTGAAAATGATCATCAATGGTAATAAAGTTTTAGTAGCAGGATTGAGCTACGACTGATATCGTGCATAACACACAATTAGCTTAGGCATAAGACCTATAGGTCAACTTAAGGATTTTGTCCCTAGAAGATACTTTGATGCTTAGATGAGTGAATCTGAAAGTGAAGAACTAGAACCAATTTAGATGAGATCCATTTTGGATTAAAGATAAAGAGACCCAACCTTATTTTGGGGGGTATTTAGAACTTATATGAAGGGTGTTTTGGTACTTTAGCAAAGTTCATTGTAAATTAATGAGTCATGCCACCTCTATGACTTGTGTGGGACCAAAATGCTCCTGTATTGAGGGGGATTTTGGTCCTCTAGATGATCCAAAGGTGAAGAATCAAATCACATCAACTTTAATATCTACGTTGGACTATCAAAACTCTAGCAATAGTAGATGGACCAATAAAGGTCAAAAGCCCCAAGCTTCATGACAGTCGACACAAACCTTGAAGTGATGAGCCTTGTAGGAAGTTGAAGGATTGACATCCATCCAACCACAATATGCGAAGAACATACATACAAGAATTATGTCATCCTTGATAAAGCAATCACAATTTATCATGAGTTATCTTTAAGGTCATATCAACCTTAATAGCCATTGCGTCAAGCAATAATCCATTATACTCAACAACAAAGCATAAAACATCATAGCACAGTACAAAATAGCATAAAACAAGACAACCTGGCCAAGTTGGGCCTTAAAAGTTGTTATCTAATTTCAAAGATTAAAAATGCATCCCATAAGATATAACTGCAAATGAATACCTGTGAGGTGGATGTATTAATGTCCTCCCTGTGAATTTTCTTAAGAAATAACACTTTCCGAGCTTGAAATGCAAGAGAATATTGCAGACCGACCAAATTTTTCGTATCTTTCGGGCCATCTGATGGAAGAATATTTACTGTAGAAGGATCAATAGGATTTTTTGCTACAGTTTTCACCCAATTCAACATGCCTACGAGTGACTCCCTCTTCCTCTTAAGAGAAGAGAAACTCCCGTTCGCCAACTTAGGACTCAAAGCAGTCGAACCACTTGGCCGAACACATTTGGCATTATCAAGCAGCAACATTGGCTCCTTCTGTCTTGCACGAGTCAAGAATTGATCCATCTTTGAATATGGCGACCGTGTAAAGTCTCTACCATCCTCCTTCTTCCGTTTCAGGATCTCCTTAAAAAGGCTTCTAACCTCAGGCTCCGAATCACTCATCAAGACTCCCAGATTCTCTTCAGACCCCCAATAGCCTCCAATTCCCGACCTGTTGGCCGGAACCCTCTGCAAGCAACGCTCTAACATATTGAGGTACTTGGCATATATCAGTTTCAAGGGACACCCAAGAGCCGAATCCAATCCGATTCCTTCTGCTACACCAGCCCAAGCCCTGTTGGCCGTCACAGAGTTGTATCCGCCTCTCTCAGAAACTAGAAGGTAGAGTTTGTATAAGTCTATCGGTCTCCCGTCGCCAAGCATGGCTGGGAATGGCCGGATCTCCCGCTTGCAGTGAAGCTCCTTCAAGAAAACTGAAAGAATCTTCTCGAAGCGTGAGGCGTCGGCGATGGGATCGACAGCAGAGCAAAAGCCGATGCATTGAAGCTTGCGGAGGATGTGGCAGACATCACCGGAGGAGCACTCATCATCCGGTACCAACCATCCTTCCATTGAAGAGGGGAAGGGTTAATGGCAGCGCCGGCCGCCGCCTCACGACGGAGAAGAGAGGGAGAGGGCGGAAGACCGCCCCCGGCAAACCCGCATGAAAGTGGGAGACTATTTATGATGGAGCCTCCAAGCCCGGCGATTTCTAAACTGCAAGAATTCCTGGGTATTTTAGATGTAAAATCAAAGAGATGAGGGTGTCCGGTTATTTTTTCCCCCCAACAATGCTAGTCTGGGCATATTATGAGGGGAAGAAACATTGATTGGGAAAACAAGAAACCCTAGTCTCCCTATATTCAAGTCAATTTTATATATATGTAAAAAATTTATTTCAACATATTCTAATATAAATTATAGAAAATAATTATATCATCATAACTTAATAAAAAATTATTAAGATAAATTTTAAAACCCTTATATTCATATTAAGATTAGTGTTATATACGATATTCTAATTGTACTAATCTCAATGCAAATTCAAATACTGTGAAGTTCATACTGATATATATTTTATCAAGATATCTTGACATATATTTTTTTTTAAGTTTGAATATCGTTGGATTTATTTTGAGATTGATGCAACACAAATTCTTCATATGCATGAATAATCTTAAAATATATCCAATATTTTCAAGCCCGATATAATTTCTATAAAGATATTCTTGTTTGTTTGTATATTCATAAAAAATTAGGTTTTTCTAATCCAAAATTGATCATGATAAAGAAAGAAAATTGTGTTAGGATATCGACATGCAAAAGGCGTAAGGATGGGCCTCAAATCTGTCTGATTTATATTGAGATTAAAGTTATTCCGAATATCACATACAACACTAGCATCATCACACATGGGACGGCTCTAAAGTATATTTAATGTGTTTTATATCAGAATATCTTGACACAATAACACAATTATTTTCTTCATAAATGTTAAACTATTAAATTTATTTTAAATACATCATAAAAAGTTGACTTTATTAGTCATAAATTTTGATGTCTATTTGAATTGAAAACTTCCAGAATAAAATTCAGGATGAAATGAATGTGATTTTAGCAAACTTATCGTCGAATTGAACGTCTCTACAAGACAAACTCATTGTCACTAAAAGTGATCCGATCTAAGTTCACATGAGCCAATATCAAGCACTTGAAACATGATTAAAAAGTTCAATATATTAATTGGACAACCAAATTATCTTCAAATCTTGCATGCTAATAGTTAAATCAAGCGTCTCGAAGAGATCTAATGAGCCCAAAATCATATAATTTTTATATTATTAAAGCGGATAAATACTAAAAAAAAAGATATATTACAGGCTATTCGATAGAGTGTTCCTAACACCATCCCCTGATAGTCCTGCAATACCATGGCTCGACTACGATGGAGTGTTCCTACTACCATTGCCTAATTGTCCTCCAACCACATTGTCGGACCATAGTTCTTTGACTACCATCGCTCAACTACTATTCTCTGACCATTGTCACTCGACCATTATCCTTTGACCTATGTTGTCCAACCATGGCCCTTCAACCACTATCCTCCGATTAGGATCCTCTGATCACTGTTGCTTGCCTAATTGCATTAATTTGACCATCATCACTCGAGTATGATCCTCCAACCACTATAGCCTAACTATAATCCTCCGATCATTATCACCCGATTATAAACATCCGTCCATGAGCACTTGACTACGATCCTCCAATCACTTCGTTCAATTATGGTCATTTGACCAACATTTCTCAACTACTATGCTTAATCAACATCGCTCAATTACAGTCTTTTGACCAATATCGCTAAACTACAAATTCTCAACAATTATTGCCTAGCTTCACCAACTCCTGTTGACTTCATCACCTATTATAGCCAATAGTGTCAACGGATGTCATCACCATAAGGCAAATGCACATTGTCAACACCAACTCTGACACTTGATGTTAGCACCAAGATTTAAGCTATGTTTTTTAGTCGTTGATCTCCTCTCTTCAAATGACAAAGATCAAACAAAAAATTAATGATCTCTTGAAGATAACCCCTATGTCGCATGGTTCTTCCAACTTTCACCACCAAATATGTTCCATATTATGTATCTCTACAAATTCCACAATCATAGATGAAGGCATCGTTTGTAACTATGCGTTTTCTTTTTCTTTTTTTCTTTCAAATTTTTTACACCAAAACTCTTATGTCTTTTACAATTCTTCTCTTATCGTGTATGTGTGAGATCTTCATACAATGCTAAGATGATAAGCACTCTAACTCTGCTATTGCCAATATTTTTACACTTAATAATTTTAAAATATACGCACTCATCTCAGCATTAATTTAAGAATTTCTAAATTTATATTGATGAAAGTTTGATCAGGATACTTGACAAAAAAAACTTCATGTTCTCTTGACCACAAGCTTAATCCAACATCACTCAGAAGCTTATTGGATATACATGATAGTCCTATAATGATCAATATGTTTGTAGGGATCAAAGGATTCATTATATGAATCAATAGTGTGGTAGTTTGAATCCTACTGGAATAGGATGCTGGAGAACTTCATTTGTTAAGGGTGACAATTTTTGGAAGCTACGTTGAATAGTGAATTATTTCAATTCCTTCAAAGAGAAACCCCCCCTAAATAAGATGACGCAACATATCTCTTATAACCTCATGAGGGATGTCTATAAATGATATTGATCTATATCATCTATGATTAGTGAAGGATTACGGGTTGGTCGAATAATGTGGGGAGACTGTGTTGAACTAGTTGTATTGGAGAGAACTTGATGAGCTTGTGAGGAAGGAGGTGCTCCTTGATCGGCATTATCTCTAAACTATCATTAATTTTGTGGAGGGAGAAATTTATCATATTGTGATAGTGTCCTTTATAGTCACGCCTCCTCAAAAAACTGTAGGATTTGACTTTAAAATTCCTCCATCATACACATACGATCCTTTAAAGTGAGGCCTAGGGGTGACTTCGCCTATATTATGTTATTCTTGATTGAGGGATTGATTGCTAGTCATTAAATAAGTATATTGGTAATGTTCTTATAGATGGTGCCAAACTTTTATGTCCTAAAAATTTTGAGTCAATAGAGTGTATGATTTATGTCTCAGTGTTGTACAAAAATTCAGCACACATAGATAAATGTAATAAGACCATAATTTTTTTACAGGGAAAACCCGAAAATGGAAAAAACCAAGGGGTCTGGCCTAGTTGAAAAATTCACTATGTAGTAAGTGATATAAGAATCCTCATTTCTTCACTATTGAAGAAGATGGGGTTTAAATAAATGCCTGATTTTCTCTAAGGGAGATACATAAATCAAGTGTCCACAGATTGACAGTTAATATCCAACAATAAGGCTTGATTTTTCCAATAGAGATTATAGAAAGCAGATGTCCATATGTGAACAGATATACCCAACAACAGGGTTAAATATTGTTAGTATTTTGAAGATGGTGGTGATTTCTTATGTTGATCTTCGGTGGCGATAGCGGTTGTCAGCGACAAAAATTGGTTGTGGTCGTCGATGGCGATGGCTGAAAAATGCAAGAGAGCTCTCTCTAATTCTCTTTATTCTTCCACCTTTCCTTATGTGAAGAATGTGACTCTATTTAGAAGCTCTTTGGGATGTGCATTTAATAATTTGAACTAGAATCCAAAATATTCTATCGTACAGCCCAAATTGATTCCCTTAGTTATGAAATATTTATTCAGTATTTGAGTGCCCTATAACCCTAATGATGTTAGAATTGAGTGATATTGGATTCGTTGGATTCATTTGTCGAGCATTTCAATTCGGCTATAAACATGTCTGATTTGGAGATTATTTGGTCTTCCAATTAATGTTTAAAGTTTCCAATCATATTTCAAGTGTTTGATTTGAGCTTATTTTGGCATGAATTGGACTAGGGGTGTAAGTGAGCCGAGCCGGCTCAAGCTCGGCTCCATAACGAGCTCACGAGTCGAGCTTATTGAGCTGTGAGCTAGAGCTCATCTATTAAACGAGCTCGCATTCGAGCTTGATGACGCTCTGCTCGCGAGCTAACAAGCCGCCTCGTAATAGTAAAACTTATATGGTTTTTTTTTTTTATTAGCTAAGTGTTTTCTCTTAAAAAAAGCTGCTAGTACAACTATGATTTGAAAATTAATAATTTTTTAGACTAAAAGTTGCCTAGCTGTAGCAGTTCTCAATATTAGCTAAGGCCCTACCGCCCTAGTATTAATGAAGCTCCAGCAGTTTAAAAGAAAAATATGCAAAAAAGTGATTCACTTGGGAAAAAAAAATAAAAAAACAAATCACTTTCTCCTCTTCTCACGCACCAAACATGCAACAACTTCTTCTTCTCCACACGCGATCTTCCTCTCCGGCAGTGAAGCCACGATCTTAGGAGCTGCTCGCGAGCTTGTTTTTACAATCATGAGCCAAACTTGACCTCGCCCGTTGAGTTCGATTTGGCCGGCGAGTCAAGCTCGAGTTAGGCATGACTTGAGCTCGTATCTACTTATTTATACTCCTAGATTGGATCACTTTTGATACCGTTGGGTTCTTCTTTACCAAGACGTTCAATGTGACTATAAGTTTGCTGATATTGGAGTTCAGATGGTCCCAAATTTAATTTTGAAAGTTTTCAATTCAAATATAAGATTCGTGCCTGATCAAGATGATTTTTGATGTGGTATTAATGATGATTAATGTTACTTTTTTTGAAAAATTATATTGTAAATGCAAAAAACTAAACAATGTGAACTATATCATTGAATACACATTACATTTAATCAAACTCTTCAAATAAAGTATAGATATTAGGATACATATTATTCAACATATATACAAGGCATATCTATTATTAAAAATATATATTACGAATATGAATATGAAGGGGCGGAACCAATCTTAGTTCTTAGGAGGGGGGGGGGGGCAAATTTATTAAAAAAATATATACAATACAAAATTCAAAATAATTTTTGATATTGCATTATATATGTGAAGTAAAAATATTACAAACTTTGCATTCTATTTTACATTTTTTGATAATGTTGCATTACAACTTTTTTTTACGAAGGATGACCCATCAATAAAAAAAATAGATTAAAATCATTTAATTATTATATTAACGAAAACAACTATATGAATATTATGATTCAATCAAATATATTTTTTTGATATGAGATGATTATATGCTATTATTTATTCTAGTCATGCAAATCCCCCATTATTTATATATTACACATTTTTTTAAGATAAAATTTAGAACATATCTTAACCTAAATTTTCTCCAAAATTATTGGAGAAAATTAGCTCTTAGGCCCAAAAGAGCTAAGTCCATTGTTAACTAATATCTAAGCCACAGGTAACTACTCGCTATAGTTTGCAAATCAAACGAATTATTACAAAGCCCACTTCCGAATTGCAGTAAGAACAAAAAGACATATCAATAGAAGAACAAAAAGAAAAATTATAGTAAGAACAAAAAGACAGACCACAAGCTAAAATCATCAAATAAAATATTGCACCACTCCTCTTAATCAACAGTAAGAAGAATAGAAAGCCAAAAATTACAACTTAACAGATGGATTCATACGAAGCAAGAAAAAAAAAAGAATGAAAGAAACAGAGGAGCTTACTTGGATTGGAAGAAGGTAAGGTAAGAAGAAGATGGGGTTTTGGGCTTTCAACCTTGGACCTTCGAGCTTCAGATGGTGCAATGGCAAAGAGCAACAGAGCGAATCAGCAAACAGACGAAACATCGCTCGCGATTTACCAAGGGCTTGAAAAGAGTCGGCTAGGGCAAAGAAATAAAATGAGGAGGGGCAAATTACTTAATAATCCTTCTTTTAAAGATTTTTAAATTTTTTTAGGCTGATAATCTCTCTTTTAAAGATTTTTTTTTTTTTTTGGGCCCCCCCGGCATTGCATAGTTCCGCCCTGTGCATATAATAACATTATATCTTTAAAAAATTATGGTATACTAATCACAAAGCATTGCACAATTCCTTATCACTTCTTCCATTTTTTCTTTCTCTCATTTCTTTCTCTAGGACCTATACTTTCTTTCTTCTTTATATTTTTTTATTATTATTATTTTAAAAATTGGACTACTTCTCGATTTATGCTTGCCATCCTTGTGTAGGGGTCATGCTAATCTTCTCTGTATCGTTTCAATTTTATCCTTTTTTTCTTTTTTATTTTTATTTTTTTCTCCGAAGAGACGTCCCTTCACATCGCTGATATCAAGGTCTAGGGTTTCTCTTTTCATGGCATGCTGCACTAGGGCAAAGTATGGTTCTTGATTATTTTATTCTAAATTTGATGTTATATAGCTTTTGTATTGAGGTTTGGTTAGTGCTTAGAAAATTAAAGAAGTGCACAAATTTGGAAAGTTATGTGCATCCATCCAACTAGCTTCAATCTCTTTTATCATTTGAGAGAAAAAAAAGTTAGAAAATGATGAATATATAAAGATTTTTTTTTAAAAGCACTGATTACAAAACAAAAATGAAATATGCTTTAGTTTTATGTTTTTTATAGAAAATCTAAATTTTTAAGATCAAATTTGTGAATAAATGTCGGGGGTCTGATCGTAAGAGTCTAATAATCCGACAAGAGTTCTAATTTTATATTTCATTCTTTTTTCCCAAATCAAGCTCCTGACCCCATCGTCTCTCCCGCAACGTCTCACTTGAATCAATTTCTCCGACGGATTCTTGCATAAGTTACCTTCTCTCATGAGCTTCCTCTCACCCACAAAATTCGTCCTCTTATAAGAACAATTCTCTAATCTACCTTTTCTCACCTTCTAATTTGCTTCCTTCTGATATTAACTAGCTATCTTCTTTCTCCTCTCTAGGCATTCACCATCATTGCTCTCCACCATTTATCGGCCTAGTTTCATCGTAGAGAGATTCTAACTTATAAACAACTTAAGATATAATGTTAAAGGAATGACTTCTGCAACTCAATTTGATCTATTAGTTGAGAGTTTATGCAATCAACAAAGAGGTCTATAAATAGCAAGAACTTCTATAATATAGCTTTGGAATTAAAATTTTTAAATGGCCAATGTGCTGGCAATTGATACACAATTAATGAGTTATAAAGCCAAATTCAATGTGTGCAACAGTAGTCATGAGTGTTAACTCTCTCTCTCCCCCCCCCCCCCCCCATCTCTCTTATTAAATTATGTTGATGGTAGAGAAATTAGCAAGTATGCAGCTCATACACAGCTCATCTTGATCTGTTGGTTGAGAGCTTAGACTATCAACTAAGAGGTCTTGAGTTTAAGTCTTGTGTATGTGATGTGTGTGTGAGTCTGCCTTAATTGGCCTAACTGTCTCAAAAAAAAAAGTATGCAGCTTATCTTGATCTATTAGTTGGTAGCTTTAACTATCAACCAAGAGGTTTTGTGTTCGAGTCTTACGTATGTGATGTGTGTAAGAATTAGTCTTAATTGACCAAAATGTCCCCAAAAAAAAAATAGCAAGTGATTTCTAGCAGACCAAAAAAATTATTAAGCTTCGTTTAACTGATTAAAAAACTAATGTTTGCCTAAATAATTGCATGCTATTTTACAAATATAATAATAATTTATTAGAGTGCATTTAACATGGTAATTCCCATTGCAAGCTGAAAAAAAATATGGTGGTAAATAGAAAGACATTCCATATAAGGTGCTTGGTTATTTTCCACAAACTTTAAGGCTTCAAAGGTTGTTTATGTTCGAGAAAATAGATGAGTACATGATTTAGGTTTCGTTTGGGATAGCTTTCTTGCTGCTTTCTGAAGCAGTTTTTTTAGTATAAAAATTTCTAAAAAATTTCATACTAAAAAGCTACTTCAAAAAGTAGCAAGAAAGTTGTATCAAACGAAATCTTAGTATGCAACAAAGAAAATAGTCTGAGTGTTAACACATCTTTCTGATGGAGAAGCTTGAAAAAATCTTAATGTTCGGAATTTCATTAAGAAACTTCATAGTTAAGCGTGCTCATCCCAGAGAAATTCTGAGATAGGTGACCTTCTGGGAAGTTACACTATGAGGCCCTTAAGCTAATACGGACAATATCTCGATAGTTAAGAATTTGGGCTGTTATATCTATAATTTGCTTCAAAGTTGTAAAATGTCTCACTTGTTATATATACAGATAAATTCAATCCTTTTGAATACAATACTATCTCATTTATAGATATTACTATTACTATATGTACTATTAATGCTTTTACTTACAATTACTATTATTATTATTATATTTATTATTAATTACACGTGAATTCCTACTATATATATCTATATTATTTTTAGAATGTAGCATATAATTTCACCAAGAATAAATTCTAAGCCCACTCAAACAAAATTTTTGGCCTTCATATTAAGGCAAACAAACACTCAAGACCTCTTAGTTGGTAACCAAAGCTCCTAACAAATAGACCAATATGAGCTTTTATGATATCACAAAGTGTAAATTTTAACCTTTAAATTTCAGAAAGAAACCCCAACCATTCATTTGCCAATGCTATACTTTATCTATGTAACTCTTATAAAATGCGACAACAATGTTCACATACTTTGATGTATTGTCATAGGATGAGGTTGTTAGTAATGTAACTATAGTTGCCTTGTTTGGCAAGTAGGCCGAGTTTGAGCACGACGGTTGTTTGTTCATGTTGGGCTCTTTTGAATTTATTTTTATTCAAATTTGGCTCGTGTTTGAAAATTTACATGAATAGCATGTTCATATTTGGTTCATTTTAATGTCGATGAGCTCGCATGACTCGTATTTGGCTCGAATCATCAACTCTAAAGGCAATGCCAAAATTAATCTAGGGATGGAACATAAACAACAAGTATCTATCAATAACAACAATATAAAAAAAATTGCATAAATCAAATAATAAAGAAAAACAAATAACAAGTACCAATGCAATTCATCAATTCAATTGAGTCATAGTAATGCAATAAGATTAATCTAGCAATATTAACAATCTAGTAATACAAATAACTTGGGGTGTCAATAAATGAATGATCCGAACCACAAACCCGATTCGATCATGACCCGAAAAATCTAGTTTTAGGTTGACCCGTTCAATAAATAGGTCGAGCTTGGGTCATGCCTTCTCACCCATTTATTAAACGGGTTGGATTCGGGTTAACCCACCAACTCGATTTTGACCCAAAATTGACTCTTTTAATATTTTTTCTTAATTTCTTTTATTTATTAGTATAATCTTCTTTTTTATTAATTAATAAAAATTATAATTAAAAAGCTAATAAAAATATTTTTTTTAACTAAAATGGGTTATCAGGTCAAGTTCAGGTTGCTAGCGAGTTGGGTTCAGATTTGATTTGCTGACCCATTTATTAAATATGTTAGATTCGGGTCGGACCAATTTCGGGTCGAATCCGAACCCTAACCGTTGACCTATTTTGTTACCCCTACAATAACATCAAGAATTAAATAAATTACTTCGGCAATTTTTCTTCTAAAGAATAACAAGTGATGAACTAACTAATAAATAATGGATTGTTAATAATTGGCTGAACTGAAACTCCAAACTGAGTGAATACCCCTTTGGACTGATCAAACCTAAATAATTGGAGAAATATATAATGAAAAATATGGAGAAATAATAGGTTTTATAATCTCTTATCCTCAATAGCATTGCCATTCTAGCTATAGAGAAATTATAGTTCATTGCACAAACAACAATCGTATATATGATTACCTTTCAAATTTATGATAACCAACTTAAATAAATCATCATAGCCTCTATTAAAAAAAACTCCATTCATATCTTATACAACCTTTGGCTTAAAAGCTAATAGAAAATTGGAGGCTTATGGTCTGTTTGGGACAGCTCCAACGTTTTATAAAGTTGATTATGAAGTTGTTGTGAGGTAAATAATTCAATTGTTCTAGTTTCAAATTATGGCTTTCCATCATATAAATCTCTTAAAAACAGTGAGAAGTAGCAAGAAAATAATATCTAAATGAAATTATGATTATTGTTTAAAATACAAAGCTATGAGAAAGTTATCCCAAATAGATCCTTAGGCTTTATTTGGGATAGCTTTAAAACACTGTTTTTTCCTTCTTTCGAGAGATTTTTTACTAAAAAATAGCTTTACAAAGCAGTAAAAAAGCCGTCCCAAATAGACCCATAGACATTAAGAAAAGTTCCCACTCGTCTAATTCTTTATAGGGTTACACATCTTTATGCCATCCCATCTATGAAAGAATTAATATTCATATCTCATGCAATAACAATTAGTCACAAGCATGGCTTAAGAATACCATTATACCCTTGCTCTAATAAACTCCACTAGCAAGAAGACTTGCAACACAAATTTCATGTCATAAAAGCATTAAAAGAGCACATACAACATTAAAAGACCAAACAACACAACATCACTTCACTTAAACAAAGCATTACCTTCAAACCCAAAAATCCAACTATTCATAAGACATGCAATAAAAAATTAAGGCTTCGTTTGAGACAATTTTTTTATTTCTTTCTAAACTAACTTTTTTTTAGTACAAAATTTTTTTAAAACAACAAAAAAATAATGTTTAAAAGTTGTCCCAAACGAAGCCTAGCTAGGGACAGCTTTCTTACTGCTTTTCAAAGCAGCTTTTTACTACAAAAATTCCTAGTTTAAAAAAATTTTGCACTAAAGAGCTACTTTAGAAAGTTGTAAGAAAGTTGTCCCAAACAAAGCCTAAGTTTAAAATAATTATAAAAATCTAGGGCTATGCTTCACACACTCGCTACAAGTATTAATTGATTTCATTTTTCTAAATATTTATCAAAATTTGATTTCATTACAAGAGCCATATTCCATAATCATCCTTTAATAAAGATTCTTTCATCACAAGTTTTTTCTCATGCATCACAATGAGAAGAATAATATTTGTTGTAAGATAAGAGGAGCCAAAAAACACCACAATAATATTACTACAAATGCTAAAAACTTTCTAATTTTCTCATATTTCACCTAGTTAGACATTGATGGCAACCCTTTCTAATTAATAACTCTTAGTGCATAATGACTAAAATCATTACAATTAGTAAAAGTTGATTCTAGCATAAAATAAATAGTAAGAGAAATATAACCTTTAGTTTGATTAGAAGTCCAATAATTAGAAGTTAATGAAACTAATGCGCTTTCATGCAATCATTTTTAATTGAATTTTTAGAGACTCTCTCATAAGTAAGATTTAAGACTTTTAACAATACTTTAAACCATATATGTTCAATTATCATGAAAGGATACTTAAGAATAATTATCATCTTAGAAATTAGTTCTCTTATATGTAGTTGATCATAATTCTATGGATCATGAAAAATGGGGATATCTTCGTACCTTTCATAAATTTTATGGTTGTTTGAAAAACAAGCAGCTAGAAAGCTATTCCAAACTAACTGAATCCATAGAAACTTGACTTTGCACTATTCTTCTAACATAATGTAATGTGCCTCGCTTCTTTATACTGAACGTAAGCTAATGTAGTTTAAGCAGTGAAGGCTTCATTTGGGATGGTTTTTCACCATTATTGTTTTTAAGTAATTTTTTTACTAGAAACTGCTTTAGAAAGCAAGAAAAAAGCTATCTAAAATGAAGACTAAATCTCATGCTTTTTCTGTAATTTCTTCTATCTATTCTTTACATGTTTTTTCCATTTCTCTTCCCTAACTGGTAGGGGAGATCTGGATCTGGTGTGGATGATAGTGTCTAGAGTCAGAGGCAATAGAATCATGATTTGGAGGGCCAAGTCTATGATGGAAAGCTGGATTCAAGTTATGGATGTAATTTCCTTCTTAATTTTGTTATGCAATTTTTCGATGAACCTGCAGCTGTGGCTGCTGTGCAGCACCTACTGGTTGCTTCTATTTTTTGCTTTATGTTGATTTGTGGACATACTATTTCTTTTCTGCTTTATGTTGAGCTTGTGGGCTTTCAGCCTTTGGGCTTTCATATGAGTTGTTCCATTAGTGGGGTGTTCTGGTTTGGGCCTGTGCGTTCCATTAGAGTGGGGTTGATATTGATGTATGAAGTGGGGAGAAATTGGATGGGAGATGACTTGTAGACTTGTAGTGGGTTGTAGGTGGGCTGATTTTATGTGGCCTAATTTTTGAGTGATGGTAGGAGGTGTTAGTGGGCTGCTGTTGGAGATGACAGATGGCTGTTGTTGAGGGCTATATGGCATATGGATGCTGTTGGTGGAGAAGGCAGCTGCTATTAATTTCTTTGGTTCAGTGGTTGTTCCTTGCCATTGCTGGATGGGTTGTATTGTGATGGGTTTCTGGTTGGGTTTCATGTATCTGAAATCATATGAATTGTTCCTTGCCATTGCTGGATGGGTAATGGGTGGGCTCTAAGGCTGTGTTGTGGTTTTCCTGCTTTTGGTTGTTCTGTTGTTGTTGGGTTGGTTGATTTTTATGGCTATGATGAAGAACTAGGTGAAGTTATACACCAATAGCAACAAACATTTATATGCAATCGGGTTATAAATTGGTAAAAGGTATTTTCTTTGGCTTGAGTAGATACTATTTAATTGAATAGAAACTAATTTGATTAAATTCATATTACTAATTTGTAACCTTGGAGGGCATATTTTTCAGAATTATTGTAGCTGATGGTTCTTTGCTAGGCTCACCTTGAGCCTACGGCTTTGGTTGCTAGCAGTACACGAATTGTTACTTTTATTTGTTTTATTTGTTTTTTTTTTTGTTGCAGCCTTGCAGGTTCTTCATTGGTGAGTAAGGGACAATTATGCATAGGTTGAATTGTCGAAAGAGTGAAAGGCAACCATTAAGCAAAGCAGTTGTATACTTGTATAATTGTTAAATTGTATTTGTAATATATTTTTGTAACTTGCAAGTTGTAACAATTTAAGAAAATGAAAACTTTTGTAATGTATTTGAGTATTCTAGAATTTTCAAATTTTTATGTCGTAAAATATAAATTATTAATAAAATTTAAATTTTTTAGTTTACTGTTTTATTGCAATTTCATTATTTATTGTTTATTATTTTCAATATTTGATTTGAGTAATAAGTATTTGTAATTTGTTTAAAAAATTAGTAAAAGTTCATTAAAAAAACTGGCGAGTTGTGTCGACCCAGGTCAGGTTTATCTCGAGTCGGTTCGGGTTCATATATCGGACCCGTATAGCTAAACAGGTCGGGTTCGAACAGGTCGGGTTCGAGTCAACCCGTCTACGCCCGGGTCAAGTTGGGTTCAACCCAAACCCTACCCATTGACCCGAATTGACACCCTTAAATCTGGTGCGAAGGTACGGGTCAAATGGCTAGAGTTGAGCTCAACGAGCATATAGATTTGGACGGAGAAGATGTAATGGAGCTGAATCTTATGAATCAGGGCCAGATGGGCATTTGGCAAAAAGGTTGTAGCACAGGTGTGTAAAGGAGTTGAGCCAGGCTCTAGTTTCGGTTTGAGCTTGAGCATGATTAAATAATTGAGTTCGAGCTTGAGCTCGAGCTTTATTCTACTTGTTTGAGCCAATTCGTTTGTGATGAAAGAGAGAGAATGATTATTTGTCAAGCAATAATTAAAATATAGTGGTAAAAACAATGAGAAATTAGATAAAAAATAATAAATAATCGCTTAATATAAGAGAGCGAGATATAATTTTTAAATATTTTAACAATTGTTTTCCTTAAAATCACAAATACTAATATATTTTAAATGTATTTTACATTAATATATTTTAAACGAACCGACTCACAAGCTAATGAGTCAAGTCAGGGCTAGCTCAAGCTTGAATCATTAGCTCATCAAGCTCGATTCACAAGTCAGCTTGACTTACTTATACCACTACTGTAGCACCAAACAATAAGTCCAACCAAGCACTATTTAATTCAGACAAAATTAAAAAAATATATAGAACAATCACTAAAATAGCTAGAATAACATAAGAAGATTAATTTTGAGCTTGCTTAAAACTTTAGTTTAGGGAGAAGGATTTAGGCAATTTAAACATATCTCTAACACCCACAGATACAATTTTATCCAGTAAATTCCTATAAAACCCTTAAATGATTATTTGCTTTGAGCTTTTTTTTTACATGTGCATGATTGAATAATATAATGTTTGAGATGTCTATTAAAACATATTTTTAAATGATAATTAATTATCTGTATTATTCATTTAATAATTATTTGGATAATTATCCAACTCCAATGTAAGGGTTGCAAGATTTGGGTTATGATAGTACCTACTATGAGAAAAACTCGGATTCATCGAAAATATCTTTATTATCATACAAACAACATAATTGTATAAACATTTAATCCTAAGAACTTAAACAATATGATTTTCACAAGTCTTTAAAAAATAACTTAACGTCATTCAACGTACGATGGCACGCCCCCGTAAAAAATTTTGATATTTTTATTTGTTTATATGGTATTACTATTATTTATTATTTATTAAAATTAATCATAGTTAAATTATAATTTTTATCCTTTTAATCATCTTCTTATTGCTATAATTTTCATATAAAAATAAATTATATTAGGATATTATAATAAGAATTTTATTAGGATACATTAAAGTTTTAGATTTTGATTTAAAATAAATATTTGATTGTATTGATATTAAAATATTATAAGTTGAAACAACTTTTTTTTGTTATGATTATTATAAAAGGTCGGCTACGAAATAGAAATAGAATTGAGCATTAGTGTATGAATGATATTTTAGTCATTACATTGAGAAAGAAATATTTGATTGTATTGATATTAATGAAGTAATTATTAAACTTTTTAAGAATACGACGAATAATCGTTATAAGTTTTTTTTTTCATCTTATATTTTACCTTCTTAAAATAATAATTATAAATAAAAAAATTTTAAACTATTAATATTGGCCTCAAGTTTCGATAAAAAAATTGATGGAATATTTGAAAATAATAATAATTTGTGCCTCCACTAAAAAATTTCTTGGTTCCGCCATTGTTTCCAAGGTCAGTGTCTTGAAAATCTTATCCCCACCAAAGTAACTCTCAAACAACCTCTAACTTATTGTCATCCTTTTAAATTTAATATCATCTTGGAACTATTAAAAATTTAACCCAATCACTAATGCAAATGTTATCATCTTGAAGGTAGTGTTCTACCCTCCAATACTAAAGAGATTATTACGTGCGGTTATCAGATCGTCCGGAGGCCAATCAGGACGTGCCATGTCACTTGATACACAACGGTACGCAGTAACGATACACAGCGTATTGGTGATGTGGCGTGTCATAATTAGCATTTGGACGACGTCCGGTGACCGCACTTAATAATTTTGCCCAATACTAACACACTTGAGTCTCACTATTCTCTTTATCAACAACGATCATCATTAATAAATAATGAATTAGAGCGCTAGAAATTACATTTTAGGAGCTCTGAAGGAAGGATCAGAAGAAGATCTCTCAACATGGGCAATTAAGTGATCATGAATCTTAGCTTTTCTACAACATATTGATGATGTGGCGTGTCCTGATTGACCTCCAGACGGCATCTGGTGATCGAACGTAATAATTTCGCCCAATACTAACACTTGAGTTCTCACTATTTTCTTTATCAACAAAGATCATCATTAATAAATAATGAATTAGAGCACCAAAAATTACATTTTAGGAGCTCTGAAGGAAGGACCAAAAGAAGATCTCTCAATATGGGCAATTAAGTGATCATGAATCTTAGCTTTTCTACAGCGTATTGGTGACGTGACACATCCTGATTGGCTTCCGGACGACATCCGGTGACTGCACGTAATAATTTCGCCCAATACTAACACACTTGAGTTCTAACTATTTTCTTTATCAACAACAATCATCATTAATAAATAATTAATTAGAGCACCATAAATAACATTTTAGGAGCTTTGAAGGAAGGTCTAGAAGAAGATCTCTCAACATGGGCAATTAAGTGATCATTAATCTTAGCTTTTCTACGTTGCTTCTCAATATACTAACACCTTTTTTTGCTATGATTATTATAAAAGGTCGGCTACGATATAGAACTGAGCATTAGTGTATGAATGATATTTTAGTCATTACATTGAGAAAGAAATATTTGATTGTATTGATATTGAAGTAATTATTAAACTTTTTTAGAATACGACGAATAATCATTATACGTAATATTTTTTTCATCTTATATTTTACCTTTTTAAAATAATAATTATAAATAAAAAAAGTTAAACTATCAATATTGGCCTCAAGTTTCAATAAAAAAATTGAAAGAATATTTGAAAAAAATAATTTGTGCCTCCACTAAAAAATTTCTTGGCTCTGCCACTGTTTCCAAGGGTCAGTGTCTTGAAAATCTTATCCCCACCAAGGTAACTCTCAAACAACCTGTAACTTATTGCCATCCTTTTAAATTTAATATCATCTTGGAACTATTAAAAATTTAACGCAATCACTAATGCAAATGTTACAATCTTGAAGGTCGTGTTCTACCCTCCAATACTAGAGAGATTTTTACGTGTGGTCATCGGACGTCTGGAGGTCAATCAAGACGTGCCACATCACCTGATACAAAGCGGTACATAGTAACGATACACAACGTATTGGTGACTTGGCGTATCATGATTGGCCTCCGGATGGCGTTCGGTGACCGCACGTAATAATTTCGCCCAATACTAACACACTTGAGTTCTCAATATTCTCTTCATCAACAATGATCATCATTAATAAATATTGAATTAGAGCACCAGAAATTAGATTCTAGGAGCTCTGAAGGAAGGATCATAAGAAGATCTCTCAACATGGGCAATTAAGTGATCATGAATCTTAGCTTTTCTACAACGTATTAGTGACGTGATACGTCCTGATTGGCTTCCGAACGACATCCGGTGACCGCACGTAATAATTTCGCCCAATACTAACACACTTGAGTTCTAACTATTTTCTTTATCAACAACAATCATCATTAATAAATAATGAATTAGAACACCATAAATAACATTTTAGGAGATCTGAAGGAAGGACTAGAAGAAGATCTCTCAACATGGGCAATTAAGTGATCATTAATCTTAGCTTTTCTACATATTAGTGACGTGACGCGTCCTGATTGGCTTTCGAACGACGTCCGGTGACCGCACGTAATAATTTCGTCCAATACTAACACACTTGAGTTCTAACTATTTATAAGTTTTTTTTAAGAATACGACGAATAATCGTTATAAGTTTTTTTTTCATATTATATTTTACCTTCTTAAAATAATAACTATAAATAAAAAAATTTTAAACTATTAATATTGGCCTCAAGTTTCGATAAAAAAATTGATGGAATATTTGAAAAAAAAAAATAATTTGTGCCTCCACTAAAAAATTTCTTGGTTCCGCCATTGTTTCCAAGGTCAGTGTCTTGAAAATCTTATCCCCATCAAAGTAACTCTCAAACAACCTCTAACTTATTGTCATCCTTTTAAATTTAATATCATCTTGGAACTATTAAAAATTTAACCCAATCACTAATGCAAATGTTATCATCTTGAAGGTAGTGTTCTACCCTCCAATACTAAAGAGATTATTACGTGCGGTTATCAGATCGTCCGGAGGCCAATCAGGACGTGCCATGTCACTTGATACACAACGGTACGCAGTAAAGATACACAGCGTATTGGTGATGTGGCGTGTCATAATTAGCATTTGGACGACGTCCGGTGACCGCACTTAATAATTTTGCCCAATACTAACACACTTGAGTCTCACTATTCTCTTTATCAACAACGATCATCATTAATAAATAATGAATTAGAGCGCTAGAAATTACATTTTAGGAGCTCTGAAGGAAGGATCAGAAGAAGATCTCTCAACATGGACAATTAAGTGATCATGAATCTTAGCTTTTCTACAACATATTGATGATGTGGCGTGTCCTGATTGACCTCCAGACGGCATCTGGTGATCGAACGTAATAATTTCTCCCAATACTAACACTTGAGTTCTCACTATTTTCTTTATCAACAAAGATCATCATTAATAAATAATGAATTAGAGCACCAAAAATTACATTTTAGGAGCTCTGAAGGAAGGACCAAAAGAAGATCTCTCAATATGGGCAATTAAGTGATCATGAATCTTAGCTTTTCTACAGCGTATTGGTGACGTGACACATCCTGATTGGCTTCCGGACGACATCCGGTGACTGCACGTAATAATTTCGCCCAATACTAACACACTTGAGTTCTAACTATTTTCTTTATCAACAACAATCATCATTAATAAATAATTAATTAGAGCACCATAAATAACATTTTAGGAGCTTTGAAGGAAGGTCTAGAAGAAGATCTCTCAACATGGGCAATTAAGTGATCATTAATCTTAGCTTTTCTACTACGATATAGAACTGAGCATTAGTGTATGAATGATATTTTAGTCATTATATTGAGAAAGAAATATTTGATTGTATTGATATTGAAGTAATTATTAAACTTTTTTAGAATACGACGAATAATCATTATACGTAATATTTTTTTCATCTTATATTTTACCTTTTTAAAATAATAATTATAAATAAAAAAAGTTAAACTATCAATATTGGCCTCAAGTTTCAATAAAAAAATTGAAAGAATATTTGAAAAAAATAATTTGTGCCTCCACTAAAAAATTTCTTGGCTCTGCCACTGTTTCCAAGGGTCAGTGTCTTGAAAATCTTATCCCCACCAAGGTAACTCTCAAACAACCTGTAACTTATTGCCATCCTTTTAAATTTAATATCATCTTGGAACTATTAAAAATTTAACGCAATCACTAATGCAAATGTTACAATCTTGAAGGTCGTGTTCTACCCTCCAATACTAGAGAGATTTTTACGTGTGGTCATCGGACGTCTGGAGGTCAATCAAGACGTGCCACATCACCTGATACAAAGCGGTACATAGTAACGATACACAACGTATTGGTGACTTGGCGTATCATGATTGGCCTCCGGATGGCGTTCGGTGACCGCACGTAATAATTTTGCCCAATACTAACACACTTGAGTTCTCAATATTCTCTTCATCAACAATGATCATCATTAATAAATATTGAATTAGAGCACCAGAAATTAGATTCTAGGAGCTCTGAAGGAAGGATCATAAGAAGATCTCTCAACATGGGCAATTAAGTGATCATGAATCTTAGCTTTTCTACAACGTATTAGTGACGTGATACATCCTGATTGGCTTCCGAACGACATCCGGTGACCGCACGTAATAATTTCGCCCAATACTAACACACTTGAGTTCTAACTATTTTCTTTATCAACAACAATCATCATTAATAAATAATGAATTAGAACACCATAAATAACATTTTAGGAGATCTGAAGGAAGGACTAGAAGAAGATCTCTCAACATGGGCAATTAAGTGATCATTAATCTTAGCTTTTCTACATATTAGTGACGTGACGCGTCCTGATTGGCTTTCGAACGACGTCCGGTGACCGCACGTAATAATTTCGTCCAATACTAACACACTTGAGTTCATATAGTTGAAAACACAAATAAGTAATCCTAAAATATCTCCAAACTTATTTATCAATATTTGAATCAATTTCGACGCATTTTAGTCATATTCAAACTCTTGATAAAACTTATATTCAACTCTTGGTCAATCAAGTTCTCTTTGAAGAGTGTCTAATATAAGTGCAAGCAAGAGTTTGAATAGGGTTTAAATAAATTTGAACATGACTTAATTGTATCGAACATTTTCAAAAATTATTTGAAAATTATCAAATAAAATTATCTCATATTTCGAAGATTGTCCAGTAGTGATTTAATCATCATTCTAACATGAAATGTGGCTGACAATTAGGATCTAAAATGACAACTATCATGAATATTGAAGCCTAACGACCACCTTCTACGATGGTGGATGACATTGATGATGAACAGGTGGAAACTTTTCAGGATTTGCTTGGTATTGATGTTTGTAAGGTGGTTGAGAAAACTTTTTCTCGTTGTAGTAAGCATCGTAGAAGGAAAAATAGATAATTATCTTTGGCAAAGAATTGCTAGTTTCCTTACTCTGGTTGTTTTGGTCATCACAATTGCTAGGTTTTTTTTTTTCTATGGGTTGTGGGGGTTTTGCTCCTACATTTTTCTTTCTTCTTTCCCTATTTTGGTTTGTTTGCAGGTTGTTGCTTTCTCTTCTTGATTGTGCTCAGGATCGTGTGGGTGGCTCTTGATGATTGTTCTTTGGCTTTGGCCGTGCGATGGAGTGCTTTAATGGAGGCTGCTCTCAGTGACTGTGTGTTTCCTTCTTGTTTTCCAGTCTATCTTTGATTTGCTTTGCTTTTTTACTTTCTTGTATTAGGTAGGATCAACAGCTCTTATGTTTTGTTTCAAATGATGTACTTTTAGCGAGCTGCTGATCCTCTAAGGACTTGTACTTTTTACCATTATTAACACGTAGGCCCTGTCGAGGGTTTTATCCAAAAAAAAAAAGCCTAACGACCAAGAAATTTAGAGTTTAAAATGAGAAATTTGTTTTCAATCCTAAAAGATAAATAAAAAAACATCACTAACTTTCAAATAACATGAGCATGGAGATACAATCACTGTAAATTTTTGCCTGAAGACACAACCTCTCCAATCATCAGAAATAGAGAAAGAACAGATACAGGGTTGCGCAACACTATTTAGTCGAGCGTTCCGCTTATTTATTCAACATGGGTTTTTTATTTAAAAAGAAATCTTAGGACATATTTTCTCAAAAATAAAATATAAGACATATTTCTTTATTTTCAAATATTACGATGTAAGGCTTTTATGTCATTCAAATTCTTAGTTCCTATAATATTCTTACATAAGAAATTAGATGACGAAGATGTAGTATAATACCTTATAATTGAATAAATTGTTCACTAATTGAAAAATATAAATTTATTTTTTTAGTATAATTCAAATAATTTATATTTTCATATATGATGATCCAAATAAAAACTTTGGCAAAATTATAAAAAAAAAATTAAAATGTACAATTATTTGCTCACATCTCAATATAACCACCTTATTATTAATATTACTTTTAAAAACAGCTTATCATTCCACTTAAAAGTAAGTTAATCCTCATTTTTTAAAATTTATTTTCAAATTAAAAAATGATATTTTTTTTAATATAATAATATTATTATACTCATGAAATTTATTTTTATTGATTTTTAAAATGTAATAATATGCACTTAATGCACATATAATTAAATTAGTACATTTAAAAGACTTAATTAGATTAGCACTTAATATTTTTTAATCAGCATTACTTCGTTTTTTGAGGCCTATAGGCTATAGCTCCAACCAACATTGCGTCCCGCTGGAGTGGAGGTCTAAAAAAATACTCCAGCTGGCAGAAAACTATTGGCGACTTGAAATCGGTAAGAATCGCTGTTTGCTGAATCAAATCAACTGCTGATCTCCCATGGCTAACCAAACGGTCGAATTTTGGATTTAAAATTTTGAAAGCGCGCAGGACCCGCTCGCTCTTCTCCAAGCGCGCGAAAGAGAAATTAGTTAACGGTAAACTGAAGGGGGACAGAACCGGCACGAACTTTAGTAACTTTACCAAGCCGAACCCAAATCATCACAGCCATACATCTTAAACCAACTCAATGATCATAGCCGTTCACTCCAAGCGGATCGGTGGCGGCCTCTAGGGGTCTAACTGAGTCATGTTAATTCGTAAGATGGTTTGAGCTCTAATCAATATAAATTATGAGTCGAGCTTGGCGAACTAACAAATCAAATTAGAGCCAGCCCCAACTCGGCTAGTTAGCGGGTTGAAAAATATTAATATTAAATGCACTTTGAATATATAAAATTCAATGGATTTAGTATAAGTTATTAAAAATTGTATCTCTTTCTTTTTTTTTCAAATGATTTCTTATTATTTCACAATTAAATTTTATTATTTGTTAACATGTTATTATAATAATTGTTTAAATAAAAATATTTTTCTTTCTTTTATAACAAATGAGCCGACTTAAACTCTTAGAATTAAGCTTAAGCTCAATTAATTAATCAAATTCAAACTCAAATTGGAGTCAAGGGTGCCTCAAACTAAGCTTGACTTGTTTACACCCTTAGCATCCACTTTATTTACATATTCAGTCGTACAAGCCATACTACAATACCCACAAGTGTGATAGCTTTGGGCCTTACAGCGTTTCTACTCTCCCAACATATTCTCTATTTTTAATATGAAATTTCTTAGCTCGTTCTTCATTGTATCAAAGACTAAAGCCTAAGGAAATCACTTATCCTAACTTCCCTTCTTAGCCATCCCCACTTCATTCTCCTATATCATGGCTCCTACAACAACATACACCATCAACATCTTCCGCATCGATAAAAGCTCCACACTCAAATTGAGGGGATATTAACATTCTTCGTTAATTCAAATTTTGGATGTCCAACATTAGATGGATCATTGTTGTTGAATGTAATTATGTTTATGGGTGACATCCAAATCTTACTCAAAAGAATTTTACAAAATTTACTTAGTAAGAGAGCATAGAGTGAGGAAAAGATAAATGCGAAATTGAGGCTAAGAGGTTTCACTAGATTCTTAATAAGTTCGTTGATTGGCTGTGAGTTAATGATCTGTATTTCATATTATGCAATGAAGAAATTAATCTTGCCTCTGAAGCGACCAAAGAACTATAACTCCTACAAACACTAAAACCTTTCATGAGTCTCACAACCACTTAGAGAAGAGGCAGAGCTCATTTCTTTAATCTTGCTGCTAACAAATGACACTATAAGCATAACTCATAGTCATATTGTTGGTTTTCTAAATTCATTTATCAATACGATTGGTCTTCAACATCACCATCATCTTGTCAAATTTGTGATAAATTGGGTTAAACCAATAAAGTATTGGCATCATCAAGATCTCAAGTACAATGACCCTTCTCCCACTCCAAATGCTCTCTTCATCGGATCCCCCAATCAAGTAGTATATTGACTATTGTGTAACCTCTCACCTAAACATTGACCCTGATCAACTCCACGATCCCACTGCATACATTAGGACATAATAAGCCATCATTAGCAAAATTTACTCACTACCCATCTTTCACCTTTATGATTCTTCCCACTATGGCCATTAAACTTACCCTCTTCCTACTACTCTATGTCCCAAATTTGTCATACAATCTCCCCTTAGTTCATCATCTCACCTTTAATAAATCTTGTTTATTTTTTCTTAAGTGTTGCTGACTGCTAAATTAAGAACACGAAGACCAAGAAAACACACCTAAAGGGATCCTAACTTAAAGATATCTACCCCATTAGCTCCTCTTAACTACACATGTAACAATTTAGACATCTATTTTTTGCTCAAATGACTCTAGCTCTCTAACACAACCCTCTCGACCACCCAAACTCCCTTACACTATCCTCATTGTCCAAAATAATCCTGGTAATGTGCTCAACCCTACTTATAGCTCTGAAGATCCACTTTTTGCTCTTTCAACCATCCAATATGTGCACCAACAAACCTTTTAAGCTCATTTACTCAGAAGCATGGGGGTCATCCCCAGTTGCTTATATTCAATGTTAAAAATTCTATGTTCTATTTATTGAAGATTTTTCTTGATTCTATTGGGTGTATTCTAAAAAAATAAAATCCAAAATCATTAATAAATTTATTAAATTTAAATAATATGGCTTGACACTATCTCAATGCTTAAATCAAAATTTTATGATCTGATGGTAGTGGAGAATATATCAACTCCAATCTCTAGACACTCATCTCTCAATGGAGCATCATTCATCAATATAGCTACCCTTATATAAAAAAAGTTGCATTGTTGAGAACAAACACCATCATCTCATCAAAATGGTGTGCACATTACTACTTGAAGCCCACATATCACACTATCTTCGGGTAGAGACCCTCCTAACAACCACTTATCTCATCAACATCCTATCCTCTCCTATGACCAAAATACTCTTTCCATACCAATCACTACACACAAAAAATACCTTCTTACTCACACCATAAATATATTCACTTGTTGGTAATTCTCATGGCTTTGTCCCAACTCCACTGAGAAATTATGACCCATACCAACTAGCTACATCCTCATTGGGTATGCTCCCACGCAAAAAAGGCTATAATTATCAAGATCTCATCTTAAGGAGATCTTTACCTTCTGTCATGTCCCTTTTAATGAAAACATATTTCCATATAAAATCCTAACTCCCTCCCCTCAATCCTCATCTTTCAAGCACTATAACTATCAATAATGCTGGTCCAAGTATATAAACTACCCACATCATTGCCAAAATCCCAATCTTTCACTACACGACCATTCCAATCTGAATAACTTTCTATAATCATACAAACCCCACAACCCATACCAACCACTCCATCCCCTCATCCCACATCTATCCTATCCCCACCACTACAACAACTTGTCTCTAATATGCATAATCACATACTCATAGGTCATTCCATGCAATTCAACTCAAATATAACAACCTCAAACCTTAGAATATCCTCAACCTTCTTCACACCACTATCACTGGACACTCCACTTGTAATCCCTTTACTGATAGAGAAGAAAAATGGCATCAAGCGATGCCTCAAGAAATTTAACCCCCTCAAGCTTAGGGGACTTGACTTTTTATCCTACCTTCTTTGGCACACAACATTTTATGAGGAACTTGACCTTCAAAATAAAATACAACTCTTATAGCTCCATTTCTCAACACAAGCTCACTCTTTGAACAAGGCATGCAAAAATCAATAAATAACAATAAAGATCAGTTGACAAATTTTCCACAATATGCATTCTCCTCGTTGTTTTCCTCAGTAACAATTGGTTGATCATAGAATTGGATATCACCAATATCTTCCTTAATGAGATCATTTGCATGATGCAATTGCAAGGATTCAAGGATCATCAACACCCAAATCACATCCATCTTCTGAAGAAAGCTATAATTGATCTCAAATAAGAATCGAGAAAATGGCTTGCAAGTTGCAACCTTCTCTAGCGACTTGTAATGACATGATTTCCACTTTAGGTTAGCAAACCCTTTCCTCCTAATATACAAGCACAATGGTAATGGTATGTACATCATAATCTATGTAGATGATATAATACTTTCCAATAGTAATCCCACAACCTCCTTTATTCTATTATAGAACCTACAAGGCAAATTCAATATGAAAAACCTTGGGCTTTTATCCCAATTTCTTGGAGTTCATGAATAATAGACTTCTTATGACATTTACCTAAAGTAGACAAAATATACGTTGGAGCTACTCCAATGCTCTGTTATGTATGACTACAAATCACTGCAAAATCTCATCACCCCAAAAGCCTCTTCTATAGTCAATCCACCAATAGAGTTTTCTACTCCAAAATTGTTTTATCACTTGGATGGCTCGTTATAATATCACACTATCACTTGACCTGATCGTTCATATGTGATAAATTGTGCGTGCCAACATATGCATAATCCGCTTACCTAACACTTACAACCTTTTAAGAGAGAGTTATGCTACATCAAAGACATCATTCATTAAGTCTTACCCACACATTGTCAAAATTATCACCTCCAAGCATACTTTGGTTATATATGGGCAAGGGATGCCTTTGATCTCAAATCAATCATGTGTTGTTTTGAATTCATAATTGAAACCTTAATCTCTTGAGGTGTTAAAAAGCAACCAGTCATAATTAGATCCTCCATTGAAGATGAATATCGTGTTGCAACAACTTCACTGATATAATCTAACTTCGTAGACTCCTCCACGAATTTTGACATCACTTCCTCTTCTGTTAGGCCTATCTATTGCAACAACATATCGTCTTTGTCGCTTGCTAACAACATAATTTTCACACCCGCACCGAACACATCGAAATTGACTACCACTTCATTTGATATTGCATAGAATCTAATGACATCACTCCACCATATAAACTCCTAGGATTAACTAGTAGATTTCTTCACCAATTCCCTACCAACTACTTATTGTCCACTAAGCCAACAAAACTTAGTATCCAAATCATCACAGCTATACATCTAAAACCAACTCAATGATCACCATAGCTCTAAACAGACTTTGTGATACCCACTGATCTTTACCCATCCAATTGAAGTAAAAATGTAACTCCTACGTGTATGATAATGAAATGGCCTTTGAACCTACTAAGTTTATACTCTCCCTGAGTATTCTTTGCATTCAAAAAGAAACTTCTTTGCTCTCTCTTCAGAAGCAATGATGAAGTATTCAGTAATACAACTCACGAATGTTGGGTTTAGATGCTAATCTTATTTTTAAAAACAAACTAAATTGTCCATTCAATTAGTTCAAGTAAATGTGCTCATTACTTTATTTTATCTTTTTATTTTGTATTTGATAAGGCAAGCGATAAAATAGGCCTCAGGGGAAAAATATTAGGAGTCACACAATGATAAGTTCATGTGAAGATTTTTTTTTTTTTTTGGCTTAAAGGTATAGATACAATCTATAGCTTTCAAGCTTTTACTTCTCTTATATATTAAAACTTTTTATTATAAATATTTTATCTTTGACAACATAATTCATAATTTTATGAGGATAGCATTTTTTTATATGAAATATATTCTATTTGTTCAAAATAATTTCTACAAAGAGAGATTTGCATATTAATTTTGATTTTTTTATTAGCTCTCAAAATATTGAAATTAAAATGTCACAAAAAAAAAAATCAGTTAGTTGCATTGGTAATTATTTTTTAATTTGTCAATCTTATCGTTTCTTTTCTAGGCTGAGGTAATGTTTTGTTATTTAGTAAAATTAGTTTTAATAGTTTGAAGTTTTGTTTGTGGGATTTTTGATTGTTTTTATGAAAGGAAAGTAATCAATAAAAAAAATGTGCATTTGGATGAAAGGCTTTTAATAAGCTTTTTTTGGAGGATTTTTTTTTCTTTTTTTTGTTTTAAAAGTTTCTTTCTCACTCAAACTTTTAAATATAATTTTTCAAAAACAGCTTTTTAGAAAAGAAGATTTGAAAATTTTGTATTCTAAATGCACATTATTTTTTGTCTATGCTTTTCTTATCACAAAAGTAATCAAAAAGCTGGCTCAAAGCATAAGACTTCATTTGAGACAACTTTTAGCTACTTATTTTTTGTTGCTTTAAATAAAAGCTGCTTTAGAAAGCAATAAGAAAAATGTCTCAAACAAAGCCTAAATTGGAATGCTAGCTCGAGCAAAATGTTAAAATAGAATATGCAATTTGGTGTAAAATAATTTAGAGTCTGTTTAAAACAACTTTTTGGTTGTTTTCCTTTTCTGACGATTATATCCTTTTCTTATTAATTTTTATAACTTTTTATTGTGGGAAGCTACTTTTGAGAATTAGATCTAATAGTGTGTAGTTATTTAGTTATTGTAAGAAAGTTGTTATCAAGTTTTTTCAATATATATATATATACATTTATTTATAATATCCACAACAATTATATATATATATATATATATATATATATAACAACTTTGCAATCAATTTTATAAAAAATTATAGTCATTCAAAGTACACCCTTAGTCAAATTTCAGACTCTCTTGATTTGAATTTGAGTTTAACTAATTAATCAAGTTCAAGCTTAATTCTACGAATTTGAGTTGATCCCCAATCACACGCCAAAGCATTTAGTCGCTTGCTCGTTATGCTGCTTGCATGCAATTCTTGTTTGTCGCTCATGAAAGAACTTTAACCTCTAGAACTTTGCTCCAACCTAGCATGCACAATCCCCAGGTCCATGTCTCTCCTAATAATGCTTTGATATCTCACAAAAATTTCACCCTAGAGCGGGATCAAAAAAAGAGATTCTTACTTTTTGATGAACTCATTTTCAACACTTACTCGATCAGATCAGAATGCAACCCATCTTGATCTGTTGGTTGGGAGCTTAGGCTATGTCTTGAGTTTTAAGCTTGTATATGTGATATGTGTATGAGTTTGCATTTAAGTCATTTAAAAATGTCACTTGTACTTGAGAGGGGATGACAGCTATTCAAGACAGTGAAATGTCTCAACTATAAAAAAGTTAGAGGAAGAATGGAGAAGAAAAAGAAGTGCAATTTCTCCCATGTCACAAGGGAGGTATTTATAGGTGAAAAAGGAAAAGGAATATTCTACAGGAATAAGAATTTTTTAAAAATATTCAACGAGAGAGAGAAAGAGAGAAAAAAAAAGAAAAAAAATAAAATTTTGAGAATATTCTTTGAAAAGAGAGAGAGAAAAAAATTATATATATATATATATATATATATAATCTCACTCTAAAAAAAATTGCGAGGCCCACAAAAAAAGGCGGGCGGCATGTCCACACACAAAAAAAGAAAAGAGATGCGGGTCCCATAAAAAATAATAATAAAATAAAATTACTATAACCGCAACTGGTTAAAACTGGCTGCAAATCGCGCGCCCCAAAAGGGCGTGTCTTTCAAGACACACCGGCAGCGTCAGCTAGGGGGCGGCTGGCCGGTTCGGCTGCCAATGGCCGTCCGGGTCCAATTAATTTACAATTAAGTATATTTTACTTGGTTTATGGCCCCGAAATGAAGTCCACGTTGACATCCAGGGAGCGATTATACCTCATAATCATTAAAAAATTATAATGTTGCTTTAAAAAAATTTATAGAGCTACAACATATATTTTCGAACTCTGTATGCTTGAACGTCTGAAAATATGGAGGCAACTAATATATCATAAAAAAATTATCTTAATCGGGCATGAATCTCGAGGCTAAATCAAGTTGAAAACTTTTGAAATTAAATTCAGAACCATATGATCTTTGATTTCAACAAACTTATGGTCAAATTGAACGTCTCGAAAAGGTGAACCCAACGACACCAAATTTGACTCATTCCGAGCCCAAATGGGTCTAAATCGAAGACTCAAAGCATCTTCGGAAGGTTCAAACCATAAATTGGATGACCAAATAATTTCCAAACGTGAAATACTTATAGTCGAATCGAGCGGCTCGACAAGGCAAATCCAACAAGCCAAAGATCGTCAAATTCTAATATCATTAAGACATTCAAATACCCGATAAACGATCTACGATAAAGGGGATCAATATCTACCGTCCATTCAAGACGCTCCCAACAAACCCTTGATCTCCCTCCTATTTATTGGTCATGTCACTCTCAGAAAACTATAAATAGACCCCTCATTATTCATTGAAGGAGACTCAAGTAAGGAAGAGAGAGAAACTAGAGTTATCTTGCCACCAAACTCCTCGACCACCGTCGGGCCACCAACAGTCGCAGGACTATCGTTGTGCTTCTGCCCAGCCACCGACTAACGTTAGATATCTGCTCGGCCATGGACTGACACTGAACTTCCACCCAGCCATTAACTATGGTCTTTCTGACCTCCGTCACTAGACAACAATCTTTCTGACCTCCATCACCCATCGAATACGATCCTCCTAACCTTCGTCGTCAGACAACAGTTTCTGACCACCATCACCCATCAACTACGATCTTTCTGATCTCCATCACCAGACTATGGTCCTTCTGACCATTGTCATCAGACTACGGTCCTTTCGACCTTTGTCGCCAGACAACGGTCTTTCTGACTACCATCGCTTGCCGACTGTAGTTCTTACGACCTCAGTCGTCAGACAATAGTCTTTCTGACCATTATCGCCCGCCAACTACGATCCTTCTGACCTTCGTCACTGGACAACAGTCTTTTTGACCACTGTCACCCGTCAACTATAATTCTTCTGATCTCGGTCGCAAGACTACTATCCTTCCAACCTTCGTCGCCAAACTATGATCTTTCAGACCTCCGTTGCTCGCTGACTATGGTCCTTCCGACCTCTGTCGCTAGATAACGATCTTTCTGACCTTCAGACCACTGTCACCCGACTACGGTCTTTCCGACCTCCTTCACCCGCCGACTATGATTTTACCGACTAAACAAACATGTCAATACTGATTCTTTCAATTCCCACCATGTAATGCACTCTATATGATGTATATTTGCTACATCAAACCAAGGCCTTCCTCTCAAGAAAGGGTCTCATTTGTAATTGACTGCAAACACTAGTAGATTCATTCAAACTAGGCCAGGCCCCATGGTTTTTCCCCCTTTTCAGGAGTTTACACGTAAAAACTCTGGTGCCTCTTATGAACGTTGCACCCTCTCTTTTATCTAATTGTGTGTTGGACCTTTGTATAAAACTAAGATGTTAAACTTTATATTATTGTACTGTCGCGAATATTTCATGACACAATGACTATCATACTATTATTTTAGATCAACAACATCATAAGTAATAAGAGCATCATTATTTACATCTAACTCCATAATGTTCTTAAATAACATCCCCAATATCATTATGTAACACAACAAAATGAATTGAATCCATCAAATAAGATAACTTATCAATGACTTCAGCGTGTTTACCTTTTTCAATATCCACAACTAGTTTACTCTTTGAGAAACTTCCACAAAACCTAACTAGAAACTTCCACAATACCTAACTCAACTGTTATGTGGCTAACCTAATTCAATTGTCTAGCCATAAGTTCTCAAACAATCTAAGGCTATTTTGTTTGAAGGGGTTTTACAAATGCAAATGTTTGGTTTGATAAAAAATAAATTCAAAATAAAATTTTTATCTCAACCCATAACTAATTATTGATAATCTATTGAAATTTGTGCTCTCCTAAAATAAATGTCGAGCCTCACAATATCACTAAAGAAGTACTAAGACAAAGCACTTTTTGGATTTATTGCAAAAACAAGTAGAGGATGATAATTACTCTTATTTTTTATATTTGTTATAAGCCATCTTATAAATAATTTTGTCCCCTCCACTTTAATTAAATCTATCCATAATCATAATATTTATTTATAGAGAAATAAATATTTCTATAATAATGATTTGCTCTCAATATTCAAAGGTAAAAATAATAATAATTTGAGAGATACAATATTTTATAATAGTGATTGAAATAAAAAACATGTGAAAAATTTTATGATTTATTTGTTAAAGCATAAGGTTGTATCTCTAAAATCAAGATTTTATAAGACATATACTTCATTTGGGACAGTTTTTTTATTGCTTTTTAAAAGTAACTTTTTAGTACAAAAATTTTTGAATTATAAATTTTTATACTAAAAAGCTTCTTTAGAAAGTTGTCCCAAATGAACCCTTAATTTATGATTTATTGATTTCATCAATAAAAAAATTAGCATCTTAAAAGTTTTAACGTAGTACAGAATTCATTTATAGGCCACATTACCAGACTCCAGCCCACTAGGACCAATTACTTCTGGTGGCTACTGGGCCGGGCCTTACTTGTGCCAGGCAGAAGACCAGGCCGAGATAGCACGGGCAAGAAGGCCCACAGTAAAAATTAAATAAAAACAATCAAAGTTAATATTTTATATCACAAAATTAATTTGAAATATAGAAAACTTAATTTCGTTTTTAAACATGACTAAATTTTAATTTTAGTGTGTTTTAAAGTTATGATTGAAATAAAAATTTGTACTCGTTATTCTAATCTTTTGGCAATTTTTGTAAAAAATATATTATTAATGATGCCACCATAATTTTAAACTTAATATTTTTATTAAAAATAAGATTTTAGACATAAATATTATTATCCTAAAAAATAATTGGCATAATTTTAGAAAAAAAAGAATAATATTATAATATTACAAAAATGATTAATAAAGACCTTTATTCATAATTTAATATATTATTATTATTATTATTATTATTATTATTACTACTAGATATATATCTTAAAATTATTATAGTGAAGCAAAAAAATATTTTTTTAATTTTAAATTATGTAAATTTTGTCATTTAATTGAATTCAATGTAAACTAATGTTATTTTTCAACCCTATAAATACACCTAAAATCTATCAAATAAGATAATGTTAATTTCATAGATAAAATGAGTAAAAAGAAATCTAAATGAAATTAAACTCCTTTTTCTCCCATACATCAAAATAATTTAATTTTATTTTTTAATATTTTCATATTTCATTTTAAAAAAATCTTTAAATACAAAATGACTAAGTTAAGTATCCTTTGATTCAATAATAATTAGAAGAAAAATTAGCATAAAATAACTATTCGTTATAAATATATTAAAAAGGGATATGCAAGTAAAGAAGCTATAGAATGAAATATATAAACTAAGGCTTCGTTTGGGATAACATTTTTGCTATTTTTGAAATCAACTTTTTAGCACAAAAATTTCTTGAATTAAAAATTTTGTTACTAGAAAATTGTCCAAAATGAAGTCTAAGGCTTCGTTTGGGACGGCTTTCTTGCTGCTTTTTAAAACAGCTTTTCAATATAAAAATTAAAATATTTGTACTAGAAAGCTGCATTAAGAAGCAGCAAGAAAGCCGTCCCAAACAAAGCTTAAAGCTTCGTTTGGGACGGCTTTTTTGCTGCTTCTAAAAGCAGCTTTGTAGTTCAATAATATGAATTTTTGTACTAAAAAGCTGCTTTAAGAAGCAATAAAAAAGTCGTCCCAAACGAAACCTAAGTAATAAAAAAGCCGTCCCAAACGAAACCTAAGTCTTTATTTGGGACAGCTTTTAGCTTTCTTACTGTTATAAAAATTTCTAATTAAAAAAAAATTGTACTAAAAAATTACTTTATAAAATAGTAAAAAAACTATCCCAAATGAAGCCTCAGATAATAAAGCCAAATACTTTGTGATTGTAT
Source organism: Dendrobium chrysotoxum (assembly GCA_019925795.1). Taxonomy (NCBI): domain Eukaryota; kingdom Viridiplantae; phylum Streptophyta; class Magnoliopsida; order Asparagales; family Orchidaceae; genus Dendrobium; species Dendrobium chrysotoxum. Next base: position 36,789,030 of record CM034304.1, on the reverse strand, counting down.
TTGTTGCCACCAAATATAAATAGAAAATAATTATGTAGTATTGCATGCATGTGCACATTATGTACACGTGTCAAATAATGTGCAGAGAGATATGTATTTATTTACTTGAAGGCATACACAGTCTTTAAGTCTTTATGTCTTTTATTATAACTAGCAACAAAATATGTGAGGTGGCATAGTTGCATATATATTAAATAAAAAGATTTTAAAATTAAAAAAATTTAATAAAACTAAAAGAAACTATTCAAAATTTTATTAAATAAATTTAAATATTTTATAGAACCTACTTGGTTGTATAAAATTGGAGTCGATTTCCGGTCGAACCGGCGGTCAGTAACATTGAATAAAAAATTTGTATACACTCATATTTTAAATAATTCAAGAAAGGCAATTAAAATTTTATGCTGAATAAATAAATTATTCTTAATAATTTAAAATAATAAAATTTATGGAGTATCCAAAAATTCATTTGATCAACTGTGAATCTCAATACATATTGACTTTGGAAACTTCATAGATAAATTTAGAGCCCTACAAAACTCTAATTTTAGATTATTAAAACACTTAACTGTTAAAAAAGTATATGATGAAATAAATTAATATAGGCTATCTAATGGATTATTTCAAAACTTTGGCCAAAATAATCAAAATGTACTTTTTTTAAATTATAAATTGATCTTCATTCTGCACACGAAGTAGAAGAGTGGAGAGCTAAGAGATTTGAAAAAAAAATAGAGCTCTTTCTCGCTACTGCTCCTTCCTAACTCTCGAATCAACGTTTCCCATCTTTCACGATCAAATCATCGCTGCCCAACAGCTGCTATTGCACAGCCACCATCCGACCTCCACCATCAGAGTGCTCGTATATCAAACTTCTTAATCTCTAATTGTTTACGTTCAAATAAAAACAATTAAAATGATCACTAAAAATCTCTGGAAAAAACTCAATTTTTTAAACTTTTGTTTCATTTGGGACGGTTTTTTTATTGCTTATTAAAGCAACTTTTTAGTATAAAAATTAATTTTTTTACTAAAAAACTGATTTAAGAAGCATTAAAAAAGACTTCATCAACTTCCTTCAGGTAATTCACCCTCCATAATACATTTTTATTATATTATATCAATATATTCTTGATATACATATTCTTGATATATATATATATATATATATATATATTGTCAAGTATAATAGATTTTCTCCAAATAAAAAAAATCCTTTAAAAAGAATAAGGAAAAAAGTATAAAGAGCTTGAGCGTACGAAAAGAAGTACCTCTGTGAGTGAATCGAGTACCTATATAAGTCCTCTCTCTATGCAACTTAGGTTTATGGCTTTTTTATTTGCTTTTTTACCCACTTTTTTTTAGCTCGGTTGGTGGGTAAGTACGATTGAAAATCTCCCAACTCATGTAGGTTTTCAACCCGTATTCGATTCCCCTCGAATGGTAGTGCCTCTTAAGTAAGACCCAATTAAGTGAGAGCCAGAAGGTTTCTGGGGTGGGTGCCTCCTCTAGGTCAGTCGAGGATTAGTCACGCCGTCAAGCGCTCTCTTGGGGGTGATAGTGGGTGAATACCCCGTTCTCATTAATATATATATATATATATAATTATTATATACCGCTATTTATCAGATGACATAGCATATCCTGATGAACTTACGAACTATCAATAGTGACCGCATGTAATAATTTCTCCTCATCTCGAGCAAAATTGCAAGGAGAAATTACTCCTTTATCTCTAATCAATTCAGCAGACCGTACGGCGCGATTATTAAAGCAAAGTCTTACTAAATGCAATGCATGTGCCCCAACCCTTCCCGATCCCGAATCCACTCCGAACACCTATTTGTCGACGTGTCCATTGATTACTGCCCTCCACGTGAACTTCGACCTGATCGACTCGGCGCTACTCTAACGCTATTTGGCACGATGCTGCTCGGGACAGACAGCGGATCAGCAGTCTCAAAACCGGAAGCAGACGGGGCTTTAATTGCGAGCCAGCTGCCCGCCATTCTCCTTCCGGATTCCAAATATCTTTACGGTGTAAATTTTGAAACCGCCGTTGGGGTCCGGTGGCGAAAACTCGGGCCCGACAGCTGGACGATAAACACGTGTCAATCCTCGTCGGCTCGCGGCGCTCACGAGTCGCGACTTAAATTGTAATACGTACGAGGGACCAAAAAATAATAATTATTGTAATAATTTGTGACACGCATTTTCTAATCTTAATAAATTTAAACGGATATAATAAAAGGTTTCATTGTCTAATGATTGTGATTTAATGTACTAAAAATGACCGTTAAACCCTCAAAAGGTTTTAATAGTGTACTGAAATATGCATGAGGCCTCCTAATACAAGTATTGGTTTCTATTATTTACTATTAATACAAATGCACCATTTTTAAAGCAATTTAATTTTGCAATCATATATAAAACTACCTGATACATCCTTGAAAAATCATCTTGTTCGGGTACTAATCTCGAGGCAAAATCAAGCTGAAAACTTCCAAAATTAAAATTAGAATCATCCGAATTCCGATTTCAATGAACTTATAGTGGAACTGAACGTCTCGGAAATACGAACCCAGCGACACCAAATTGAACCCAATCCGAGCCCAAATGGGTGCAAATCAAGGGTCTGAAGCGTTGTTGGAGGGTTCAAACCATAATTTGGATTACCAAACGGTCTCCATATATGACATGCTTATAGTCGAATCGAGCGTCTCGACGAGACAAATCCAACAAACCCAAGATTGTCAAAATCTAATATCTCTATGACCTTCAAATGTCTAGCAAACGGTCTACAATAAAGGGATTCAACATCGGCCGTCCATTCAAACCACTCCCTAACTACCCTTGATCTTCCTCTTATTTACGGGCCATGCCACTCCCACAAATCTATAAATAGAGCCCCCTCTCCTCTTGAAAAGGGACACCTAATCCTAAGGAGAAAAGAGAGAGATCAGAGATCGCTCTTGCCTCCTTGCTCCTCCTCGGCTACCGTCGGAGTTCTGTCGGACCACCGCCTAACGTTGGAGTTCTGCCGGACCACCGCCTGACGCCCTGAGCTCCGCCAGACCACCTCATGACGTCCTCAGCTCCGTCGGACTACCGCTTGGCGCCCTGAGTTCTGCCAGACCACCACCTGACGCCCTGAGCTCCACGCGGACCACCGCCTGACGTCCTGAGCTCCGCCGGACCACCTCCTGACTTCCTCAGCTCTGTCGGACCACCGCCTGACGCCCTGAGCTCCACCAGACCATCTCCTGACGTCCTCAGCTCCGCCGGACCACCGCCTGACGCCTTAAGCTCCGCTGAACCACCTCCTGACGTCCTCAGCTTCGCCGGACCACCGCCTGACGCCTTGAGCTCCGTCAGACCACCACCTGACGCCCTTTACTCAGCCAGACCATCGCCTAACACCCTGAGCTCCGCCGGACCACTGCTTGACATCCTCAACTCCGCCTAGGGCCCTGAATTCTGCCAGATCACCGAGTGACCCCGAAATTCAGCCAGTGTAACATCGAACTTTCACATACCCCCGACTTAAACCCTACGGTTGATACTTGTAATCTGATTGCCCTCAAGGACGAGTCAGCCCACGGTAACTTACTCAAATTCTAGTGGAATCACTTGCAACTGGGCTAGGCCCCGTGGTTTTTCCCCTTTCCAGAGTTTTCCACGTAAAAATCTTGTGTTCCCTGTGTGTGAGTTGGATATCCATGCAACACTAAGACGTAGAATTAATACTCTACCGCCGCATATATTCTAGCCTTCAACACTACCAATGCATAATAATTTATATTTTTCTTACTTTTCGCAAAATTAAAAAAAAATATTTAGAACTCATGTGTCTGATTGATATACTGTTTCGGTTCTTTTATGTTGACATTATGGGTGTCAAAATCGGGTTTCAGGTCGAACCCGAACTGACCCGAGTTCATATGGGTCGACCCTAACCTGACCCGGGTCTGTAAATGGGTCAGAAATTCAGACTCGGACCCGACCCGTCGAGTTGTCCGGTTGACCCGACCTGACACGATTGAGCTTCCGGCGGCGGCGGGCTACAGGCCGCGGGCGCGCAGGCAGGGCACGGGCAGCCAGGGGAGGTGTGGGCAGTCTCGGGCTGTGCAGGCAGCTCATTTCAAACTGGTTTCTGGGTTGACCCGGCAACCCGTCGAGTCAACCCGAACCCAACCCATTTTTCAAACAGGTCGAATTCGAGAACTCGAACCCGATCCGTTTTGAAATCGGGTCGGGTTCGAGTCGAGTTTTCGTATCGTGTCAAATATTGACACCTCTAGTTGACATCAATGATTTTAAGAATTGCACATACTATACATATGTTGTTGTTCTTAATCATATCGTATATCATGCATAAATGTGATTGTTGTGTTTGATATTTGATGGTAGAACCATCATGCATATGTGTCATGTTAATGCACGGATCAAAATTATAGAGGAATATATGAGGAATTGATTCTTCCAAGTAAGCCCATAATGCTCATTATAGTTGAAAAGTGATCCTTCTTTTGACAATCAAAATTTTGGTCCTAATAGTGAGGTATGTCGAGTGTTTGAAAGGTAAAATAATTAGTTTGATGTCTCTTTAGTTGAAGAGGAAAATAACATTTTATATATTATTAGTCAGTCTAATTTTGGAAAGACTCAGTTATAAAAATAGATATATTAGATTTGGCCTATGTTAAAAAAAGGTTGAGGAAGACCTAAAGAGATTTGGTTAGAAAATACTACAAATAACTTTTCTTTATTAGATTTATTGAAAATTTGAATCTTAACAGAACACAATGAAGAAAAATGATTCGTGCAGCTAACTGCCTAACCTCACGTAATGGGATAAATGCTTGATGTTGTTGTTGTTGTTGTTGTTGTCAGTCTAATTTTGGAGAGTTTAATCTTCTGGTGAAATTTACTTGTAAAGTTGGGGCATGTTTTTTATTTAGCCTAATTTGAATTCTTTGTATTTGAGGTGTTTGTATTTCGCTCTCCACATTATCTTCATAAACGATATTTATATTGGTGATGTCTTAGATGACTACGAAGGTTTTAACAAAGTTTCTAAGAGAAAATAAAATAAGAAGCAATTTAATTTCGAAATTCCTGTTAGAATAATGAGATCCCAAGTTTTTTTTAATCCCAATTAATGATTAAGGCTTCGTTTGTGGCAGTTTTTTGCTATTATTTTTTCGTTGCTTCTAAAAAATTTTTGTACTAAAAACTGTTTTACGAACTGATAAGAAATTGTCCTAAACAAAACTTAAATCTATTATTTTGAATATACGTTGGTTGGGAAACAACTTTATTTTAAAAGGGTCGAGAATTTGTATAGAGTACATCACATTCGATTTTTGGTATTCAACATAAATTGGGATTCCATGGCTTTTTTGCTAATTACTTTGATAAAATCTATTGTTTATGGTTCTTCATATTAAGGATTAAATATACGAGTGAACTAATGGTAGTGATTTTATGTTAATTAGATGTGTGGTTAAGAAATTATAAATTTTTTATGTAGATTATTCATAGTCGATATACAACAAGATTTAGGGCTTTGTGGAAGGGGTATGGCTTGTCTTTATGAGGGTTGAGGTGAGTAAAGATTTTTCTATGGAGTTGGGGATGTAGGAGAATGAGAAACCAAAAAAAAAAAATGTTTTGATTTTTATACCTTAATCATGATTGATTCACAAATCATTTCACAATATGACGACACTAACTCCTCATAAACACATATTTCTGCAAGTGATCAAACTTATTTTTCATTGGATCATTAAGGGTATAAATAGTAATAAAATTTGTAGAAAAAGAAAAGAAAATCATAAGGAATTGTACTAAGACCCCTCTTTGAAAATTCATTCAAATACTATAACATTAGCCTTCCCTCAAAGTGTAACAACCATAACTCTTAACTATCGAGATATTGTCCGCTATCTATGGCCTAAGGGCCTCACGGTTTTGTCCTGCTGTTTTAAATTCCCAGGAGGTCGCCCATCTCAGGATTTATCCGAAATGAGCATCCTTAACTGCAGTGTTTCTTAATGAAATTCGGACTATTACACCAAAAATCATCTCGATGTTTAAGAGTTTATTTTCTTTTTACTTAAGGGGTTTCACACAAGGTCTATTCATGTTTGCCAACAAAATGAAATAAAAAAAATCAAGTACAAGTAATTATTATGATAATAAGCATTTGAAATTGCTCTAATATGTGTCAATCTCCATGGCCATTCATTATTCTACAATCCAACAACACCACAGCTAATGAGATTGGCAACTAATGCAGTAGTAAGAATGGAAGTTACTTAGGCATCATTAGGGATATGGCCTTACATAACATGATAAGGAATAAATAGAAATGGACTAATAAAACATGAGCTTGGATAGACATCAGAGATGAAATTATACTATAAAAATATGCATTAGTTGGAGTACTCATAGGATTTCTATTATTTACTCTATCCACCTTAATAAACTAAAGATTCATATGACTTAGTTAATAAGCTAATTAATTGCTACTTACATTAGTGGACATAAAGAAATGATGAGTTGCTTATTAGATTACATGTATAAAAAATCATAACAAATAGGGATATTGGCGGTGATTTCTCTTGATTGAAGTAGGGCGACACTTAGTAAATAAGAGATTCATTAGAATAATTCAGTAGAGTATTGATCTAAGGTACTATTTCTTTCTACAACAGTTTTATAATACAAATTTTTTTCGAAATTAGCAAAAAAGCTATCCCAAGGCTTCATTTGGGACAGCTTTCTTACTGACTCTTAAAGCAACTTTTTAATATAAAAATTAAAAATTTTATACTAAAAAGGTTATTTAAGAAACGATAAGAAAGCTGTCCCAAACGAAGCTTAAATGAGATTCATATGACGTTCTGTAAATCTAAACAAACTTTACATGAATATTAAAAAAAATTACGGTTGAATGGGTCTTCTCGTTCTCCACTTCTTCGTCCTTCTGTGGGCTCCATAGATTGTCGAGAGCATAATTGGGAGCTTCATCTCTCTATTTTTTCAAAAAATATATTTTTAACAAAAAATTCACAAATTATATCACTGATTTATATATATATTCTCATGTCATTCAATGAAAATTAATTTGTGCATAATAACAAAATTAATTTAAAAATATATAATGATCAACAAAACCTCAAACAAAATCAAGTATTTATTGAAGAGGTCACAAGTTTAAATTTTTATTTTTTAAATTTTCTTATATTTTGTTATAATAATGTTAACAACATCAAGTATTTATTCTATTATGTGGGGTTATATTTTCTCATTAACATGAAATATAATTAAATTTAAATTATTTTGTTTATAAATAATTGAAGTTTTTACATAATCTTATTGAATGGAAACAATATGACTTTTTTTTTCCCCTCAAATTATGAAAATACCTATAGGGATGCTCTCACATTTTTTGAAAACACCCTCAAACTCTAAGGCTGTGTTTGGGTCAACTTTTAGTCCTTATATTTTTTTTATGATTTCATGAAATTTTTATGCTGGAAAGCTACTGTAGAATGTAAAAAGAAAACTATCCTAAATGAAGCCTAAGTGACTATTTTGATTAATCGGATCAATTAGACTAATTGAATACTTAGATAATAAGAAAAGTAATTAGGGATTAATTGGTATCATGATTAAGATCACTAATGCTTAATAATGCCGATGTAGATTTTCCATTACATAAAAACTTTTTTTTATAATTATGCAACATAATAAATTTAAATAATTTTATCTTAACTATATATATATATATATATATATATATATATATATATATATATATATATAGTATTTTTTCAATTATTATTTTAAAAATTTTGTGAATTTCTCCCCCACTCTCTCTCCTCTTTTCAGGAGAAATTATTATATGTGGAGTCCGAATGTATTCGGACTCCAATAAAATCGAGTCATATGACTTATACACATCTTATATATAAGAGTATGTATAAATCATATGATTTAATTTTATTAGAGTCAGCATCAGAACTTCATCCAGACTTTGTACATAATAATTTCTCAATTTTTAGATTTGAAATCTCTTTGGATTTTCTTGTTTTCTATCTCTTAATTTTGTTATCATAATAGTCTCTTGTAAGTACGCTCCATCAGATTCCAATAATATAACTATCCGAAACAACAGCTTAGCAAATTCATGCATTTCATCTGACAGGTATGCATGCATTAATTAGATATATATTTTTTAATTTTTTAATGGTGTGATAAAGTGCAAGTATTTTAAGATTTTTTAAAATAAATAATCAATATTTTTGTAATATCCTCACAAAAATATAATCATAATATAACTCAAAACTTTTAAAATTATTATTAAAAATTTGCAATATTATTTTAAAAAAGCTTATATTTGTATCAAATTTTTGCTGAGATGGATTTTAAATGGTATTCTATATTTTTTAGGATGAGTGTGAAATAAATTATTTATATATTAGAGTTATCTTAAAGTTGAATCATGATATTAAATTATTAATGATCATTATAATAATTTTTTTGTTAAAATATCCTAACATATTTTTTTATATATTAATATTTATGTATTGAACTCATTTGGATATATATATAAATAATAATTTTAAGAGCCAGAATGACGAAAAGATTGATTAAAATATCCTGATAATCTCATTAGGCTTAGCTAAGTTGGGGGACGAGCATGGTTGGGTACCCCAAACTCACGTTCGATTCCTCTCTCAAGCGGCGCAACTCCTTAAGTGGGGAGAAAATAAGTGCATGGTCCGGCACTTGTAGGGCTAGTTGCCACGAGACCGCCGAGGAATTAGTTGCTCAGCCTAGCACCTCCTCTATTGAGGTGGCAACGGGTAGATACTCCTGTTCTCAAATATATATATATAATTGAAAAATAAAATTTTTCTCATATTTTAAGTTTACACGTACCAAAATTAATTTTGATAAAATTTTTTGGCATTTTTTATGTTTGGTTTGGAACAATTTTTGGTCACTATTTTTTCAGTGTTTTAAAGAAATTTCTATTAAAAAGTTATTTTAAAAAATAGTAAACCTAAATCCAAAATCAAAATAAAGATGCTCTTATTTGAAGACGATTTGTTAGGAATTAATTCGATTTCCATTGTAATATATTCAATTTATTTTGATTGCATCATTATAAATATATTTTTACTATTTTTATATAGATAATAATCATAATCAGCGATTAAAAATAATTTTATAGATTTGATAAAATTTATTTCAATAAAATAATTTATTTTAATTTGATATCAGTGTTAATTTTATTTTATTTTTTTAAAAAATTGATTAAACGTGCAATAAAAGTTGTTCAGCCTTCTCCGTTTCCCGAGCCTTTGGAGCGGCTTTGTAAGGAGGATTTGGCTACAAATCTCGCCGCTTGGCCTCCTTCCACACGCACCGCCGCACGAAATCTCCCGAGTGGTTGACACCGATAGACAGCTCAGCTGGATCACCTGCACCACGAAATACATCCACCAAAACAGCTCTTCATAGGCAAAATCCCACCGTCCAGATTCCCATCTTCCTGCTGGTCCATATTGACTTCCATAAGGGAAATAGGTTTTAGGCAAGATTTTTTTTTTTAAGGAAGAGAAAACTATTAGGTGCGGATACTGGATATAGAGATACGTCTGGATTCCAATCAAATATTGACATATGGAGTCGACACGAGGATTTATTTTTTTTACTTTATTTATTTAATGTGTTCGCGGAACTTTAACCAAAGCGGATCAAAAGCGCAGTCAAAGCGCAAGTAAAGCACAGTCAAAAATCACAACAAAAACGCAGTCAACGTGTCAACTTTTAAGTGGACGTCCGTACGTATCTCTACATCCGATGTCCACACCTAATAATTTTTTCATAGGAAACATGTGATGGCATAACTAGTCCCTCGGTGAGCCTACCATTAACCAGCCCCATAGGTGTAGGACCCACAGTTATTTTCTCCATTCTTAAAAGGTCGCACTGTATGAGAGGGGAATCAAATATGAGTTGAGAGTTCCCAACCATATTTAGGTTTCTGTGGGATATTTTTTAGCACAAATTTTTTTTATTAAAAAGTTATTTAAAAAATAGTAAGTTCAAATTTTTTTATTAAAAAATTATTTTAAAAAATAATAATAAAACTATTTTTTTTACAAAATCTTAGTTTTCAAACTTTTATTTGGGGTATATTTTGATATTATTAAAATATATTTTGTCTCAAGTATAAATATAAATAAAATAATATTCAGATACATCTTAAATAAAAAAATAAAAATTAAAAAGTGATTCCTGCCGCTTAAGTATTCAAACCTATAAAGCTGTTTAAGCAGTAGGGTTTAAAAATTCGAGCGGAGTCGAGCCGGGCCGACCGAGCCGAGCCGAGCCGAGATTCGAAATTTTTATGCAATTTAAGAATTTTGGAGGACCGACGGAGAAATAAAAAGAAAGGACTGTGGCCTCACTCGGCGGTTGGGGAGCATTTAGTTTGCTGCTTTGCTCTCTTTCTTCTTGCTCGTGCGTGCCCTCTCTTCTCAGCTTTTTCTTCGAAGTTGATGCGAGCTCTGCTTCACTCACAGCCTTCAGTCTTCTAAAACTGAAGAAATTCTCTCCTTCAAGCTCCTTCGGGTATTGGAGGAGACTGATACAAGTTTCTCTCGCGATCTTTCATGGCGAAAAATCGCGACTTTCCAATTTCATTTACTTAGATTGTGGCTACATTCTTCTTTGGGTTGTCTTGCTCGATCTTATCAGTTCTTGGATCTAAAAATTTGAAAGGTAATGTATTTCCCTTATTAGGTAAATTTGCCTCATCAAAATGCTTTTTTAGAAATTCAGCAATTAACTTTATTTTTGTTTTTTATCCATCTTTTTGGATCTTGAATTTGATCGCGATTTACGATTTACGTGCTGGGATAGGATTATGTTCTGGAAATTGGAATTTGCATTTCAATGTTATTGTTGTTCGTTACCAAAAGCCCTGACATCTTGAGCTTGTTTGTCCTTATTAAAAAAAATAATTTTAAAGATTTATGCATTTGATTTTCAGCTTGTTTTGAAAATGCTTAGTTTTCAAGAATATGCTGCCTAAAAAGTAAGCAAGATTGAGATCTTTATTCGTTTTAGCTACATTTTCTTTACCATGCCGCTTTCGATTTGTTTATCTTTTTACAGTTCATCGGTGGGTTTAGAACAATTTTCTTAAGTAATTCATGAATTGATTTCATCTGAACGGATTAAGCTCGCCAGCTAAAAAAATCGAAATAATGATCGGTATCTGATGATTCTAAATTTTTCTTTCTTTATTTATTTGCCGTTCTTGATTCAAATTCTATTAATAGCATTGCGCCTTTTAATAATTTATATTAATTGACTTGCTAGCTTTCATCCTGCTAATTATATGACGAGTTTGCCTTTTTTTTTTTGCTGTAAAAGAAGGTTTTCCTTATTATTTAGTTAATCTCTGCCATGATGACAACAAATCGCTGTCTTGATGTTTGGTGTGTTTGCACTCAGAGACTCTAAAACAGATAATTATTTGTGGTAGGCCCTGATGTAATTAAAACTCTCGTCTTCTCCCTTCTATTATTTGTGTTTTGCGAAATAATTGGCTTTGAAACATTGTGTGATGTGGCCAGATTGTCTATGGTACTTCTGCTTTTGCCTAACTCCATTAGATCTTAATCAGTAAGTTTCAGTCTTGTAACTTAGGATTTAAGATTAAGATTTGAGCATGGGATTATGATTACAAAAGTATATATATTTTTTCATTTTATAATTTGATTGCTTTTGTTTCACTGTCTTGCTGTACCAATCATCAAAGTATTTTTATTGGAATGATTGGTAAATGAGCGAGATATCTGCTTGATTTTTTTTTTGATTTGTTCTGATAATTCCAAGCCTTTTCTGTTTGTTAGTAGATGATGATTGAGGCAGAACTGTGTTCATCTCGTGTTCTATCTCCTTCTCGAGAAGAAAGTGGAGATGAAGAGCTCTCTGTGCTTCCAAGGCACACGAAAGTAATTGTAACTGGAAACAATAGAACTAAGTCTGTTTTGGTTGGGCTGCAAGGTGTTGTCAAGAAGGCTGTAGGCCTCGGTGGTTGGCACTGGCTGGTAAATGAATATGTGTTAATCTTATTCTTTCAATATATTATATTTTCTCTTTGATCCTATTTTTAATGATCCTCTTTCCAAATCCTTGAGATTTTTTCCTTTGCTATCAGCCCTTCAGTGAATTTACCCTTTCTGCAAGTTCTCGGACTATGCACTGATTTAGCAATGAAAAGAATTTTATGTGCAGTTCTTATTACCTTGGGAGTGCTCTAGATCGTATAGAATTGTAGAATAGTTTTTTAAAAAATATATTTTTTGTTCTTCTTTGATCATTTCTAGGAGTTGAAAATCCATATTGGCGTTCTTACAGGTCCTTAAAAATGGTGTGGAAGTGAAGCTGCAAAGGAATGCGCTGAGTGTACTGGAAGCTCCAACGGGCAATGAAGAGGATGATGATGAAATGGATTGTGATAACTCTTTCTGCAGCAGCTCTGACATGGGAGATAAAGATGGTGATTATCGTAAGTTATATTGCATAATTATATAATCTTTTAGTTCATTTTTTTTCTATGCGCAAGAAATGAAAATGCTGATCGTCTCAATCTCACAGTTATAATTAACTACCCATAACCATTCTTTTACAGCTAGCATTGAGTTTCACAAGCCAACAAAGCCAAGGGTAAGACACACAAGGCCTTGGACCTCCTCAGCCAAATCAACCAACCGTAGCAGTTTTAGAGATTTGCAAGCCAATAGCCACAAGCCTCACTTGGTAAATCAATGTGAAATCCCTCTCTCTTCCATTTCTAGGAGATTAAGATAGACCACCATCTCTTCCATTACAAAAAGAAAACTTCAATTGCCTCATTTCTCCATTCATTTTCATCATGTTTCTCTATTATTGGCCCCTAATGAATCATTATTGTTTTAAAACACACTTAATTTACAGCTTATCAGAAGAACTATTTGTACTCCTGATATTTTCTAGCTAAAAAAATCTTGTTTTTCTTTTTAAAGTAATATAACATCAAATCATAAAAGTGGAACCTTGAATTCCTGGTTATAATGTAATAATATTGGTAGCTGCCCTGTGGTCCTCTTTTCTTCAACCTTGTTGTTACTTGGTTGCTCCAAAATTATCTTGCAGAGGGTAAATCTGGCAAAGCTGGGGACAGCGACGTTATGGAGATACTGGAAACACTTCAATCTTGTGAGCAAAACTTTGCCTAATACCTACCAACCTGTCTTTTTAACAATCTACTTACTCTTATTATTTATAAATCTCTGAATCTTTGCTATGCTATGCTGGTAGATTTAAGTTGAATTATTATATACTATTTTTAGGTGAGCATCAATCCAAATCCATCCAAGCAGCAGCTTATTAGTGGGGTCCAGCATCATTTCCTCTCACAGGTAAGACTACTAAGCTATTCAAAACGGCTTTCTTATTGCTTCTTAAAACATCTTTTTAGTTCAAAAATTAAATTTTTTGTACTAAAAATTTATTTTAAGAAGCAGTAAGAAAGCTGTCCCAAACGAAGCCTTAGATTTGTACTAAATAGTTTTATCATTTTGCCCTTCTCCCCTTACTCCATTTTTCTCTAATTCCCAAAAGCAAGTGGACGAGATGCAGGTCATTGTGGGCTTCATCCACACAGCAAAGAGACTGAAAACTCCCTATTAATTCCTTCTCCTTGTGATGAAATCAGAGAGAAATGAAATTGAAGTGTAAGAGCTTTATTGTAGCTGCTTAATTTACTAACCAGGTGGTAAGTGCTTTGTGCAGTAGGATTATGGACTTATTGTAATATATTTATTAATAACATTTAGGAGAGAGCATAAGCATTTTGATTTGTGCTCTTTGAAGTTTTTTTTTTAATTATTTATTTCTTCCAGTTTTTGCCCAATTTTCCTTTTCTCTGATTTTTAATAATTATTCTTAATTTTCCATCATAAAATTTGATTTGGAGTTATTTTGGCGAAAATAATTTAGGCTATATTTGAAAAAACTTTTCCATTGCTTTTTAAATCAGCATTTTAGTATAAAATTTTAATTTAATAAGTTTCTATGAAAAAGTTAAGCACTAAGTTTGTAGAACTGTTTTTGAAATCAATAATAAAGCCTCTCAAATTTGGTCTCCTTTGTGACTTCTTTCTTATTTTCTTACTGCTTCTTTCTAAGAAGCAGCAAGAAAGCCTTCTCAAACGAAGCCGAACTCTAAGGCTTTGTTTGGGATGGCTTTTTTACTGCTTTTTAAAATGGAGTTTTAGTTAAAAAATTAAAAATTTTAAACTAAAACTCCATTTTAAAAAGTAATAGAAAAGTCATCCCAAATGAAGCTTAAGATTTCGTTTGGGACGATTTTTTTATTGTTTCTTGAAACAGCTTTTTAGCTTAAAAATTAAAATTTTTATATTAAAAAGCAGCTTTAAGAAGCAGTAAGAAAGGCTTCGTTTGGAATAATTTTTTTACTGTTTTTTAAAATAATTTTTTATATAAATATTAGAAATTTTGTATTGAAAAGTTGTTTTAAGAAGTAATAAGTAGCTTAAGTTTTTTTTTTTATTTTTTAGGACTTTTTAATATAAATATTTTTAATTTAATTTTTTATTAAAATAATAATCAAATTAAAATTTATTTGATTTATTATCCCAATTAGACTCTTATCAATATAAAAGAAATCTGATTAGTCTCCCAAGATATAATTGAATTAAATTATGTAGAGATCTATATATATATATATATATTAATATTACTTAAATTATTCAGCAGCAGAAAATGGATGTGACAGATGATAAAAATATATATTTATTATATAAATGTTGTATTTATGATAATTAATGTGCTTAATCTGTTAGTAATTAAGCCATAGTTCGGCTATGATTAAAAATTAAAAATTAAAAAAGCGGCTTCGCGTGTTTTCTGGGCTCAGAATTATTTGTTTATGCTTTTGATCAGACTCGTAGAGAGTCGTAGAGGACAGGCTGGCTGATGGCTCGCGTGTCTTGTCCATTTTTATTTTTATTTTTTGGGCAGTGTGCGATGTGGACGCAAGTTGTTATGTGGGCCCCGCGTATCTTATGATATCTATAATTTTTTATTTCTATTTTTTATTTTTGAAATTGTATCCAAGCTCAAGGTGTTTTATTATTTTTTATAATAATTTTTTATAGATTTCAAAATAAATTTATTTTTTGAGAGCTTATTTATTCAATTATTAAATCGCAAAGTCCCGTCTTCGGTGTACTGACGACGATATTTTTCGCGCCTACTGAAAAAGTTTGCTGCTCAGTTAACTTTTGACTTTCCAAACTTTACGAAATGGAAAATGTTGAACCCCGAAAAGGACAAAAAAGAAATTATATTAAAATTTCTTTTTAGCAACACTATTCTCTAAGGGCATTCCTAATCTAAAAATTTATTTTATGCATATATATATAAATGTATTCATGAACATTGTGATTTGTTGGTTTTCTTATTGTAGATATTTATTTTGTAGTAATTTTTATAAATTTATTGTCAAAATTTTTGGCAACAGATTGGAGATGATCATGCTTGCTATCTTTCATTCTAGTTAGTTTGGTTTTTTTCAAAATAAAAATCTCTACAGATAAATATTATTTTTCCAGGTAGAACATTTAAGAGTTCACTCTAAACAGAAAAGCAAATTAATTTTGTATCAAATGATGTTAAAAGTTTGTTGGTATTATAAGTAGATAGACTGTTTTGTTGGTAGAATGTGTCAGGCTTTCTTTTGCTTTTCATTGAATGGATTAAAGCACACATTATGGATATTCATTATGCAAGTTGCATGGCCTCAATGTTGGGTGTTCGAGCGCTATAATGTTATTATTTGAGCACTATAATGTTGGGTGTCCGAGCACCACAATGCTACTATAATGCCATGCACCACATAGTGACATTTCAGCGCTACAAACTCAGATTTTTGGAAAATGAAATAGCGGCGTAGCGTTAGGTGGTAGCGTCGCAGCACTAGAGCACTAGCTGCATTTTAAATATATTTTAAATCTACCATTCCATTTCATTCAAACGCCGCGCCAGCCGAAGTAGGTGAGAGAATGAGAGGTTTTTAGAGAGAGAAAGTTAGTATTGAGTCACTTCAGGTTATTTTTTGGCCATCGACCAGGTCAAGAAGTTGTTCGTATTGAGGTAGATTACATCTCGCCTATCTCAGTTTTCAATAATTCGATGTTTTGAAGATTTTTCTGATAAAACTAATAATTTAGTTATCGAAAAATGTGGATAATTTTGTATTGATAGAAATTTTTTGGGGTAACTTTTTATATGTTATAGAGACTTAGATTCTGAATATTTTAAATATTTTCTAAAAATTTTTCACCGACCGTATTGAAATTTGTTTTGTTTTTATTGAATATAAAATAATCTACACTCTGAAAAGTAGTACCGTAGTATTATTGAAATCTTAAAATGATATTTTACAAAATATTTGATAATTTGATTATATTTTAAAATTATGAATTTTTATTCAGTAATATTTTTGTTGCCTACCATTATCACCCAACTTTTGAAAGAAAATCCCTCTCCTTTGTTGGTTGAATGTAATGCCTTTAATTCACCATGTTTAGCCTCTTTGCTTGCTTGCCATGCACTTCATAGTTCTGCTGAGGATCCTTTAATTTTGCTCTGCCCAACGAGCATTTGGTGAAGTCTTTTGTATTAGTGAGTGCTTTAAAAAAATTATTGTTATCAGCCATCACCACCATTATCGGCTATTATCAATATTAACATGGTACTGACCACTGATCAGTGCTACTGTCCTGCTAGTGATCATTGCCATCATCTCCTGAATTAATTTATTTGATATTTAATAAAAAATAAAATATTTTAGATATAAATATGTTTTATTTATAAAACATAAATAAAATAAAATAAAATAATAAGTGTGATGTATTTTAAATGTAGAGGCTTTGATAATATTAGTGTTTGTTTTAAAGCAAAATACACTTAGCATAAAATTTTGATATATATGAAGGGCACTATCTAGTACAAATTTGGTATATTTGAAATTCGTTAGATTTTACAATTTTTAAATGCACTATAAATTCATCACAATTGCCACCGCCTTCGCCACTATCGGCCACTGCCGGTCAATTTTTGCTGTCGATAGTGGCAAGTGGTGCAACAACTGATTGTCGCCATTGCTGGTGATTGATCGTCATCATCTTTGGGCTTTATATTACATTTATTTTACTTGAAGTTAAAAAAAAAAAAGAGAAATCACTATATTTATTTTACATTCATCCAAATAAATCCAAATTATTTGAAATAAATTGCTTTCCGTTTTCATGACATTCCTTTTTCAACAAACCAAATAACCTATAAGTATCTTGCAAATTTATTATGAAAATTTTAACTCCTAATGCAAGTAATTTTTTAAAAAAATTCTCTCTTCTTATTTTCTTCAAGAAATACACTTAAGAAATCTTTTTGGATAAAATACTCCCCAAGAGGGATAATCTCTTATGTTCGCCCCATCATAAAATAAATTAATTTATTCAGAATTTATTAAAAAAATAATATATTTAAGATATCAAATATATTTTATTTATATTAGAATATAAATAAAATTATAAAAATATAAAAATTATATGTGATCCTGAAAATTTGTTGAGAAATATTTAACTTACAATGCATGTAATTTTAAAAAAAGTTTTCACAAATTTTTTTTTTTGAGAAATGCACTTAAAAATTATCTCAAATAAAATTACTTACAAAGAGGGATAATCTTTCATGTTTTTGAACTATTTTTTGGAATTAAAAAGTGTTTGAAATGGATTTAAAATTTTTTGAATTTGAATCAGATTTTAACTCATGATTGAACCTTATTCAAACCTCGGCTTTAATACAAATCAAATTAAAATTCAAACTTAATTATAACCAAGTTTTGTTTGAACTAATGTTGCTCGAGTGCTCTCCTTCATGGACCCATCTTTCTCTTTCACATGTTGCAGTCCCATTGATGACCTCCTTAGCAAACTCCCATTGCCCCCCATCACAAACCCTTTTCTCCTTCAAAAACCATTGATCATTATCAATGCATTCCTCTAATAATATCCCTTCAATACCTGCTCTATTCCTTTACACATTGTCAATCACATTGATCAGACTCCCCCCCCCCCCCCCCCCCCGATTGATCTTCAGTCCAAACCTTTCCACCGTACAACACTCATTGAAATGTTGATCTTTAAAACATGAATCTATTCTTAAAACAGCTTTCTAGTACAACAAATAAAATTTTTATACTAGAGAGCTGCTTGAAGAAGCAGTAAGAAAGCCGGCCCAAACGAAGCCTAAGTTCGTGCTCAAACATATTTGAATTTATTTTAGAGGCTTCGACTTCAAAAAGTTGTCATGGTTACAAAAGTTTATATATTGTTTGAAATAATTCTATCTAAAATAAACTTCTAGACCTATTTCTTAAAAAATAAATGAAATTATTTCTCCCTTATAGGAGTCATAAATATAGTCGTTAATATGAATAAATAAATATCATACATATTTTGATTGGATTAATCAATATAACCATTTTTAAACAATTAAAAACAAAAGTATGGGAGACTTCTTTTTCTTATATTGTTTCACATGTGAAAAATGAGTTGCAATAGGTTTTCTAGTGGAAAAATTATTAGGTGCGGCGTCCGGATTCGTCTAGAGGTGAATCTAGACAAGCCACGTCACCTGGGGCCCGGTGCATCCGGGTGACGTGGCGCGCCCGGATTCGTCTCCGGACGGTTCGGATGCCGTACGTAATAACCTCTCTTTCTAGTGGCATGTAATATAAAAAGAAAAAAAAAACTTTAGAATAAAATTATTATTTGCTTAGAAAGATGAGGTTTAAAAATATAATTTTGAATCAAAATCTTAATTTTTTTAATTTTAATCAATTAAATGAGCTCAAAGTAATTTTATGCTCTTAAATTTACATTGAAATGAATGTAATCTAAAATTTAATAAAAATGATCCTCAATAATTCTTTTTGGTATTGTTTTAGAAAAATATTAAAGCATAATTTTGATGTAAATGAGATTTATTTCTTTAATTTTGATAATTTTGATAATTTTTATGAACTATGTAAATAGCACCCATATTTTTTAGTGTGTCAATACTAATGAAATAGTAGTGGAAATTTTTTTTGTTAATATATTCTAATTAAATTTTAATAATGAAAAATTTAATATTTATTGAATTTACTTTGAAATTATTATAATATATAGAATTTGATTGATTATTTAAATATTACATTTATTTTAATATAATTTTAATTGATTGATACGTCATCAAAAAATTATCTTGATCGGGCACGAATCTCGAGGCAAAATCAAGTTGGAAACTTTCGAAATTAATTTTGGGATCATCCGAACTCCGATTCCAGCAAACTTACAGTCGAACTGAGCGTCTCGGAAATATGAACCCAACGACACCAAATTCAACCCAATCCGAGCCCAAATGGGTCCAAATCAAGGGTTTGAAGCGTTGTTGGAAAGTTCAAACCATAATTTGGATTACCAAACAGATTCAAAATGTGACATGCTTATAGTCGAATCAAGTGTCTCGACGAGACGAATCCAACGAGCTCAAGATCGCCAAATTCTGACATCATTAAGACCTTCAAATGTCCAGCGAACTGTCTATAATCAAGGGATTCAAGATCGGCCATCCATTCAAACCACTCCCTAACTACCCCTGATCTTCCACCTATTTACGGGCCATGCCACTCACGAAAATCTATAAATAGAGACCCCATTTCTCATGAAAAGGGGAGACCTATTCCTAAGGGGAAAAAGAGAGAGCTCTTGCCCCCTCGCTCCTCCTCGACCACCGCCAGAGTTTCGCCGGACCACCGCCTGACGCCGGAGTTTCGCTGGACCACCACCTGAGGCTCTGCACTGCGTCGGACCATCACCTGAGGCCCTGCTCTTCGCCGGACCACCGCCTGAGGCCCTACACTTCGCCGGACCACCACCTGAGGCCCTGCACTTTGCCGGACCACCACATGAGGCACTACACTTCGCTAGACCACCACCGGAGGCCCTGCTCTTCGCCGGACCACCGCCTGAGGCCCTGCGCTTCTCCGGACCACCACCTGACGTCCTGAGTTCTGCCAGGCCTCTACCTGAGGTCCGAACTTCCACCGAAGCATCACATGATGTTCAAAGTTATATCGGAACACTAACTAAGGTCCTCCTAACCTCTGACATCAGATTAAGGTCCTTCTGACCTCCAACGCCAGCCGACCACAGTCCTTCTGACCTCCATTGCCCTACCAATTCAGGTCCTCCTGACCTCTGACATCAGATTAAGGTCCTTCTAACCTCCAACGTCAGTCGACCACGGTCCTTCCGACCTCCGTCGCCCTACCAATTTAGGTCCTCCTGACCTCTAACATCAGATTAAGGTCCTTCTGACCTCCAACGCCAGCCGACCATGGTCCTTCCGACCTCCGTCGCCCTACCAATTCAGGTCCTCCTGGCCTCTGACATCAGATTAAGGTCCTTCTGACCTCCAACGCCAGCCGACCACGGTTCTTTCGACCTCCGTCGCCCTACCAATTCAGGTCCTCCTGACCTCTGACATCAGATTAAGGTCCTTCTGACCTCCAACGCCAGCCGACCACGATCCTTCTGACCTCCGTCGCCCTACCAATTCAGGTCCTCTTGACCTCTGACATCAGATTAAGGTCATTCTGACCTCCAATGCCAGCCGACTACAGTCCTTCTGACCTCCGTCGCCCCACCAAATAAGGTCCTTCCGACCTCTGTCATCTGATTACGGTCTTTATGACCAGCAACATCAGTCAACTATGGTCCTTCCGACCTCCGTCGCCTAACCAACAAAGGTCCTCCCGACCTCTATCCTCAGACTACGGTCTCCCTGACCTACAACGTCTGTCAACTACGGTCTTTCCGACTTCCATCACCAAACAACGGTCTTTCTGACCCCTGTCTCCTGCCAAGTACGGTCCTTCTGACCTCCGTCGTCCGCCAACTATGGTCAGCCGACCTAGCAAATGTGTATATATTAATTCTCACCATGTAATGCACTCTATATGATGTATATTCGCTATATCAAGCCAAGTCCTTCCACAAAACGGAGGACATCGTTTGTAAACAACTGCAAATACTAGTGGATTCATTCAAACTGGGTCAGGCCCCGTGGTTTTTCCCCCTTTCAGGGGTTTCCACATAAAAACTCTGGGGTCTCATATAATATTACACCCTCTCTCTCTTTCATCTGATTGTGTGCTGGATTTTCGTACAATGCTAAGACGCTAAGCTTTATATTTCTCTACCGCCGTGAATACTCCAGGACGCAACATTGATATAAATTTATTCTGAACACAATTTGACTATATTTTAATATAAATTATCTTAAACAAATTACACTTAAGTTGCTTTTTTTAATTAATTTTTATGAGGCCTTTTGCATGAAATTTGTAAGATCCTGCACTTTGATTGTTTTAAGATACCAACTTAATTAGTTCACTGACACTCATGAAATAAGGAGTAATAATTTATTAATTTTAGATTAAAACATTCTAATTTATTAAAATTATCTTAATATGTGAAATATATAATTTTTAATTTTATTAATTATATATATATAATTTTATATTTATCTTAAATTTTATTTAACTGATATAAAAATTATTTTAGTCATAATTTGAAAATTTCTCTGCTGAAAAATAAAACTTGAGTTGCTATTTTTTATTGTTTATTGTTTTTATTTTTTTATTTATACAACTATTTCACAGTTGTTGCCTGTTCATTCCCCCAATTTTAGGACAAACAAGTATGACAAGATAGCCTCAATTATTTCAAAAAAATTGCCATTTCAAGAATAAAATTAAAAAATCAATTATTACAAAAAGCCACACATTGTTGTGAAAAGTCAAAATTACACATTTTACTATTGTTTTCATTTAATTAAAATTTTATTGCTTTTCTGCCCTTCACTTATTTTCACTGCGCATCATTAGCCATAACCTAAATAAATATAAAAATTTAAATATTGTACCTAATTTTTTTTGGTATTTATGTAAAATTATCACATTTATATTTTTAACACTTGTAAATTATATCACCCTTTGATAGTGACTACATGTGTAGGAGTCATTGTTAGTGAGAAAGTCATCGAGAGTGTAGTCTAAGATAGTGCTGCAGTTAGAGTCAAAGCAGACAAATGAATTTATGAAGTTAGAGTAGAACAAAGAGAAATTATTACGTGTGGTTATCGGACCGTCAGAAGATCAATTTGGATGCGTCACGTCACTCGATACATAATGATACATAGTAACAGTACACAGTAAATTAGTGACGTAGCGGATTCTGATTAACTTTTAGAAGGCGTCCGGTGACCGCTCATAATAATCTCGCTAGAACAAGGGGGTGAATGATACGTCAGCGATGGTGAAAGCTCTGTCCAACAAGTGATTGCATTCCCTCTTATTGTTTAGTTTTTGTTTTTCAAATTTTATATAATATTTAATCTCTATGTAATCATAGATAAGTGAATTAATTTTTGTCTTATATTTATGATGTTTCTTGTAAGTGTTGTAGAGATGAGGATGCTCAGGTAGATGAGTGACTTTACTCTTAGAGACATGATACGAAACAAGCATATACGTGAAAATGTTGGAGTAGCTCCAATGGAAGATAAAATTAGAGAGAGTTGTCTTAGATGATTTGGTCACATAAAATGACAGCCTTTCGATGAACTGATTAGGAGAATAGATATATTAGATTTGGCTTGTGTTAAATTAGATAGAGATAGACCTAAAAAGACTTGGTTAAAAAATATTAAAAATAACATTTTTTTATTAGATTTGAATGAGAATTTTACTCTTAACATGACACAATGGAGAAAAATGATTCATGTAGCCGATCCCATGTTAGGAGGATAAAGGCTTGATGTTGTTGTTGTTGTA
Source organism: Dendrobium chrysotoxum (assembly GCA_019925795.1). Classification (NCBI taxonomy): domain Eukaryota; kingdom Viridiplantae; phylum Streptophyta; class Magnoliopsida; order Asparagales; family Orchidaceae; genus Dendrobium; species Dendrobium chrysotoxum. The sequence goes on along the minus strand of CM034304.1, from coordinate 36,765,983 downwards.
TTTATGACGTTTCTTATATTTATTCATTTTCTTTTTTACTCAAATTTATTATATTCCTAAATAACTTACTCAAGGCAAAATCTATTTGTGCATGAACTTCTCAACTATTTTCTTCTAATTGAAATAATTATAAAATAATTAAATTCTATTTACAACAATAAGTTAAAATATACAATGAAAATAACATATAAATGACACATAAGAAACTGATAGGATGATTCTACAAGGAAAAATAAATAAAAAATAAATAAAATATCAATAATTAAGTTTTTTTTTAATTAAGAAAAGAAAAAAATGCTAATATGGCATATTCCTAGTGTAAATATTATTTAAAATGAATGTTTTTAAGCTTCATGACCCATATGGTTGCACCAAGCATGGAAAAATTTGAACCATTAGTACCTTATGAAATTATTCAAATTTCAAATATTTCATTGTAATTGGCTCAATCATTGAGAAGCTTCTAACAAACAAACAATATAATCCAGCTAAATGATCAAAAGCAGACAGAAGGAAAAGAAAAAAAATGCAATAATATGTTATAATCAAAGTATGAAACTAGTTCTCAACAGGAGTAGGTAAAATATGACAAAGAAAAGGAGCAGAAATTCCATAGAAAGCTGGCACTATTAACAATTTCACTATCAATGAAATTATTCTCTTCCAAATTACAACAATCTGACTCCTTACAGTAATTTGGATGTAGATTCATTCATTGACTTTGCATATCCAAATAGAATATGAAAAATATTAGTGTAATATGAATTCTTTATATATATGCATATATATTTAGTACTAATTTTAAAGCAAATTTAATAATTTTAACACTCAGTATGATACAATTTGTATCGGGATATTCGAGCTTGGAGCTATTGTGCCTCCGATGTAAAAATGTCACTATAATTAACTCGAGTTTAAGCCGATCGACCATGTCGGTGGTGCAAGTGCAAGGGCAAGACCATTCTAGTATACTTTGATCATCAGACGGTGTGATCTCGATTATACTTGTTAATAAGAATAATTTAGATAACAATCAAAACGTCTTTCATAAAAACTATCAATAGCCCCTCATTCAAATGCATTTGAAAAAGATAGGACCGGTTCTGAAGATATGACCTCTTCGCCAACAACTTATGATGCAAATACTTATAAGCACACCGCAACCCTCGCCCTTGGTCGATGGCAACCACAACTTCCTATCACAATGTCTTTGCTAATATAAACCTCATGTGTAAATATAATGGATCATAAAGTTAACTATGAAAAAAAAAAATCAAGCACAAAAAAAGTCACTAATATTTATATGATTTAGCTTCAATAAAACCTACATACAAAGCCAAACAAAAGATAGAATAAGTTATACTAAGTTTTGAGAGTGATGCACAGAGAGATTACACATTCTATAGAGTTGGTTATAAATAAACCACTATTCTTATGCCGACTGTTGTAAAGGATAAGAACAAAAGTTGTGGGCTCCGAAAATTTGGCTCCGGCCTCCGCCCGCTTTTTTGCTTTCTTAGGGGGGAGTTTTAACGAACTAAGTTCCGGGGTAAATTTTGGAAGGCAGATGAGATAGTAGATAAGATACTACCCAGAGATTTCGCCCTCATTTTGCGAGGACTTTATGATCTGAGTTCTGGTTTCCTATAGGCGCAAGCCCCTATAGTTAATTACCCCTCCCGGTAACGAGAGAGAACTTTCGATTAAGGCTAGTCGTCAATCAGATACGTAGAGACACGTATCTGGCATATAGTAGCAGCATGAGTTTGGGGTTTTGGAAAGTTTGAGAATTTGGAAGATTGAAAGATTTTGAGATTTCATATTTAAAATTGGAAATGTCACCATCTTGCACTTAAAGCGGATGGAGGGGGGATGGATGATAGACCCGATCAAGATCCCATGGTTCCGTCGTCCCGGGCCATCGTGGTCCCTGGTCTACTTAGTCAGAGGAGGTAGTCGACCCAACCTGACAGAAGGATCCTTGTCGGCAGCCATGGGTTGCTTCGTCCAATGGTACCTTGTAGACCTGGGGTGGATGTTTGTCTAAGGGGATAAATTTGAATCCACCTTAGCTAACAGAGGGCTTTGTGCCCTATCGATCATATCCTATTGATTCATATCTCAAGGATTTGATGCCATTGGGGAGCATACGGGCTCTGGCCATAACCATAATATAATGGTGCCATTTGGCGGCGACCACCTGGTTCAGAGGGCCCCGAGTCATAACCGTTTATCCTGCAGTGCCATTTGGCGGCGAAACTGCCGGTTAGAGGACTCGTACCACGTCCTTGCTGGCAGGAGATTGTTTGAGAATGGATCATAGTGATATTTTCGACTAGGCATTAGCTCTGTGTGAGCTGAGGTTATTTTCAAATTTATCCACCTCGGCAAACTGTTGCGGAGTGTGGACGTGGTTTGCTTTAAGTGATTTGACGGATGAGTTCCAGTTTTTAAATATTTTTGGAGTTGGGATTTTGGGAATTTTTGTGGAGTTTTGGAGTTTTGAATTTTTCTAGTAGTTTGGGAGACATTTGTTTGAGATTTGTGTGGACCCCTCCGGTTGAAATATTCAGTCAACGTGGCCATCATCGGGGTGATTGGGATTATTTGTATTTGTGGATTGAACCTTGTCAACTCTGTTTACCTGCTAACAGAGGATCGGGTTTTCGTAGGCTTTGTACCTTTATAAGTGAATTCTCTTGATTATAGGCCTTGAAGGCCTAATATGAATGTATAAAACAAATATTTCGGTCAAGCTTGTGACCGTATATTTGTTTAATAGTTCGAGCCGTGTCGACTCCTATCTACCTGAATAGAAGGATCGGGCTCAAACTTGAATTCACTTATTAACCCGCGCAGCATCCCTAGACGTCACATGTGTTTCTACAACATGCTCGCCGGGGCCCATGCGGGTGTTTGGGGGCATTTTATAAATATTTGTTGAACCTCGTCAACTCCTATTTACTTGCTTTAGGAGGATCGGGTTCAAACTTATTGACCCGCGCAGCATCCCTAGGCGTCACGTGTGTACCAATAATACGCTCATCGGGGCCCATGCGGGTTGTAAGATTATATTTTCCCCTTTTTAGTGTACCTATGTGTATACAAATTAAAGTGCACACATGTGGGAGTATTCTTGGAATGTTTGCACACGCCTTCTGTCCGCTTGCATGAAAATTGTGGATCCGGTGGCGTTTTATTGCAACTTGGGGATTGAACTGTTTGCTGCATTGTACAGGTAGACTGTCGTGCACTAGTTGCTTACTGCAGGGGGATCGTAGTGCACTAACGAATCTCCTGCTTTCTTTTGCAAGAGCTTGGACTTGTTGTGGAGTTTCTGTATTTTCCTGTAGATAGTGCTTTGCATACATGAGAGACTTCTTAGGATGGCTCGTAGGCATTTGAATGTGCTGTAGTCTTATATCTTTGATTGCGAAGAAACATATGTGCTTGTGCCCACAGAAGATTTATCGTACATACTTCATATCTACTGTTATTATCCACAAGTAATTTCATTGATCATTATAGTTCACACGGGAATGGTTGTATTCGTCCATAAGTGAACTGACCTCAGCCATAGGGATATCATAACCTTAGCTGCATACCACTTGAGTGTGTTTGTCTCCTATTATATGATTGTCGGCTGTGGAGATGCTACGATATTCTTGCCACAACAGCTCGTAGGTATCTGCATTTACTACGTATCGTCTTTTGTTCTTGCTTGCAATGGAGCAACGTGTTTATTCAATATTGAACAGTGATGGATCGTAAGAAGTTCCATTCATGTCCTTCTGCTACGACCGCTTGTAAGTGTGCAGGTGTTGGTATATCGGTCGGTGTTGGCTCTATGACTTTTGTTATCAATGGAGGTTTTGAAACTTCTTGATTACCCCTCTAGCAATAAGCTCTAATTCGTCACAAATGACGACTATGGTTCCCCACATTAACAAATGTATGGTCGTTGAGAAGCTGCGAACAATCACTATTCTCTAAGCTTTCCAACGTCAATATTTCTTTACCCTTATAGTGGATAGGTATGTATATTTGCTACAATCTTATTTCCAATGATATGGACACTTACCCTTGGCTTTCATATTCACCATACCTTGTAGGGGTATTAAATCTCCAAGCTTTACTCATGGGTGTATCATTGTACCACTCATGAATGAATCGTTGTATACATCTAGGAATGATCTTTTATAAGATTTCTACGGGCATCATCCTTGAGCCCTACCCGTAGCATGTTGAAAACTCTCACCATTTACATTCACTTGCAACTGATCGCAAATATTTCTTGATTTTATTACTTGCAGCTCTTTCAATGTTACCCGTAGGCATCTACATTGGTTGTAGTCATCTTGTATCTTGCTTGTGGATAACTTATTGTATGTATAACGGGGCTCTTCTATAACAGCTCTTAGGGGCTTACATTTGTCATCAATCTCTCACCTTTTGCTTGTGAGGCATCTGAATATCTGAAGAGTCCCTTACAATGATTCATAAGAGCTTATGTGCTCGTTTGTATTTTGATGTTGAGTACAAGGATGTCGTAGCATTTTCCTTCATTATGTATCATCTGCTTTTGCTAATGGGGAACCAATATACTTACCTACAAGCTACTTGGCATTAGTGATATCCTTTCCACAACCTTCTTAGGTTTGTTTGTAGATGTGCTATACACTTGATATTCAAATCAAGTTGAGTTCAAATCATACAAATCCACTTGAGTCCCAAATCAAGTCCTTTGCATTGTCCCAGTTTATGTAAAGACTCATTGTACCAAGTTCATTTGAGTTCTTGTTTGTTTATATCAAACTCCAAGTCATTGGAGTTCAAGCAATGGTTCCCTGTTGTCCAAATCAGATCTTTGCATGAGTTTAAATGTATGTTCAAGTCTTATTCAAAGTCTTTTGCATTTTTGTTTGTTTTAGGTTCTTTGAGTTCATGTCCAATGCGGTCCCAAAATTTGTTCTAATCTGGTCCAAGTTTAGTTTTATTTTCACCCGAAATTTCGGCAGCATTCCGGCATCTCCCCCGTTTAGGGGAAATAACGGAAAACTGGGCCTTTCCCACCACGCTTAAAAAAGCGTGTATGGTAGGTGTTCTCTTTCGAGGACACCGCGGCCGTGTAAAATCTTCAATCCCTCACCACGCTTAAGAAAGCGTGTATGGGTCTTCGACGTACCTGAAAAAGAAAGGCATTTGTTTCCCCGCAGGTACAGAGCCGCATACGGGTACTTAAAATTGTCCCCACCACGCTAAGAAAAGCGTGTATAGGGCCTACCCGCCTCGCCGTAGGTGTCGCACCGGGTTCCCTTCCCACCACGCTTAAGAAAGCGTGTATAGGCGGTTTGCCGGCTCGACACGAACGCCGAGGATAGGATTTTGAGGTGATTACCCGCCTCGTTGTAGGCGCCGCACCGGGGTCCCATCCCACCACGCTTATGAAAGCGTGTATAGGCGGTTTTCCGGTCCGCCGCGAACTTTGAGAGCGAGAATCTGAGTTAGAAAATTATACCTTTGCAAGCGTCGAGGTTGGCACGTGGATCGAGGCGAGAGAGAGAGGTGTCTTTAATTTATAATTAATTATAAACTACATATAATTAATTATATTTAACATATAATTAATTATATTAATTCATAAATAATTATAAATTAATTGTAAATTAATTATATTAATATATAATTAATTATGTTTAATTTTAAACTAATTATAAATTAATTGTACTTAATTTACAATTAATTAAAAGAAAACCATAATTAATTATATTTTAGTCCATAATTAATTAAATTAATTCAAAAATCAATTATAAATTAGATTAATTTAATTTGTAATTAATTTCAAACTAAACATAATTAATCACATTTAATTTATAATTAATTATATTTAATTTAAAATTAATTATTCTAATTTATGATTAATAATAAATTAGTTATAATTAATCATTTCTAATTAATTACATCTAATTTAAAATTAATTATAAATAGATTATTTTAACTTATAATTAGTGGTAAACTAATTATAATTAACTATATTTAATTAATTATAATTAGTCTATAATTAATTATAAATTAATTATAGATTAATCATAATTAATCTATAATTAATTAGATTAAAAAAAAAATGCCTAAATCACAGGTTCGGCAGATTTGCGGGATTGGGCCGAAGAACCACACTAAGGGAGAAAGTTACCCTCACGGCAAGCGAACTCCTGTTGTTGCTTACGATCAAAATGCCGGAACCTCCGATCCGAGAGGAAGGAAAGTCGCTGGAGGGAGCGGAGTTGGCTGAGAGGGGTAAGGATCTCTCTCTCTCTCTCTCTCTCAAGAAGTCCCTAGAAGGATTCGACTAGGGAAGGAGGTAGCTCGGTCTAGCCAGGAGGATCGGGAGCAGAGAGGCGTCGGTACAGGAGGTTGGAGGTTTCGGTGGGTAGAGGGGAAATGGGAGGAGATCAGAAATGGCTTGGGGAAGTTCGGTCGTGGCTCTGGAGTCGGATGTAGCGACGGGAGTTCGGGGCGGGCTTCGGTTCTTAGGATCGCAAGCAGGAGTCGGCTACAAGAGGTTTGAGGAGTTCTCTTCTTCTCTCTATCTCTCTCTCTCTCCCTGTGGACCGATCGAAGGTGGAGATCGGGACCTGCTTCGGTGACTTCAGGAGCTCGCGAGTAGGGAGTCGGGATCTCTGCGTGACAGGAGTCGAGTGGGTTGGAGAATCGGAAGTTGTCCGATAGAGAGCCATTTGGCTCTCGTTTTATAAGCGAAAACAGAGGCGAGATCGAGGCAGCCACGCACGCAGGAGAAGCGACGTTTCGGCGCCGTTGCAGACTGCGACACTGTAGCTGCGGCGAGATTCGACGGGATTTGGGGACGGGGTGTTACAGGTAATGATTTAGTCATTTTTTTTTATTCTTCTTTTTTGTTTATACAACAGAGGTTAACAAAAGTAGAGAAGATGTAAATTGCAGTTGACAAATGTCCAACCTCCTTGCTTGGACCGAAGACTCCTCCCTACAACAAAGGCAAAACTATCCTTTGTCTTTATCAATTGTAATAGTACCCTAGTTGCTATAGTATCCAATGACTACAAAGCTTCATCTGCTATAGTATCTAATGACTACAATGCTTCATATGCAGTATGTGGTTTTTGATAGGAAGTGGATGCAGAACTTGTGATATTCTTTGGTTGAATTTACAATTTCAGCAAAGCAGAAATCGATAATAAATAAACGAAGAAAAATAATACTCAAGAATATTTTTTATTGGATTATATATGAAAGAAAAAAGAAAAAACAAGATACAGTTGGATCTTCAATTGGAGAGGAAGATCCAGCTCTCCCAAATCACTAGACGCCGCTAGAGCCTAAAGCACTATAAAAATATTACAATTTCAGCAAACAAGACCTACCCCTAATCCTAGGAAAATCTCATACTTAATGCAAACAATAAACAACAAATATTCAAACATCCCTCCCCCAATTCCCTCTTATTTTCTTAATTATTTCTCTCCCAAATCAACCCTCAAATCAGCTCCCAAATCTGCGTTCTTCAATTAGAAAATATTTCCTAATTAATCTCCTCTAAATCAGCCCACAAATATGCTATATTCAATTAGGAAACATCTAATTAATTCCCTTTGATTAAGAACCTTTTTAAACAACTCCCTCTTGATTAAGAAACTTCTCAATTCCCTCACAATCAAATTAGCTGGTCCATCAATACTCTCCTCCCAAAGTATCACCTTGTCCTCAAGGTAAAACGAGCGAAACTGCTATTAAAGCACTTGATCAATAGCACTAGACTGAAAAATGGACTGACACTGGGTTGAACGATCCATGCCTCGAGCATCTCCTTGATTAATATCTCAATCTCTTCATTTTGGATTTGGGGATGACGGAATAGACGAACAATGATAGGTGGGACTCCTTTCTTCAAGATGATAACATACTCGTGTTTCCGCAAAGGATTCAACCCTTGTACTTGCTGAAGCACCCGTCAATACTATTGTAGGGGTGGTAGAATCATATTTGGGGATGATTCTGGGGCTTCTATCTTCTCCCAATTTTTTCCTCCTTCCAAATTTTGTAGCTCCACTAAAAGTCTCACTCTATCCTTTCCTCTCCTTGGAAGTGGCTCCAAAGGTGGTCTCTCCTCTTCTTTCCCCAACATTTCTACCTCCTGATCTTTCCCCCTCCTTATCAGATTAGGGTTCCTCCGCTCCCTTGGTCACTGGTGGCTCCCCCTGCCTCTGACGACGCTGTTTTGGTTTGGAACTTGAGCATCTTCCTCATCATCTCCTCCATGATGACAAACTTCTCATCGATCTTCTCATGGATGACTGAAAATAGCTTTTTGAAATCTAAAATCTTTTTTACACAATCTGATTTCAATTGCCCGATCTCCCATTCCAATACTTCTACTTTCCTTCCAGCCATGGATGCCCGGATGAAAAACAGCTTTGATACCAATTTGATAGAAAGTGAAGGTAGAACTTGTGAAATTCTTTGGCTGAATTTACAATTTCAGCAAAATAGAAATCGATAACAAGTAAACGAAGAAGAATAACACTCAAGAACACTTTTTATTGGATTATATATGAAAGGAAAGACAAGATACAATTGGATCTTCAATTGGAGAGAAAGATCTGGCTCTCCCAAATCTCTAGACGGTGCTAGAGCCCAAAGCACCCTAAAAACATTACAATATCAGCAAACAAGACCTACCCCTAACCCTAGGAAAATCTCCTACTTAAAGCAAATAATAAACAACAAATACCCAAACAGCCCTCCCCCAATTCCCTCCCAAATCTGCCCTATTTTCTTAATTATGTCCCGTCTAAATTAACTCCCAAATCTGCCCTCTTCAATTAAGTAACATCTCCTAATTAATCCCCTCCAAATCAGCCCTCAACTACCTCTTCAATTAGAAAATATTTCCTAATTAATCCCCTCTAAATTAGCCCCCAAATATGCTATCTTCAATTAGGAAACATCTCCAATTAATTCCCTTTGATTAAGAACCTTTCTAAACAGCTCCCTCTTGATTAGAAAACTTCTTAATTCTCTCCCAATCATATCAGCTGGTCCATCAGATTTCTACCAAGAGCTTGCCAATCATTCCTAATTCCTACATTCCTGTTCCCATCCAACCAACAGTCCTCCTCTCTCTTCATTATGGCTTCTGTACACTTTCCTAAGCCTCATTTACTCCATTCCCAACAGTACTTTTTCTCAAGGAAATATTCAATCCCTTTCCCTCATCCCCATGGTTTGGTTGCCCATCCTTTTTTCCTCTCTCTTGTGACAAACACCCAAGTGTAGTTCTCTTGTAAGACATCTTATGGTTGAATGAAAATGGTTGAGCGACAGAATTTGTTGTATTCTTGCACTTTCAAGTGAGGAATACTTTAGACGATGAGTCTGCACCCTTAAACATGCTCAAAGCGAAGGGCGGCCCATGGGAGTCTTCGTCAATGTCATTGTTTGCAGACCGGCTTATTTAAGTTGCTAATGTTTGATTAACTCTAGTATTGTCAGATTTATTTTCTTATCTTTGTCAGTTCTTTTCTTCCATAAGTTATCACAAAATTAAAAATACAACTTCTTTAAGTTTGCAAACTCTTATGTTCATCATCCACTAGTAATTACTCATAATGATAGTCAGTTTAATTGAAAGATTGGTGAAGTTTTACAATTTTCATCTTCATAACTTGCTTTATATTTTTGTCTTACATCAGTAAATAAAGCAACTGATAGATTACCGCAAAAAAATCCTCAATAACAGAAACTTTACCTTCTAAAATGTGATTTAGATATCATGGCATCTAAAGTATTCATCCGTCATTAGTTTGATGAGCATTTCCAAAGTCGAGTAAATTCCTAGAGCTTCTGGATGAGACTTATCACTGGAGAAAAAAGTATGAACTCTGCCATTAATCTCCACCCAGCAACAACCTGGTACCCTCTTACTGCAGTTATCTTTCATTGTCCTTCTTATCTTTGCTACACCCTCCTGTTGACCCCTGTGTAATACCCGAAAGAAACAAAAGAAAAGCCATACCTCTGCCGAAAGCCAGCTCAAATCCCGCTAAATACTGTTCCTTCGGCGCCGCTCCACGACTCCTGCGTAAAACCCGCTCCGATCGCTGCGCTCTCACGTCTTTAAAAGCCAAATCCCCATTCGCTCTTCCACAACTTCTTCCTTCGCAAACCAGCCGAACTCCACTTCCTCTGCTCCATCTCATCCTTCGACTCGATCCCTTCCCCTCGTCGAAGCCGAAGCCTCACTCATCCTTCCCTGCTCCAGTCGCCTCTACCGTGCCCTACCTCAAGCCGACGTTCGGCTTCCTCCATTCCCGAGAGAGAGAGAGAGAGAGAGAGAGAGAGAGAGAGAGAGAGAGAGAGAGAGAGAGAAGAGGAGCATCCCCCTTACCTCCCGCCCTAGCTCCCGTCGCTGCCTCCCTCTCCATTCGCGACTCCGACGACTTTCCCTCCTGTTGGATCGGAAGCTACGACTGCTTGATCGGAAGCCTTACGAGAGTTCGCTCGCGTGAAGAAGCCCTCTCCCAGCCGAGCCCTTACCCGACGTCCCCTTTCAAAGACGTCCCAAGAGCTTATTTGCTCACTGTAAAGGTAGTCCCCTCCCTTTTTCGTGTGCTTCTTCGGCTAAAATCCAGTAATTACAACGGGCAGAGAACAAGGAAATGGAGGATTTAATTTGTTGACGAGGAAACAGAGAGAATTCGAGTCGCAAATTTAATCACAATTCTGTTAATCTTGTTTCGAATATTATATTTTAATTAATTATTAGAGTTAATTGTAATGATTATAATTTATTGTAATTAATTATAATTAATCTCAATTAATAACAATTAACTAAAATTAAGTGTATTTAATTATGATTAATTGTTATTAATCATAATTAAATATTATTTAATTTTAATTAATTATTATTAATTATGATTAGTTATGACTAATTATACTTGATTATTTTTAATTATTAATTAATTATGATTAATTACAATTAATTAATTAAAAAAAAAAGAGAGAGAGAATGCTCTTTTCCCCATTTGCCTCGATCTACGTGCTCCTACCCTGACGCTCGCCAAGGTATAACCCTTCTAAACCCTAAACTCCGAGAGCCCGCTTCCGTCGTTCGCGGCGCACCGGAAAACCGCCTATACACGCTTTCATAAGCGTGGTAGGATGGGACCCCGGTGCGGCGCCTACAACGAGATGGGTAATCACCTCAAAATCCTATCCTCGGCGTTCGTGTCGAGCCGGCAAACCGCCTATACACGCTTTCTTAAGCGTGGTGGGAAGGGAACCCGGTGCGACACCTACGAAGAGGCGGGTAGGCCCTATACACGCTTTTCTTAGCGTGGTGGGGACAATTTTAAGTACCCGTATGCGGCTCTGTACCTGCGGGGAAACAAATGCTTTGCTTTTTCAGGTACGTCGAAGACCCATACACGCTTTCTTAAGCGTGGTGGGGGATTGAAGACTTTACACGGCCGCGGTGTCCTCGAAAGAGGGCATCTACCATACACGCTTTCTTAAGCGTGGTGGGAAAGGCCCAGTTTTCCGTTATTTCCCCTAAACGGGGGAGATGCCGGAATGCTGCCGAAATTTCGGGTGAATCTGAGACCGTACTTGGACTTGTTTGAATTCAAGAAGAACACGTGAGAACTTGGACAAGAACTTGAACACCTGAACAACAAAGAACTCGCAGAATTTGAATCTAAAATAAAACTTGAACTCAAACCAAGAACTTGAAACTCCACATTTAGTAACAAGTGACTTGAACTTCATCCGAATTTGTGAAGACTTGAACAAAGCATTAGACACTTGTGACTCAAGTCAAAACTTGAACCAAAGGAGAAACAAGTGACAACGGATTGGATTCAAATTGAACTCAAATGGGAACAAATGTGGACAACAAGGACGTGTGTTTTGAACTCAAGTGAACCAATTGAACTTGAATGATTGAACTCAAGTAAGAATTTGAGTTGGACCACATGATACTTGGATGAATCATATTGAGTTTGAACTCAAGAAGACCACAAAGAGCCTGAATTGAACATTAAATGGACTAAGTGCAAACTTAAATGATGAAGAAATTCAGATTTGATTCAAACTTGAACTTGACAAAGTACATGGTGGACATGAATTGAACAGTTTGAATCCAAGCAATTTGAGGTGGACCACACGGGACATAGGACTTGAACTTGATCTGAATATCAAGTGAACACAATTTGAATGCAAGTAAAACTTGCAATTTGACTGCAAAGGGTTTGACTCAAGTTGAATTCGAACTAAGCTCAATCAATTAACAATGGAGGATCTCCTGTGAACTCGAATTGAACAAGTAAGGAGCTTGGACTTGAAAGTGAAACAGGGAACTCGATGTGGACCACAAGGAATTGGATTTTAATTTGGCAATCATACAATCACATCAGTGCAAATGTTGACCAAAGGCTTATATCATTCTAATGAACATACAAATGCTAAATGACAATCATAATTGCTCAAATAAGAATAGATTGAAAGATTTATGGCTCTCTCACAAGCAACAATGTAAAGATCTTCAAATAAGTATTGGCCGCTCTGATCATTTAAATGCATTCAAATCGATATCATACAGACGAGCAAAGATTCATTGTGAATCTTGGTATGGAATCTTTGGACAACGTCGTTTGGTTTGTAAAAATCATATCGGTTGGAATGAAAACGATGATAATGACAGTATCAAGTTCATCATGCTTGTTATAATATGAACCTCTATTAATGCTACAATGTATCTACGATAATGTCCATCAAAATGCAAATGCCAGTTGACAGTGATAACGACATGACTACCCATGTCAGGAGCCATCAAGTGACGTGATGAATAACCAATAGTATACACAATGAATGTGATGATTTATTAACATTCATTTGCAAGAAGTATGACACCCCTACAGTCAACAGTAATCTTGTGTCAAGCGAATACATCAATCTCCTATGAATTATTGTAGGAGACCAGTCACATGCAAGCAAATTCCATCGTACACTGCATCGCGCCTACTGAAGTTAATGAGCATTATTTGACAAATGTGCTGTTAAAGATTAATGAAAAGCTTGGTGGCCTAGACTCGTAATTGGGTTTCCTAAACAATTCGATATATCTTCCATCACTACAGTTGTCAGTTCAAGGTAGTGACCATGGATCCGTATACGAGTTCTGAGAAGACAAAGCCAGATCAAATCATTATAGAATGAATCTTAGTTCAACCAGATTTTGAACATTGAGGTGGGTGAAACTATTGAAGCTTGCAAGCTCTTCAAGGAACAGTGGTTGTATACTCAACATAGCATCCACATGCTGCGAGACTACAACAATCATGAACTTCCACAGGACACTGTAGAAGACCCATCATGCACTCAACATATCACCCACGGGAAGCTATGGGAGAGCCACGGTGAATACAAGCTTCTATGAATTGCTGCAGATAATCTATTAAAGGTTCTAAAATATCCTCGCACATGCACCGTAACTTGTATACACATAGGTACACATAAGGGGATGTACTGAATACCCGCATGGGCCCCGACGAGCGTGTTATTGGTACACACGTGACGTCTAGGGATGCTGCGCGGGTCAATAAGTGAATTCCAGTTCGAGCCCGATCCTCCTGTACGGGTAGAAAGGGGTTGACACGGCTCGAACCATTAAATAAATATGCGGTCGCGAGATCGACCGGAATATTTATTTTTTTAGTTCATATTAGGCCTTCAAGGCTTATAATCAAGAGAATTCACTAACAAAGGCTCAAAGCCTATGAAACCCGATCCTCTATCGACCAGTAGATAGAGTCGACAGGGTCCAATCAACAAAATAAAAATGACCCCATATACCCCGATGATGGCCGTGTTGAATGAAAATATCAACCGGAGGGGTCCATTTCAAATATCTCAAAGTACCACCCAAACTCCCACAAAATCCAAAACTCCACAAAACTCCCAAAATCCCAAAATCCAATCTTCTGAAAAATCCCAAAATCCAAAAATCTTTCCAACTCCAGATATTTAAAAATTGAAATCCAACTATCAAACCGCTTAAAGCAAAATCCATCCATCCTCCGCAACAGTTTGCCGAGGTGGACAAGTTAAAATTTACTTCAGCTCGCAAAGAGCTAATGCCTGGTCGAAAATATCACTAGGATCCATTCTCAAACAATCTCCTGCCAGCAAGGACGTGGTACGAGTCCTCTAACCGGCAGTTTCGCCGTCAAATGACACTGCAGGATAAACGGTTATGACTCGGGGCCCTCTGAACCAGGTGGTTGTCGCCAAATGGCACCATTATATTATGGTTATGGCCAGAGCCCGTATGCTCCCCAATGGCATCAAATCCTTGAGATATGAATCAATAGGATATGATTGATAGGGCATAAAGCCCTCTGTTAGCTAAGGTGGATTCAAATTTGTCCCCTTAGACAAATACCCACCCCAGGTCTACAAGGTACCCTTGGACGAAGCAACCCATGGCTGCCGACAAGGATCCTTCTGTCAGGTTGGGTCGACTACCTCCTCTGACTAAGTAGACCAGGGACCACGATGGCCCGGGACGACGGAACCATGGGATCTTGATCGGGTCTATCATCCATCCCCCCTCCATCCGCTTTAAGTGCAAGATGGTGACATTTCCAATTTTAAATATGAAATCTCAAAATCTTTCAATCTTCCAAATTCTCAAACTTTCCAAAACCCCAAACTCATGCTGCTACTATATGCCAGATACGTGTCTCTACGTATCTGATTGACGACTAGCCTTAAACGAAAGTTCTCTCTCGTTACCGGGAGGGGTAATTAACTATAGGGGCTTGCACCTATAGGAAACCAGAACTCAGATCATAAAGTCCTCGCTAAATGAGGGCGAAATCTCTGGGTAGTGTCTTATCTACTATCTCATCTGCCTTCCAAAATTTACCCCGGAACTTAGTTCGTTAAAACTCCCCCCTCAAAAGCACAAAGGTCGGGCGGAGGCCGGGGCCGAATTTTTGGAGCCCACACCTCCCAAAGCTGAGAAGATGCGTAGATGTTAGACATCGACTTATAATTGACAGGTTCATCTGGTTCCATGCTAAAGAGCTTATCCGCCGCCCATTTCGCTAGTTCAGCCTTCCCATGGACCTTACATCCACTAAGAAATGCCCCAAGAGCATCTGCATTTGATTTGCATGGCATTTGAGATATAACATTATAAGCCTCATCAACATGACCTGCTCTACCAAGCAGATCCACTAAGCAAGTATAATGCTCTTCACATAATTTGATTTGATACTCCTTAACCATAGATTCAAAATATTCCAATCCAGTTTTCACTAGTCCAGCATGGCTGCAAGCTGAAAGCACCCCAACAAAAGCTATTGAGTCAGGTCTTCCACCTCCTTGCAACATTCCTTCAAATAAGCCTATTGCTCTTGCAGCAAAACCATGGAAAGCAAAAGAACAAATCATTGAAGTCCATGTAACCAAATTACGCTCTGAGACCGAACAAAAGCATTTATAGGCATCATTGATGCTTCCGCTTTTTGCATATGAGATTATGAGCGCATTTCCTACAGAAATAAAAGTTTGAAGACCATTCTTTACTGAAAATCCATGAACTTGTTCAGATTCTATAGCAGCAGCTAAACTGGCACTAGAACTAAGAACACTAGAAAGTGTTAGCTCATCTGGCTTACAACATCCACGAAGCATATCAACAAGAAGCTTAATTGCCTCTTCTCCCTGGCTACAATGTCCATAACCAACAATCATTGCATTCCAGGATACCACATTCCTAACCAACATCGAATCAAAAAACTTGCGAGCATCATCGATGGCGCTGCACTTGGCATACATATCAAGAAGAGAACTACAAACAACTACATCTACATCAAGAAGACCCATCCTCACAACAAGACCATGGGTCTGCTTTCCCAACACTAGACAGCCCAAGGAACCACATGAATTGAACAAGACGCTAAAAGTGAACCCATCTCCGGCTAATCCTTGAAGACGCATCAACTCAAACACCTTGTATGCATCCTTCCCATAGCCATTAAAAGCATGACAACAAACCATAACATTCCATAACACACAATCTTTCCGCTTTATCACCTCAAAAACCGAATGAGCTTCCCTTACAAACCCGCATTTTGAGTACATATCAGTGAGAGAGGCGGCGATGGATGCATCAAAAATGTGTCCAGATTTCACAATAATCCCATGGAGTTGTTTCCCAGTTACTATATTACCTGCTCTGTTGCAGGAGATAAGAAGTCTCACCAGTTTTTTTGTGCAACTGAGCTTCTCCACCTTGATCTGCCTTACCAACAGAAGGCTTGCTGCAGATAAGAGCGGACCATTAAAGTAATATGATTTCGTTTTCTGGAACAGGAAGGCGTTTCCTCCATGATCATCTATTTTGCAAATTTGGGCCAATAATTTCTATGTTTTAATGAACACTGGTCTTATATAAATTTTTTTTTTCAGAAATGTGTAGCAATTATACTATTAACCATCGTATTACTGATTAATTACATCAACTAGAGATTAATTATGATTTTAAAATGTTAAATTCGAACAAAACAATACTATTACGCGTCAAAAAAAAAGATTCATTTAGTAGTTTAATATAATAGTAATAATCTAAAATTCATGATATATTTTTAATAAGTATTAAAATCTCCTACCATTTGATATTTTTTGGAAAAATTACGCGCATATCTCTCAATTATATTTTATTTATATAACTAATATGATTTTTCAATGATGTAATAATATATATATATATATATATATATATAGATATAATACATTCAAATTTAAAATAAATAGATGTGATAATCTTTTTCAAATAATGGACTGATTCTATTGCAGTAAAGCAGTTGAAGAAATCTGCGAAAAATCCATGTAAATTAATAGTTCATGCAGAAAGTTATTGACATAAAGCATTCAGCTCCTTTTATTTTCTGCCAGCCCATTTTCTCTTCATTCAGGCTATACATCTTATTGTTTCGAGTTCCTATACAAAATTAGCAACTAGAACTTCTTCTAGCTGCTCTTCTCAGCTATCTGAGACTTTCCTGTTACAGCCAGATAGCCTTGACTTATCACTCAATAGCTACATAAAGTGCAGAACTGAAGAATCTTACAGGATTGGTTTCATCCTGACTATATGAGGTTGGCTTCATAAAATCTGGAAACTGATAAATCTTTTGTGCAAATCAGTTCAATTTGTGGCAGGAGAGTTTGGCATTGAACAAATAACTATATCACTTGGTACGCTGCTATATATGATGATAGCAAGTAATTTAAGATCTGTGGATTTTCTGCTAGAAGGTCAAGAGCTTCTCTATCTAATCTCTTGATAATGAGTTCTGCCGAGTTAACTCATATTCAGGCTCTTGGCGGTCATTGTTCTTCGGACGAGTCGAACACAGGAAGAAGAACGACGCTGTGTATATGGAGATGTGCCAGAAACTGAAAGGAACATGATAGTTCAACTAATAGCAGAGAATCTGATTACTTTTGAGAAATTATGAGCAAGTTAAGCATGCAAAAGAAGTAATGAGAATTAACTGTAACTTGACATTCTTGTGAAGCATAGAAGCATGTTTGGTAGCACAGAAGAATGATCAACAACAAAATAAATAACTTGACATTCTTGTGAAGCATAGAAGGATGGAATGAATCACTTGAAAACCTCGCTTTTTCCATGCTATCAAAATATGGAAAACTACATCTTTTTGTAAGCAGAGGCTAGCTTTTTTACATATCACACTTCCAAGTCCCATCATTAAAGTTCAGAATCGCTTCTCCGACTGCCACATTCCAATTTGAAACCAAAAAGGAAATCCAATTTCCATTTTTTGATGGAAATTTAAAACAGTTTTCCATTTCCATGCTGCCCTGCATAAGACAAGCCTGGTGCACTGTTTTTGAACAAAAAAAAATGTATATTCCTTCCATTTTTTTTCTGGGAATGGTGAGTACCGAAGCATAAGTGTTACTAAGGTTAATAAAAGCTTGAACTCGTATCAACAACACAAAAAGAAAAACGCTCACCATTTGGCAATAGCTTTAACTGCATTCCTTCCAATTTCATGGTGAACATCAAAATCAAGGCTCTAACGCTATGGCAGCGGAGCTTTAAATTTTATTTGGTCATTTTATATTTCTTTGTGAAAGCATTTAAATAGCCTAATGCACTTGAGATTATAAATTGATAAGATTATTTTTTATCAATTAAATCTCACACGCATAGACTTTATATGAATCCACATCATGGTCCTAATTTAATCAGTGAATTTACACTTCTTATGTTTTAACTCTTATTTTTCAGCTGCACTGCCACCCCCTTTACTGTACTTTTTACCTCTTATATTCTAAACATCACCAGACCCTCTTTTACTGTAATTTTTAACCATATAATTTATGTTGGCAAAACGAATAAAGTACTCATCAATTTCCATTTAGTTCTCGTGATTTCCCAATAAGGGATTGTTTTTTAGTAGTGATTCATAGGAATTTCCACACCTATTCAGAACAAAGAGATAGACTTTGAACTCTTTGTTTGGTATTGATGATCTCCTTAATTATTTAAAAACCATTCGATAAGTGGGGTCAAAACAAGATTGGAGCTTAACAGCTGGCCTTCTTGAGCAATTAAGTACCCGGAAAGATTGTTTGGAGAAAATTTTGAAAGTGTTTACAACAAAAAAGCTTTCCATTACATAGCTTAGGTTTATTTTAATTACTTTTTGGATCTTGTTCCTCGGACCAGAACCATGATGACAAGCCTCGAATAAAAAGGTTTTTTTTATATTTTTGATAGCATATGTTGTGATACTAATGTTTCTCAAAATCAATTTGGATTTATGCTGGGTAGGTATACTATGGAAGCTACTCATTTGCTGAGAGGCTTGATGGAAAAGTATATAGAGAGTAAGTAGGGCCTACATATGATATTTATTGATTTAGAAAAAGTATATGATAAAGTTCCAAGAGAAGTGCTATGTAGAGTTCTAGAAAAGTGATAGGAAATACTTGAGGATCTCAAGTAAAACCTAACAAGCTAGGCAAAAACACTGAGGAAAATCCACAATTCCAATGGAAAACGGCAAAATAGTAGTTTTGCGAATTTTATTTGTCTGTTGTATGATCTTCTACACCACATATTAATTCACATTAGACACTCAAGATGCTAAGATGTCCTATTAACAATGGACCTTTTTAAAACAACAAAGAAATTGCTTACCATCATAAGCCTCTACTGCAGTGGCGCAAGGACTGAATTCACATGAACCTTTACAACAGCAAAGGATATCATAACATAAAACATGATAATATAATATAAATTTTTTTCATTTGAACATCCTTAATTTCACAGAATTATGGAATGTACAAATCAGTAAACATAAGTTAACATGTTGAAGGACATGAAACGTACGCATATATTAGTTAGCCAATAAGCATGATAACCGAGCATACCATATCCTAGGCGAGATGGTATGTGGTAATTCATAACATAGCACAGGTTAATACATCAGTTATTATTACTCGAGTTAGTGTCAATATTTTGCTACTCTTCAAAAAAAAAAAAAAAACATACCTATGCCAAAACCAGTAGCTTCTGTTGGTTTCTAATGTCCAGCTTGTTCCAGCAAGAACCAATCCCAAAAAACCAAGAAAGATGAATGGCCACCGGAATCTTCTTAGCAGGGTGGTAATCAAATTCCAGCACCATCTCTTTATACTTTGCCAACTGTATCATAGTCAGAATGCAACATGAGAACTTGAATGAATTCGTCAGGAATATCAAATTATAGACATGGAGCTTGGAGAAATAGATCTTAAATGCTGAAGAGCATCAGTCAGTAATTGGCGATTGTACAGAATACGGCAAATTACTGTCTTTTGTTGAAATCGTGCCATAAAATGAAGGCATAATACTAATAAAAGCGTTACAGAACATACCGGGCAAGCATGCTGAAGTCAAATCTGAGTGGCCACAAGGATCTATATGCAGCAGAAAACTCTAGGAACCAACCCACAAGAAGACCAAGGGTGCCAATGGCTATGACAATGATAACATTTTCTGATCTGCAATCATTAACCCATAATCAGTACTTCAGTTGGGAGCTCAATTGAAATCATCAACTCATAATCCGCACCTGGTTGCGCCAGTTACTGCTAGGAGAGCAGTGACAATGGCAACTGCAGTGTGAATGGCTCTTTTTGAAGCCTCATCTATAGTGGCCATATATACAAAGGTGCTCACCACAGCCATGAAAGAAAGCCAAAAGTCCATAAACTGTTACAAAAACAGTCCGAGATATTTAAACAAGCAAAAGCTTAAAAGCCCGAATGCTTACAAAAATAAACAGAGAACTACACATTCTTCTAAACACTTTACTAGTCAAGCCAAATAACAGGCTATTATAAGATTGCTCCTGGGTCATAAGTATCTCCAGTTAATAATCTGGGAAGGCATTTTGCAAATTTTCCTGCCTCAAAAGCAGCAATGCACCTATAAAGTACAACACACCTGAAGTGCATGAAAAGAGAGAGCACACCAGCTGCCCACATCACAGGCATGATATAGTCCACTTGAAATCCCACTAGAAGTGAAGAGTACCCATTCGGCGAATGCCTAGATAAACAATGCATTGCCATCAGAATGAATTCAAATCAAACAATACACTAAAGATGAATAAAATGACGGAGCAAATTCTCAATAGAAGTGTCATTATCTAGTAAGATTTAACCCTAACAAAGAGAGACACAAGTCTTTACTTGTATTGCAAGTCCTGTTCATCACTTAAATAATTCATCGAGTTCACTAAGAAACTGAAGATGATCTTCAATCAAATTTTAAATTGAAAAGATTTTTTCTTTGAAAAAGTTTGGTTGACACTCCACATTATTTGCACATGAATTTTCACAATCATTACCTCCAGCAAAATAACTAGTTTCAAAATCATAAAAAAAATCAAGGATAAGCATGCTTTTGCAACAAAAAAACCATAAAACAAACAACAACAACAACCAAGGTTATGAAAATCGGACCGGACATAGAACCGAAAGGAGAGGCTCAGGGTTCAATGTTGACCAGGGTTGAATCGGATGACATAATAAATATGAAAATTATTTAAATAAAATTTAAATGATAGAATAATCATGTAATAATATAAATTTTTTAGTAAAACATAAATTGAATTTACACATTAATAATAACTTATGTAATTTTAAATTTAAATATATTCAATCTTTAAATTTAATTCAAATCTAACAAAATTTTAACTTACATATAAATTTATAAATTTAATATAAATTATTATTATTTTACGTTATATGTTTAAATATAATTTACACCTATAAATTATATATTAAATTCATATTATAAATTTACATTTATAAATTATTAAGGTTAGATCATTTATTATTATTAAATAAATAAATAAATAATTTTTATAGTACATATATAATAAATGAAGTATATAATTTATTTAAATTTATTAATTAAAAATAAATATTATTTACATCATAAAAAATTTATTTAAAAAATCTTTTTAAAAATATATAGTATATGTTGTAAACTTAGGAAGTAAAAACTTCAACTTATTTAGTCCTACATCACTTAGGGAATTTTCTCTTGAAAATGTTTACACTTTATATTGCCTTTTGATTTTGGATGGGAGAACTCACATGAAGCGATAGAGCTATGTGAAATGTTTAGTTGGAATTTCTTTATTTAAAAATTAAGCATTTTAAATTAATTTATTAAATTACAAATATTTCTTAATATTTAATTCTTAATGTATTAAATTAATTTATTTAATTATCTAAATTTTTCATAAATTGAGCCGGCTGGTTCAAGGGAACCGAGACTGGTTCTGGCCGGTTCATCCCGGTTTGATACAAAACCAATTTTTATGCTGAATCAGACCAACCTTTAGACCGGTTCACAGTTGTTAAACCGACCGATTCGATCCGAATTTTAAAACCCTAACAACAACATCAAACCTTTATCCCACTACGTGGGGTCGACTACATGAATCCTTTTTCTCCATTGTGTCTTGTTAAGAGTCAAATTCTCATTTAAATTTTTAAAAAAGAAATGTCATAGAAAAATATAAAATAAACAAACAAATAAATAAATGAAACGCCAATGAATATTTTCATTACATGTAATGACAAAGATGATTACGTATGTAGACAACTTAAGGAAGATAACACACAAGTAATGCAGCACTATCTCAAAAGAATAAATCATCCAACATATTCGAGAGTCTTATGGATGGTTCACTCACTCCATATACAAACAGCAGAACTTAAACAAACAAAAAAAGCTCAAGAGTCTTCCAACATGTAAATGAGAGGTTTGCACTGGGACACAGGTGCAAGGATCGAGCCCTTCAAGTCTTGCTGGTCTAGGAAGGGGAAGAGGAGAGCGGGGATGAGCTGGAGGAAATCACAGAGGAAACAAAATAATTACAGTTAGATGTGGTAGAAGTGTCTCCGAACTCTGTTGTGGGATTTACTCCAAATCACACTATGAACGTAAGGGGGCAAATCGGAGAGCAATCAATAATGGTGTTGGTGGATAGTGGAGCCACACAACTTCATCTCGAATCAGGTCGTGGACAGATTGAGATTGAAGTTGGTAAAAATTGGTGGTTGTGGGGTGATGATGGGGACGGGCAAGATAGAGAGGAGTCCGAGGATATGTAAAGGAGTGATGATTACCTTATAGGAAATTCAAGTGGTGGAAGACTTCCTTCCACTAGACTTGGAAAGTACATATGTTATTCTAGAGATAAAGTATCTATAAACCATGGGGGATATGAAGGTGAACTAAAAATCCTTAACCATAGAAATCCAAGTAGAGGGGAAGAAGGTAGTGCTTCGAGGGGATGCTAGCTTATGCAAAATCATGGTATCACTGAAGACCATGCTCTAGACGATCCACGGTACAGGTTTGGGGTATTTGGTGGAGTTACATAGTATATAGGGGGTCCAGAAATAGGAGGCTAGGGAAATTCTAGTTGAGGTTCAGCAGATCCCGCAACAATATCCGAATGTATTTCAACCTCCTGTCGAGTTACCACCGCCAAGAGAGCACGAGCGCGCCATCAACCTAAAAGAGGGTACCTCTCCTATAAGTGTCATACCTTACCGTTCCCACCAGATCCAAAAAGATGAGATAGAGAGGCTGAACAGAGAGATAATGAAAGTAGGGGTTATACGGCCTAGGGTAAGCCCTTTCTCTAACACATGATTATTGGTGAAAAAGAAAGATAGTAGCTGGAAGTTCTATGTGGACTATAGGGCTTTTAACTAGGAAACAATGTTAAACAAGTTCCCCATTCTAGTGATTGATGAACTCTTGGATGAGTTATTGGGAGAGGTGATCTTCTCCAAGATCGATTTGAAGTCAGGATACCATCAAATCAGAATGAAGACAGCAAATGTACACAGAACGGCCTTTAGGACTCATGAAGGACACTACGAGTTCCTAGTTATGCCTTTCGGTCTCACCAATGCCCCTGCCACATTCTAGTCACTGATGAACCTAGTGTTCTAGCCACATCTCAGAAAATTTGTCTTAGAATTCTTTGATGGCATCCTGATATACAGCATCCTGGAGACCTAGAGTAAACACCAATTGTTTGCCAATTGGAAGAAGTGCACGTTTGGGCAATCGTAGGTGGAGTATTTAGGGCATGTGGTGTTCAGAGACGGGGTGTCGGCTGACCAGTCCAAGATTTAGGCTAGGGTGGACTGGTCTCTTCCTAAGAACTTGAGGGAGTTGCAGGGGGTTCTTAAGGCTCACCGATTACTACCAGAAATTTGTGAAAGGATACTACAACATAGAAAGATTTTTGACAAAGCAATTGAAGGACAACTTTAAGTGGCGGGAGGAAGCGGCACGAGCTTTCCAGGAGCTGAAGACAGATATGACCAGTATACTAGTATTGGCATTAGCTTTCCAGGAGCTGAAGACAGATATGACCAGTATACTAGTATTGGCATTCCCAAATTTTGGGAGACCATTTGTGGTAGAGACAGATACATAAGGTTATGGGTTAGGAACAATACTCAAGCAAAACTAGAGACCTATTGCATATTTCAGCCAAGTGCTCACAGCTAGGGCAAAGCTCAAGTTAGTATAAGAACGAGAACTAATGGCAATTATCTTGGCAATTCAGAAGTGGCGGCCCTATTTATTGGGGAGACATTTCATAGTCAGGACCGACCATAGGATTCTAAAGTATTTACTGGAGCAGAGGATGGTCACGGAGGAGCACCAGAGATTATCCAAGTTGCTTGGATATGACTTTGAGATCCAACACCGACCGGGCCTAGAAAACAAAGTAGCAGATGTATTATACAGGAGGGTTGAGGAGCCACAGTTGGCAACCTTATCACTGCCAATGATCTTAGACTGGGAAGCATTGAGGAGGGAGAGTGAGCAGAATGAAGGGTTGAGGAAGATCAGGGAAGAGTTGTTGAAAGACCCGAACAGTCACCCCAGTTATGTTTTGAGGGGGGAACAGCTACTCTATCAGGGGAGGTTTGTACTCCAACGGTTCTCAAGTTACATTCCCAAGCTGTTGCAGAAATTTCATGGCAGTATGATAAGGGGGCATTCAGGGGTACAGAAGACATACAATCGATACAATCGACTATCCGCTAAGTTATTTTGTGCGGGGATGCACCGGGACGTGAAAGACATGGTGGCGATGTACGATGTGTGTCAGAGGCATAAGTACTTGACTATGGCACCCGGAGCGTTATTTGCTATATTTATTTCCGAAAGCCTCTATTAGATTTGCATCGTTCAAGTCACCAACTAGCAATTTACCACCTTGGTAATCCTGCAGCTTCCCTGCTTTCTTCGCCAGCCATAAGATCATCCACCTTGGCAATCCGCAATTCCTACTTTATCATATGTTGTGAGGCAACTTTATTTTTGATAAGGAAAGGAGTTATTTGCTATATTTATTTCCTAATTCATTATAAATAATTAAATTATAGTTTTTGTTTAGCTTTTTTTCTATTCAAATCACTCAAATTAGATTATAAATATTGTACCTCTTCTACCTACTGGAATAAGAAAAATATGTAATATTATTCTCTCATATTTTCAACAAAAAATAAATTGAAAAGAAATTGTGCAAAAATATTTACATTAATTTGAACTCACATGTAGCATTCAACATGAACAAAATTTGAATAAACCTTCATAAAAATGGCCTTAAATAGTTGGAATAATTTTAATCATAATGAATATTGAGAGAATAAGGTTACTTCACTCATATTGTGCATCATAATTTCAAAGCTTTCCTGTTGATCAAAGTGCATTACCTTCCGCCTGAGGGACCAATAGGCAGGCAGGATGGCTGCCCCATTTGATGCAACAAGAAAAATTGAATGCCAGATATGTCCTGAATACAAGAAATAACGTTATTTGAGGCAGTTATAAAATAAAATAAAATAATAATCTAATACAATAGAATGAAGAAATCCACAGGCATTAGATTTAGCCTGATAAAGACCAAATTAGTGTCAAGATCAAAACAGAGAAGCTAAAATGAAAACACATCACTTCTCACATAAAAAATGTGAAATTCGACTCTCTCTCTCTTTCTATAATATATATATATATATATATATATAAACACTCCAGCAACCATTTGAAGATAGGGTAATTTTTGCAGCAGGTCAGGATTTTATAGTTCCTGCTCCAGTAAATATTAATTGCTCTTTTTTCCACTTAGCATTAATCTTGGAAGCTAATAGACATTCCTGCAAGCATTTATGCTTAATTAAGCTATGAGATGGCTGATATAGTGCTGGATGCACGCTGATTTTTTACATTTTGACTGAAATTTTAGCTTCTCACTGCTGGGTCTTTGATAGCTGTTGATGAATATAGCTTTGGCCATTATCTAATTCTACAGATACAAAAAGCTCCCTGAGGCCTGCAAAGTTTTGATGATATTTTTTATTTATGTTGCTCTAGGCACTAGTTTAACTTTTTGAATTAAACGTTTTGTTCCTTTTTATATAAGAACATATTATGTGATCGTCTTTCTTAGAACATTGCAATTATTTTAATTGCCTAGCATTCTAAACCTTGTAGTTATGCATCTGTAAATTATATATTTATGAAAAGAACGATAAGCTTCATGTGAAAATGTCCATGATGGAGTTGGTTCAATCTAAGAAATATATTGAAGAGAGATGTACCTATTTTTTCCCATGTGTATAGGTAGAAGAATTATATTATTGCTAATGTAAGCATTTAATTCACAAATTAAAAAAATATCCTGTTGTTGCTTTTGCAATGTTGGTTATATTCATTATTTTTATAGATTGCTGTGAATTGTAATACTTAAGTTTAATTTTATTGATCTTGGACCATTGGTTAACAATTAGGGTACTTTTTGTTATATCATATCCGTTTGAGTTTGGGTTGATAACTGCTTAAGAAAAGGGGAGGGGGAATGAGGAAATTGGCCTTGTTTCCTGTCTTTTACAGTGGAGCACACCAAGTGTGTAATAAACGCGTCTGGTTTGGTCCAAACACGGACCGAACCCGCCCCGATCCTTCTCTCCCCATCGCATGGACCGAAGCCACAACTCTCACGATCGAAACTGTCTCTGACCCTCTTCGCACGAGACGCCTCTCTCTCCAATCGCGACAATCACGTGATTTTCCCGTCTCCTCTTATGATTTTCCCGCTCCCGACCTTCCGCATCGCCATTTAAAGCAAAAGGCAAGATAGGGCATCATACTTGCCCTTTCCTTTTCACAGCAACCACCAAGCAAGCACCCTCCCTCTTTTCCTTCCTATTCGCTTCTTTCTCTCTACTGCATCCGCTGAAATTTCCCTCGCTCCTCTCTCCTCGCATTCTTCTTCCTCGACGATAAGCAAATATCAACAAACCTTTCTACTTCCCTTTTTCCTCCTTCCTTTCTTCTCCTTACTTGTTATTCCTTTTCTAAGGATAAACTACATTAGGTTAATATTAGTTTTAATTGCTGTCTCTAAATTCTATTCTTGCGGGTTATGGCTTACTTGAGGAAAAGGTCTCTATTTTTGAGAATAGTATATGGTTAGAAATAAGTTGTGTGTGTATGTGTATACATATATATATATATATATATATATATATATATATATATATATATATATATATATATATATACACCTTGTAGTTGGCGGCATATCCTTGTAGATGTGCATAACAATGATATTTATAACTGTTTGATTTCATTTATTGTAGGGCTTTTGTTTGGTGGAAGCGTGCAGCCTACAACCAAACTTATATTTAGTTGTAACCTCAATAAGTAACTGTTATTTATTCTAGTATAAACATACTCTTCTTTACAACAAAAACAACAAGACTTATCCCATTATGTGTTTTATGAACATTACCATAGGAGCTGAGTTATCAACAGTTGAGTATATTTATTATTTTATATTTTGTAGCAGATTATTATTTATTTGAGAGTTTGGTAGTTGCTTTCCTCTCATTTATTTCTTTTACATTTCTTTTGCTTGTTATAGTCCTTTTGCATTGATGTACTATTTTTGAATTCATAATGAAATGAAATTTCAATTTCCCTTCCATTATTTACTCTGATATATTTAATTATATTATTGGTTTATACGCTTTCCTTCTTGTGAATACAAAACATGTGTTAATATACCTTCATTGCATCCTGTATTACCGGGTGTACCACTCAATAAATGGATGTCTGTGCAAAACTCTATTGGGTTCAAGTCTTTCACACATGATTACACATTCAGCTTGTAATTATGTTTCACACGGACTTTTGTAACGTTAAGGGTGTGTAACTACAGTTCCAAGTACACAGTGTTGAGTTATGGAGACTCATTTCTTTGGAATTTAATAGTTGTGGAGGGAACTTAATCCAGATGATGACTCGTAGATCTACAACCTCTCCCATGCGTCAACACTCAACATGAATCCCCTCTCAGGATTACAGACTGGGTTGACCGTTCTGGAGCCACGGCTCTATCCTAAGTTGTAATTGTGAAACTTTGAGGATGCTAGCAACTAAAGGGTATGAAGTAAATTTGTAAAAAAACAAAAAGCATGACAGAACATTTTGATAGTTCTTTCATCCTCGTCTTCCTATATATATTGTACTTAGTTTCTATAAATACCAAATTTATCTCAACAAAAGATCTGAAAGTTAGGAAAAAAAACTTGCATCTTTTCTAGCACTTCATTGTTTTTTTGTTTTTCTTTTACCATGCGAAACTATAAATATGTCCAGAGCGGGGTACTTAACTAACAATTTGCCAGAAAAGTAGAAACAAACTTTACTGTTATTCCAATCACCATGATCTCTATCTTAATTACGCTACAAACAAAGTGTCATCATGCATATATTAAAAATAAGTTTGTTTTATGTGATGAGAAAGGAGATTACCTTGAGGTGAGACAAGCTCATTGCTGCAATCATAACCTCCATGGTTTCGGTCACAAGAGCAGTAGCTGAATTCAAAGGTGAAGTAAAACAGGCTTCAGAAAGGAGAAGAATTTTCATGCAAGATATAAACATGGCTGCAGCAGTCAATTAAAAACAAAAATTACCTGAAAAATGTCAATCCACTCTCATCAACAGAATAATGGCATTGTCCATTGGAAGAGCAATGTTTGGAGCAACCATCAAGTGAAATGGACATGAAACTTTGGTGTTCACCAACATCAGTGGCGTGCCGTACTCCAATACTCCAAATTCCTTCCCTGACATAAAGAAGGTAGAATTCTATTCTTCCTTTACTCAAGTCATTAGATGTCACAAGCATTGATCCATTGCTATTGGTTGTGCTATTTACATAAAAATCCCAAGTATCAATGGATACAGCACCACCATATCTGGTGTAAATTTCATAGGC
Organism: Dendrobium chrysotoxum; assembly: GCA_019925795.1. Taxonomy (NCBI): domain Eukaryota; kingdom Viridiplantae; phylum Streptophyta; class Magnoliopsida; order Asparagales; family Orchidaceae; genus Dendrobium; species Dendrobium chrysotoxum. Next base: position 36,737,016 of record CM034304.1, on the reverse strand, counting down.
TGCATCCTTGTCTGTTATTAATTGAACATGCAGATTAGATCCAGCAGCACCGTGAGGAACATCCAAGAAGAAATAAGTCCATGCAACATTGTCGACAGAAGAGTTGCTCAAAAGATGATCTAGGTGAAAATTAGTACCCTCCAAGGATCCATATTCACTCTCTGGAAGGTAAAAAGACTCAAGGGGAATACTTGCACCTTTTTTTATTACTCTCTGCCAGTAATCATTATCTGTATATCAGTACAACTTTCCTAAATGCATATTATATTACTTTTCAAGAATGCATATTATATAATGATCAAACAATATAAAACTGGAATATCTAATCTAAATTCTAGTCACCGAAAACCATGATCAAGCTAACTAAGTTCGAAAGCAGGCACAGTATAAAAAGAAACATTTAGTCCAAGAAGCTGGCAAAACTTATTGGTCAAAACTTACCCTGTTTCTTAGCTTTTGATAAAGAACAACAACACAACAACATCAAGCCTTTATCCCACTACGTGGGGTCGGCTACATGAATCATTTTTCTCCATTGTGTCCTGTTAAGAGTCAAATTCTCATTTAAATCTAATAAAGAAATCATTTCTAATACTTTATAACCAAGTTTTTTTAGGTCTGCCTCTACCTTTCTTAACATAGACCAATTCTAATACATCTACTCTCCTAACAGGGTCATCAGAAAGCCGCCGTTTTACATGACCAAACCATCTAAGGCGACTCTCTCTAATCTTATCTATCACTGGAGCTACTCCAACCTTTTCACGGATATGTGTGTTTCATATCCTGTCTCTAAGAGTAAATCCACTCATCCACCTGAGCACCCTCATCTCAGCAACACTTAACTTAATATTATGCTTCTATTTTAATAGCCAACATTCTGCGCCATAAAGCATTGCAGGTCTCACCACCATCTTATAAACTTTTCCCTTAAGTTTGAGTGGTACTTTTCTATCACACAACAAACCAGAAGCATTCCTCCACTTCAACCATCCAACTTGAATTCTACTAATAATATCCCCATCTATTTCACCATCCCTCCAAAAAATAGACCCACGATATCTAAAACGAGTACACTTTTAATGACTTGATCGCTCAAAATCACAAACCCCCACTAGATCTTGTACTACTAAAATTATACTCCATGTATTCGATTTTAGATCTACTCCAATGAAAACCTTTAGACTCTATGGTTGACCTCCATAATTTGAGTTTACCTTCAACTCCATCTCTAGCCTTATCAACAAGAAGAATATCATCAGAAAAAAGCATACACCAGGGTACATCCTCTTGCAAATGTCTAGTAAGAACATCCATGACTAAAGCAAAAAGATAAGGGCTTAAGGCTAATCCTTGATGTAATCCAATTGAAATAGAAATATACTTGGTCAAACCACATTGTGTTTGAACACAAGTAGCAGCTCCTGCATATATATCTCTAATGACTTAAATATAAGCATCATTAACCCCTTCCTTTTCTAGAACTCTCCATAGCACTTCTCTTAAAACATTATCATATGCTTTCTCTAAATCAATAAATATCATATGGAGATCCTCCTTATTCTCTCTAAACTTCTCTATCAACCCTCTCAATAAATGAATAGCTTCCATAGTAGACCTACCCGGCATGAGTCCAAATTGATTTTGAGAAACATTAGTGTCACACTGCTATGCTCCTTAACTCTCTCCCAAAGTTTTAAAGTATGACACATTAACTTAATTCCTCTATAATTCGCACAATCTTGTGCATCACCTTTATTCTTAAAAATAGGAACCAACACACTCATTCTCCACTCATCTGACATCGTTTTAGTCTTCAAAATAATATTAAAAAGTTTAGTAAGTCAAAAAATTCCTTCATCTCCTAAGCATTTTCACACCTTTATTGGAATATCATCAGGTCTAATAGTTTTTCCATACTTCATTTTCTTTAAAGCCTATTTAACTTCAGTTTTACTAATACGCTGATAAAAATAAAAATCTCTATTTTCATTTAGAGTATTAAGGTCATTAAAGTCAATCGTATTCTCATAATCTTCATTGAAAAGCTTAGCAAAATATCTCATCCACCTTTGTTGAATATCCTCATCTAAAAAAATCACTTTTTGATCTTCATCATTAATGCACTTCACTTGAACTAAATGCTTACTACTCATATCTCTTTGTTTGGCTAACTTATACATATATCTTTCGCTCTCTTTAGAATCTAATCTATTATATAAATCATTAAAAGCTAAAATCTTTTCATCATAAATTGCTTTCTTAGACACCTTACGAGCCTCTTTATATATACATCTAAACCAATTATTATAACAAAGCTTCTTATTTTTGATATTTTCTTGCAATTTTGATTCCACCACCAACTATTTTTATTATTAGGAGATTTTCTTTTTGAAACTCCAAACACATCCTTTGCAACATTCTTAATATTACTAGCTACATTTTTTCACATAACATTCGCTTCCTCATGCATAGACAAAATTTCAAGATCTCGAATCTTACTCTCAAAAATATTTTTTTAGTGTTCTTCAAATGCCCCAATCTAATATTAGAATAACGTTTTACTATATTTTTCATATTATGCCCCCTTCATCTTAAAATTCAAAACTAATAAACGATGTTGGTACATAAACTTTCCCTCAGAATAACTTTACAATCTTTGCAATCTAAACAATCTATTTTTTTTATAAGAAAATAATCAATCTAAGTCTTATTATATCCATTCTTATAAGTGATGAGATGCTGATCTCTTTTCTTAAATAAGGTATTAGCAATTACAAAATTATAAGCTAAAGTAAAATCTAATATAGTCTTATTATTTTCATTAGTCGCTTCAAATTCATAGCCACCATGAATACTTTTAAAACCCTCTATCTCTCTACCAACATGTCCATTTAAATCTCCTCCAATAAAAACTATTTTTTCAAGAGGTATCTTTTGAATTAATTCTTCTAAGTCATTCCAAAACTTTAATTTTAAACACATATCCAAACTTACTTAAGGAGCATAAGCACTTATAATATTAATAATATTAGCATCAACAATAATCTTCAAAGCTATAATTCTGTCACCAATTCTATCAATTTTTATAACATTATCCTTCAAACTCTTATCTACAATCACACATACACCATTTTTAGTATGACTTTTACCAGAATACCAAAGTTTAAATCCTAAACTATCAATCTCCTTAGCCTTCTCTCCAACCCATTTAGTTTCCTTAATGCATAAAATATTTATCTTCCTATGAATCATAATATCAATTAATTCTATTAATTTGCTTGTAAGAGAACTTATATTCCAAGATCCTATCCGAATTCTAGTTTCATAGACTAGCTTCTTTGTCCACAGTCGTCCATGATGTGGGAACCCTTGCCTATTTAATACTGCACTCGGGCGCCGACGCAACGACCCTTGCACACCTCTTGTTGCATTTAGGCTATACAGCGCGTCGCTTTCAGGGAACGCCCTAGCATTAACATGATGTATTAAAAGATTCATGTCATGATTTTTCGACAAGTTTTACGCTAGTTGTCGACTACCTAATGCAATCCTTCCCTTTTCTCATCTAGGACTTGGGACCTGGCAATGACAGTTTTGATCAAGGCATGCCAAAAATATTGGAAGAGGGAGAAAGAAAGAGAGGAAGAAGCATGGAGACATGGATTCTGGAATTCGGGAGAGGAAAGAGAAAGGAGGTGAGGGAAGCTGTAGGGAGTGTTGACCTCATTTTTGTATGAGGTTAGTAGGACCAATCAAGACCTTAGGATCTTTCCAATCCTTAGGATCAATCCTGACCTTAGATTAACACAATTTGAGACCAATCTAGATTCTAGGATTTCCCTAGATTTCAATCCCTAGGATCTGCTCTAGACCCTAGGATCTCTTCAAATTAATTTTAACCCTAGGATCAATTTAATCCTAGATCAATCCAGATTCAAATCAATCCCGACCCGAGGATCAATATGATCTTAGCTCAATCCAGATTCAAATCAATCTTGATCTCAAATCAATCTAGTTTCCAGACTATTCTAGATCCTAGGATCTTTCCTAGATTTTAGATCTTAGGATCATTCTAGATCCTAGGATCTTTCCTAGATTTTAGATCTTAGGATCATTCTAGACCCTAGGATCTATTCTAGACCTTAGGATCCTCCTAGTATCTAGACTTTAGGATCTATTTTAGATCCTAAGAACCTTCTAGATCCCAGACCTTAAGGTTTCCTAGACTCTATGAACTTCCTAGACTTCAGTCCCTAGGATATACTCTAGACCCTAGGATTTCCTAGACTCTAGGATCTTCCTAGACTTCAATCCCTAGGATCTATCCTGGACCCTAGGATTTTACTAGATCAATTTAGGTCCTAGGATCCTCCTAGATCTTAGATCTATCCAGTCCTCAAATCTATTCAAACTCTAGTTCAAACCCTGATTCTACCTTTGATCAAGCTTTAATCCTATTCTATCATTTATGATCTCTAAATGATCATGAATGATATGGGTAATTCAAATCCTATCACTCAAACTCAAAATCCAGCTCAAATCCAGATTTTCAGATCAAATTCCAAGGCTAAAGGTCTAAGTCCTGAAAGCCTTTTCCAGCAAATCTTTGAATATTTCAAAACCCTATCAAGTGACCTCTGATTCAAGGTCTGTCAGTTCCACACTGATATGACATGTCTCTACAGGCAACCCTCCAAATTTGAACTCATTCTTAAGTCTCTAATCCCAGAAACTGAATTGAAATCCAAAGGCTATAAAACCTTCAAATATTTACAGTCCATGCCACTAGACCTATCACCCAGTGGATTTTGATCCTGGAGCTTTCTCCAAAGCTCCAAATCACTTCCAGATCCTTGATTACGACCCATTGAGCATTAAACTGCATTTTGTGGGACTCAATTTGGCCCCCAGTTGACCAGGGGTCAAAATGACCAAAATACCCCTATGGGGTGTGAATAGTCACTTTGGTCAAATGAGCTCTAAATCAAATGCAACCATCTCCAGCAAGTTTCAAATATCAAACCAAACCTATTGGACCCACTTCCAGCCCCTGGGTCAATCTGGTTGACCAAGTCAACCTAGTTTGACCAAATAGGCCTTTATGGGTCAAAATAGATCATTTTGACCAAATGACCTCCCCAGACCTTGGGACCACCTCCATTGGTCTCCAAATGTCATTTCAAATCCATTGAACCCATTTCCAGACCCTGGACCCACCTGGTTGACCAAGTCAACCAGGGTTGACCTAAAAGGCCCATTAAGGGCCCAAATAGGTCATTTTGACCAAACAACCTCTCCAGACTTTGAGACCCCCACCAGTGGACTCAGAATGTCATTTTGAACTGGTTGGACCCAATCCCTGACCCTGGGTCAACCTGGTTGACCAAGTCAACCTAAGTTGACCAAAACACCTCTTAAGGGCTCAAATAAGTTATTCCAATCCATTTAATCTACCCAACCCATATCAAGCCTCAAACTAACTCCTATCCATGTTTCAATTATGCTTTAATTATAGGATAATCAAACCCAAGGAAAATTGATCAAGTCAACATTTTGATTTTGGTCAAACTTATATGTTTAGATCAAAATCACCATATGCATTTGATCAAATCCTTTTCAAGCTTTCAAATCATTCCAATTAATGCCTTAAATCTTTCCAAATGCACCATGAGCCAAGTCATGGTCATTTTGACCAAGTCGACATATTTAAACTTGGTCAAACTACCTTAAAATCTTTTCTATTCCTTCAAGTCTCAATCCTTAAGTCTCAAACCCTCTTCAACTTGTCATTCCAGCAGCTTAATGCTTCCCTCATTGCCACCTCAGCAGTCCATCTGGACTTTGACTGGTCAAATAGTCAAAATGAGGTTTTGGATGAGTCAAACTTGGTCAAAACACCATTAACACCTAATCCATTCTCCCTTAATCCATTCCAGCAGTCTTAATCTCTTCTAGAGACTTCCCAAGCCAGCCCTCAACCCTTGGATCCTGATCTAATGGCTCTCATTCATTCCACATGGCCACAAAGGGACAAAATGACCTTTACACGTAATTTGTCCTTGTGTCCTTTGATTCTTCTGCTCCCAACCACCCTAGGGACACTTGGCAACATCCTAGAGCCTAGCCCAAGGCGATCCCAGCCCTCTATTCAATCTGGAATGAATTGAATAGGGCAAAACCCTTAGAAGAGCCCTCATTCGAACCCTCACACTCTCTCACTCTCCCAGCTCCTCCAGATCAAGCCCTCAGTTCCCCTGAGCCCTAATCCTCTCTCACATCCATTCCAGCTCGAATCCGACCAGTAAAACCTCGCCGGCGACCAAATTCCGGCGAGCTCAAGTACTTTTCGTCCAAGAGACTAAAGGGTTTGATCTAGACGTCATCTGTTTGTGGAGTCTTCATCGAATATAAGCGAGGACAGACCACAAATTCAGAGAACTCATTTCCCTTTTAAATCTCTCGGTAAATCTTCCTAAAACTCTAGCCCTAGGACAATAGATTTAGGATTATTTAACTTTTTTTTAAGCGGGTTTTAAGTCGAGCTAAGTATCCCACAAAATTTATGTTCGTAAATACTATCTAGGTTTAAAATTTTATCTAATTTGGTTAACCGAATCGAGCACATGAAGCAAAAAACCCATTCTAGGGTTTCAGTTGAACTAAGCTCAACTGTACGTTTTCTGGACTGTTGATCGTGCGATCAACGGTCCAGATCAAGGCCCTCCGCGGTTTCGTTCGACCGCGCGGCGAGATCTGCGGTTTCGTATTCCGTCTAGCTTGATCAGAGCCATTAGATCAAACCGCGGACGATCCGACGGCTGATACGCGTCGCTGACGTGGTTAAGTCAGCCGCCGCTGCGCTTTAATCATTGGCAATGATTGCGCGGCGGCGCAATCATTGCCAATGATTGGCCGCGGTTTGAAGCGGCCAATCAGGAGTTGCCACGTGGCTCCCGCCGCCGCCGCCGCCGCAATTTCTTTTATTATAATTTTTTTTTATTAATTTAAAATCTTTTTAAATCCTTTTTTTTAATAAATATTAAAAATAAATATTAAATAACAATATATATATCATATATTAAAATTATCAAAAAAAAATTAATATTTTAATTTAAAATTAATATTAATTTAAGAATATTAAATATATTTCAAATATTAAGTTTTAATTATTTTAAAATTAAAACATTAATTAAATAATAAAATACTTTATAATATATATATATATATATATATATATATATATATATATATATATATATATTTTAAATTTTCTTTTAATTTCAAATTATCAAATGTTTAAAAATCATAAATTAATTTTAAATTAATATATATTTATATTTAAATACATTATAAAATTATTTTGAATTTAATTAATTAATTTTAAAATTAACCTTAATTTTAATTAATATTAAATTATTTGATGTTTTAGTTAATATTAAATAATTTATTATTTTAATTAATATTAAATTATTTAAAGCTTTAATTAATATATAATATTTAATATTTTAATTAATATTAAATGATTTATAACCTTAATTAATATTAAATAACTTAATATTTTAACTAATATTAACTTTAATTATAAACTTTTAAATATTGTTAAAAAAAAATATCTTAAAATTTTAAAATAATTTAAAATATTCAATATCATTTAATATTTTAATTAAATACTTAAATAATTAATTAATATTTAATTAATCTTAAACTTAATATTAAGAATATTTGAATATTCAAATAAAATTTAATTAAGTTATTTAATATTATTTAAATGATTTGTAACATTTTAATAATTAAATAATTAATTAATATTCATTAATTTAATATTAAATTTTTTTTATTAATTAATATTCAATAATTAAGTAATTATTTTAAAGTATTCATATTTTGAAATTAAATTAATTTAAATTATATTTTATATTTTAATTAATTAAATACTTAATTATTAGTTAATAATTAATTGATAATTAATAACTTAAGCACTTTTGAAAATTAATATATATATATACATGTGTGTATATATATTTAAATAATTTTAAAATTACAGAAAATTCTTAAGTTTTAAATTAACTGATTTTTAAATTATTTTTAGTCTTTAATGAATTTAAAATTATTTAAAAATTCCTTTTAATTGATTTAAACTTCAAAAATTCGTAATAAATTTCATTTTAAATCAGAAAATTAAGTATAATATATCAAAATTTTTAGAAAATTAAGCACTTTAATTTAAGATTAACTTCAGAGATCAAAACTTAATTAATTTTAAATAATTTTAATTACTTAATTATTTTAATATTTAATTAATATCTAATTAAATACTAAGCCAATTATTTTGAAAATTAAAAACTTATTTTCAAATGATCTTAGTAGATCAGTAGATCTCTCATTTAGATATTAAAGTCACCATAATCATATCTTAAGTATTCTTAATTTAAAACCTATGTCTATATATAATTTCATGTATAGATTAAGTATATTTTAAAATTATTTTGAAATATATATATAGATACTTAAATATTTTAGGTTGAGAGATCTACTATAAAATTTTAAACATAGATCAACATATTTGAATAGAAATCATATGGGAGTGCTAATGAATGATTATGATCTAATCATTCATTAGTCTAATTAAGCATATTTAATTAGCATTAATCTTTGCATATTTAGGACATACACACACCACCTAGCTTTAGGGCTCTCCTAGATTTAGGATTTGATTGTGTTTATATATATGCACCTTACATATGTTTGTCCAAGGGTTAGAGACTTTGATTTGAACCAAATTAACCTAGTGTCATTAAGGACAACAATTAAGGACTCATTTAGAAAACTTAGAAAAATTCTAATAATTAGGATACAATTCCAATTGACTTGAAACTTTGAACACTTGAACATAGGGACACTCTCAGCATTAAGAAAAATTTCCACTGGATTTTGAAATCATTAAGCCCCTTAATTAACCTAATCAAGTTTAAACCTTAATTAAACCATTTAAGCTTCCAAAAATTCTAATAAATCAAATTTAAATCCAAAAATTACAAATAATACCTCAAACTGACCAGAATCAAACCCTTAATCAATGAAAAATAAAAGCCCCTTGACTGGACTTTAAAATTAAGTTTAATTTAAGTTTAATTGAAACTCAATATTTAATTAATTAAAAATAATTAAAAATTCCAAAAATTTCTCAAACACTTGGAGATCACTCCTTAGGTCATTCCTGACCTTTAGAGTTGATTTCAAGAAGGTTGGAGATCATTTGGATTCAAATCATAAAAAGGGCCTTAATTAAACCAATTTCAAAAATTAAATAAATACTCAAAACTTCAAAAATTCACAACTAATTCAAATGAACTCCAAATTGAGAAAACTCAAAGGCATATGACTCATCTTAAGGTCTAATATTTATCAAAAATATTAAATTTTCAGAAATCAATCAATTTTGAAAAAGTCAACTTTTGGTCAAACTTAGTTCAAAATCAAGTCAAAACTTCAAACCTTCATAATAAAATCTAGAAAAATCCAATTTTAGTGTACTTACTGTCTAACTGATCGTATTAAGGTCTAGTATTTTAATAAAATATTAACTTTCCCGAAAACACTTTAAATCAAAAAGTCAACTTTTGACCCCTTAATTAAATGATTAAAATAATCCAGAAAATTCTAAAATTCAATAAATCTTCAAAAATTCTAGAAAACACTAATTCAAACTTAAAACCAGCAACCAACTAATTCTAATTAAAATTAATCAACTCTCAAACCATTAATCAAACTCAAATTACTTAATTATATCGGGTACCGCTGGGTAACCCAGGCCTACGAGGCTATTAAATTAGCCCCAAGGAAGGTGAAATAAACTTCACGGCCTCGGTGTGCAACAAAGGTGATATCCAACAAACAATCAAAATTAAATTTAAAATCAAATTCAAATCATTAAGATTTAAATTTTAATTAAAATCCCTTAAGCCTTCAACCAACTAGAACATCAAGCAACTTCAATCAAGTACCATATCTAGGACATATCAAAGCCATACAACCTACCTCACACACTTTAGATGGTTTGCTAGGACAACCAACTCTAGTCTTAGGCTAGGCCGGTGTTTACTTTTCTGCTGTGTGCCGGGTTTTCGAGCTTTTACTGCATGCTGTTTGCTAGTGGTAGAATTAATGTGATTGTTTATTTATTTAATGCACTCTGTGATGTGATTGATTGTACGTTAGATCTACCCCTAGGCTAAGGACATTTTGTACTAATTTAATCTTATGCAGGTGATCATGCTCATACAGGGCATTTAAAAATAAAGGGGGCAAAATCATAATTATTAAATTACACAGGTGCTAAGCATGCTAAGACCCCCTTTAAAATTAAACGAGCATGGCCAAGTGTGACTGGTTTGAGCATTTTTAATTTTTAATATATAACTGCTTGGGATGTTTATATAAACTGTTGATTATTAGGATAACCTTGCAGGATGTTGAGTCTAGATTTTTAAATTTTAATTAATGTATTTGAGATGATATTTGAGTTGTAAATTTAAAGTGATTTGAGATTGAAATGTTTAAACATCCAATTTGGAATCCAAAGAGGAAGGAACATCCCTTAGGGGAGAGTTCCTATTCATTTGGAGATCCAAATCAGGATGAATTTCAAATATCCAAAGAGAAAAGATAACACCCCTATCTAGGGGGAGTTTCTTTTCATTTGGATATCCAGACCCGACGATCCAAGGAGTTCCAAGAAGACGAAGAAGTGAAGAACGAGAAGAATCTCAAATCTCAAAGTCACTTGAGTCTTAGGAGTAGAATCCGGGTTGTAGTTAGTGGTACCCGGCCACTTTACTTTACTACAGACCCTGGGTTGTATAATTAAGTGGCACTTGCCGCATGGACTTTCAGTTTGAGCATTTATTTAATTAATTTAATTATTTGATTGATTTGATTACTTGATGTTGATTGCGATTAAGGACTTGCATGCTTTTAGTAGTTTTTTGACGCTTATTTCATGTCGTATTTGATTTAGCCTGGAACCCGATCGGAGGCTCGTGAGGGTACGGTCATAAACTATTTCTATTTAAACAAAATTAAAAAAATTTAAGCTCATATAGAAATTCTAACGCTCTTAAGAAGTAAGCCCGGACTCACCGGGGGTTTTTCATGCATCATATTGAATCTTCTCTACCGTGTTAGGCACATCCCCGCCTGCGGGTTCTGGCAGACCACCTGACCTATTAGGGTGCAATTCTGTCCAAGGGGATGTTGTGCAATCTCTAGGATAAAATCTATTTTTTAAGCCTGATTTTAAAATTGCTTCATTTTAATTTAAGCATTTCATCGAGTCAACTAGCATGCATCGTATTAGTAACAAATTAAAATTGAGTCTAATTCTTAATTGCATTTTTATTTAGACATTTCACCCAACATATGTTAAGGGGCTAAATTAGGATCTGCTCTAGATGTCAGCCCCGCTTTCCTTAAAATTCAATCTTAAACAACGTCCCTAACCACTCTTTCATAAAAGACCGGATATCATGGTTTTGAAACATTTAGGTGGTTTAGCTGGCTCCCCAATCCAGGCCGGGATAAGTCCAGGATTGCATTGCATTAGCTAGGTTCCGAGTCACTGATTTTCAGTACCCAATTTTAGACTTAGGGTTCTGAGGCAAATGTTCAATCTTAAGACCTCAACTTTCGGGAATCTAATTCCCACCTTCTAATAAAATTGATCATTCAAATTAAAAATCTCTTTCAATTTAATTCAAACCCAACATTTAGGATAGGTTGGGGTGTTTCTGAAGTAATTCAGAATCTCAAAACACCTCATACTCTTCTCCTTTGACTCCAGAAATAAGTGTTCAATCTTGAACCGATCCCTGTTGAATTTCCAGTCCCTTAACCTTCTTTGATATCAAACGTTGAAATCTTAAAGAAAATTGGTATCGCTATTTTAATCGAGAGTATTCATAGGAAATTTTCTGGTTTCCTACGATGTAATTAACTACGAGGGCTTGCGCTCGTAGGAGATTTAGAAACCCAGACCTGATTTCAAAATCAAGCTTTTTTCAAAACCTTTAATTAATTATCTTTGGGAAATCAGAACAAAAAATGGCGATCGTTATTTTCATATTCAAACTATTGATAATGATTGATATCTTCTTTCTTCGGATAGATATGTCAATTACAATCATAGTTATGATTATGAAATTAATGATCCTATTCAGATTAACATAATCAAATAATTGATTAAACATCATTTTGATCTTTCGAGATCGTGTGTTGTTTCTTCTTGAGTTTGATTGTAATAATCAGGATAAATCAAGATTTGTAATTAGAACCTATTAGGGAACGATATGTTCACCTTTCGAGGTGATATATCATTCATATTAAGTGTTCGATTATAAAATCAAAATTCCAGAAATTTAACTTTCCCAAAGAAAATTAAACATTTTCAAAACTATATTTTTCAATCAAACAGGGAGATAAGAGAGGAGGAATGGGGAAAAAGGTAAGGGAAAGAGTCAAACAAACAAGAGAGAGATGGTGAACTAACAATATAGGCTCCGATAATAATTTGATGTCCACAACACATAATAGTTGTCAAGTGTGGAGAAAATAAGGATACCCCATACTTGCTGATCTTAATTGAAGAGAGGAAACAAATAAGTATGCCTGTAAGGCACTAGAATGAATGCCCATAATTGAACAAAAAGATAATAAACTGATTTAGATGTTGATCTAAATCACATTTGATAAATTCAAATGCAAATATAGTACAGATAGAAACAGCTTTGAGAATCAAGACAAAGAAACAAGTAGGATAATTGGAAGATAGATTAAAAGGGAAAAATATGTCCACAAAGTTTGTGCGTATAAATAGTAAAAAAATTGCACAAAATATAATTAAAATCATTGTAACACTCAACAAGAATGAATAGAGAATTGGTTACTTCCCTCCACCATAAACCACTGTAATTAAAAACCCACTTTAGGAGGAAAGAGAAGCAATGGGCTGGTCTTGCACATCACTTGCCCATGAAGTACAAGTGACGAGGACATCGACAGACGATATCGACGAGTTTATCAGCGTAGGAATCGTAGATCGACGGCTACGATTCACAGTCTTTATTTTTGATGCATTTATATATTGTAGTTTATTTATATGCTAGTTATGATTGTACCCTTTCTTTTGAGTTTGCTTGAGTTGTAGCCCAAGGGGCATTTGAGTCATTATTATTTTATTTTCTAGGCCTATATATTGTGGCCTCTTCTATTGTAAAAGGATGATGGATGAAATGAAAATTTGAGTTTTGTCTTCTTCTTGTGTGTGCACTTGAGAGAGGAGAAGCCTAGGAGAGGCTCAAGCGAAGTACCCAACAACCCCCTCGGGTGAGCTCTTGATTTTTTTTCTCTGTTCTAATTTTCATCCTCTTTCCCTTCCCCTCCTACTCTCCCCTACCCACTAATTCCTTCCCCTTACCACCGGCCAGCCTTTCCCATAGCCGCCCCATCACCTCCAGCAGCCGCCAACCCCATCTTCCCTACCCCAAGCCGCCAGCAGCCACACAGCCCCCTACAGCCGCCGGCCACCTTCCCCATTAGTTGAAATTTTAAAATCCTTTGGCTCCTAATTACTTTTCTAAAATATCCCAAGTGAAATTAGGAAAGGATCTTTATTTGAATTCAAATAGTTTTGAATTTCAAATACTTCCCTATTGTTAAAATTCAATTAGGAAACCTCCCTCATTAGATCAAATCTGAAATTAAATTCAGATTTGACTCCATTCAATAATTAATTCCCTTGACTCCACATACATTGAACCTAGACATGTCAAACCCCCCCCCCCCCCCATATGGCCGGCCCCTTCTCTAGCCCCTTTCTCTCTCCTACACCCCTCCTAAACCCAAATTTGGGCTAATTTGAAATTGAAATTAACTCCTCCCTCCCTTAGAAATCTGAAACTTAAACTTCAGATTTTCTCTTACCCCAACCCTTCCTATTCTATCTACCACCTTCACAAGGAACCTACACCTAAACCCTAGCCGCCCCTCCCTCTCCCTCTCTACCCGAGAGCCCCACCGCCGCCCCTTTCTCCTCTCCCCCTCCACGAGCCGTCGGCCACCAATTGCTATCAAGAGTAAAGAGGACACTTTGTCCATGGATGGCGGATCCTGAGGTCGACCACGGATTCACCTACAACGATCAAGGAGAAATCGATATTTTGTGATCCCCCTTCTTCGATCCCGGCTTTGGCTTTGACTACACTATCGAGGAATACGTCGACCGCATCCTCGACACTTTGGCGAAAGTCATCGACGAACAACAACCATCCGGTTCGTGGCAAATCATCGGACGTCCACCCATCCTTCCGTCGCCGGCTACCTTTCCATCAACGAAGATCTTAGGCTCCTTCTTCTTAGTGGTCATCTCCTTCCTATTATGGAGTATCTTCTTCCGTTAATCCCACAAGTGAATGAGTGAGAGGGTACTCGAGGTGAACCTCTCATTATTAAATTGTGGATTTTGTAATATGCTCATAAAACTTACTCTTATCTTTGAAGTTTGATCAAATTGTCTTGGTTAATCTAAAGTGTACTTTGCCTAAGCAAGTTGAAAACTACGAGTTTCTAAAATCTTTCTTTGTTGTGAATGATAATTTTATATTGGAAAATTTTAAACAATTGTTCTTCTTAATTTCTTATTAACTCCTGGTAGTTTCACATCAACAAGCTTATAGCAAAGTGCATATGTCGCACCGCTTCACCACATCACATCATAGCGATATGTGCTTATCTCTAGTTCATCAAGGATTTTAGAATGTAACAAAAATTCATCAAATTTGCTCATATACTTGATTATAGTTTTCTCATATTCTAAAGAATTAATGTAATCAAACAATCAATCATAATATGATAGAGGCAAATGGTTGTTGTTTGGCCGTTCTTTCAATTCAACCAAGTAATTGTAGGTTTCTTTCTCAAACTTTCTCTTTATTTTCCCATCCTCCATCAAGAAATTTTAACTTGCTTAGTTAATTTAAATTTGGCAAATCGCACTAGCAGCTCCTAAAATAGTTTGGCATTTGAATTTCAAAGAATTTATCCATATCCATTAGCTAGTTAGAAAAAACTTTAGGACTATTTTCTATCGAAAGTAAATCATTTCAATTTTAATCATTTTAATTATATCATCATCTATGTTAAATTTTGATATATGATTTTCTTAAATTTTGATATCAAACACCCAATAACATTAGTCTTGATTATTCCTCCCTTAATTAGTTCGTTACCTCCCAACTATGTTAACATTCAAGTGAATTGGATTATCACTAGGACTAGATTCAATTTTAAGTTCATGAGCATGAAATTCGTTAGTTTCCAAATTTTCAATTCGCTTTTCAACTTGATTAATAACCCCACTCATTTGAATTTGTTTATTCAACAATTCAGCCAGTTGGTTTTGCAGAGTAATCAAAATCTCATTCATTTGATGATCTATTAATTAATTCTAATATTAAGACACACTTCTAGTTGATATTTGACAAAATCTTAAGCTATGATATCAATTTGATACGAGATGTCTTATTATCCATGGTTTTGAATGCAACTAAATGATTTAAAGGATGAATTCCACACAAATTGAATTTAAAATAACAGTTCGAAATATCAACAATTAAAACAAGCACTTCCATTCTTTTAATGTAGACAAGAAAATTTGAGGAGTTGTGTCAATGTGATTTAATGGTCGTCAAAATAAAAAAAATTTAGTGAGAAATTTAGAAACATAAAATAATCAAGTTTCGATTAACACGTATGCTATAATGATCAAACCTAATTATAACATTTTTTTTAATAGAATCAATCATACTTGCAAAACGAACAACGAATTATAAAAATGAAAGAGGGGGAATATGTTGCGTCTTGAAAGTAAAAAACTGCAAAATAGATAGATGAAAAATGCAGAAATACAAATATGGGGGTTAATTTTTTATTACTTCTTAGCAATAATGAAAGATGCAATTGATCTACGATTCGAGAGGTAGATCAGCTCTCCCACAAATCCTAGCAGCCGCTAGGAAACTCACATGAAACCCTAGAAAATAAACTCAACATATATATGATTATAACCCTAGTCAAAACTCTGTTAGACCGGTCCAGCCGGTCCATACGGGACTGGATTACGGACGAAATAGGAGGAAGTTCTGCCTCCTATACATGCCATTCAAGCCGCCGGGTCCAAGGGAGCTGTTTAGAAAGGGTTTTTAAGGGAGTTAGGAGGGAAATTTGAATGTAGGGATTATTTAGAGATTTTCTTTTGGATTGTATGCATTAAATAGTTTGTTTTCCTAGGGTTAGGTCATCTTGAATTTGGGCTGAATTTTGAGATCTCTTAGATTTAGGTTTTTTTGGACTCTAGCGGCGTCTAGAGATTTGGGAGAGATAGATCCTCCTCTCGAATAAAGGATTAATTGTATCTTGGTATTTTCCTTCCGTATCTTTGATTATTGTAATAAAAACTACTGTTTTTTTTGTTTTCATTGAAGTTTGGAAGAGTTTTCTCGCTGTTTTTTTTCCGAAATTGATAGGATTTACTTGAAATCTTCAAGTGTTTCCTATCAAATTGGTATCAGAGCTGTTCGATCCGGGCACCCATGATTGGAAGAAAAGTAGAAGTATTGGAAGGCGAGATTGGGCAATTGAAATCAGATTGTGTAGAAAAGATTTCAGATTCCAAAAAGTCATTTTTAACCATCCATGAGAAGATCGATGAGAAATTTGTCATCATGGAGGAGATGATAAAGAAGCTGCTTGAGGGCCAAACCAAACCGACAACATCGAAGGTGAGAGCATCGTTGACCGTACAAGAAAATAGGAGTAACTCTAATATAGGGACAATGAGGGAGAATAAGAGGTGGATATAGTGGGGGAAGAAGAAGGGATGCCACTTTTGGAGCCACTTCCAAGGAGAGAAAATGGTGAAGGAGTGAGACTTTTAGTGGAGCTACAGAATTTGGAAAGAGAAAAAGATGGGGAGAAGATAGAAGCACCAGACATGATTCTACCACCCCTACAATAGTATCGAGAGGTGTTCCAGCAAGTTCAATGGATGAATCCTTCACAGTAACGTGAGTATGTTATCATCTTGAAGGAAGGAGTCCCACCAATCAGTGTTTGTTTATACCATCATCCCCAAATCCAGAATGAAGAGATTGAGAGATTAATCAAGGAGATGCTCAAGGCAAGGATTGTTCGACCTAGTGTCAGTTCATTTTTCAGTACAGTGGTATTAGTCAAGTGCTTCAGCAGCAGATTCGTTCGACCACCTTGAGGACAAGGTGGTACTTTGGGAATGGAGTATTGTTAGACTAGTCCACCGGACCGGTCAAGCAGGTCCACACGGACGAAACAGGCGGAAGTTCCGCCTCCTATACGCACGATCCGATCGCCCCGGCATGAGAGAGCTGTTTAGGAAGGATTTTTGAGGGAATTAGGAGTGATATTTCAAAGTAGGAGCTGTTTACTGATTTCCTTTTAAAATGTATGCATTAAATAGTTTGTTTTCCTAGGGTTAGGACATCTTGAATTTGGCTGAAATTTGAGATCTCTTAGGTTTAGGTTTTTTTGGGCTCTAGCGGCATCTAGAGATTTGGGAGAGATAGATCCTCCTCTCAAATTGAGGATCGACTGTATCTCGATATTTTCCTGCCGTATCTTTGATTATGGCAATAAAAACTATTGTTTTTATGGTTTTCATTGGAGTTTGTAAGAGTTTTCTAGCTGTTTTTTTCGAAATTGATAGGATTTACTTGAAATCTTCAAGTGTTTCCTATCAAACTCCCCCTTAAATAGCCCTCACACACAATAAACACAATTGGAACCTTCTTAAATAGCATAAACACAATTAGGAAATCTTCCTAAACAATTAAAACTTTCCTAAATAACAAAAACACAATTAGGAAACATTCCTAAATAACATAAACACAATTAGGAAACCTTCGTAAATAGTTTCCCCTTGATTCCTCCTCCTTACATAATGAATACTAGCTCCACTGGGCTCCATAAAGGGGGCAAAAAAATCCCCCTCTGCTACCCCTGGTTCCACCCAGCCAAAGGGCTGGTTTGACTGGTTTAACTAGTTTGACCAGGGTTGGGTCGGTCTGGGCCGGCCAGATGGCCCCCCCTTGGCGTATTAAAATATATCACCAAAAACAGAAATACATGCCTCATGCCAGCATAAGGAAACAACTTCCACAAAGATTAATAGTCACACTTACACTACACTTAAAGAACTCAACATCCAAAATCAAACAATAGATTGAAAAAACTAAAATTTTATTAGACCAAAAAGAATCTATTGCATGCCTTAGAATGTTAAATTTATAGACATCAAATTCCTAAGACTAAAGTATCAAAATCTTGATCGCAATTCATACCTCCCAAAAGATTTGCATGGAATACATCACAACATGCAATAGAGATGATATGTAGATCTTGCTAACAACAGACAAGTACAACATGATGTTAATTGTAAATAACCATATGAGCTAATAAATAGAGATTGAATAGCTTCTGTTTACAATTACTACTCCATAATGAAAGCTACAGTAATCGAAGGTTATAAAGGCCACTTAAGTGTCAAAGGATACACTCGATTGTTTCTTCTCCCACATTACCACTCACTCTCTCCCTCACCTCTCACTCTCTCACTCACGCATTCACATGACTCCCGCACTAACTCGCTTGCTCGTTTAATCTCCTTCATTAACAATGCTCCCTCACCTAGTTGTTGAAATCACTTTGCTCCCTGTCCTTCATTAACATTGCTCCCTTGCATACTTGATGGGATTGTTTTATCTCCATTGATTCATCCATTTGCGCTGCAAGCACATTCTTTACTACTTTTGCGTTATCTCTTCCATTGAAGAAATCCAAGGTCTTGACTTTTGTTTTTGCCGATGTCTCTCAATGGATCTCTAAACTCTCTTATAAAGGTTAAATCCATAACTTATTTAGCATTTCTTTTATCTATATAGTTCAAATGGCATGAGTCTTTAAGCTTTTTGTGACCTTAGGGATTTGGATGCTAATTTATTTATTTTTATATTTGGAGGTTTATATAATATACATTTGTTTAGCTCTCTCAACTCGACACTTGGCATTCAAATTCTCCACCAATGTTTTCTACTTGTTTTATTAGATTTTGAAGTTGAAATATGAATGAAATGATTATGGATTTAATTTTAGGAATTTATTTCAATTTTGTGTCCTTATATTTGATTTTTAATCATATTGATACAATATTTAAAATATAAAATTCATGATGTTTATGCCTTGACTTACACTTCCCCTTTCAAAACAATGATCAAAATAATAAATAATGCTTCTCATTCTCATAGGCCATACCTTCACAAGCATGTTTAATGAAATAAACCTAAAATAATAATAAAATAATGTGAAAAAGAAAATTACAAAATGAAAATAAAATAGTGATTGATTTGTTAATTTGCTAATATGAATGCACAAGATTTGTATTTTTGGCGAGTGCATAATTTCATATCTCAATCACTCTATTTTGCATAAATCCTTTGCATGGCTTCTAGACATACTATTTTTAATTTACCCATTTTTCATCATAATTCTTCCACATTAATAGTTTCTACCCATCTTATAGATTCACCTGCTACCTTTCATTGTTTATGCCAAAATAACTAAAATCTATTTTTCATCATATTACTCTCAATAGGTTTAATTCCTACCATATATTTAATATAATCATTTCTAGATCTATAGTACTTAATTGATCATACAGTCTCTATTCTCATTTTTGCCACCTCAACTTAGCAATCGATGACTTATTTATTTCCCAACACTCGGATCTATATAGCATACTTGGTTTGACGATTATTTTATAAAGTTTACCATTAAGTCCTAACTCTCAATCATATTCTCTTATAGCATGGTGCTCTTGTGGCAATTCTCCATTTTAGCCACCAAACATTAACTCTAAAAATTATACTATTATCTAGATCCTCATTCTTTTGTTTAATTGATAAATGATATTTAAACCCGTCACTTCAAGATTTTATTTGATCTTCCAGAAAAATGTATTGAAAATTTTATTTTACTTCAATTAAATTGACATAGTATATACTTGGATTTGTTATTATTCTTAAACTCTTTATTTTATTTTTTTTCATTGTTCTAACTTTTCAATTACTTCAACCGAGTTCTCACCTATTTAGACTATATAATTTACAAATAGATTACACAAAATTATCTCATTTTTTAATATTCTATAATTTAATAATAAACACAAAAGTAAAGTTTTGCTGCTTTAAAAAATTCTTGGTTTCTTCTCCCATATGATAGTCAATAAAAACGTGACATCCAACTAATCAGCTGAAATAAGCATATCAATTTTTTAATTCCTATCCATAGGTGATTAGGACAAGCCGATATTTAATCATGAATTCAACCTTATCAGTTTGAACCATTGATAAGTAAAATCAAGTTTCTAGTCTTCACAAGCCACTCTTCCCCTAAATTTATAACCTACAAAGGAAACAAAAACTTCTCCATTAGTATAGCATAGCATATACATTGTAGGTTCCAAAAAAAAGGTAAATCCCAATTCATGTTTTTTTATATTCAAAATAGCCTTTCAGGTGCTGTGGTTCTTCAGACTTAAATTACCTAACACGTCATATTTAGAATTTCAGCACAAAAACAACTATGCACTACAACCTATGGATACAACTATATGAGCAAAATAATGAACATCGGGTACTACTTGGGTCAACACTATTGAAGCTACTCGTACCTGAAGCACATGTGATTCCCAGGTGCAGTTCTGTCCAGTCTTTCCATTATCGCACTGATACAATTGCCACTCCAAAGAAAAGCACAGTGTGGCCTCAGAAAAGTTTCCTTGCATTTCTTCATCAATTCTTTTCTGGTTCTGGACCTGCAGAGCAACAAACCACTGTCCAATTTTTGGTGAATTAACTATTAAGGGGGTCCTGCTTATATCAGCAGAATGATCATGTAAAGTACTAAGTGGCATTGCATTATATCGAGCATAACACATAACAAGAATTCCATCAAAACCAGCAGAACTGTTGTATACAGATGTTTGATTCAACATTAACTCCGCAGCATTGATGCTGAACTGTGTTACTGGGGCTACTATATCCAAAGAGAAGAACTTTAGCTCTCCATTGCCAACACATGACATCATAGAATTGTTACAGCTGACAAAAACTTCCGCTGGTAGAGAGATATTGGAACTTATAGCCACTCTTTTCCTTTTAACAGGGTTTGGAACAGACATCGCATGACTGTTAGCTTCCAAATTGTCACCAGCATACTTGAGGTCCAAATCATTCCTGCTCTTGTAAAAATTGGCATCTAAAAGAGTCCTCGGGTGCTTGTAGTTAGAAGATTGAGAACAAGAAATATAATCAATTGTATTGTTGCAGTAATCACCCCATTTTGTTGAAGAAGCACATCCTTCCACATTTATGCTGGCACTTAGCGTGTATGAATGGCCTCTGCTAATCTGCAATTGTATTGCAGGTTCGTAAGATTCGAACATTCAGAAAGTTGAAACTAAACTGACATACTGGTGAAATAAGGCTAATAGAACTTACCATCTTTGACTGAGTACGTTCAGGTCCAAGGCCATTAAAAAATCCAACATAAAATTGTCCTGGAGACACCTGTATAGTAAGTCCTAGCACGAGTTCAGTATATATTTTAAGGGCTGCTTAAAATGAAGAAGGAAGCCAGAAAAATCTGAAATTAGTGGTTATAAGCTCAAGAATGTCAGCTTGCAATTGAGGTTCCTTCACTTGAACCGCTAAATGCTAAGGATGCTTTCAATTAAGAACTACTGCCCAAATAGTAGCTGATACTACCAAACATGAGGACACTGGTTGAGCATGACAAATGACACTTTTTAGTCAAACTGTCTCAAGGCCTGACCTCATTTCTATTAGAACGGACTACTCTTTAACACAACAGGAGCATTAAAATTTAAATATATATTTACAAAAATGGAGCTTGTTGACCCCATAAGCCTCTGTGACACATGCGTGACTTTTTAGTTATCTAATTATAACAAATTTTATGTAGACTCGCCTAATTATTTACTAAGTATTTTCTTTTAGGTTAATCATTTAAAAACAACCATCAATATGAAAAATTACTTCCACTAAAGTACTAGACTAACTTGGAGTATTTTCTATTTGAAGGATGGACTCAAAGTGTGCAATTCATAAAGACTCTAGAGAAAGTCCAAGGTCTAAAGTCATTGTAGTTAGTTTATAAGCTTTAGTAAAATTCATAGTAAATTGAATGACTAGACTTATCAAAATCCTCGAGGATGATGAACACAAAACTAAAATTAATTATATTTTATCTATATTTATTCAAAACATACTTTAAATATTGCAAAAATTATTTTTTGGGAATTAATATGAATTTATTTTTAATTACTTAATTTACAAATTTTATTATTTGCATTAGTTATAATATTAGTAATCATATGCTAAAAATTTACTTCATCTTGAAATTGATTACTTGTATTATTAGAGAGTTTATATAAGCTAAAATTTCATAATTATAACATTAATTTTATCATTTACATACATTAATTTTATCATTTACATGTAGATCATGCAAAATTATACTAATTATGGATAATTAATTTATATCTTATGAATTTTTTAATATGTTTAAAAAATATTTAAAGTTTTTATAATGTCTTATTCATTCATCTATATTTATACACACACAAAAATTAGATTTTTGGAGCTCCTTAAATATATTTGAAAAATTCATGATATTTATATAATAATTAAGTCTAAAAATTAAACATATTATGCTTGATTAATTCCTATTCCATTGGGTTCATTGAGTTATTTACATTTGATTTCATATATCATTTGATATACTTTCAATTAAAAATAAATTTATTATGATTTCCTAAAGCATTAGCTTTTTTCTCCCAAACCCAGCCAAAACAATGCACAACACAGACACTCCATCATGTACATATCCCACTTCTAGCCCTTCTGGCTTAGTAAAAGCTAGTTTTATAACAGTTACAAAGGTCTCCTAGGAAGATTTTTTAGGGATGCTTTGAGTGACACAAAAAGCATCCACCAAACGGTTAAAGTTTGGTATTCCATGCATAACCGTAACCAACTAAATCCACAATTAATATTCCAGAATGCCTTTGCCTTTACTAGCTTCTTACCCCTCCTAGAGTTATGACTCATGAAACAGATGAAGAGCAACAACAATGGTGAAGCGAAGATGATGAGTAAGCAACAATGTGATGAACGAGATCATAATTATGAGTAAGTAATAGTACAACAAAGGTGATAAGTCGATCAAAAAACAAAGGTGATGCTAAAGAAGCAATACTGGTAAGGATGTTTCAACGCAGCTACATCAATATAAATTGTAATCTCCCAACTCCCCCTCACCAGCCACCTCCCACCCTACTTTGACAAAGAAGTAGGGGTGTAAGTGAGCTGAGTTAGCTTGTGCTTGCGAGCCGGCTCAAACTCAACTAATTAATGAGCTTAAGAGTCGAACTTATCAACTCATGAGTTCAAACTTGAGCTGAAACTCGGGCTCATATATTATATGAACTGGAGCTCGAGTTGGAGCTCGGTCCAATTCAACTCATAAGCTTATCGAGCAACTCAATTAAGTTTATTCAAAAATTAATTTCAAAATAATATAATAAATTAAATAATTTTATCAACCATATATCTCATAGTTACGCCCTAATGCTATTATTCACATTATTCCCATCCCTATCAAAATTATTTTTGTGATTACAAGGGGAGTGGGAATTGCAGTTCATGGGGAAGCATCCTAAACCTTAACGATGTCATTTCCTTGGACGTCGATCGCCATTCACTTGAGACATCGCCAATCTTCTAACAAGTCGGGAAAGAAAGATTCTCCCAGTCATGCCTCGGACGACAACTCAATGCCTCAGCTATATAGATAAACAACGGCCCAAGGTGAGCGATTTCCAACCGTTCCTTGACTATTGGAGGATAGACGGATGATGGCATGATGGCCCGAGGTGAGGGATTTTTCGATTTGGTTGTAAGATATTTTTGTCATGATACAAGTGTTTCAGTCAAAATATTTCTTAGGATTTTTTTTTTGGTTGATAACTGCACTATAAAATCAAGCTCGAGCTTTACATTGAGCTCGAGTGATCAAGTCGAGCTCAAGCAAACCTTTTTTTGGTCAAGTTGAGTTCAAGCTCAATGAAAGAGCTTGAGTTCGAGCTATGTATGAATTAAATAAGCTTAGCTCAATTTAGAAAATACTCAACTTGCTTTCAACCCTATAAACAAGCGACACCAGCTTGCATTTTCAGGTAAGTCACTTTTACTCGTCAACTCTCAAATTCTGATCCTTGATTTATGATGGCATCAAGCGCATTCTCATTGACATAGACAATCGATGAGGTATGAAATCTATTTCCCGCCTACTCCATCTATCCCCTCCAACATTCTACCCTTCCTTCCCGCCTACTCCATGCATCCCCTCCAACATTCTACCCTCCCTTTAGTGAGACCATTTTCCCATGTCCTAGCCATCCATATCTCCACTTTAGTGCTCCTCTTTTTCTTTGTGATTTAATTTGGCATATGTCAAGTTGTGTTAACATGAATGTGATACATGTTACGTTTGTGTTTAATTTTTGGAGTTATATATTAAATGAGTTGGGTTTTGGTCAATGACATTGATATGTGCCAATTTCATGTCTGACCTAAACCTAATTAGCAAACTATTTTGACTCCCATCAAAGTTAGCATAAACTAGATGGAGTGGTAACATGTCTTGTAGTTCATCATTTGGAATGACAACATGATAACACATATTATTAATTATTCATTTAATTTATTTTTGTAAATCTTTTGGAACTAACTCCTAATCAAAACTTTTGCACTTTATAAAATGAAATGTTTCATCCATTCAAAATTGTGATCAAGGTCCTTAGTTTATAGGGTACAACATGAAATTGAATAAAAAATTAAGGGAAACTAAATAACTTACAAAAAAAAATAGAAATTTAAAGGGTGTTCAACCAAATTAGATCTAATCAAGGATTAGAATAATTAGGATGATCTTATGGACAACAATATGAAACCTTATAAAAAATGAATCCTAGCTAGGGAAAGAAAATTAAAGAAATTAAGGAAAATATAACTTCAATGGAATTTTAAACCAAATTGGGTGACAATTTATCATGATTTAAGCTTAATTCTTCCTTTTAACTCCTTGATTAAAGCTATCTTCGAATGATCCCTCATTATGAATTTAGGCTACAGATTCTCTCTAAATGGCCAACCAAGCAGAGATTAAATAGAGAGACAAATCTTGATAGAAATTATAAAGTGAGGAAAATTCAATTGTCCATTAAATCTTAAGATAGAGGACGCATGAATAAATATAGGCATGCCTTGCAGGCTTACAACACTTCTCTTTATAATAGTAGAAAAAAGATAACTATAATAACAAGTTCTAACAACTTAGACAAATTCAAAGCTACTAGGGATAAGAATAACTACTTCAAAGATATTGGTCATCAAATTAGTTGGGTGATCAACTCTTTTGAATATGGATAGAAGGAGAGGGGTCACAACTCTCTAAGATATCCATTGTGATTTGACACTACTTGATGATATGAATTACAAGGTGTCCATGTTAATTCCGTCAACCTTGCTTGTAGTCCTTTGTGTAGCCTTCTTACTGTCAATTACATGCTGCAATCTAGATAGTTCGAAGTGTGATTAGGCACCCCTTGTCATAAAATTAGCAATTTAGATTTAAACTTTCAAATATGGATGGAAGGATAGAAGACACGCCCATTTCAGGTTATCAAAATCATTTGGCACTCTTTATGAGGTGAATAGGTAAAAGGTAGCCTTATTAATTGCTTAAATTCTTCCTTCTTGTCATTTCTGAAGTCTTCTTAATGTCTATTACATGTTGCAGTCTCCATAGCTCCAAGTGGCGTGCCCACAAGGCCTAGATTATTTGATGTAATAAACCCAACCAGTGACTAATCTAATGGGTTCAATTCATTATATCATTGGCATCATTATTTCCCTAGACTTCATTATTGGAAAGCCTCCTAGATCCTTAACCTCCCAAAATTTTTCTCCCAATAATCTCCAAACTCCACATGATAGTGCATGGAGAAAGAATGCGCATGGTGGACCAAAAACTAAAGTTTTGCATTCTAAATGAATTTTGCAATCCTTTGGAAGGGAATTTTTAGATGCATCGAATAGAGAATTTCCAAAGGAATTAGTGCACAATTGATTAGCATAGAAGCTTAGCTTTATGTTTATAAGTTTTACAAACCTCTTGGAGGTATTATAAATGCTGTTCTAATCCAAATAATTTGGCTAGAGAAATCATTTTTTCCCTTAAAATACCAAAACATTGTTTTTTTTATATTTGTTTTAGATTATTTTGCTAATTATTCTGCTGACAAATATTTGCTTATCATGAGGGAATAGATAAAAAGATCTTCTCTAAGAATACTCCTATTCCAATATATGATAAGGAAGACATTACAAAAGCAACCAATTCGATGCTAGAATATTTTGCCCAACCACAATTTTATGTAGAGCTACGGAAGATAAGGCAAGCCAAGCTGCTTTTGATACAAACTGCCACTCAAGTAGATGAACATCATTTTTATTTGATGCGTACTGTCTTGTGTCAACAAGACTAAAGAAATTCAGTGGTCTCAAATGCCAAAAACAAAGATGGTGCTAAAAAATGATGAGCTATAAAGCTCTGGCATGTTGGTAGGAAACACAAATTAGATCCTTTCCATTTTAAATAAAACGAAAAAGGTAACGGCTATCTCATTGTTCATCCTAAGAAAAAAACAGGAACTTTTTTGATGAAATTACTAAAACCATTGGTCTCATGATCAGACAGTCATGTTACAAGATATTTTGATGCCTGACTATTAATAAAAAGTAATTGATTAGCACCATGGTCCCTCCTCCCCATCCCTCCTGAAAAATGCCATAAATATGCACAAATTCTAAGCACTTACGTATGTCTTATAAATACGCATTAACACTAGCGAGAAATATGCTAATATAAACAAGCTAAGGTAAGAGATTGATGGGGCGGAGCAATATGTCAATACCATATTCATAACTAGCTCAGCTATAAATTGTTTGAGCTTAAATGCTATATGCTTAGAACTATCGTAACAACCTTGTCTTTAGTCAAAGTAATTGTTAGGTTCTTCTGAAATGGAATGCACTGCTCCAAATTGGGAAGATATTGTGCGCCATCAGAAGTTCCATTAGCGATAAAATTTGACACTGCAATAAAAAACATAGTCTTATTCCCTGCAAATGATTATTTCTGTGTGACCGAGAATGACAACACCTAGAAGTATTTTTCTTGCAAATTAACCCATTATTTTTGCATCCTTGCAGTATATTAATGCTTTTCACCAAAACAAATAAAAAACCTGAACAGAGAAAAGTAAAATGCTGGAAAATGAAAATATAGGTTTTTTTTTATAGATTGGTTTGATATCTAGACATGCTGCTGGGAATGTATATCTGAGCTTAAAATCAAGATACTTGCTGTGAGTTTTATATTTTGCCATCTAACCGTAAGCATTTTGAGAGCGCAGACACCCTACAGATGCCAGCATGCACACATGCATAGAGAAGGGGAAAGAAGAGTACGGGGTGAGAGAGAAATGGAAGAGTGTAGGATCGAAATGAGAGAGGTAAAGGAAAGATAGGCACAAAGAGAAACATTAAGCACATATAAAACTACATGCATCTATATATTCAGTCGTATGCATAAAGTACCAAGCTGTCTTAGCACATCAAATAATGTCCTCCAGCAGCAAATAAGATGCACTGGACAAACGAACTGACAACCAAGGGTTCACTAAAAAACAAATATTAGCTAGCAGCACTCAAACGCTAAATGCAATAATACTATGTGTTGGCTATACTACAGTCTACCATGACAAAGACTACAACACACTTCATTATGGAAATAAATGATAAATTTATAGATAATACAAACTTTTACCGACTCAATATTAAAATACATACAAGAAAACACAGCGCATACATATACTAGGCACTTGTTTGGAGGAGAAACATCAAATCTTTTGTAAGGAAGCAGCAATTGTGACTACAAGCACTAAACACTTTAGAAGGTAACGTTCACTACATGATCAGCTGAAGAGCTTGTTTATTTTAAATGTAAATAAAATTAATGCATAAATACTTATGCTTTGCATCTAAATGATGAATCTTACATAAATAATCTAAATAAGTATCTGAAACATCTGGAAGAGGCAGACGGCCTTCATTGAAGCATATCACTGGAAGCATGCTCTTTTGAACCTTCTTAAGTTGTTCCTTATCCTGTAAAATCAAGCCATAAGCATTGCAGCCAAATTGCTATGCAATTATATTATATGCCAAAGAAGAAGCGAGAACTTCACATAAGAAAATGAGTAAACATAAATCGCAAGATGATCAGAATCATCCTGTATGATTAGAACAATATTTTAGTTATCAAATCTTACCTAAATCATGTCTGGCGGCTAGATTTTTTATTACTACATATCATCCTGTACAATGATATGATCGTCCAGGATAATTGGTTTAATCAAGCTTATTTGACACATAAGCCCTAATTAGGATTTTGAGCTATTAGGAAGTCATAAGAGTCTGCCAAGTGCCTTTGCATATGTATAATTCAGATTAAGAACACAATATGACATTGAGTCACCTCCATAAAACACTTAGTTATGAAGTTTAATTTAAAAAGCATAAAAATTTGATGACTAAGCATAAAAATTTGATGTCATATTGTCCTTAAAAGATACTACAAACGTAACTAAAAGAAAATTGAAAAGATGACTAAGTGAACATGAAAAACTTGTACAAAGGAAGTACTGTGCAACTTGTCAGACTAACAAATAACAAGCGGAGAATGCATCCCCTATAACTAATTATTAGCCATGTAATAGAAAAAGAAAGAATAAGGAAAAAAGGGTAAGCCCTTTGAATACTGTCCATCCAGTCACTTTTCAACTCTCAATCCATTCCTTCTATAGCTACCTTCTGAAGCTTCTAAAACATCAAAGAATCCTTTTTACAGTAAGAAATCATAGGTTTCATTCAAATGCTAAACACTATTAAAAAAGGTAGAATGTTTTTATTTATGAAAGAATCGAATGCTGTAATTGGATATACAGGTTACGACATCTATATGAAATACAACCATAAAAGAAGAGAGATGGAAATTTCTAATTAGATTAAAGTTGTGTCTATCAACTAAGAAAGAATTAGAGATAAACAAATCCTAGCTATTCAAAGCAATGTAAAAATAAATCAGGACATAACAAACAACTATTTCCAAATATATTTAGATGACAATATATCAGCATACTTACAATTTCAACACTTGATGTGAAAATCATTGTTACGGAAGAGAACCAAAGTGGCACGTCAACTGCATCAAGACAGGCATTAAATCCAATGAAACTCAGGTACAAGACAAACAAGGCATTAAATCATAAGCTTTAGTACCAAAAGCAGTACAGATTACAAAGAATGACGATGAACTGCGAGCAAACAAAACCAAAAGTTGTAAAAAAAGCCGAAAATGCAAGATTCTTTTTAAGTGTAGGCTGCTCATGAAGATTGCCTGAGGCTGCTTAGGGGCTGTTTGGCTGCAAGTAGGATTTAGTAAATCCAATAGATCCGCATTCACTATATCCTATGTGGGTTAAATTTTTAAAACTATTTAGTATCAAGAGTGTTAAATCCAATAAAATTCAAATAAATTGTCTGACTACTTATTTCAAGATTAAAAGATACATATGAATGAGACATCTTCTTATATTTTGCTTACATCAACCTTAATAAGACTAATTAAATCATAATTAATATAATTACATATCACAATTAATTATTAATTAGTATTTTACTAAGAAAATTAAATAATAACTTATTGTTAGAAAAATTAAATAAAAAAGAATATTACTTAGCGTAAGATAATTAAATTTTAATTAACAAATATTATTTTTAACAAACAACACACACACACATATATATATTCAAATTTTTAATTAATCTATTTTTTAATTAATATAAAACTATATTTAAAATTTTGAAATCTGAAGCTCTCATCTTTCTCTCCCAAATCCCCATCCCCTAAATTTCCAAAACCTTTGGAGAAGAAGTAAGAAAGTCTCAATTGGAGCTTGTTTAAGAAGGGATCTACATGTGAAGAAGAATAGGAGTTTGTAAGAATTAAGAATTTAAGTTAACTCTACCCACAGCTAGGATTTACTAAATTCGGAATTTAAGTCAAAACAAGATTCCAGATTCTGTAAGTTTTTTTTTTTCCTAGACATTTGAGTTAGTTGCCAAAACTCCCACCAACAGAATAAGGAGCTGCATAGAGTTTGTAAGATTTGAAACGGTTTTTTGTAGGATTTAACTTAAAACCAGCGTAGATCAGCACCTTACCACGTACTTTTTTTAGTTGCCAAACAAAAAAAACTCATAACTAAGACAAAAAACCAAAAACCCCTCAATCAGTATAATGCTCTCTCAAAAGATCGCCGTTTAACGACTTCTCAAACAATCGGATTAGAATCCAAAATGCATATATTTCTCTCAAAAAAAATTCGTAACCTTGATCAAACAATGGAAGAAGAAACTTAAGAGGTTGTTTGGTATACAGGTTTAATTAGGGTTTAACCCAAGTTTTTAAGGCAACTCTTGCAAACCTGTTATTTTTTTAGGCATCTAAATCTTATTCAGAACAACAAAAAAAATCTTATTCATATCGTTTTTGTAACGTTTTGCGTTTTGAGTTTTAGCGGGGTTTTCATCCAGGGGGAATTAGAAATAACGCGATTCAACTCGCTATCGCCTCTTCTTCTCTCGCGAGCTAAAGTCTAAAGTATTAAATGCAGATTTTCTACAGTAAAAAATGCAAAATAATAAGAAATTCTAATTTGAGCTAAACATCTCTCCATTTTCCAATCCATCAGAAATTTGTTCCAGCGACAAACACCCAAAGACCAGTAAACCTCCTCCCAATCGAAAACTTTCCAGAAGACCCATCACAAAAAACAAGGGAAGAAAAGAAATTATAACGAAAGATCAAAACTTTGTCGCAGCAAAACAAAACGGAGCAGAAGAGGGAGGGAGAGGAAGAAAACGGCCACGATGATTAAATGACGGAGTTTAGACGATGATTAAATGACAGAGAAAACTCCCGGCGCTTACCTCTCAAGTAAGTCCAATCATAAGGCCTCAGCCATATATTCGGGCGGCTGAAACTCCAAATAGTGGAGGGCTCCTGTTGCCCCTGCACCTGCCCTGCCGCCATCATCCACAAGGAAAGCCAGATAAGCCAAAAAAGGCGAAGTCGATCGGAAGCACCCATGAAACAGATTAAAGAAGGAGAACCCTCGCTGGAATATCTACGCCCCATCTGGAGTCCCTTTTCCTTTACCATGAGTTGCCTTCGATTTTTTGGAAAGACGAGGGTGATCAAAAAGTCTTTCCGAGTAGGCGTTGCAGAGCGCAGAACAGAAAAGAGGGAGAGAAAGAAGAGACCATTTGGTCGGAGCTCTGTCGCGTGAAAAAAATGGAAGTTGGGTAGCGATTGGGCGGCTACATGGCCAGCGGGCAGTTGAATCTTTGGACTGCTATGATTAATATTTCATGTTCATTTGTGATCTCTTTTTCTTTCTTTCCTTCTTTTTCACAAATCGCTACTCGTAATTTATAGCTTCATCCTCAATTAAAAAAAAAGGGTTTTTTATGTTGACAGAGTCAATCAATTATCAATTATCATAAAAAAATAGTGAATTATAAACGTGAATCAGCAAAAAAGATAATAAAAAATGACAATCAGTCAATCATTGCGTATAGCTCAACCAAAAACTTAAAAAAAAAAATAACGGTAACTTTACAATTAATTATCACAAAAGAGTTGTCCCAAATAAGATTGTGAAAATCAAACCTAATAAGGAGAGCTTCACGGATCCGGTCGAATCGGAGTTGAACCGGATGATGTAATAAATAATAATATAATTATTAAAAATTAATATAATTAACATAATAATGAAATATAATAATCATATAGTTTAATATAAATTATTGCTAATTTATATTAAGTATTTAGATATAAATTATAAATATAGATTATATAAAAAACTCACAGTAAAATTAATTGTTTATAATATCTAATTAAATATAAAAATTTAAATGGATAAAAATAAAATATTATTAACTAAAAATGTTAAATTTTTCAAAAAAAATAAATATTATTCAAATTATAAAAATAAATCGTTTATAATATATAATCAAATATATAAAAAAATAAATGGATAAAAAATAAAAATTAAATATTATCAACTAAAAAATAAATATTATCATATAAAAAATATTATTCATATTATAAAAATTAATTAAAAAAATGTTTAAAAAAAAGATGTTTTTCTTTATATAGTGTATACATGATGAAACCAAAGATAACTTTTTGTTTTATATGGTTTAGTCCCACATCACTTGTGATGTTTTGCATTGTATAGTTTATATAATTTTTTGCTTTTACTTAGGATAGGAGCTCATATAGAATAATGGAGTCATATGAGAATGTTGCAAGTAATATTTAATTATAGTATTTAATATTTATTTATGAGTTTTATTATAGGCCCAGATGAATTTTTTATTTTTTTTGGGACAGTTTGAAAATTTGAGCCTGGATGAGATAGGAGGAATGTGTTCCGTCGATCACTCGATCGTAGATCCGATCTCGCCTCAGATGAATATTCTCGTTCAAGTACTTTCCACTTGGTCAGTCATATTATATTTCCTTCAGGCTTTGCTGGTATTAATAAATCCAAAGTCTAAATCTTTCCTCATCGATATTTGGATCGATAGACCAAATTAGTTTGGCCATCTTTTGTTGAAGTACCTTTGTCTTTGCCTGTCCGGCTGAATATATTTTCCAAATTTTTAATATTATTTTTGTCTCAGTTGTTTGGGATTTTTCCTTTCGAAAAGCAAGCTGAGAAACACCTAATGAAATATTATTTTATAAGCATTTGTAAATTTTTGTATAGGTAAATTAATCAATAAAATATCTCAATAATATGCCCAATTAAATAAAGTCTTGACACTCATATATAATGAAAACTTGCTCAATTGTGCATGCAAATTTGATTTAGAAACTTTCATAATCAAATTTAGGATTATCTAAACTTTGATTTCAAAGAACGTCTTGATGAGAGACGAATCCATTAACAGTGAGGGTGATTAGATTCGAGTCCAAATGAGCCCAAATTAAATAATTGAAATATAGTGTATGATCCTCCCTTGAAGCATAAATATAATCTATTGTTTCCATCTAATAAGAAAATTTTAAGTTTAGATGAGCGCAAAAGTGACACTTGAATAGCATAAATGAGGTGGACTGCAAACGTGGTTTGAATTGTGGTTAAGGTGGCAAATCTAATAAGGGGATTTATTTGGTTTAGGGATAGATAGATTCAAAAGGTAACAATTAGTTTTGTCTAATATGCACATGGTGAGATAAACCCCATAAGTGCCTATGATTGTTAACAAGAACCTAATGAGTGTTGAAGCAGATAGGTAGAGTCGAGGTCACTAATGTATTCATGATTGATGAGTGCTAAAATTGCTGTATATGCAAGGACAATAGGGGCTAAGCAATGAGTTTGAGGCGTCAGGGATCTGAGTCAATAAGTTAAGTAAAAGTATGAGTGTGTCTATATATATTTAATATGTTTAGATGAAAAATTTAAAGGCAGTGGGTATTGGAGTCAACAAATGTGCAAATGGGGGGTGATATAATACTTATTGGGCATGATCTCCTAGTCTCCTAAGTTGGACTTAGAGTTTTATCTCTAAGGGTACTCCTAAGGTATTTAGTAAGGAACCAAAAGTCTGTTCTAGGGGTGGCCGACATTCTTTACCACCTCATGACATCAAGTAAAGAAAGGTTGTCAGGTGGAGGACTTGATGATGATAAAGATAATGGTTAGAAACACTCGTATAAAAGTAGAGTGGAGTGAAGAATAAGGATTATAAATCTTATAAGATTTTGATTATTACACTTTAAGTGGCCTCACTCACAAGAGAGATCAAATGAGGTTGGTAGAAAGTCAATGGGTGCATAGATAATGAGTCTATGGATGGTTGGTATTTTAGTGCCCACGTCGCATGTTAAATAAGGGAGGTGCCCATGTAGTAGGTGTATAACAACAAAAGTTAATATAGAAATCAGTAGGAAGAAGAACATATTATAGAATGTGCGATTAGGATAAATGAGTTGGTTGCTTTTATAATGAGCAAGATAAATGGCATTGAGGAGCTTTACTATTAATTTTAGATGTGATGATAATTGAAGCTTACAAATAAAATAGATGAGAAATACAAGTGATTGGGGGGGCGCGCGCGCGAAGTTAATGATGAGTTAATGTGAAACTCGCTAAATTTGAAATATGCAACAACAACAACATCAAGCCTTGATCCCACTATGTGGGGTCGGCTACATGAATCCTTTTTTCTCCATTGTGTCTTGTTAAAAGTCAAATTCTCGTTTAAATCTAATAGAGAAAGATCATTTCTAATATTTTCTAACCAAGTCTTTTTAGGTCTACCTCTACCTTTCTTAACATAAGTTAAATCTAAGACCTCTACTTTCCTAACCGGGTCATTGGGAGGCCGCCGTTTTATGTGACCAAACCATCTAAAGAGACTCTCTCTAATCTTATCTTCCACTGGAGCTACTCCAACCTTTTCACGAATATGCTCATTTCGTATCCTATCTCTAAGGGTAAAGCCACTCATCCACCTGAGCATCCTCATCTCTGCAACACTTAACTTAGAATTATGCTTCTCTTTTAATGGCCAACATTCGGCACCATAAAGCATTAAAGTTCTCACCACCATCTTATAGAATTTTCCCTTAAGTTTGAGGGGTACTTTTCTATCACACAATAAGCCCGATGCATTCCTCCACTTTAACCATCCCACTTGAATTCTATTGATAATATCCCCATTTATTTCACCATCACTCTGAACAATAGATCCAAAATATCTAAAACGTGTACTCTTATTAATGACTTGATTGGCCAAAGTCACAATCCCCTCACTAGGTCTATTATTACTAAAATTATACTCCATATATTCTGTTTTAGATCTACTCAAGCGAAAGCCTTTAGACTCTAAGGTTGACCTCCACAATTCTAGTTTACCTTCAACTCCCTCTCTAGTCTTATCAACAAGAAGAATATCATCAGCAAAAAGCATACACCAAGGTACATCCTCTTGCAAATGTCTAGTGAGAACATCCATGACTAAAGCAAAAAGATATGGGCTTAAGGTAGATCCTTGATGTAATCCAACCGAAATAGGGAAATACTTAGTCAAACCACATTGTGTTTGAACACAAGTAATAGCTCTTGCACACATATCTTTAATGATTTGAATATAAGCGTTATTAACTCCTTTCTTTTTAAGAAAATTTTGAAAAATACTTATGTTTAATTTATAACAACCAACTGATTTACACAAGCATATATGCCGAATCAATTAATAAAATGATAGAGTAGAGTGTCAAACACATAAGAAACTGTTCTACTAAACTACAACAAAACTACTATTGCTTACTCCAATTACATGAATTTATCCTGC
Organism: Dendrobium chrysotoxum; assembly: GCA_019925795.1. Classification (NCBI taxonomy): domain Eukaryota; kingdom Viridiplantae; phylum Streptophyta; class Magnoliopsida; order Asparagales; family Orchidaceae; genus Dendrobium; species Dendrobium chrysotoxum. The sequence goes on along the minus strand of CM034304.1, from coordinate 36,701,227 downwards.
TGAAATGAAAAATAAAGTTTTCGAGTTCCTACCATTAAATAAAAATAAGTAAAAATAGTTAATACAATTTTAATAAAAATGTTTGGACTGATGCATATAAATTATATATCTTTCCTAATAAGAATCTTAATTGTAGATGTGGATTAGAGCATGCGCATCCCTAGATCTCTATCAAGTTTATAGGGTTAAAAAGAAAGATTATTAGTCTTCCTAAAGTTTTACTATCTCCATAGAACCTAAAACATTCAAACATCCTATGTCCAAGTATTCTAATATTCCATTTTAATATTCCTAATTATTCTTGCATTCCTCCATTGAGGCTATACATCACACTTGATTTTAACTACATACATGACTATTATATGCATTAAATGAAGAATGAGAGATATTGAAAACATCAATAATTTTATCAAAGAATACGAGTCTATATTATTACTAAATAAGCTCTTTATATCATCAGCCCAAAATAAGAGATCTAGCCATACCTGAAAGAAATAACAAGTAAACTCATATTCATTTTATTCATAGTAGAATAAAGTACAAGAAGTAGTATTATTTTATCACCATGATGGATCAAAGTATCTTCTATACATTCTTTTTTCCACCACTTAGAAAGTTGCTCATACAAACATAGGTTAAACTCTCCCAGAGATTATATTTTGCACTACTCTAGCCTCCCTTAGACTTTACTCTAAGGGGGAACTAAAAAACACATTAAAAAGTACTAAATTTCACTCAAGATGATGTACTTTACAATTAATAGAAGTGACATCTATTGATATTAAGTACACGATCGGACTTAAGCACTGCGGCTCTAGACAAGGTGGGGTTGAGATGGGGTAAAATGAACTAGCAACTTGGCTCATAATATTGGCTCCGCTGTGGTGCTGGATGATGTAGCACAGTTACTGTAATACCCTAGAATCAAATTTGAAAAAATTATCTATTTTATCTTTTTAATTAATCAACCAAAACTTTTAAATAATAATTTGTATATCCAATAAAAATAATTAATAATTATATACCTCAAAATATTACCTTATGTTTATTCTCCCAAAATTAATATATAATAGCTAGGAGATTAGTACAATCACTAATATTTCATAAGCTCCTAACTACAAAAGAATAAAATAAAATATAAAATAAAAAATAAAGAAAATCTGAGGATCTCTGTCAATCTCGATCCAACTGATCTTGACCACTTTCCTGACATGAAATCACTAAAATCTACATAATGAGCTAAAAAGTCTAGTAGGTAACTAAAACTTTATCACTATTTTCAATGCAAGATAGAAGAATCAATACATATATTTTAATTCTAGTCAATATCAATCATTACTTAATATGAGCAATAAAAATCTCAAAAATTAATAATAGTAAAATTAATATGATCAATAAAGTCAACCAATAAGTCATGCTAGTATGTTATGTTATGTTGTATTAATATTAATTTCAATACTAACTATCAAAATGTTAATCAATTTAATATGCTATCACATAAATGTAATCTTGAGTATAATTATGAGAAGTAAGGCATGACATTCAGTCTTTAGTTTGGTGTTTTCTTTCGTACATATGATATTTGTCATAGCTTTCGATCTATTAATTTGTATATGTGACTTTCAATAATCATTTAAGAGTCATCATCATCATCTACCCGTTGGGTTAATTCAGTCAATCAGTATATGCTACAACTATAATTACACCACCAACCTTTTATTTAAAGGAAAGCCTATCGACCAACCCTCCTTATTATATTATATTTTAAGAACCAACATGTATTCATTATAATATTAAAAGTCAGTCTTCCTTGCTTACATGCAAATATTATCTTTTTCCTATACAATGTAAGTTAATATATATACAAAATATAAAAATGTATAACTACAAGGAAATATATCAAATTTGTATACTATTCATTTACTTTAAAAAAAACATATCTTTCAATTTAACAAGTGAAAATTTAATATATTCCTATCAAAATATTTATATTGATGAAATATATTACATACCAAAAATTATGCGGTGAAAGTTTTACCAAAATAAAATTATTCTCATTTTTTGGTAACAAAAATTAAAATTTGATTATAAAAATATCAAAAATATAAAATTATTGAAATAAAAAATAGGATAAAGGTTCCTTACTGTGAGACGAGCAAATATTCAATAGAACCGAGTGGCTAAAATTACTCTACGACTTCCAAATCATACTTTCTCTCTCCTCACCTCTCTTTTTCTTCTCAAACCCACCCTCTTCCTCTCTATCAATGAAATTAGAATAGGATTTAATATATTTAATAATTTATAGATAGTGGCTAAAGATATTTTAATAATATAATAATATAATAATAAATATAATTATATAATTTAATCAATTTTCAGTATAAAATTCATATAAATTATTTTAAGACTTTCAAAAATTATAGAAAAATATCCATAAATTAGCTTATTTTATTTAGAAAATACTGATAAAATCGGTTTACAAAATGAATATCTAACGGTCTCAAAATCTCCACTTGTACAGATAAGTATCAAATTCTTTAGGATTTACACCAGTTCTAAAAAATTAAAATTATAATTAAAATACAATAATATATATCTTATGATGAAGACGATTTTCAGATTTGGATTATAATGACTCTAAAAAAATTTATTTGTTTGGGTCAAAATACAGATTATTATAGTTTCTGCATGAATCGATGTGTCTTTTTGTTAAGTCAGTGCAGCTCTTAGAAATTATAACTGCTTCGTCGCGGCATCGTAAAACCATGGGCGCTGCGGTGCTTGGAACGACATTTCGGCACTGCGGCATTCGAAAGGTTGGCACTCCTACATGAATTTTTTCGAGACACCCAATGTTGTGATGTTATTTTTAGGCACAGCAGTGCTGTGATGCACTATGGCGCTGACATTTGTGATGCCACGACACTTCTAAACATAGAAGGTTGGCTCCACCATGTTGAAATTGGCACTTCAATGTTGATCGATAAGGCGATGCAGCGCTATTCATGTCAGTGCTGCTGCGCTGTCCCACACTTATAATTTTTACTTTTTCCTGCACAATTTCTATACAAATACTACTAAAATAACATATTTTTACTGAATTTAAATAACTAAAATAATGCATAATTTATACTTATCAATAAGTCAGGGGTTTCTTTTATGAGCATGAGAGTGTGAGAAGCTAAGAGTTGAAAAGAAGAAGATCAAACCTAGAGCATTTAGAAACTAGTGGTGATAAAGAAAAAGTTGAGAAGGCTTTTTCTATGGTGCTAGGAAGGCTGCATGAGAGATTTAAATGAGTGAGATGAGAGTTGCCAAATCCTTAATTACATACATCCATGAGAGAAAAGGAGGTAGGATGATATATGGGATCTCATTTTGTATAATGTAAAAATAGAAATGATTTTAAAAGAGAATATTCAACAACAAAGTGAGAATCAAGGGTCAATAAGGTACATATTGATGGTGACATAAAAAGAGTAACAATAATGAGAGCCAATTATTAGAATAAAGTGACAAAGGGAATTTGGGATGATTTGATCATCTCGCCAGTCAAGATGCCTAAGAAAGCATTGAAATATCATGTGGCCATTTGGAGAAAGCCTATGGGCTGTTGGAGGAGTTGACATGTGAAATGAGCTAAGCCAATGGGTCAAGGAATGACATCAATGGACATATGAGATACAATAGATATGTATGGGCTGAAAGGTAAAGTGTGGTGACGGATCCTGTCAATAATGATACTCTATATTTTACATGTATTTAAATAGTTTGATTTGTTTTATATTAAAAAAATTTTCTCTAGGTGAATATGTGGATTAGTAGGCCAAAAGGCTTGGTCAAGTTGCATGTATGTAACATGGGTTAAATGGGTTGAATGTTCCTGTGGTTCTCCAAATTTTCTACATGTTGGATAAGCCAACATACTATAAAATGAATAGAATATCAAAATGATAGGATATATTGATGGAAGGAGAGGACTTATGTTGTGGAATATTAAATAGATTTAGTTCTTAATAGTATTTTCAAATGAAATGAGCTAGCCCTAAGCGACCTAAAAAGGAGTCAACATATGAACTCCAATATGTTTGGTTTTCTACAAAGAAACACTATATGTGTTGGCATTGGCTATCTAAAGTGCACAAAGTGTACATGATCATATTGGGAATGTCAAAGCTTAGATGCATTAGGCTTTAGCAAAGGCCGGACATGTTGAGTCTAGAATGCATATTAGATTAGATAGAAAGCCAAACTTGTATAGTCTAGTGACCATGCTAGACTAGGAAAGAATAACATATTAAGCTTGAAAGTTAATAGGAAAAAAAAGATTCATAACTATCAAACCTGTAGTTTGTGTAGTGTTGATAAGGACTTGGTAGGTCGAGTATAAAATATGCATACATGATACAACGAATTACAGATATAATGTGCATTAGACTCAATAAAGAATTGCCATTTTTTTAGTCTAAAATGTACATTATACTAGACAAAGAACCATGGGTGGTTTATAGTGGGTGTGCTAGACTAAGAAAGGATTATGTTAAACTTAAATGAGCATAAGTAAGATAAGAGCTAGAAGTGTTAAACATATAATATGGATTAGGCTTGATAAAGAATGGGTTTGTTTATTCTATAATGTACATTATGCTGAACGTTAAGATAAAGATGTTAGATATAATGGGTGTATTTGATTGAAAAAGAAGTATATGTTAATCATGAATATGCATTAAGTTTGATATAGATTGGGTACGTTGAGTCTAAAATGTGAATTGGACTAAACATGATGCAAGAAGATATTAGGTATAGTATAAATGCTAAACTAGAGAAGAAAAATATTTCAGGACTAAATGTGCATATACAATATAAGAGTTGGATGGTTTTAAATCTAGAATATGCATAGGCTTGATCAAGTCAATAATATGCATTAAACTAGGCATGCAGCCGGGTGATGTTTGGTCTAGTAGGTGTGTTGGATGAAAAAAGAATGAATGTAAAAAATAATGAAACAAATAACTAGGTGAGGCAAAGAAGCTAAATGGGCATGGCCCAAAACACTGATGCCCACCTAAGTAATAAGAGAGATCCAAAGAGCCAAATCGATGGGCTCCAAAGTATAGGAAGCACACTTTCTAAGAATGGATGTCAAAAATAAAACATTGTTTTCACCATTTGATAGGTCACCAACTTGTTATGCACTATTTTATACAAGAGAAACCACATATTTGAAGGTATAAAGATGACTTGCATTTAAAAATGTGGCCATAAAAGTAGATTCAACTAAGCTTGTTCTCAAATAATATAATAAATGTATCATTAAAATATTATTAAAATATATTATTTGAAAATATTATTAAAATATATTATTTATGCATCATATCACATCTACAATAAAAGTATAATATGCTTAATTGCTAAATTAATAATGACTTATATTTTACTTTATATATATATATATTTATATAATGATAAAAAAAATAAAAAATGTGTCTATTAATTACATTATGATTTCATAAAAAAGTTAAAAAAAAACATTTATACATCACTAAAAATCGGCTTGATCGGCACAAATTTCAAGGCATATTTGAATTGAAAATTTTCAAAATTAAATTTGAGATCATCTAAACTCCACTTACAACAAACTTATAGTCAAACGAAATGTCTCGATGAGACGAACCCAACAACACCAAAATCGGTTCAATTTGAGTTAAAATGGGCCCTAATAGATAACTTAATACATATTTCAAAACTTTAGAATATTAATTGGGCGATGAAATGATATATAAATATGACATGCTTATAATTGAATCGAGAGCCCAAGATCTCTTAATTCTGACATCATTAATGCACTAAAATTCTTGACGTATGCCCCATGATCAAGAGAATCAATATGAGCCGTTTGATGAAGCACTTTGCATTTGCTCTGAATTTTTTGTATATTTACAGAGCATGTCACTCTCAAATCTATAAATAAACTCTCTCTATGTATGAAGAGGACCCTTGGGAGGCTTGGACTAGAGGACTTTTGGACCTTGGTCTAGAGATTCAAGAGAGTTATAAAGCTTTAAGAATCTTGGAGCTCCATCTAAGCACCATTACTGCTGAACCCTCACCACTAGTGGACCTTCACCAGTCGGTGGTCGTCAAAGCTCCACTCGAACACCACTGTCGATGAACCCTCACTGCTACTGGAAATTTAACATTCGATCATCACCTGACATCTATAAAATCTAAGCCTGGACTGGACGATCCAAGCATTTCTCTTGTAGAATTGCACTCCCCAAAGTCGTGTGAACTGACCCCTCCTGCTCCTCCTTCGCCCAGATCACAACCAACTACATGAGATCAGCCACCCGCTCGCGAGCCTCTTTCTCCTTTTGCATAATCACGATAATTTTGCAATCCCGCCACTCCTTTTGATTCTCTCTCTCTCTCTCTCTCTCTCTCTCTCTCTCTCTCTCTCTCTCTCTCTCTCTCTCTCTCTCTCTCTCTCTCTTGTGTGACATTTAAGGAGGCGAAGGAAACATAGGGGATTGATTTCCTTTCTCCCTCTTGCAGCAGTCAAACCCCTCCCATATCCTTCCTCTTTGTTTCTCTCTCACAAACAATAGCCATCGAGCATCCTCTCCAACTTCTTCCTTGGCAACAACTTCTCCTCCCGACAACAGCCTTTAGCGAACGTATCCCAATATCCTCTTATTCTATATAAGTTCATTTCCCTCTCCTCCTCTCTTTCTTCTTCTTATAGTTTTAGTCACCAAATTACATAGTTCTTTTATTTATAGTGAGAATTAAGTTTTAATTTGTATTGATTTTGTATAGCCTTGAATTTCTAGTATTTGGATTTTGGCTTGTATGAAAGTGATACGTCACAAAAAACTATCTTGATATGGCTTGATATGGCACAAATCTTGATGCAAATCTTAATTGGAAACTTCCAGAATTAAAATCGGGACCATTTAATCTCTAATTTCATCAATCTTATAGTTAAATATAACATCTCAAGGAGACAAACCCAACGACATCAAATTTGATCTAATCCGAGCCCAAATGAGTTCAAACCAAAGGTCCAAAGTCTATTTAAAAGCTTCAAAGCATTAATTGGAGTACTAAATGATATCTGAATATGGCATGCTTATAATTGAATAAAGCAGCTCGATGAGACAAGTTCAGCAAGTCCAAGATCGCTCAATTTTGACATCATTAAAGCACTTAAATGCTCGATAAACTCTCAATGATCAAGGGAATCAATATGGACCATCTGATTAAACAAGCCCAATATGCATTGATCTTCTCCATATTTATTAGTCATGTCACTCCCAAAAAACTATACATAGCCCCCCATTCTTGATATGAGGGGAGAGGAAGAAAATGAGAAAACTTGGGGAGCTCTCTTACCGTTGATCACTACCGAATCTCTTCTCGACCACTGGCCGTCGTTGGATTTTTATCCATTTATTAGCTGCTGCCATATCTCTTCCAGATTACCGATTGTTATTGGACTTCCGCCCAACCACTAGTTATCCCTGAACTTCCACCCAACCACTAACTGACGTTGGATTTACGCTTGTCCACTGACGGTGGCTGAACATCTGCCTAGCCATTGGCCATCGCTAGACTTCTGCCCGGCCACCATTCATCACCCGACTACAGCCCTCCGACTATGGTCCTTCCGACCATCATCACTTGACTAGGTCTTTCTGCTCTATCACCTGCCAACTATGGTCCTTTTAACCATCGTCACCCGACTACAATCCCTCCGACCTCCATCACCCGCCTACTATATTCATTTTGACCACCATTGTCCGTCGACTATGACCCTTTAGATCTCTGTCACCCACTGATTACAGTCCCTCCAACCAACATTGCCTGCCGACTATGGTCCTGCCGGCTAAATGAACAGGCCAATACTGATTCTTTCAACTCCCACCATGTAATATGCTATATATGATGTATATTTGCTACATTGAGCCAAGACCTTCCCCACAAGGAAGGGCCTCATTATAATCAACTGAAAACAATAGTGGATTCATTCAAACTAGGTAAGGCCCTATGGGTTTTCCCCTTTTTCAGAGGTTTCCACATAAAAATTTTAGCGCCTCTTATGAATGCTGCACCCTTATTTCTTATCTGTTTGTGTGTTAGATCTTCATACAAAGTTAGGACTCTAAACTCTACATCTCTTATCGCCGTAAATATTCCAAGGCGTAACAGAAAGAAATTTTAATTTGTGATTAATCATTCAAGTAGATTAAATTATAAAGGCTTAATCTTTTCATTACATCATAAATATTACTTTGTTAATCATTTTGTTGGGAGGAAACTTTTAACTTATTATCAGCTTAATTTGGTTAGAATAATTATAAGGTTAATAGTAATCTTTGTGATGGTTAATAGTAATCTTTGTGATAGTTAATGTTAACGCTAACATGATAGCTAAGGTCATTTAGCAGGAATGTTTCCAAAGGTGTGTTTATAATTGCTTTGTTCTTGCTTATAGGACCTTTGAGTTATTGCCCTTGTCAGTCGATTATCATATAGGCTTGGAGTTTCATGTTGCTCACCTTAAAGTAAGTAATTATTATTTATTTTAGTATAAACGTACCCTTCTTTGCTAGGAGTGTAACCCGTGCTACTGAGATTCTTTTAAAATTATTTAAACTGCCAGTCCTATTATTACAAATCCTTTCATTTTATGCATATGCTCATAATGAACTAGTAAGCTCATAAATAAAATATTATTAATTTATTGATGCATAACCTCCTGGTATATTTTGTATATTTTAAATCATTTTGGTTATACACTTTGTTATTTACATGTTTATGTGGATATTTTATGTGAGTTATTTATAAAAGTACTTACAATGCATAATTGTGTGTATGTTGGTAGAAAACCCTATTGGTTTTTGGTTATTTGGAGTCGATGGGCCCTCAGAGTGATGACTTGGCAAGAAATTATTGGATTTCTTTGTGTTGATGTTTACCTTCCCAATGACGGGTATATGATAAACCAATAATAAATATGTGACACCTCCAGGTTTAGCATCTGGATTGATATGTTTTGACCCGATTAGAAAAAAACACAATAAGAGGATTTGGGCAGGAAGAAGGGATTTTTGAGCACTTCGAGTCTTTTTTAGTCATCGACCCAATTCAAAAAGTTATCTGAATCGAGGTAGGTTATAATACGTCAATCTCAATTTTTAAAAATAGATAATTTTATTAAATTTTTTTATTAAATTTATATTTTTATTAGTAAAAAATACGGATAACTTTGTACTGATAAATTTTTTACCACATAACTTTTTATATATTATAGAGATTAATATTATAACATTTTAAATATTTTTTGAAAATTTTATAATGAAAGTTTTGAAATTTATGAGATTCACCAAATTCTCGTAGGCATCAGAACATGGCTATAAGCCATGTTCTGCTGCCTACGAGCATGTTTTGGTGCTATAAGCAATAAAGAGAGTCATAAAAGGCTAAAATCCTTTGAGATTTTATCTGGGTCCAGGAAAAGAAAAGAAAATTTGACATGAAATTGATATGAACTATTATATGATATGAATTTTAATTTATTTAATTGCTCAATTTTGATATTTAAATATTTAGATAACTGCTAAACTTTTATTGATGCATAGTAGTTTATTATACTTCATTTAATTACTTTTAAATATTTAATAAAATATTTAATAAAATAATTTAAAATTTTAGATCGATTTGTGTGGCCTGCTAAGTTGTTATAGCTCACTATAGTTTTGCTTATTGTTTTAGGATCTAGGAAAGGTAAGGAGCTGATTGATTAGCAGTTTAGAACTAATCAGAGTTGATATATATTTCTTTTATTAATTTTGTACAGTCATGGCTAATTTATTATTCAATTTTATAATTTTTATTTGTAGCCATATATAGTAATGTATATTCAATTTGATGGTTTGAAAGAAATCTTGTAGATGAGTATTTATAGTATTATGGATATTTTAGTAGCTTTATACTTTGTTATTTATTTAAAATAAATATTGAGAAAAATATAACATATTCTAAAACTAAATCTTGGGATATGCCTGTCACAGCTCAACACGATAGACCTGTCCTGATCGGGTTGGGTTGTGACAAAATATATATGCATTAATGGAAGAAAATATAAGTGGATATGAATTGAAAATAAGAAATGACTTAAGGTCATTATGAGGTTCAAGGAAACTTATTGTGATGCATTTGTAAATATTGAAGTGATTTAGCATCAATAACTACTTGACATATATGCATGCATATTAGAATATATTGTATACAACATAGCATATCTCATGGTGATTATTTTTGATATAGTGATTATAGGTTGCTTCTCCTCTTTTGGTTCTTAATACTGCATGTCTCATTTTTTTTGCCATTTATGCTTTGATAGATAGGAGTTACTTGTCGAGTTTGATTTATCAAACTCGCCCGTTGTCCTTTTCAGCAGATCCTGCATGCGCGTTTGGTGGACCGCCATCTCAGGAGCAGGGTTACCAGTAGTAAATAATTTTAGGGTATTTATTATTTTGTAGTAGTTTATTATTGTTATGATTTGAGGGTTAGGTAATTTTTTTATGGTTCTATTTATATTCCTTTTGACTTGTATAAGAATTATCACTATTTGGATATATTGATTTTTGAACTTCTATTAATGAAGCGACTCTTTATTTTACTTCCTCTGTTTACTATGAGGCACCCATATATATATTGTATTTTTTGTGTATGCATGCTTCTCTTTGTGAATATAAAATAGGTCCTTATATCATATGCATGCTTCTCTTTGTGAATACAAAATAGGTCTTTATATCCCTTCATTGCATCCCATGTTGTTGGAGTGTACTGCCTTCTAGACTTGAGGTGTGACAACATCCACCTTGCCATAACCATCGGATGTCAACCCTGCTGCCACTGCTGGACCTTAGGCTAATTTTCGCCACTAGACCTCTACTGATCTATCGTCATCTAGCCTTCATCCAGCCACCACCGTCAGTCCTTTGCTCGGCCACCGCCACCTAACTTCCACTCGGACACCGTCGACTATGGTCTTTCCGACCTCAATGGCCTAACTACAAATTTCTATGACCTCTGTCACTTGACTACTGTCCCTTTGACCTTCGTCGCCCAACTACACGCCCAACTACGGTCCCTCCGACCACTGTCTCCCGACTATGATTCCGTGACCTCAATTGCTCTACTAAGTTCCCTTCGAACTCAGTCGCCTAACTACGATCCCTCCGACCTTAGTCACTCAACTACGGTGTCACGCCCCATAATATAAAGTGGGAAGAATTGCATATTTTTAATTTTATTTTTCAATCAACAACCAGAGCTTACTAATTTCATCTAGAGAATATAAATAATGAAAAACATAAATATATTACTATGCATCAAATATTTATATATCGATTCACAACCTAAAATATCATATACAATAGTCATGATGCTCGACTAGAATGATTCATTAGTAAAATAACATCATGATCATAAAAAATAAAGAAAACCAATATATATAAACAAAAAAACCTAAGCTTGTTGCCTATATCTGCCTCACTCCACATGTTCATTACCCTTACTTGAAAGCATGTAAAAATTAACATAATGAACGCATAGCCCAACAATCAACCAATATCTACAACTGAAATCAATGTATACAATAGAATAACATATATATAATCATTCAATCCCAAGTAATGGATGTGTAGCAGTCAATCTGAATAGTATCATACGTATATATCATATAATTCATATCTATCATATATCCTTGCATTAATCTTATCAATCTTATCATACACATGTATCTATTTGGCTATATATAAGTCATTTTTCTTATACATTCAATCAGTTAATCAGTCTCATCAGTTAATCAATATCAAAACTCAATCATTCTTATTTATCTTGGTCTTATAAGTTATTGATCATATATATCATCTATCATGTCAATCATCTAGCATATCAATCATCTGTCATATCTATTAGAGTTAGAATTAAAGCAGACCAAAGTAAATTCCAACACATAGTTATTCAGAGCTAACACAAATAGTAGATCAGAGTATTAACCAACATAGAGCTATTCAGAGCCAACACAGAGAGCCAAGCAGAGTATTAACCAACACAAAGCTATTCAGAGCGAACATAAAGAGTAGAGTAGTGTATTAACCAACATAGGGTTATTTAGAGTCAAGACAGAGAGCAGAGTAGAGTATTATCCAACATAGAGTTATTCAAAGCCAACATAAAGAGCAGAGTACAGTATTATACAACATAGAGTTATTCAAAACCAACACAAAATAAAGTAATTTTAAAATAAAAAGTCATTAAGCTTATTCATCATATCAATGTCAAACACTCACATCAATATCAATCTCATCTATCCCCTTTAGAATATCAGTTCATTTCCTTCTACTTATTTTTACACATATTTCATATCATGTTAATCATAATAATAAATATCATATTTTTAATCATCTGTCCTCTCAATCATATCAGTATCAATTCTATAACATATCAGTTCATACATTTTACATGTTCTTATACACATGACATATCACATCATTCATATACACATCTTATATATATATATATATATATATATATATATATATATATATATATATATATATATATATATATATATATATATATATCATGTTTAATTATTATAACATGTAGATCTAAACATTGTGCTCATTAATATGCAAGTATTATGCCAAAATACATGCTATGCCAGATGAATAATAATCATATGCATATCATATATCTCAAATCAAGATTTAGTACATTTGTTCCTGATCATTGTGCATCTAGTTATTTCTACTCATTTTAGATAGAATAACATACATACAAAACTAATATATGAATTTCTAAATAAACCAGTCAAAACATTCAGAATAACGATATCTACTATATACCACAAGTTGCATGATGAAAACTCACCAAAATAGATGTTGTATTTTTACCAGATTTAGGAGAGAGACACATACTAAACTCAGAATCATTAAAAATAAAAATAGAGTAGATGTCACTTACAACGATCAAAATAATTTTTGTAACAGTAGTGATGGACGAAAAAGCCTTAAAGGACCTTCTCACTCCTCTTCTCCTCCCTTCTCTTCTCCTTTTCCTTTCTTTTCTTCCCTTATAAACCAAACAAAATGAGAGAGTTAGGTTTAGGTGGTGAGGGATATTTATATTAACTATATTAAAAATATCATTTAATTAAAAACCAATGCCATGGCACCCAACTTCCCAGTGTCATATGTTGAACCCAGAGTTCCTATATAATAGAGACATTAATGCCTCGACGACATTTATTGGGGCCACAACTCACCCACACTGCTGCGCTTTCCAGCACAGTGTCGCAACACTGGTTGTTTGATCCAAATTTTCATATTTTTAAATAAATTCATTTTAAGAATAGTTGGTTATTATATACGGTCTCTCTGACCTTTGTCACTTGAATATGACCCCTTTAACCTTGGTAGCCATATTACGGTCCCTCTGACCACTGTCGCCCGACTACGGTTCCTTCGAACTCTATCACCAAACTATGGTCCCTCCAACATCACTCGCCCGACTACGACCTTTCGACCATAGTCGCCTGATTATGATCCTTCTGACCTCAATCGCTTGTCAACTACGGTCCTTAGACCATCGTTGCACGACTACGGTCCCTCCGACGTCCATCAACTGCCAATTATGGTCCTTTTGTCCTTAATCACCTGATTATGATCCCTCCAACCTCAGTCGCCTGACTACGGTCTCTACAACTACCATTTGTAATAACCCAAAAGTTTAAAATGAAATTGTTTGAAAAATATGAAAATCTAATCAAGCAGGTAGTGTTGCGACGCTGGGTTGGCAAGCACAGAGGTGTCAGGAAAGTATCGTCATGATGTTGAGCTCTCTATTCTATAATTACTCTAAGGGTCGACATGTAGCACAATGGTGCTGGATCTTGCATGTCATGGTGCTAGACCCTGAAAATAATTTTTTTAATATTTTTAATATAAATATTCATGTCATCTAGGCCGCCTATATTATTTTATCTGAAATGAGTATAAATTTCTAGGTATGAAATGATCAGGAGCAATGTACGATATCAATAAATAATAATATGACATGCAACTGATTATAATTTATTTAGCTAATATATACTTCAATATAAAACATGCATATTGATAGGCACAATGTATAGATTTATATGTTATAAATATTATATATAATATATACATGATGTGTATATGAATGATATAATATATATAAGAATAGATAAAAATTATTAAATATAATGATATTATTTAAATAAATATAAAAATTTATGCTATAAAAATATACATAAGGGTTGTACATAAACTAATCCTAAAAAATTATCATTTGCAATTAAACCCTATAAAATGGCAATTCCTCTCCAGCTCCTAACCCCTAGTCCAGTCCCTCACTGATGGCTCAGCGGCGAGTCCGAGCTCCGCCTCCATCTCTATTCCGCCGCCGCCTATCAGTCCTTCTCCTCGCTCTCTTTTCTTCTCTTCTTTCCCTCGCCTTCCTCCACATCTGTGCATCCGTACTGCGTCGAGCCAACGACCTTGGCCGGAGATGCCTGGCTAACCCATCGGTCTTCTCTGACATCTCCACATCAGCGATGGCCCGAACTCTGAAGATTGCAATGGTGAGCTTATCGCAGGAGGAAATCAGTGACGGCGTGGGGCGACCAAAGCGCCGGCGATCATTCCGCGGCGTTATGGCGGCGGTGGGAGGAAACAAGCGGGCTTACGCGGCGCGGATGGGATATGACTTCGTCGATGCACACGATCTTGTCGATCCTGGCCGTCCGCCAAGCTGGAGCAAGATCGTTGCCGTCCGTTCACAGCTCCCAAGTCATGATTGGGTTTTCTGGAACGATGCCGTAAGTTCTACGGCTTTTTTGCTTTTCCTCCTTTCTCGCCATCCTTTTTCTTTTTGTGAAATGATATAAAATTTTCTGATTATTTCTGACATTTTTTCCTCACTGTAGGACACAGTGGTAACCAACCCGGATATTTCCCTGGTAAATTTAGGACCTTCCTTTTATTTGAAAATTATTTTTATTATCTTTTTTGATGATTTTCGGTTCGTCGGATTAGGAGAATATTCTGGGTGCCGTAATTGGACAGGCGGATTTCGAGACTTCTCCCGATTTAGTGGTGACGGAGGATGTTAACGGGATAAACGCAGGTAATCTCTTGCGCTGATTTCCTTTATAACTTCTTGATGAAGGGAGAAAAAGATTTCAATGGCTTCGATTTTATTTGAGAAATCGTCTAACAAATACGAGCTAAAATTCTTCTTCTTGGGGTTGTAGGTTGAGTTCGGTATCAGTTGAATTAAATTTATCGGTTATTTTCAGGTAGTCACTCAAGATATATATTCTATATACTATTCTTAAAAAGACGAATGACATTCCTAAATCGTATATATACTAACTGTTATTTGAAAGGGTTTATAAAATTTTAATCATATAGATTTAATACTTGATAAATGAACAACATGTGTGCACGAAATTCATCGTGCGATGAAGGATGCAGCTGCGTTGCAATGTAACGAAGCACTGCAATTTTGCACCATAATGCTTCACTTAAAATACTAATTTTGATATTAATAGGGATCAATGCATCAACATTTGTATTTCTTGGTGGTAATTTATATCTATGAGGTTGATTATTAAAATGGCTGTCATGGTTGTAATTTGACTCAATGAAATCACTAGACCCATTGTAGCTACCATATGTGTAATCATGAGTCATATAAATGACAAATTTATGATTTCTCGTTAGCTTTATCTATAAAATTTGGATAATGTTTCGACCAATCATATGACATACTCAGATAACTTAATGTTGTAAATAATTTTGTGAAGCATATAATTCATCCATATCTAAATTATATTTATACTAATGTTTTGTACTTGGATGCTTCTAGAGTTTATGAAATATGCTAATAAACTTTTAGTGTTGATTCCAAAGTAAATAAGGAGAATTTGGTAACTCCAGAAATGTTTATTTTTTTTGTGTTTGGTGTGTCTTCTATGCATAATTATTGCATCTTGCATAGATCAATGTTCTTAGTTTTACATGTATCATGATGGTGTGGTATGATTAATGGTATGTGATGTGTATGGTTGGCTAAGATTTAGATACAGCTACCTTAAAGAAATTTGATTTTAATTCCACATTGATGTTGGATGAGAGTTGCTTTGATGCCAATTTGATGATGGATCCTTGATGAAGAATTTCTTTTTGATCTTTTTCTTTCTTTCCTCTCTTAAAATTGGCTTAGTTTCTCCCCTAGGTGCTAGAGAAGTAAGAAGATGAGGAAGGATCATTAAATATTGGATAAACCAGGATTCATTTGGTAATTTGGATTTCATGAGAGTAGGAAACACTTGATAATACCTCAAGTTGCATTTGATCAAAGAGCTGTGAGGTGTGAGAAGATAAAAGAGGATGGGAATTCCCATTGTCGTGAGAAGAGATAATTTAGAAAGAGAGGGGAGATCCCTTTACATACTGGTTAGGAGAGGATAGAATAACAGGGAAAGATCATCACATTGCATTCATAATTTCATAATGATCCAAATAATATTCATTCAACCCCTTTATAAAGGTAAAATTACAAGATTAATTCTAATTAAATATGAAACTTAAATCTAGACAATGCTTATAATCCTAATATCTATATGGAAATAAAGATATTCCTAACATAAATAAAATAAAATTGAAATAAAATACTTAAACAATCCAAAATACTAGAATATTAGAAAAATAATCTAGAATTACTTTTGATGCATGCCTTGTAATAAGTCAGAAACTAATAAATTGAGGAATAATTGTATTAAATGATTGACGAGGATAATATCTATTAAAGATAAGTTAGGGGTACACTAAAAGGTTGAAAATGCACCATAAGACAGGTAGATAAAGTTAGCATTAAAGTTTTTGGAAGGCAAAATGGTAGATCAAACATAAAATAAATAGAAGTTTTGCAATTATATTTAATACTTCATGCAATATTCAACATTAATATATGAAGAATGATAGTTTGTAAAGCCAACGCCAAATCATTGGGATAAGATTGATACATCCCAAAAAATTGGCTTGATTGGGCACGAATCTTTATGCATATCTGAATTGAAAACTTCTAAAATTAAATTCAGAGTCATCCAAACTCTAATTTCAGCAAGCTTATAATTAAACTGAAAGTCCCGAATAGACGAACCCAACGACACCAAAATCGGTCCAATATCAGCGCAAATGGGTCCAAATCAAGGGGCTGAAGCACATTTGAAAAGTTTAAAGCATAAATTGGATGATCAAATGATCTCTAAATATGACATGCTTATAATTGAATTGAGTGGCTCGACGAGATGAATCCAACGTGCCCAAGATCGCTTAATTCTAACATTATTTGAGCACATAAATGCTTGGCAAATGCTCTATATGATCGAGGGGATCAATATGGGCCGTTCGATGGAGCGCTCTGAATTTGCCCTAGATTTTCTCCATATTTACGGGATATGCCACTCTAAAAAATTTATAAATAGACCCCCTCTTCCCATATGAAGGGGGCTTGGAACTTTTGGCTGGAGATTGGAGAGAGTTCTGAGGCTTCAAGGATCTAGAACTCCACCTAGCACAACGGCAGGCGAACTTCCATCGGCCGATCGAACCACCGCAGGACTTTTTGCCTGGTCGCCAACCTTCTATCGTCGCCAGACTTCCACCCCGCCGCCGACCTCTATTGGACTTTTTCCCGACCATCATCAGACCACTGCCTGGTCGCCGATCGCCGATCGCTGTCGAACCACCGCCCCGCCGCTAACCTTTGTCGGATCTCCACCCGACAACCTACCGTCGCTGAGCCATCGCTTGTCCGCCAATCACCATCCGACCTTCGACCATCGTTGTCCATTGACTATGATCCCTCCGACCTCCGTCGCTAGTCGACTACAGTCCCTCCGACCTCCGTCGATCTCCGACTATGGTCCCTCCGACCATCATCGTCCGATCACCATCGTCCGTCGACTACAGTCTCTCCGACGACCAACGCTCGATGACTACGGTCCCTCTGACCACCTTCGCCCACCGACTATGGACCCTCCGACTACCATCGCCCGCTAACTACGATTCGCTCCGACCTTTGTCGCTTGTCGACTACGGTCCCTTCGACCATTGTCGCCCTCCAACTACGGTTCCTCCGACGACCATTGACTATGGTCCCTCCGACCACCGTTGCCCGCTGACTACGGTCTACTCTGACTTCTGTTGCCCGCTGACTACAGTCGCTTAGACCTCCTTTGCCCGCCGACTACTGTCCATCCGACCTCTATCGCCTTTTGACAATAGTCTCTATGACCATCGTTGCCCTTCGACCACTGTTGCTCGCCAACTACGGCCCTCTAACCACCATCGCCTGCCGACCACGATCCACTCGGACCTCTGTCGCCCGTCGACTACAGTCCCTCCGACCTCCGTCGCTCTTGGATTACGGTCCCTATGACCATCATCGCTCACCGACTATGGTCCATGTTAGGATTCTTGAGGAGGAAGTTCTTCTTGAAAGTAGAGAGAGAGGGAGAGAGCTTAGATATGGAGGAAAACAAAACTCAAGCTCTTATTCAAATTTTTCCATCTAATACATCACATATAACCTCTATTTATAGATTTTATATTGACGTGTGTCTCGTAGAATATCACTAGTCTAAAACTGGATCAATCCCAACAATCTCCACCTTGGTTCAGATTTTACAATCAAAGAAAAGCCTTCATGTGGCACCTCCGGCTTCGACCCGCTCAAGCACCTGGCTCGGCCTTTCGCTTTAATCCACAGACTAGCAAATATCAGCTCCTCCTGCGCATGATTGTGCGTCTTGTACGCGAGCTCTACACCAGCCTCGGCTTTGCGCACACGATTCAATCCCGCCCCCGCGCCCTGAGCTCATCTGCCTGCGCCCCGCATGTGCGTCTGTAGTGCCCCGTGCGGTGTCTTCTTATGCCTTGCGAGTACGTCCGCCCAAGGGTATCCTGCGACTTGCACCCCGGTTCGATCACGCTCTAGCATGACCTTGCTTGCGATGCCTACCTTCGCACGTCGCTTGACTCCACTTGCGATTCTATCAGCCCAGGGCCCGCTTTCCTCGCGTGATCCCTACACGTGTCCACCCATGCGATCTGCCTGCACATTCGCTGCACGTTCGACCTCTTGCTTGCGATCAAGGCCGATTCAATCGGACAACCCCGCACTCAAGCCACGCCTCCCGTCCGTCTGCAACCCGAAGCCACATCGCAAGAATCGACCTAGCTGCGGTCTCCCGAGCTCGAACTACCCCAGCCGTCTGCTGGGGCAGAACCAACATTTCATTTTAGGGGGGGGGGGGGGGGGGGCAAAGTTTTCATATAAATGAACTAATATTGAAAAAAAAAGAGTACAGAATTCAAAACAAAATATTATTATTCATTATGATAGATAAATTGAAAATTATTATAAACTTATTAATCTGTTTTGCTTCTTTTGATAATGTTGCATTACAACCTCATTAGGAATCAAATCGAACACATTTTTTTCAATGTAAGGCATTACATAATCGTTGAGCCAATTATCACCCATCCTATTATGCAATCGATGTTTGATAATTTTCATTGCAGAAAATGCTCTCTTCTCTGTAGCCATAGCAACTGGTAAAGTTAATGCTAAAGTAATAAGTCTGTAAACCAGAGGATGCATACTATCTTAATTGACCTTAATAATTTGTTTTGTAAGATCAGCAATACTGCTTAGAGGTGAACTCATAATCAGTATACATATTAATAATATAAGTTGATAATTGACTTTTAAGAGTCACAAGGTCAATTGTAGAAAGATTATTTGGATATAATTCTGCTAGACATATCAATTTTCTCTCATCATAAGCAAGGAAGGAATCACTTGGGTTTAAGCATGCCACACAAATAGCTCTTGAAATTGCATGTCAACTATAGTGTAGAACAATTTAACATGATAATGATGTAGATTTGATATTTCTTCATCTCTTCGTGCTGATCGACGATGAGTTTTGTATGTATCATTTATATTTGGAACTTCAACCTTAAAAACACTTCAAAAATGTAGCATGTCATCTGGTAAAGCACTCCATCCATTCTTTTTTAGTATATGTAATCGTTGTTTGGATATTTACACTAATTTCATTGCATTTTCTGTCTTGATCTTTTCTTTGTATGATTATGATAACTTATTCCTAAGTAAGAGTTTCAAGTTGCATATAACAATATATTATTTCAAGATTATAAATACGAACCAACAAACCACTTAAAAGAAAGACCTAGAGATTAAATTGGTTTGCCTGATCAAATATTGCCCAAAGCAATTTAAAAATGTTGCTCTTCTATATGTTGCCTTCTTTCTACCAGTTTCTTGCAAATTAATTGGTCCTACCGTTGCACGAAAAATTATTCTGTGCGGACACCGGATGCATTCGGACTCCAATGAAAATGCGCCACGTCCAATACCGAGTTGATACCGAGCCGATACCGAGCCGCGGTCGATACCGCTCGGTACAACTAAAATACCGAGCATACCAGACGTCCGAATGCGTCCGGTGTCCGCACAGAATAATTTTTTCCGTTGCACTAGCTGTGGTCACCTCTTCAATTTTGCATGCAAGAAGCTCCGAATCGTGAGACTCAAGGCTCTTACCTCTCTCACTCTTGGAGCTTGCTTGCCCTTCCTACCTCCCGATCTCACCGTGAATTGCAAGAGAAGCCTCGGTTTGCCCGCAGGAGCTGCTCAGTTCGCCCCCTTTGCCACTCGCACCTCTTCTTTTCATGATAGGTTCGGTTCATTCTCAATAGCCAGTCTACCTATTAATATAAAGCAGAAACCGAAAACAAGAAAAAACAATACAGGGGGCAACATGCTAGGCTACACAAGAGAGAATTGTGTTAGCAACAATAAAACATGTATTTTTGTAGTTTTCACGTGGCAATGCAACTCCAGCATGTTGATATATGCATCAAATACTTAACAATATGTTCAATTCGTCCTAGTTGTGAGTATATTAAGACTATTTTTCCCACATTTCCTGTGCTGTTCTTAAAGCCCCATTACTCTGTTTTTGTGTACCGAGTTCTATTGGGTAACAACGGCATCATAAACACGTGCAGTATTTGCTAAAAGCTTGTGAAATTGCTAAATATACAAATCTTAAAGAATCTGCCACATCTTATGATCAGGGGTTATTGATTTTGAATCCATTTCTATCCCTTCAGGAGTCTTCTTCGTACGGCGATCTAAATGGAGTGAAAACTTTCTGGAGACCTGGTGGAACCTAACATCTTTTGTGCAGTTTGGATCAACCAAGAGCGGCGATAATGATGCCTTGAAGTATCTGATTAGGAATCTATCATCTCATGAACTGAGAAGCCATGTACGAATATCATCGATGCAGTGCCTTTTCAATTCCTATCTTTGGTACCCCTCATGGAAATCTGTACATCAACTCATCTTCTCATCGCGAGCTGTATGGAGAGGTTTATTCCACGCCCTCATAGACTAATGATCTGTCTGGAATAATTTTTTCACTACTTTGCTTTTTTACATCACTACCACATATATGTTTGGTTGTTATTTTTTTATTGTTTTTTAGTAATTTTTATGTTGAGAAGCAGTAATTTATTATAAAATCTGCTAGAATTATAACAGTTATACTCATTTTTGAAAGATTTGTTTTTCTCAAAAGAGCTCTACTACAAATAGTTGCAGCCATTTCAAACATACTCGGTGCTTTGTCTTCTTATCGTTGTAGCCTTTTGCAAGATCATTTTTATGATCATTTCACTTGTGAATGGATGACAGGAGTATATTCCAGGGGAGATTTCATGGTGCATTTTGCAGGTTTAGATGACAAGAAGGAATGGGCTGATAGGATTATCCAAGAGCTTGAAGCTGAGAGGAGAGATTATGTGTATTTAGCAAGGCAGAGGCCCCTATATACTCCATAGATGTTTACATATTTATTAGTATTGTGTATCTTGCGGGTATAGTTTTTATAGGCAATTTTTGAGTTTTATATATTCTTAGCACAAGATTGTGGCTGGAATGTATATAAAAGAGGTCAATGTTTACATATAATTTTCATAAATAGTTTAATTCATTACCCTAATTTGAGCTTATAAACTAATGTAAATTTCTCAGAATAAGAATTTTATCTGTAATCAGCAATTTAACTATCCGATGCCTTAGGAATATGGTAAGCTCTGCAGAAAGATATGTTCCATTGGATTTCAGCATTTTAGCGGTTGGCTGTCTTCTGTCTATTGTTCACGTTTTTCTTCTTAATAACTAGTGATATTAGAGTTAATGGCTTAATTAGAATCTAAAGAAGAGGATAAGCCTGCATAGGGAAGATGCAGCGAGTATATATATATATATATATATATATGAAGGTTTCATTGGAGTTACAGTAATCACACATTTTTTCTATCTAAGCTAGGGGTGCAATGCAAACAAATCAAGCCGATTTGCGAGTTGGCTCGAGTTTGACTCGTTAACGAGCTTGCAAGTCGAGCTTATCGAGTTTTGAGCTTGAGCAAAATTTCAAGTTCATTGGATTATCGAACTCGAGTTTGATTCAGATGATGCTTTGCTCGATTACTCGTTGAGTGGCTTGGAAGGTGGAAGGTAAATCGGTGAAGTGCGGAAGGCGGTCGGCGTCTGCACGTGTGAACTGCAGAAGGTGAAGCGGCGAAGCACGTGCGAACCGTAGAAGGCAAACTGGCCTCTGTGCACTTGAACTGCAGAATCGAACAGTCGACGAGCTCATTTTTAGTGGCACGAGACGATCTCGAGCTTGCCTTTTGAACTCGATTCGAGTTCGAGCTCGGGATTTAGCTTGTGAGTCGAGCTCGAGTTAGGCCTAACTCGAGCTCGACTCGACTCGTTTGCACCCCTAATCTAAACATAAGCATGCCTATTGATATGTATTCTCTATATGTATTGTAGAGAGAGCTGAAGGACGAGACAATTGTTACGAAATGGTGGTGTTAAAGAATACGATTGTGCATCTATATGATGGTTGATGAAATAGCAGAGGTAATTGCTGCTCTACTTTGCTGGGCCCTGCAGGGTTTGTTAGTATTTATTACCTCCTCTAAAATTGATAGTTTATAGTTGAATTGTCAACTTGTGGCATAGCTGAAGAGATGGAGCAGTGCAGAGAGCTTTGGCGGAGGTGTTTTGTATCTGTATATAAAGATAGTTAATTTCAATGCATTTGGTGCGAGTGTATAAAATCAGATTGTTGGATAATGTTATAATGTGGAAGTATTTTTGCAGTAAAGGCGTGTGGGATGGCCAATGGATGCTTGAAAATTCTCGAAGGAGATGATGTAGCCATATTTTATCAGTAGCAGTTGAAGCTAAGGCTCTGTATTCAACTCTTTTTTTTTTGACATTTGAGTCATTAAGGTAAATTTACACACACATCTCGAATCCAAGACTTTTTAGTTGGTAGTTAAAGCCCTCAGCCAACAAATCAATGAGAGCTGCGTTCAAACTTCGATAGGAGATTTGACAATGGTAGGTTTCTTTCTGACACTATATAAAATAAGGGCATTGCCAAAATTAGGAGCAAAAGCTTGTGGTTGACTTGCAACATGTTGGATCATTTGCCCAAGCAAGAGTCAGTTATTATGAAGCAGAAAGGTGCCATCTTGGATGGGCAAGCCAAACATAGAGGTGCTTTTGACGAAGTTTTAACGACAAAGGAGATGTTGGGTTGTGTAATTGTAAGGCATTGGAGGGAAGAGATTATTACGTGTGGTGTCCGGACTGTCCGGAGGCGAATCCGGATGCGCCACGTTACCCGGATGCCCTGGGCCCCGGGCAACGTGGCGCGTCCGGATTTGCCCGTCCGGATCCGGACGCCGTACGTAATAATTTTTCATTGGAGGGAGCTTATGATGTGACAATGTAATGTGGGTTGCCAAATGCTTTGTTAAAATTAGGCCTATCGTGGTTTATTTGGTATATAATTAAGTGAGGGCTTGCATTCAATCATTCCTATATTATATAGCAATTTTGAGGTAGTTTTTTCTTGGCTAAGGAAAAAAAAATCATGAAGTGCAAAGAGTCTTTGATGCTAAGAAAGAAAGCAATAGAGTTGGTTCTTCTCATGATAATCTTTTTAAAGGTTTTTGGATCAGATCAATATTTGCTTAGGTAATTTTGCCGGTATTGAGGATATATCATACACGTAGTCAATATATGAGTAGAGGTGTCAATAAATAGCACAATCCGAATCAGGCGCAAAAAATTTGAGTTCAAAGTTGTCCGGTTAATAAACACGTAAGGTTCGGATTGGGCTTTCCAACCCATTTATTAAACCAGCCAGTTTCGAAGTGACTTGAGAACTCATTTTTGACTTGAAAATGACTTGTTTAATATTTTTTTAATTAATTTTTTTTATATGCAAGTATAATCTTATTATTCTTGATCAAATATCTTAAATTTTATAGTTAATAAGTTATATTTTTTTAGAATCAAAACATGTTAACAGGTCGAGGTCGGGTTGATTGGATTCGAGTCAGATCAATTTCGGGTAGGACTCAAACTCGACCCATCAACCCGTTTTGACACCCCTATATATGAGCAATGAGGGATCATCTATGCTGATTCTGAAACCAAGTTTGAGAAGATGAAAGGAGAAGGTGTTGTTGAACCAATAACATGTTGCTTGTTTAAGTCCATATATAGCCTTTTTCAAGCGGCACATTTGATTGAGATGTATAGTGTCGTGGAATTCAAGAGGTTGATGCAGATGGTCTTTTTGAATCTACCATGAAGAAATGCATTAAAGATATCAAATTCCTAAGTTGTCTAGTTGTGGTGTAGAGCTATGGTAAGAAGGATGCGAATGATGGACATTTAGTTATTGGACTAAAGGTGTCAACGTAATCAATCACATATTTTTGCTTGTAACCTTGAGCTATATGGTGAGCTTTGTGATGGGAAATAGCAGCGTTCAAGTTAAGCTTTATTTTGAATTCCCATCAAAAGGTAAGGATGCTTTGATTGGAAAGAGGTGATACTAACACCCATGTTGCTTGCTTTCGTTGAGCTTAAAATTCTAGGGGCATTGCTTGTTGCAATTTGATGTCCTTGATAGCTTGGGTATAACAAGAGGAGTCATGTGAGCGATGAATTTGTGAGATAGATTGGGGAATTTTTATGGCTTTAGAGAACACATTTTGGATTTGGTGACTATGGGATGATTGTGGATTGTGGTAGGGATTCAAGCATTTTAGGGGAGCAGTGGAAATTAGTGTAGGATGAGACACTAAGAGATGATGAAGTGAGAGAGGAGCTGAGTGTTTGAGTGATGGATGAGTGTGGGGAAAGTGTGAACACAATTGTTGTGGGTAGTTTAGGGCCTCTAGAATGTTTGTGTGTGGGTGGGGGAGCATAGGATGAAGGGATTAAGGTCAAAGGTGTTAGGGTTTGTTATGTGGTGGAAGGGGAAAGTTATTGTGGTTGGTAATGGTTAGGTGGTTTTATAAAAAAAAGACAACATGACGGGATGGTGATCATGCCAACAACGAGATTGAGCACTTAGATCCCTTGTGTGAGGAGGAACAGCTTAAAAAAATGTATCAAGATCATGAGGCTAGTTTGTTGGCTAAATGAGGTTGAAGCTAGGGGAAACAGGACAATCCAAGGAAAATTGTGAGAAGGTTGAAGATTTTGATAGAGTAGTTGATGTGGAGAGAAAATATAATCTTGGAGGATATTCAAGTTATAAAATATACCATTATGAGTAATACATCATCCCATATTTGGTTGGGAAGATTTTCTGGCGACGGCGTGAAGAACAGAAGAACTTTTTATTCGTGTGGTTCGTCCAGGCGATGGAAGAGAGTCGGATTGGTGTAATTCTGACTACATGAGACAACTGCAATTTTTTTGAAGGTTATGAGATCCGATGAGCCATGGATACATCCACCTCGATGGTGGAGAATACGTTGATCCATCTGGTGGTTATACATCTTGTCAAAATTGATATGATGAAATTTGAGGGCAAAGTGAACTTTGGCATGTGACGATGTGAAGTGATGGATGCATTTTGTTCTTTGAATATGGAGGAAGTTTTAGAGAGCGATGAACGTCCTGAGGAGATTTTAGAAAGATATTGGTTGAATATGAACCGGAGTGCTTGTGGCTTGATCATAAATTGCCTATATCAGAAGATCAAGCATGGAGTAATGATGGAGACTTCTATTGTGAAGCTGTGGAAGACCTTGGAGAGCGAAGAGCATGGAGAATTATCTCCATATGAAGTGGCGGCTTTACAGGTTTCAAATGAGACATGGGATTACAATTAATGAGCATTTAAATGACTTCACAAAGCTATTGACAGATCTTTTGAATCTAGATGAAGATGTTGGAGATGAAGACAAGGCGCTCCTTCTGTTGAATTCACTCCTGGATGAGTATGAAAATTTCATAATAACGCTCATTTATGGGAAGGATGTCTTGAACTATGGTGAGGTAACTACTGCATTATTGAGTCACGACTTCCAGCGTCGGTACAAGGAGTCTGCAAAGATGAATTTAGCTGAGGCTCTCACACTCCAACAAGAAAATTTTGAGAAACAAAAGTATAAAAGGGGCGACAATGGTAATCGGGGAAAGTCTAGTGGGCGCAGTCTTAGGAAGAATCAATGTGCTTTCTGTTTAGAGACTAATCATTGGAAGAAAGATTGCCTAAAGCTGAAGGAAAAGGGAAAGAGAGTTTTCTCTAAGGCTAACCTTAGCAGAAGAGCATAATGAAGATTCAAATGTATCACTATCTGTAGTTTCTCAAAGTTTGTATTCAGATGATTCATGCTAGATTTTGGATACTGGTGCTACCTATCATATTTATCCAACTAGAGAGTGGTTCAATACTTACAAGGAGCTTGATAGTGGTGTTGTGAACATGAGAAATGATCAGGCCTGTCGTACTGTTGGTATAAGGAGCATTTTCATCTGAATGCATGATGTCACTGTGAGAGAGCTGACTGATGTGAGACATGTTCTAGATATAAGAAAGAATTTGCTATCTATTGGGGCTTTAGAGACCAAAGGCTATAGGGTAATAATTGAGACAAGAGTTTTGAAGATGTATCATGGAGCGCTGATTTTTTTGAAAGGAGTTCGTCACCATAACTTTTACTATCTTCAGAATAGAATAGTGATTGGGACAGATGCTATTATTGATGATTCTTCTGATGCCATTGCATTGTGGCATATACAACTAGCTCATGCTGGAGAGGCTTCTCTTATAGCTTTGGTGAAGCAATGATTAATCTAAGGAGCAAGCACCTACAAACACGATTTATGTGAACATTATATTTTTAGCAAGAAGATATGTGTATTCTTTGGTATTGCCATCCATAGTATAAATGATATCTTGGAGTATATTCACACAGATGTTTGGGGCTCGACAAAGATAGTGTCATTCGGCGTGCGACGATACTTTGTCTCTTTTATTGATGATTACTCCATATATGTTTGGGTATATATCATGAGGCGCAATAGCGAGATATTGAATATTTTCAGAGCTTGGAAGAAGTAGATTGAGGCTCACACTAGCAAAAGGATTCGATGTATCAGATCATATAGAAGGGGTGAATGTACTTCAGATACATTCTTGTAAGAGTGCTAGAGATCTGGGATAGAGCATCACTTCACTGTTAGAGAGAGACTGTAATAGAACGGGATGGTAGAAAGGATGAACCAGACCTTGGTTGAGAAAGCTTGGTGTATGTTGTCCAATGTTGGGTTAGATAGAGTTTATTGGGCTGAGGTGATGGACTATGCTTATCACTTGCAACTATTATAAAGAAGACCCCAAAGGAGATGTAGTCAGGGCATCCTGCTAGAGATTATGAGCACTTGAGAGTGTTTGGGTATCCAACTTATTATTATGTTCAGAATGATAAATTAGATCTGTGAACAAAGAAGGCGATCTTTATTAGCTTCAAGCGTGGAGTCAAGGGCTTCAAACTCTATGATCTGGTAGAGAAGAAAATTGTTATTACCAGAGATGTTACTTTCGATGAGGTGAGCATGCTGAAGCCTTATGACTCTAAGCAGATAGAGAGCTCTATTGGGACCACATATGTACTGCAGATGTTAGAATTTGATGCAACTCCATTTGCTCCACAGAGGCAGATCATTTCTACCCAGGTACTTATTTCAGCTACAGATCAAGAGGTAGAAGATGATGTTGAGGATGAGATTCTTGTTTAGAAATCTTCACGAAGAATAGGTCCAGGTGCCAGAATGTCTTAAAACCAACTTGGTTGAGGGATCACATTACATTTACTCTTTCAGCCATGGAGGCTGAAGTTTCTAGTCACTATGAGGAAGCGGTGGACAATCCTGATGGTGATCTTCGAAAGAAGGCTATGGATGAAGAGATAGGGTTTCTTAAGAAAAATGCTACTTGGAGATTAGTGAAGCTTCCTTTAGGAAGAAAAGTCATTGGGTGCAAATGGATGCATGTAAAGAAGGAAGAATCTCATGAAGTTGAAGTGCAATACAAGTTGCTACAATGACTCATTATTTATTGATTAGGGAGTTTATTATTTTTCTAATTAAGTTGATTTGATTAAAGATTTAATTGGAGATTTGATTGATGTATTAATTAGGGATCTAATTATTGCATTAATTAAGAGATTTGATTTATGTATTGATTAGGAAAATATTGATTAGGCGATCTAATTATTGCATGATTAGACTTTCCTTATTGTGGTTGTTTCAAATATTTAAATAGAGCTTGAGGTTTATTGTATTGTATGCATGCAAGAAAGAGAGAGCTTGAAAGCCTATTGTAATCTTTATTGTTCTCCAATATGGTGAAATCAACATCTCCTCCTCATGTACATAGACATCTTCGCCGAACCACATAAATCATCGTGTTCTTTGTGTTGTTTGTTGTGTGATTTTTTGATTTATTATTTTTGTTGTGTTTATTGTATAACACTGTAAATGATTTTGATGAGATGATGATGTTCATGCTTGGCGATACTGTTGTATTTAGGAGTAAAAAAATAGCCATATTGGTGCATTAAAACATGAATGTAGAGTAAATTATGAGGAATGGATTGGAGTTGACATATTTGCCACCACCATTAGGGCATAGGAGTTTGATATAAGCTTTCAATTGGTTTTCGACTAGAGTATGAAGTGTACAATTTTTTAGCTATTTTGAGTTTGTAGTATATAGGAAAAGCCTAGCAAAAGTTAGAAAAATCATCAATAAATATCACATAATATATATTGCCTTAAATGGATAATGTTTGGGAGGGATCTCATACATCGTTATATATTAAGGCAAAAGCTTTATAATGATGTTTAGAAATCTTGGAAATTGGAATTTCGTGACTCGATTAGACAAACGTAATTGAGTTGATGATTTTATTGTTAACTAATTATTTTGCAATCAATTTCTTATATAGTTTTTTATGTATTTTGATGTATATTATGTGAGAATACTATCATAATGATAAATATATTATTTTTTATTTAGATAATATCATTTCATATAATTATAACTTGATCAATATAATAAAATTCATGTGGTCCTAAATGTATGAGGATTATTTCTTATGAATACAAGATTCCTTTGATGATATTTTGATTTCTCTTTTGTTCAATCTTTTATTCTTAATAATTAGAGATATTAGAGCCAATGGTTTAATTAGAATCAAGTGCTAAATGTTGTTTATGGTCTATGAATTTTGTAGTTTCTATCATGACTATGCAATGTTTAATTTCTTTCTACTCTCCCTTGGACTCCACATGATTCTATAAGCTCTTAGAGTATGATCAATAGAGAAAATAATTAGAGTTATAGTGTATTTGTAGGATGGAGGTCTTCTATGCTTCCTTAGCTCTAGTATTTGTAGGATGGTGGTCTTCTATTCTTCAAGGAAGCACTTAACTTCAGTTCTATAAATAAGAGAAGCTTTAGGTTTCGTTTGGGACGACTTTCTTACTGCTTCTTAAAATAGTTTCTTAGTACAAAAGTTTAAATTTTTATACTAGGAAGCTGCTTTAAGAAGCAGTAAAAAATCGTCCCAAACGAAACCTTAGTAATAATAAGAGGAATTTTTATTTTGGACTCCTACCATAGTGGAAGAAAAACAATAGTATATCAACTTATGTGTTATATTTATTATTTTTGTTCTTTTATTGCAAGAGATTCCTAAGAATAATTCCAACCATTCAACTCATAACCTTACAAAAAGCTTCTTATACCGCAACATGTTAATTAATAAAGTTGTTATCATGCTAATCAAGGCTAAATTTCTTATTAACAACTTGCTTTTAGATTAACACTCATTAAGAGCATGTTAATGAAGACATCAATATGTTAATAAAGGCTATATATTACATTAGCTGCCAATATATTATTATCAGTATCATTCTTTTTAATCTATTAATTGACAGGATAATTCAGTATAACTGCGACAAACCAACGAGAGCAACACAAATCACTGCATAATGACTACTCAAAGAAATCATACAAATCCCCATTCTATTGAAAATAATATTTAATTAGATTAAGATTTCATTTGGGATAGTTTTTTTATTATTTTTTAAAGTAATTTTTTAGCATAAAACTTTCAAGTTCAAAAAATTTTTTAAGTAAAAAGTTACTTAAAACGAATCCATTGGAGCTCAAGGCTTCATTTATAACTGTTTTCTTACTGCTTTCTAAAACGTCTTTTTATTATAAAAATTTTTATACTAGAAAACTACTTTAAACTTCATTTGGGATGACTTTCTTACTACTTTGTAAAGCTTGTTTTAGTACAAAAGTCTCTTGAAAATAGGAAAAAAAGCAGTGATCTAAAACTATCTCAAATGAACTTTTAGAAATCCGTAAAAAAGTTGTGGGACGGCTTTCTTATTGTTTCTTAAAGCGGCTTTTTAGTTAAAAAATTTTAGTTTTTGTACTAAAAAGTTGATTTAAGAAGTATTAAAAAAGTCGTCCCAAACAAACCTTAAAACTATTTGTAATAATTAAAATATGAAGTCATAGTTCCTTAAAAAAATCATTAGAAGATTGAAACTGTGACTAAATATTTTCTATTAATCAAAATTTACTAAAAAAATTAATGAAAATATTAATATTTAATCAGACTTTGTATATAATATTAAATAATACACTCCACAGCAAAATGGCATGCAGTCAATCTTCTGAAGGCTGCTCCTGCGGCGCCTATTTGGGAAGGAAAGGCGTGAAATTACCTAGCATTAGAAAGCCATGCATGCATATAAAGAACAAATTAGGCATTCAAAGTTTTGTGCACAATAACAGCTGATTTTTTTTTTCCGACTTAGGTTTCGTTTGGGACGGTTTTTCATTGCTTCTTAAAACAACTTTTTAATTTAAAAATTAAAATTTTTATACTAAAAAGACACTTTAAGAAGCAGTAAGAAAGCCGTCCCAAACTAAGCCTTAATAAGTGGGTTGAACTAAGTTTTAGAGGAATTTGTAGGCTTTATTTAGTTGTTGGTCTCCTACCTTTTAAAGTGAATGATCATACGTGCCACTAATCAACACGTTCGATCTTCACTTTCTTGGTCATCACTCTTTCCTCCTATAAAGAGAATGATTGAATATATCACTAACTTTTTAAATTATCCTTCTTTTGAAGCTTGTTAATGTCTAATGGTCGTCAGCCACAGTCGTTTGCCTTCCTATTCATCAATTCCTTCTCCTACAAGAAGAAAGACTAAGCAAACCATCATACATCACTAAATGTTTGATGTTTCCAGTTGAATGTTATCTAAGGCCAGTCTATGATGACCAACAGTTGATGTCTACAATCTACTGACAGTTGATGCTCATCTTTTCATTTCACAACATCAAACCCCTTATATTAGGAGAGATATCGAGACCATCGCCCATCATATGTTGATGACAACTTCAACATCATTTTTTTGAGAAATTTAGGCCAATTAAGACAAATTCACGCACACATCATACACGCAAGATTCGAACCTAAAACCTCTTAATTGTTAGCAAAAGCTCCAAACCAGCAGATCAAGAATAGTTGCGTATAACTTCAACATCTCAAAACCTCCATTTTTATATATAGAAACACTTATTAAATAATATAGACACACTTGTATCTAGATTAATTTTATTATATGTAATTATATTATTAAAAGATTTTTTTTAAATTAAAAAAATAAACATAATTAACTTATTAGATAATATAATTAAATTATTGGATATTCATGAAAAAAATAAAATCTTTTTTTTTTAAATTATGCTGCCTACAAAATAGAAGGCATACCAAGGGACATTTACAAATATAAATATGACAAAAATAAATTGAGAATTTACACATCTATATAAAATCTTAGGATAATTGATTATAATTACATGATTTTATAAACATATGTAATAAAATTAACTTCATTAGATTTACATATATAACACTCTAACATCTAAATTTTATTATTTACTTACATAGCACTTGAAAACTCTTAATAGCATAAAAAAATACCCTCCTCATTTTCTCTTGCTATAATCCTATCACCGACGTTGAGGAAGAGGATGTCAGTGGCGAAAAAGACGACGATGGCGGCTTAAGTTCCCGATCTAGGGAGAGATCATCGACGACAAAGCCGAACGGCAACAGTGGCCTAAGTCCGGAATTTATCAGATATATCCCCACGTCTCATGAACTCTTCTTTTCCTTCATGCATGGCAATCCTGTCGAAGCCTATGCCAACTGGTTCCTATCACCTGTCAGCAACCTTTTTTAAGGCCGCCGGAGGAAAAGGATTGCTGAGAAAGTAAGAAAAGAGTTGCAGAGACAGACAGATTCACATAAGATCGAAGTTATCGAACAACCTTCTGTAGCTCCTGATGATCCTCGTTCGATAGGATAGAAAGGGCAAGCCAGTGGCTGTACAGGAGATGGAAATTCAAAGTGCATTGACTGATAATATTGTATGATTTTCTTATAAATATATAGTTTATAACTAAGCACTAAATTTAAATCCGATGCTAAGTCATGCAATTCAAAATATAACATATATATATATATATATATATATATATATATATATATATATATATATATATATATATATATATATATATATATATATATATATATATAATATATATGATATAAAGTCAGATATTTTATATTCATAATAGAAATTAATGAACAAATCAGTGCATCATATTCATGCATGTAATGTATAATTTTCTTGCTAACTAGCTAAATAAACATTTAATAAATTTTCTCATTTTTATAGATATACTTCAAACATATTGATTTAGTGGCTAAAATGCGAAGGTCCATCTTAATCCAATTTGCTGGCTAACTTAGGTTTCATTTGGGACAGTTTTAGACCACTATTTTTTTCTAACTTTTAAGAGATTTTTGTACTAAAAATAGTTTTACAAAACAGCAAGAAAATCGTTCCAAATGAAGCCTTAGAAATCCAACTTTTACAAATAGTGGCCATATCAAGTAAAATGCTTTCAAAATGGATATGATTGTAATTATAACATTTCATAGTGTGTAAGAAGAAGCCTAAAGCAAAAGCCTTATTGTTGATACAACATACAACTCATAGCACAACATATACATGTTTCAATCATAGACATATTGAATACTACCTATATCATACAATTGTTCAATAGATCATATTATCACTTTCAGGCAATCTTATGTATGATCATTCAGAGAGAAAATTCTTTTTAAAATTAATGCTTAGGCACGCATATTAAAGCATCATACAAACATATAAATGAAATTTATTTAAAAATAAAAATAGAAATAGAAATTACTCTAAATTAAATGAATATAAGAGTCATTATATCAGTATCACAAAGATCATGCCAAACAACAGCACTAATGGTTCTACTAGTGGAGTCACCGAGTTGAGGGCCATCTAAGATCATCTGTAACCGAAAATCTCATTTTACACTCCAAAATACAGTAATATTATAAAATGTTGTGATTCATCTCCAACGGAATTCCATTTTTAACATCAAAAAAGAATATACCAAACATATTGTTTCTCCAACCGGAAGAAATGAAAAATAAAAAGACGTACGTGAATAGTGCGACGCTAATATTGGCGTCGCACTGTTCACCTCGCCCAAAATGCTGCTGAATCTGACGATCGGTTAGAGCTCCGCGCCATTGCAGACGCTCATATGGGATTCGGTCAGAGATGCCCTAAGAGATGTATATCATAATATTTACGAACAGTATCGATAAAAAAATGTCGATATATCATATCCATGAATGTAGATCCATTCATCATATATATTGGATCAAGGATATTGAGGGCCGCCATGACACCAAATCAAATCATCGGATATAATGTGAGACATCATGAGATTATGACACACTTATATGTATTTAATTTGAGATGATCATGGTAGCCATTGGATTTAAATATAAGTGGATTTTCTCTTCTAATAAGAGAGAATATAGGACTCAAATATGTAGACTGAAATTTAAGTAAATTAATGTCCATATTATGCTAATTAAATTTTAAATAATTAATTAGGCATAAAGGAGCTCTGTAGAGATGCAATTGAGGCATTCAACAGTAGATAACTGAGCCGGAAACAGAAAGGAATAACTTCAGCGTACTATTTTTTTTTAAAACAGGAGGCTATTTATGGAATAACTTCAAGAACTCCTAAGAAAAAAGAATCAAAATAAAAGAAAATTAATGAAAAAAGAAGGAATTTATAAGGAGATCGAAGCACGAACCAGAGAGAGAAAAAGGAGAAAGCTGAGTTCTCCAATCTTTTTTTCTACACGAAAACAAAGTCTTGTTGCTCAAAATTCGATCTTCTGAGGTTTTTTTATTCACTCAATCTCTCCGATCGCGTCGTTCTGCGCGTTTCCATATTCGCATGAGGATTCGAAAGTCAGAGAAGCTGCTCGGGTTCACATCCGAGTATCGCAGAGCTCCGTCACCGCCGACGCCATGGGATTCCGCCGCCGCTATCGTAGCCGCGGCAGGGCTTCTATGTGAGATCAATCGTTCGTCTTGTGCCGAAGTTTCGATCAATCTACAATCATCGAATAATCAAAAGGTTAGATCGATCGTCTCGCTGGTCTCTATCGCCATCTTCTTCTCTCTCGCCTTTCTCTTTTATTAGGGTTTTCTCTATTCCCTTTTGACCTGTATCTGATCCCTGCCCTGATCAAATGATTTTTTTACTGAAAATAAAATAGAAACGAGAAGATCGCGTTATGGTGGATATTGAGCCGTAAATTTTGTTAACAGCATAAAATCTTGATTTTTCGGCCAGATTAGATAGTTATATCGGTCGGGCTTATCGCGTAATTTGGGGAAAATCACTTATCAGCTAAGCTTCCTTCAATATGTTAATATTTACTTCTAACTGTTTGGGATTTTGACAGGAAGGGTTAGAAATCGCGAATGAGGAGAAGGAGGAGATGGGCATCGCCGGAAAAAACTCCGATGATAAAGAAAAGGAAGTGAAACCAGAGGAGAAAATAGGAGATAACGAAAAAATCAAGAATGAGAAGGAGCCGGCGAGGAAGAGGAGAGAGAAAGAGTTGGAAGCAACGGGCATGACGAAATGCAAGAAGATGAACGACGAAGGATGTCACTGCAACCTCAGCCAACTCAGCTCCTATCTCCCTCGCTCCGAAGATCGAATCTCCGGCGATGATAGAGGAAGCGGAATCGCCTCTAACTCCTACGACGACTACTGCGTTTTGGGAATCGACAACCGTGAAACTACCAGGAGTTCGGGGTTGGATGAGCAATTCGACGGTGAAGCTATGGCTGATGGTCTTAATCTTAATGGTGCGGATGAAGAAGCAATTGGTAGTGCGAATCTCTGCAACTTCAACTATAAGAAGAAGATGAAACCGCTGAAGAAGAGAGGGAGGAAGCCAATGAAGGCTCGTTCGCTGAAATCTCTTCTTTCTTTTAAAGTTTGTTGATCTAATTCATGACCTGGTGGACGATGAAGCTCGATGGAGATCTCTGTAAATTTCTTCCCACCAGCTCTCTTCTTAGTTGACCAAGGAAGCAGAGATGTGTTCTGCATGTAATAATTTCTGCGTCTTAAGGTTATGTTGGGGACAATTTTCTTACTATTTGGGCTTTAAGATCATTATCATGAGGCAGTTTGGCTGATTTTTTTTTTATTATTTTTTTACAATAGATCAATTAGACTAAGGTTTTGTTTGAAATTATTATTTTTTTCATTATTTCTTAACTGCTCTTAAAAGTTTTTTTGCTAAAAAATTATTTTAGAAAATATGTGTCAAATGTAGCCTAAGATGGTCATAACAAAATTATTGAACTAGTTTTTTTTTAATTATAATACTTATAAATGCTTTAAAAAAAATTATTTTCTTGAACAATTATTTTTATAAATAATTCAAGCTTCTCTCCAAACAAAACCTAAATAAAATTTTAGCATGGACCTACTAAAATTTAGTTTAAATAATACCAGACAGTTATTTTAGATTTTAGGCTTCGTTTGGGACAGCTTTCTTGCTGCTTCTTAAAGCAGTTTTTTAGTACAAAAATTTAAAAGTTTATACTAGAAAGCTACTTTAAGAAGCAGTAAAAAATTCATCCCAAACGAAACCTAAAAAAAACAATTTGGGTTGAAATATTCTAAGCATTTTTTTTATCTTTATAAATTTAAGAACATTAAATTTATTTTGAGATGTATTTAATTTAAATTTATTTAATCATATTTAATAGCTTTCAGACTATTAATGGCACTTTTTTTTAATTTTAAATCCTATCATTAGTTAAATCTACTTTAAACCTCATTGTTTTTTAAATCTTTTTTTAATTCCACATTTTAAAAGAATTAATTAATTTAGTATTTTCTCACTCACACAAATAAAAAGAAAATTTGAGTCCTTATAAGAAGGGTTTAGGGTAATAAACCTAGTGAGGGGATTGTGACTTTGGGCGATCGAGTCATTAATAAGAGTACACGTTTTAGATATCTTGGATCTTTTGTTCAGAGTGATGGTGAAATAGATGGGGATGTTATCAGTAGAATTCAAGTTGGATGGTTGAAGTGGAGGAATGCATCGGGCTTGTTGTGTGATAGAAAAGTCCCCCTTAAACTTAAGGGAAAATTCTATAAGATGGTGGTGAGACCTGCAATGCTTTATGGTGCAGAATGTTGGCCATTAAAAGAGAAGCACAATACTAAGTTATGTGTTGCGGAGATGAGGATGCTTAGGTGGATGAGTGGATTTACTCTTAGAGACAGGATACGAAATGAGCATATACGTGAAAAGGTTGGAGTAGCTCCAGTGGAGGATAAGATTAGAGAGAGTCGCCTTAGATGGTTTGGTCACATAAAACGGCGGCCTTCCGATGACCCAGTTAGGAAAGTAGAGGTATTAGATTTGACTTATGTTAAGAAAGGTAGAGGTAGACCTAAAAAGACTTGGTTAGAAAATATTAGAAATGACCTTTCTCTATTAGATTTAAACGAGAATTTGACTTTGAACCGGACACAATGGAGAAAAAGGATTCATGTTGCCGACCCCACGTAGTGGGACAAAGGCTTGTTGTTGTTGTTGTTGTAGTATAAGAATTTCGATCATAATCTTAAAGTCATTCGATATACTTTGAAATGAGTATAATACATAAATAACTAAGGGGGGTTTGATACATAATATTTAATATTTATTTATTACCACAATTAACTCATAAATACTTATATTTACTGATATAATACTTCAATATTTAAACCTATAAAAAATATCACTAATATTAACTTATTTAAACTAAAAAAATATAAATATCTTTCATATATATGTTTTGTATTAGATATATAAATATATAAAATTTTTATACAGTATGTATAAATCTCTCAATAATTAATATTGCACTTATCTTAAAATAAAACTCAGAGCTTTGATATATATTCTCATCAATAATATTTTTTTATAACTAAATAGTTAAATAATTTTTTTAAAAGAATGAATTATCGTTTCAAATAGTTTTTAAATTTTAATCCTCTAAAAATATTAAATTTATAGAATTTATAAAATTTATTTCGAGTTCAATCCTATTTATAGCCAAACGGCATCTCTCGATAATACTAATGAAAGTTTGTGGGTCTCCACTCTCCAACAAGGAAAACATGTGATATTGAATGCACGCCTTTTCTAACTGGCTTCGGGTAACAAGCACATAATAAATAATAAGTAAGAGATAATAGCTATTTATTTACAATTTCATACGATTTTATATGATAAGGATCTCGAGGTAATTTCTAATTATAAACTTTCAAATTATTAGGATCATCTAAACTTTGATTTCAATAAACTTTAGTCGAACTGAACATCTCAACGAAATGAATCTATTAACACTTGTTGCGGGCTAGAATATATACAACGATAGAGTTATAATTATATGTTGTAGCATTGCACGAATATCCAACTCACACACAGAGAATACAATATTTTTTACGTGGAAAATCTGGGAAAGGGAAAAAACCACGGGGCCTAGTCCAGTTGAAAATGATTTAACTAGAATTTGATTAAAGTACAATGATCTGACTCGTCATTGAAGACGACAAGATTACAAATGTCAACTAAAAGTTTCACAAAAGTCCAGCGTCGCTCCAACGTCAGGTAGTGGTCCGACAGCACTCCGGTGTCAGGCGGTAGTCTGACAGTGGCACTTCGGCGTCAGGAGGCACTCTGGCTTCGGGTGACACCTCGTCGTCTTTTGATGGTCTGATGGTGGTGCGGCAGAACTTCGGCGTCCCTTGGTGGTCCGGCGGTGATGCGACAGAACTCCGGCGTCCCTTGGTGGTCCGGCGGTGGTGCGACAGAACTCCGGCGTCCCTTGGTGGTCCGGCGGTGGTGCGACAGAACTCCGGCGTCCCTTGGTGGTCCGGCGGTGGTGCGGCAGAACCTCGCGGTGGTCGAAGAGGAGCCAGGCGGTTGAAGCTTTCTTCCTTCTCTTCCTTCTTCTCCCTTGGCTTTGATCCCTTTTTCAAGTGGAAATAAGGTTCTATTTATAGAATTCTTGAGTGGCATGACTTTGTAAATAAGTGGAAGATTAAGGGTAAATCGGGAGTGGTTCGGATGGACGGTCGATCTTAATTCCTGCGATTATGCACCGTTCAATGGACCATTGACTGTTTTAATAATATCAGAATTTGATGATATTGGGCTCATTGGATTCGTCTCGTCGAGCCGCTCTATTTGAATATAAGCATGTCACAATTGGAGACCGTTTGGTAACCCAAATTGTGGTTTAATCCTTCCAAAAGTGCTTCGAGTCTTTGATTTGGACTCATTTAGGCTCGGATTGGGTCGATTTCGGTGTCGTTGGGTTCGTGCT
This sequence comes from Dendrobium chrysotoxum, assembly GCA_019925795.1. Lineage (NCBI taxonomy): Eukaryota > Viridiplantae > Streptophyta > Magnoliopsida > Asparagales > Orchidaceae > Dendrobium > Dendrobium chrysotoxum. The sequence continues at coordinate 36,661,765 of CM034304.1, read as the reverse complement.
TCCGAGACGCTCAGTTCGACTGTAAGTTTGCAGAAATCGGAATTCAGATGGTCTCCGATTTAATTTTTGAAGTTTCTAACTTGATTTTGCCTTGAGATTCGTGCTTGATCAAGTTAATTTTTTGGTGGCGTATCAGTTGCCCCCCTATTTTTGGACATCGAATTTTGCAAAGTCCAAAAATACTTGTATAATTTCATTATTTAAAATGTCCAAATCAGACTTCTGCGTGATAAAATTACGTATATGCATACAAATATATGCATATATAATTCCTTACTTAACTAACTAGTTAATTAATATTAGTACTAAACTATCAATTATAATCGATATAAATATATATATATATAATTATACAAAGAGGCCAGATAGTTAACTTTTAGCCTATAAAGTTAACGTTATAGTACGCTATAATAAAGTTATAATAAATTTGACGTTATGTAATAGTATGATATCCCCAATTTACTAATTTGAATATAACAATTAGTGATTACATAACATTTAAGTACATAATATATTACGACCAATTTAACGTTATATAATATTATCTAATTAAAGGTGTTAGCATACTAGTTATTAACCCATAATATAAGGTTAACTAGTGATATCTATTATATTTTTGTTATAACAACTAGTTATAACGTACTATAATAAATATCCCCTAGGACCAACTTCAAGACCATCAAATTATAGTCCTTTATCATAAAAAATATCAAGATTATTATAACTCACATCTTACTAGTTGTATAACTAACATGGAAAAATTAACTATAAGTCGAAATGTCCTCAATATAATAATATAATAATTATTATAGTTATAATTTTTCTGTTTATTATGTAGTTATAACAGTGTATAACAATACTATCAGGCACTGTTATAAATAATTACCATATCAGAGTCCGCATTGATCAACTCTGGCTTATAATTATTATTATAGTTTATTTTTGACTTTTTAAATTCTCAAATAATAATAAAAAATTAGAAAGATTATGAAATGACTATTTGAAGTCTTATATTTATTTATATAATAAATGAAGATAATTAATTTTTGTCTCTTAGAATTTTAATTAATAAAAATTCTGAAGAAACTTTTGGAATTCCTCTCTCATTAATTCACTTAATTTTTGCCTTTTAGAATTCCAAAATTTTATTTTATTTTATTTTTAAAATTTTTAGAAAGACTCTTTATTTATTCCTCATGCAACTATAAATACCCCTCTTTGGGGTATGAAAATTTACATCTCCCATCTCTTCTCTTCTTTCTCAAGCTGAGGCCTTCCCCTAGCTCTGTTCAGATGGGTATCCCTTGTTCAGTCCTAGGGCCCCTCAATGAGTAAGAATTTCCTCCATTTTCTTCTCATCTTTCGATATAGAGGTTATGACCGGTGATCACCATCCTTCAAGAGATCCGATGACCAAAGGAGATTCGCGTCCTGTTGCCCAAAATGGTGGTGAGAGAGGGTCTAGTAAGGGAGCTAAATCGGATGATGTTGAGTCCACCGTTACTAGCGATTCCCTGATCATCCTTCACCAAAAATTTTATTTTCCTAATGACATCGTGGTGAAGGTTCCTAAAAGGTCGAATCGGGCATATTTTCCTCCACCAGGATATCTGACCATTTTTGAGTCTAGTATGCGAGCTAGCTGCGGTTTGCCCCTCCTTTTGAGCTGATCGATATCTCCACAGGGTGTGGAGTAAGTTTAGCCCAATTTTCACACAGAGCTATGTCGGTGACGATGGGGCTGATTGCATTCTCCAGAGATCGAGGAGCTGTTCTGACACCCGAGTATCTTTCACGAATGGGCTGATTTATTATTGAAATATAGAGGCGCGTAACATTTAGGTCCAAATGGTTAGACATGCGTACCCGGGACCCGTTGAAGAGCTGGGCCCATGCATTTTTCTATGTGAAAAATGACTGGGGTCTCATAGAGAAATGGGGGAGGATGAAGGACCTACCCGTCCCTTTGCATGTCGGAGAAGAAGACATCCTGAGGATTCTTAACTTCCCTGACGTCAAACATTTTTTTATCGAGGTTCGTTACTAAACCAAATATATTGAAGAAGAGTTTCTATTCAAAGTGGGGCTGTCAATTCATCAGTGCCTTGTACGTCGCAAAACTGATGACTTGGTGAGTAGCATCTTTTCCCTTATTTTTCACACTTCTTTTTATACAACAATTGGAACGTTCTCTCATGCACCCTCCTATATCACGTCGCATGGAGCTTGAGGTCGAGCTTACCCAGATCATAAATGAGTGGAATGATGAATTTGTGAAGGTGAAATATCTTCAAGGAGAGTATAAGAGGAAGTTCGATCATAAGACCAAAGAGGTGAAGGAGCTAGAGGTGGAATTGACTGACTACAGAACTGAATTAGCCAATAGCATAACCGCTACTTCTCTTAAAAACCAACAGATAGATCGACTTCAGATTGAACTCGTGGAGGCACAAGAAATGATTACACAGCTTCTAAAGGATCAAAAGGTCTCTGGAGAGAAGGTAGCAGTACTTGAAGCTGAAAATAAGAAATTCTGGACTCTTATAGCTGAGAAAGAGGCCGCTTTGTTTGGCTTAAAATCTTCAAGAATTATCGAAGATTTTAAGAAGTCTATAGACTTCAAGATCATCATCCAGGATCACCTTCAGGAAGCTTGTGAGCATATATATAATGTAGAGGTGAATGCTTTGGAGCAGCAGTACAAGGATGAAGGCTTCACCCGGGGTTTCCTGAAGGGAGTTCGACTAGTACAACGCAAGGCTGGAGTTAAGTTTGATGGGCTAACTACTAGCCAGGCTTCTGAGGATCCTTCTTCAGATTTGGATGGAGCTGAGATTGAAAGCGAGCTGAGGCAGGCCTTTTCTAGTGATGATGAGTCTATAGATGTTGAGTAGTATTTTTTTAGTGATTATTATATTGTAGGATGTTTGCCCACATGTGTGATCTCTTATAATTTAATAAAGAGTTATTAATGCTTTTATCTTAACTTAATTAGTGGAGAATATTTTAGTATTTTTACTCGACCTAGGTGATTTTTTTTAAATGCTGTCTTGGAGCACTTGACTTATCCGAGGTTGTTAGTTACAACACTCTTAATGTCTTTTAACCTGTATGGAAGAAGTCAGATTAGTTCTCCTTGAGATCAATTATCCAGTGATCGAGATACATCTTTCTTGGATCAAGGATTTAAAGATCTATATGACACCCACAAAGGATGTTTGACCTTTCTGAGGTTGTTAGTCAAAGCGTTGTTTGATAATTTTAACCTGTATGGAAGAGGTCGGATCAAATCCCCCTGGGATTGCTCATCCAGTGATTGAGATATAATGAAGATTGCGTAATCCTCGAATCAAGGATCTTAATGTTAGAGTTCATAGTATGTGAAATGATTACTGTACTTTCTCTCGGAGAAGAAGATAATATAAACGAACAAAGTTTCACAATATTGAGCAACACCAAATATCCCTATTATAACTTAGGGATACAAATGATATAAAAATAAGAGATAAACAACACTCAATGTTGAAGATATATATAACAAGTAGTATTATTATTCTCTACTGATAATATTTGCGAAGATTTTCTATATTTCATATTCGAGGGAGCATCTTTCCTTCAGCATTCTTCAACTTGAAAGTTTTGGGCTTCACCATGGATGCCACCAAGTAAGGACCCTCCCAGAGGGGGGAGAGTTTGTTACGTTGAGGACCTTTTCCTGCTGCCTCGATGCCACGTAAAACTAAGTCTCCAACAGAAATATGTCGAGGTTTCATTCTTCGATTATATTAATGGGTAACTCTTTAGTGATATGCTACAATTTTAAGCATCGCCATCTCTCTTACTTCCGGAAGGAGATCTAAATTATTTCAGAGCTTCTCCTCATTACTATTGAAGTCAAAAGTTTGAACTCTAGGACTTGGAATTCCAATATCGACTGGAAGTACTGCTTCTGTGCCAAAACAGAGATTATACAGAGTTTCTCTTATTAGAGTTCTGGTGGTAGTATGATAAGCCCAGAGGACATTAAGGAGTTTATCAGCCCATTGCCCTCCAGCCTTTCCTAGGCGTGTCCTTAGCCCTTTCAGTATAGTATGATTTGTGACCTCCGTTTGCCCATTTGTCTGAGAATGGGCAACACTTGTATATACTAGTTGAATACAGAAATCTTTGTAAAACGTCGTAAAAATCTTCTCGGTGAATTGAGTTTCGTTATCGGTGATAACTTTAGCTGGGATGCCGAAACGACATATTATATTCTTCCACAGAAATTGTTTGGCATTGACTTCAATAATTTTTGTCAGTGGTTCTGCCTCCACCCATTTGGTGAAATAATCTACAACCAGGATGATGAACTTTCATTGTCCAGTGGCTATAGGAAAAGGACCCATTATGTCAATCCCCCATTGGGTAAAAGGCTAGGGACTTTATAGTGATGGTATCTCCATAACAGGCGAATGGATAAGGTTGGCATGTAATTAATAATTATTACACTTTTATACAAATTCCAATGCATCTTACTTTATCGTGGGCCACTAAAATCCATGTCTCATGATTTTATTGGCTAATATCCTTCCTCCCAGATGCTCACCACATATGCCTGAATGAACCTCTCGTAGCGCATAATCAGCTTCCAAAGGTGAGAGACACTTGAGGTACGGCCCCGTGAATGCTCATTTGTATAACTCTCCATTAACAATAGTGAAGTTTGGTGTTTGCCTTCGAAGTCACATTGCCGCTGTTGGATCTTCAGGGAGTATGCCATCTTGTAAGAAAGATAAAATGGGATCGATCCAGGAAGCTTCCTTCGGTTCATCAATGAATTGTATAACCCATGGGCCTTGGGCACTTGGGAAATAAATATCCTCGATATATTTTCTCTTGAAGATGTCACCAGTTGTCGAAATAGCCAGTTTAGAGAGAGCATCTGCTCGTGTATTCTGCTCCCGGAGGATATGGATAATTTGATGCTGGGCGATTTGGGCCAAAAGTGATTTTACTATGTTACAGTACTGGGCCAACAGTGGGTTGTGGACGTCAAATTCCCCCTCCACTTGAGAGGCAACCAATTGCGAATCAGTATGAATCACCAAGTTATGAACTTCACAATCAATTGCTAGCCTTAATCCTGCAATAAGGGCCTCATACTCAGCAACATTATTTGTTGCAGAAAACTTCAATCGAAGTCCGTGCTCGAGAGTAGTTTGTTGTGGAGGATCAATAGAATTCCAGCACCAGTGCCAGAACTGCTAGAAGCTCCATCGACGTATAGGGTCCAACTCGGGGAAGAAGGAAAAGTAGCTAGTGGTTCATCAGAAATAGGATTGGTACATTCGACCATAAAATCTGCTAATACTTGTGATTTGATGTCAGGTCTAAGAAGAAAATGGATGTCAAATTCTCCGAGTTCTACCGTCCATTTGATTAATCTTCCAGATGCCTCAGGCTTTTGAAGAATGCTCCTCAGGGGTAGATTTGTATAGACTCCAATTGTATGGGCCTAGAAATAATGATGTAATTTTTTGGACGAGAAAACTAATGTCAAGGCTGTCTTATCCGCCAATGGGTAACGCACTTTTGTCTCAGAGAGTACCTTGCTAATATAATAAATTGGGCGTTGAACAACATTCTCCTCTCGAACCAAGACTGAACTTATGGCATGTGAAGAGACAACCATACAGACATGTAATATTTCATCGGGTACCAGCTTTGAGAGTAGTGGAGGGGAGGCTAGATAACTTCGAAGTTGTTCAAAAGCCTCTTGACATTCATATGTCCATTGGAACCTTGAGTTACGGGCTCCTCTCAGTATTTTGAAGAAAGGCAGATATTTATTGCCCGATCGAGCTAAAAATTGAGAAAGGGTTACAATTCTTCCGTTCAGATATTGAACTTCCTTGATATTTCTTGGGGGTACCATATCTCTTAGTAGTTTGATCTTCTCAGGATTTGCCTCGATCCCGCGGTGGGTAACCATGAATCCTAAAAATTTTTCTGAGGTGAATCCAAATGCACACTTGGAAGGATTGAGGCGCATATTGCAAGATCGAAGATGATAAAAGCATTGTTCTAGGTCAGAAATATACTGTAATTTTTCAATACTTTTGACCAGCATATCATCCACATAGACTTCCATGGTATGCCCTATAAGATCTTTAAATACTTTATTCATAAGGCGTTGATATGTGGCTCTAGTATTTTTGAGCCTGAATGGTATAACCCGATAGCAATATAATCCTTTATCTGTTTGAAATGCTGTTGCTTCCTCATCAATGGGATCCATCCTTATCTGGTTGTATCCAGAGTAAGCGTCCATAAAACTTAGTATTTAATGCCCAGAGGTGGCATCAACCAGTTGATCAATACGCGGAAGCAGAAAACTATCTTTTGGGCAAGCTTTATTAAAGTCTGTGTAGTCCACACACATTCTCTAAGCTCCGCTAGCTTTCTTGACCATGAAAACATTTGCTAGCCAGGTGGGATAGTGCACTTCCCGTATGAATACTGCTTCTAGGAGTTTGTCAACTTCCTTCTCGATAGCTTGTTGGCGATCTGGTGCAAAATTTTGTTTCTTTTGGATAATAGGCTTGCACGTTGGATTTACTTTGAGGGAGTGCATGATTATTTCTGGGTTGATTCCCGGCAAGTCAGCTGGACTCCATGCAAAGATGTCTTGGTTTGCACGTAGAAAATCTATGTATTTCACCTTCTCTTCCTTTGAGAGTAATGATCTAATCTACACCATTCTGGTAGGATGCTCATCTGACAGAGAGACACAATCAAGATCCTCTACAGGAGAAGCCTTTTGAGGGATGTCTATGTTTCGTAGATCAAAATCCTCAATACTTAGGATAACTGATGGGTGTGGCTGAGCCTGCCTAAGATAGCATGATTGAGCTGCTTGTTGATCTTCATGCACTATACCGACTCCCACCGGGGTGAGAAACTTTAGTTTAAGGCGAGGGATAGAGGCAATGATTCCAAAGATCGCCTGGAGTGGTCTTCCAAAGATGGCGTTATAAGCTGATTATGACTTCACTATAATAAATTAGACTGAATGTGTAGCAGGTCGTGGAAATTCTCTAAGCACAACTGGGAGGCTGATTGATCCTTCTACTCGTACGGGTCAGTTGCCAAAACCATACAGTGGTCCTGCAGCTGGCTGGAGCTTTTCCCTAGTCAGACTCATACTGAGAAAAGTGGAATAAAACAGGACATTCACCGAGCTCCCATTGTCAACTAAGATCCTTTTGACATTGAAGCATGGGTCACCAATTCCCACGTTAATTACAAGCAGATCCTGATGAGGGGTCTGAACTCTGTTTAGATCATTATCATCAAAAGTAATAGAGTGGTCAACACGAGACTTCTTTGGCATTGGCTCATTGCTAGCTACAATTAAGACATGATTAGGTACTGAGGGGCCCCCAGCAATAGTTTCAATCTCTCAGACCATTTGATAATTATTTGATGGTTACCTTTGTTGCTGATTATGCCCCCAATAAGACTAGCTTCATCCTGAGTAGGTGTGCTTTGGATAAATTATCGAAGAAATCCTTATCAGATCAGCCTCTCAATTTCTTTCTTGAGTTGTCTACAAGCTTCAATTGTGTGTCCCCTACTACGGTGGAAGTGACAATATTGCTCCTGATTTCTTATATTTGGCTTCAAAGGATTCAGCCACTTTACATTCTCCTGATCCCAGATGACCATCAACACGTTGGCCCGAGATATATTAAGCAGCGTATACTCCTTCTCTTGACGAGGCTCTCGTCGTTGTTGTGAGGGTCGAGGGGGCAAGTTATAGTTTCCTTATTTTTTTTGTTGTGATGATGAAACATCCATCCCCGGTGCATTTTTACGTTTCCCGATTATTTGCTCAAATTACTTCTTATGAGCATTTATTGCCTCATCTACCAAGATATGTGCCTCCACATGATGAACTAAGTCAGCATAGGAATGGACTGTATCTCGTATAAGTGCTGAATAAAAAGGTTCAGGAAGAAGTCCTCCAAGAAAACTCCTCTGAGCAGTTCAGGATCCACCCCTGGAATTTATCGAGCCTCCGTAGAAAATCTTTGAAGTATTCTTTAAGGGTCTCATTTTTATTTTGTCAAATTCCTGAGAGATGGGAAGAATCTTTAACCATCCTTCGATTGGCAATAAATTGTTCAACGAACACTTTGACCAATTTGACAAACTTGGAGATGGTTCCGACAGAAAGTGAGTAGAACCATGTTCGAGCTTGCCCTTTAAGGGTAGCAGGAAACACTTGGCAGAGGAGCTCATCTGAGGCTCTCTGAATATGTATAATGGTTCTATAATGATCGATGTGCTCATAGGGGTCAAATGTCCTATCATAAGAATCAATACTCGGCATTTTGAACCCTGTAGGAATGGGGTGTTGAAGGATGACTTCCGTCAGTGGTGAGGTCTCCTAAAAGTCCCATTGATGGAGTGATTGTCTTTCACCCTTGCTGGGGAACTCTTCTCGGACCAATCTCCTTAGTTCATGGCGTAGGACATTGTGCGGGAGGTCAGCAATGTGTGGTTGGGCTCCATCCTCGGGAATATCCGACAGAATATGGACTACCTGACTGGGACGAAAAGGATGGGTAGAGCTAGCAGTGTCAGCAAGGTCAATTTCTTTGTGTGTTTGAGGATGACCCCTTGATTGAGGGATAGGGATGTCTGCCTGAACACGTTTGGGTTGAACACCTCTGGCCAGTGATGGATCTTGAGGAAGATGAACCTCCTCCTGCTATGCTAGCATTGGTTGTCAGGCCCCTCGTAAGAGTTGAAGGATCTCATTCTGAGATTCCTCCATTTTTCGGATGCGATCTTCCATAGATGGTCCTGATGTCCCTTCTCCCGCAGGGTTTTGCCCACGAGGGTAAAATGAGGCAGATGCCTGACGACCCTGATTCAGGGATTGATTCCTGAACTGATGAGAGTTGGAGCGAGAGGCTCTCTGGTGGCGATTGTTACGCCTGTTGGCCATTGAAGTAATGATTAGAATTATGGGATGGTGTTCCCATAGACGGCGCCAAACTGTTGCGGGCTAGAATATACACGGTGATAGAGTTATAATTATACGTCTTAGCATTGCTCGAATATCCAGCTCACACACAGAGAACACAATATTTTTTACGTGAAAAACCTGGGAAAGGGAAAAAACCATGGGGCTTAGCCCAGTTGAAAATGATTCCACTAGAATTTGATTAAAGTATAATGATCTGACTCATCCTTGAAGAAGACCAGATTACAAATGTCAAATAAAAGTTTCACAAAAGTCCAGCGTCGCTCCAACGTCAGGTAGTGGTCCAACATCACTCCGGTGTCAGGCGGTAGTCTGGCAGTGGCACTTCGGTGTCAGGAGGCACTCTGGCTTCGGGTGACACCTCGTCGTCCTTTGATGGTCTGGTGGTGGTGCGGCAGAACTCCGGCGTCCCTTGGTGGCCCGACGGTGGTGCGGCAGAACTCCGGCGTCCCTTGGTGGTCCGGCGGTGGTGCTGCAGAACCCCGACGGTGGTCGAAGAGGAGCTAGGCGGTTGAAGCTTTCTTCATTCTCTTCTTTCTTCTCCCTTGGCTTTGATCCCTTTTTCAAGAGAAAATGAGGTTTTATTTATAGAATTCTTGAGTGGCATGGCTTTGTAAATAAGTGGAAGATCAAAGGTAAATCGGGAGTGGTTCGGATGGACGGTCGATCTTGATTCCTGCGATCATGCACCGTTTAATGGGCCTTTGACTATTTTAATGATATCAGAATTTGATTTATTTCTTATTTTGGATTTTCATGTAAAAATAGCTTATCTCCTGCAACTTTTTTAATGCGTCCTGAATTTTTATCAAAAGCTAACATATAAAACATCAACTCTATCGACACTAATAATTTTCATTTCTTTTGCATTATATAAATTAAATTACAAACATCTTGATGTGTGCTAAAAAATTCAAGTATGTAGAGTATATGCTTTACTTCTAAGCGTTATACAGATTCAATATGTACAAATGAAAGTAGTAAGACCAAATTTTTTTTTACGTGGAAAACCCATAAATGGAAAAAATCATGGGGCTTGACTGAGTTGTAAAATCCACTAGATGGTAAATGATATGAAGATCCTTTTTTCTTCACTGTTGAACAAGAGGGAGAGTACAAAAATAGAGTATGATAGTTAATACCCAATAATATGGCTTAATTTTCCCAATAGAGATTATAGAAACGGATGTTCACAGGAGAATCAATATACTCAACAATAAGGTCAAATCTTATAAGTATTATGATGATGGTGGTGATTTCTGATGTTTGTTATCAGTGGTGATGATGGTTGTCAGTAGCGATAGCTAATAGTGATCGTCGGTGGCAATGGCTGGAAAATGCAAGAGAGTTCTCTCTATAGCTCTCTTTCTCCTTCTTTATCCCCCCTTAAGTGAAGAATGAGGTTTTATTTATAGATTTTTGGGACTGACATGCTCTGTAAATATGAAAAAATCTAAAGCAAAGTTGGAGTGGTTTATCAGATAGTCAGATTGATTCTTTTGATCATAAAGCTTTCATTAAGTATTTATGTGTCAAAATTAAGTTAACTTGGGCTCGTTGGATTCGTCTCGTCGAGCCGCTATTTTTGACTATAAGTGTGCCATATTTAAAGATTATTTGATTGTTCAATTAATGATTTAAAGCTTCTAAATATACTTCAGTCCTTAGTTTTAAGCCCATTTGGACTCGGATTGGGCTGATTTTGGTGTCGTTGGGTTCATCTTGTCGAGACTATTAATATAAATATAAGGTTACAAAGATCATAGTTTGGATGGTCCCAAATCTAATTTTGAAAGTTTCCTGTTCAAATATGCCTTGAGATTAGTGTCTGATCAAGGTGATTTTTGGATATGTATCATTTATCCTCTTATTTTCGAATGTTGAAGCTCACAGAGTCTGAAAATTTACGTCCGATTTTTGCAAAATGTTGTGACATATAGTTATAGTTTTTGGATAATTACAAGACATGACCGCTCCCTAGATGTTAATGTAGACCTCCCCTCAAGGCAGTGTACCAAGTAAAATATTATTAGCTATAATTTAAGTTTTTCATGAAGTCGGTCTGTCGATTAGAAAAAAATATTAAAGAATTTTACTCTAAAATATTTTAAATTATTTAAATAGGGCTATAGAGGCTCTATTATGCTATGAAAGTATCGAAATTGAGTTCAAAACGTTAAAAATGGTTTTAGGAGCGAAAATAAGTAAGAATAGGTTAGCTTGGGCCCAAAATTGGGCCTAGACTAGATTGGGCTGGGCAGGCCTGCCAGCCACTTGTAGCCGGCAATAGAGCTGACGGCCTGCCCACATAAAAATGCACGAGTAACACACGCCTTCTGTACGTTATGGCGGTGCCAGTATCGTTTGACAGCCCTCTTAATTTTTTTATTTGTTTTTAATATTTTATAATTATTTTCTTTATTTATGTTGGAGAGATTTTAATTTTATTAAAAGAGATTTTTTTGAAAGATTGTTTTTTTCTTTTTAATTTTTTTTGAAAGAAGATTTTTCTTTAATTCTTTGTTTGAAAGTTTTTTTTTTTAGGAATGAAAGATATCTTATTTATTTTAACTCCATATAACTAGCTTACATAAAGTTACACAACTCTCTTTCTTAATGCCTCATAACTCTCTCTTTTAAAGTTATGAAATTTTTTCTCCTTAAGTCACTACAAGAAAAAATAGCTTTTGTAGCACTTTTTGAAGGGTTTTCCGGACGATTTTCAGCTCACAAAAGACCTTACAATGGTTCCAAAAGTGCTACATGACCGCTGTAATTGATATTCTCTACAAGGGGTTTTCTCACAGTGGTTTTGCAACTGGTGGGGAAGATTTGTAATGCGGTAGTTTTTATGGTGGTTAAAATCGTTACTAATCTCTAAAATAGTGGCGGTTAAAATCACTGTTAATTTGTAGCACAGGTAAAAAAATATAGAGAATTTTACATACATAACACTTAAAACTATTAAAAATACATATTCATCATCTAAGCTATCATATTTACTTATATACCACCTAATTCTCACTCTAAACATTTGAGATACCACTTCGTAACGTTCCGTTAAAACCCTCTCCCCGACATCTGAGACCTGGTCGATTTCCCACGTGAAAGCTTCGGCGAAGCCTCGTCGCCTCTTCTTCGCTCGAGTAGGTACTCTCAGCTCTCTTTCTCACCATAAGGACGCACTTCCCGTGCCCTAGGTAAATGGCCAAATGCAAATAGGTTTATGTAGTAGTTGAAAGCCTGCTCTGTGCCGCCTCCCAACAGGTTTATTGGATGAAAGCCTCCAAATGCACCAACAACAATTCTAATACACAGTAGACCAAACGATAGCCTCCAAATCTACCTACAAACTGAGCAATGCTTAGCAAATAATATCTCTCATTTTTATTTTATTTTTCTTCACCAAGGTTAACGGATTTTGATTCATTTTTATCATTTTTGTTAACTTATTAATTATTTCCATACACAAAAATGAATTCGAGTAATTTTTGCTTCATTGTCTTGAAATTTGGTGGATATTGGAGTGAGGTGCAAGGTTAGACTTGAATAAAGTATATGGGTGGATGTCAGAAACCCCTAAAGCTTCAGAGAGATAAAATTAATTTGTTGTTGTTAAAAGAACGAGTTGAAGCACTTTGTCATTGGCTATGGGGTCAACCATTCGACTTACATTATCATGTCATTGGAACTTCACCTAAGAATTACATGTTTGTTTCAAGCGATTCATATTTAGATAACAAGCTGGGCAGTTCTTATGAAAGGAATAGATTTGAGATAACGGTTGCAATGAAATATCATGAGAAAGTTATGTCCCAATCACAGAACATTCAAACTTAAAAAAACAACCAGTTAAATGAAATGCATCAGTTCAGCTCGAATATTGGAGACTATAATGATATTATAGCAGATGATTTATGCGATGATTTTTTTATACCCCAAATTGATGAGGAAAATAGTCTATGTGTTGGTTCACGGTTTGAGGATTCCCAAAGTTTCAAGCAAGCAGTTTGGTCTACTATAATTTTAAAGAATTATGCTATAAAGGTAAAGGCTAGTGACAAATCCAAAGTAATTGTTACTTGTGCGTATATAGGTTTTCCTTGGAGAATACGTGCCTCGTTGTGTCCTGATGGGCACTCCTTCGAAGTTAGAAAAATTGAATCAACTCATTTATGCCATGGGGTCAATAGAGTAGGAAAAAAAAAGCTACTACTAGTTGGGTTGCTCATGAAATCATAACTTGGAGACAACTTATAGATTATCATTACAATATATGAAAATTTGGTGAGCAAGAGAGTTAGCAAAAGATGTAATGTTTGGCTCTGTCGACGATAACTACATGTGGGTTCCTACGCTAAGATTTGAGTTAATCAACAGGAATCCTGGCTCTCACATTACTTACATGTGTGACATCAAAAGCAATGTGTTCAAGCGATGCTTTGTTAATTCCAAAGTATGTATTGATGGTTTCATTGATGACTGTAGGTATTTAATTGGAGTTGATGCATGCCACCTCAAATCAAAATATCTTGGCGTACTTCTTTTTACAAATTATTTGGATGGTAATAATGGGCTCTACAAAATAGCGTATGCCATTGCAGAATCAAAATCTAAGAAATCCTGGGTGTGGTTCATGAGGAACTTGTTGGATAGCTTTAGTTGTGATGTAGAACATTTAGCCTTCATTTTCGACATGGAAAAGGGCACTATAAAGACTGAAGGGTTTCCTTAGTTGTCCTCCTAAGAAAAAATTAGAGAAGCACTATAAAGATTGAAATTAAAAAAGTGACTGAACTCTCCTACTAATATTATAAACAGTCTATTTATAAAAAAATACAAAAAAAAAAATTCTGGCACCACGACGCTCGAGAAACTTACACCGTAACACCCATAAAATGAATTAACGCCACAACGCTGAAGGGTTTCCTCTGTTGTGACACTTGCTGACATGGACTCATTTTTTAATGAATTGACTTGTTGCTTCGCTGATAGATTGTGGCCTGAACAGTTACAACTGTAGCACCATAACGCTATTGACATGAGTGTTAATGCATCCATGTGGCACTTCCTTAACTTGCGGCACCAAAATTTGGTACTGCGTGAGGCGCTATACAAATAGAGATTGGGCTTAGTGATGCTGACTCCTCTGACGCCACAGTGCTGTCAAATAGAGACTGGGTGCCGCCATGTTCATATTTGGGCACTTCAGTGGTGTCAATGATAGCGCCATAGCGATATAGTATTCGATGCCGTAGCGATGTACCATACTTTAGATTTTTTGCCCATTTCTTATATTTTCCTATATAAACACAACTAAAATAATATATTTTCATTAACAAATTAGCATATAAAATATAATATTATTTACACTTATCATCCCTTTTTATTCATCTTCTCTTTCTCTTCTTACATTAAAGGCATTCTACTACCTTGAGTAGGCGGTATCCTCTATCAAGCTTTAGTGCCTCTCTTTGCATAAAATTATTTACTATTGTCTCCCTTGTCTTCTTCTTCTCTTCTTGTTACATTAGAGTCATTCCACTATCTTGAGTAGGCGGTATCCTCTATCAAGCTCTAGTGCCCTCTTTGTATTGTGGCAAATCTGGACGTTTGTGGTGGTTATAACCACCATGAATGTATAGATTTTTTTTTTAAACACAAAACCTGAATGTCCAATGCAATCTCATATACACATAAGCAACATACCAAAACGGTAATGCCAACAGATTAAGGCATCCAACCCTGCCCATTTAGAACCCAAAAGAATAGCATAATTTTTAAAGGTAAAAAAGAGCAATGTAGCATTAGCAACCATGGAAAAAAAGCAAGCATTTCTCAATAGATATTATAAAAAATATCATTCTCCAATAAGACATTGATACAGAGGTAGAGAGAAAAATCTTGTGCTGATTACAATCAATTTTGAAATGAAAACTAAGCTAAAACCAAACCAAAATGTTCTGATCCATTTCTATCATAATGTTTAATTTCAATTTAACATTTATAAATTCAGTTCAGTTCAATTCAACTCGTAAAAAAAGGTTTAATTTGAGGTTGAAATAGTTGAAATGATATCAAAATGGCTTCTATTTCTATAACAATTATTGTACAACTGTATCTGATTGAATTCAAGATGAATATGTACAATTTAAGCTACATGAAGCATGCATCACTTTGCCTATTTTTATAAGATGGCATTGGATCATTTACTGTTCATAATAATTGTCAAGAATCTCAGCCATTCTCTTGCTCTTTTGACCATAACTCCATGCCTTTAAACTGCAACACAGTAACAAGACAATATTCATCAAGATTAGGCATCAAGAAGTAATACTTGAAGGTCTAAATTATCTAAATGCTAGCAGTTTTACATAGAAAGCTCATCAAATATGGATAATCATATTCTTAGGAGGATTAGAAGGTGTCATGCATGTAGTTTTTGAATTAGAAACTGCATATTGATGAGGAGAAATTATTAGGTGAGCATAAATACTCATTGCTTGATGAGGACATTTTCGTACCATCAGTGCTAATATTAGTATTCCGACATTTATGGCAAATTTGTCAGGCTATTTTTCTCTTGTTCTCTCGAATCCAAGGAGTAAGACATTGATTTCTAGTCCATATTGTGCTCTATATTATTAGGTATAGGTTTGGCATCAGTTGTATATGATTGGTGAATAGATTAGCAATATAAAGACTTGAAGATAACAGTTGAATTTTACTATATTACCTGTAATTCCAGATAAGGATGACAACTTTGTCCCCTTCTCCATAAGGCCATCATTCTTTACTAGCTTAATGCATTTTTATGGTAGTTGAAATCATTATACCACAAGTAGATTGAAGCTTCAGTAGAACCAGTCAGACATAGTTTTGAAAATAAAAAAAAAACCCCAAACCTACGTAGAACCTTTAATTCACATACAAACTGCCTAAGCCATTTAGACATCCTTCTTAAATATAAAAGATCTAGTCAAGTTAGCTTTTAATATAGAAAGAGAATTGTTACTACTAGAAACTCAGCAAAGATATCAAATTTTTTAAAAAATAAGCTTAAAATATGAATTTGGTTTAAAGATAACCAAAGAAATGTTAATATGTCTAAAATCCTACTTCATTAGTAGCTATCAAATCAAAACCCTTAGCTTTAGTCAGTTAAAACAGTAGCAGAGAATAAACAATTTACAGCTATTCGCAATACTAGGATAAAAATTATAAACCAAAATGCAATGATAAAAAGGAATTCTATAAAGTGAATTACCTTCTTCAGAAAATTATCATAGCTTGCCCTACTGATCAAAGAAAAGGCCAGAACAAAATATCTGTCGCAAAATCAAAATAGAGAAAGATATGAAGAAAGGACTTAAATCACTTTTTAAAAATCAAAATATAATGGAACTGAAATGGTACATGTTAAGTAAAGATCTGAGAAATTTATGCCACAATAGGAGAACAAGATCTAAAAGAATAATTTTTAGTTTTATGTAAAATATTGGGCAAAAATAGCAAGGAATCTAAAACAGTAATAGAGAAGAAATATTTCATAGTTGGCCTCTCTATCTTGTTTTCCTCCCTTTCCTCCGCCTCTTTTCCCTCCTCAAAATATGAAAATAGAACATTCTGAACCGCCAGCAACCCGCAAACTTGCTGGATTAGGCATCTAGAAGGCAGGATCTAGCATTGAGATTGGTGGACTCAGCATCGGGATGGTAGGATTCAGCGTCGAGATGGGTGGCTTCGGCATCAGGTTGGCTGACCGCGTGGATGATCGTTGAAGTCGCGGGAGAATGAGTCTCATCCTAGTCGCGGGAGAATGAGTCGGCTAGGGCACGAAAGGAGGAGATTTATAATATGCAGATTGAGCACCATGTTTTAGCCTGCGATTTGCAAGCCGCTGCTATAAAATATTGTGGTAATTTTAATTTTTTGATAGTAAATTTTGCAGGGGTTTTGACTGTTGACCCTGATTTTCTCCCAGGCTTGGTCAAGGGAGTTGACCTGGTCAAATTGACCAAGTCAGGGCCCAAGATCCTCTCCCTTGTGTTCAATGGGTCAACCCGAGTCTGTTGAGCCCAGACCCAGGCCCTGGGTCAACCTGGTTGACCAGGTCAACCCAGGTTGACCCATTAGACCCATATGGGTCTAAATCAAGTCCAAATTAGATTCAAACCCAATCCAGGGCTCTCCAAGCCCTATTCTCTCCTCCACTGGACTCAGTGGGTCAGGCTTGACCCATTGGGCCCAAGTCTTGGTCCTGGGTCAACCTGGTTGACCAGGTCAACCCAGGTTGACCCAATAGGCCCTAATAGGCTTAAATTAAATCCTAATCAGATCCAAGCCCAACCAAGGGCTTCAGGGCTCAAACCCTCATCTCCTGGGCATAGTTGACTACTTTGACCAAGTCAAGCATTGACTTGGTCAACCCTAGCCTCTAATGGGTCTAAATGACCCATTAAGACCCATTTAATGCATTAAACCCTTTCCTAATGAGCTCCCTACTCAAACCACGGCATTAGAGGCCCAATAACCTCCTAATCAAACCCTAGATAGGATCCTAGCCGTTGGTCTTGACCCTAGAGCTTTAAATAGATGGAATTAGGGTTGATTTAGGGGACTTTTTACTCTTGCCCGATCTCTAAGCCCCCAAAGCCTGTGAGATTTTGTGTGAGAGCTCCCACGACCCGTCCCCACCTTTTCCAACCCAAATCCGCCACCAAGACCCCGCCGGCGGCAGACTTTCCGGCGAACCGAGGGCTAGAACCTTCCTACGCGAATCCCGTCCGATCCAAGGCGTTTCGAGGCTCGAGATCAACTAGGGGATTACTCGTGGACAGTCTACAAGTTCAACAAGCCCAAGATCGCCCGAATCCACCGTGTGGATTAGGTATAATACCTAACCCTAGTTAGAAACACTTAGGGTTAATTAGCATCGTCATTAGTGCGTTTTAAGCCAAATGAATCATCCCACACGATTTCTGTTCATTCATAGATCACATGTTTAAAATTTCATCGTGTTTGGTTCAGCCGATCTCGAGAACGAGCCAGAATAGTGTATTAGGGTTCGGTCTCGGCTTCTCGTCCAGGGGGAGTTGATCTCCGCCGTTGATTTCGAAATCAATGGCGGAGATCTGGTCATTCCGCGGTTTGGAACGACCGTGGGGATCCCTCCTTGGCATCGGCGCGTCGTCTGACTCCATCACGACCGTCGATTCATCGCGGCGAGAGATCGGACGGCGGGTACGGCCCGCTGACGTGGCTAAGTGGCGGTTCGACCGCGGCAATCATTGCCGCGGTCATTACGGCAATGATTGCCCGCCGCGGCAATCATTGCCCCAGAACCGCGGACCCAATCAGGGCTCGCCGCGTGGCCACCCAGCCGTCGCTGCCGCGGGTTCTCTCCCCAATCATTGCCCGGGACCGCGGAACCAGTCCCGGGCCGACACGTGGCTGACCGCCGCCGCACCGAGCCGCCGCCGCCGCCAAATTTTTTTTTTTTTTTTTTTAAATAATATTTATTTTAAAAATATGTTTTATTTGTATTTTAAAAATCAGAAAAATTTAAATAAATTTAAATAATTATTTAGTTATTATTATTTACAATATTTAAATTATTTATGAAAAATTATTTTTTATTATTATTATTATTATTATTATTATTATTATTATTATTATTTTAATCTTTTTTTTATCATTATTATTATTATTATTATATTATCATTATTATTATTATTATATTATTATTATTATTATTATTATTTTAATTATGTCTTATCATTACTATTTTATTATCATTATTATTATTATTATTATTATTATTCTAATTATTCTTATTATTATTATTATTATATTATTATTATCATTATTTTTTTTATCATTTTAATTATCCTATTTTTTTATTACTATTACTATTATTATATTAATTAATTATTATTATTAACATTATCATAATATCAATATTATGATTGATAATAGTATTATTATTTTAATAATATTATTATTATATTAATATTTATATTATTATAATATTAATATTAATTATTATTATTAATATTATTATAATGTCAATATTATGATTAATAATAGTATTATTTTAATAATATTATTATTATATTAATATTTACATTATTATAATATTAATATTTATTATTATTATTAATACTATTATAATATCAATATTATGATTAATAATAATATTATTATTTTTAATAATATCATTACTATGTCAATATTTATATTATTATAATATTAAGGTTTATTATGATTATTAATATTAATATTATGATTAATAATAGTATTATTATTTTAATAATATTATTATTATATTAATATTTATATTATCATAATATTAATATTTATTATCATCATTGGTATTGTTATAATATCAATATCATGATTGGTAATAATATTATTATTTCAATAATATTATTATATTAATATTTATATTATTATAATATTAATATTGATTATCATTATTAATATTATTTTAATATCAATATCATTAATAATAATAATATTACTATCATTACTACATTAAATATTCATGTTATTATAATGTTAATAGTTCACTATTATTATTAACATTATTTTAACATTATTAAATTAATAATATTATTATTTTAATAATATTGTTATATTGTTAATACTTTGAAACTATCTTGACTATTATTACATTATTTATTTTTATGCTTTAAAGTTATTTTATTGTTATTTAAATTTATTTTAAAATTCAGATATTATATTTGATTTATTTTTAAAATAATTAATTATTTTCAAATATTGATCATTTTAAATTATTTCAAAATTACCTTTAAATCTATTTAAACTTCAAAAATTCATAACTTTCTCGTTTTAAATCGGATTTTTGCGTGCAATACCTCGTTCTTTTCAGAAAAATATGAATTTTAATTTAAAATTATTTCCTATATGTGATTCTGTCATTTCTAGATGTTTTCTGTATTTCTATGTTTTTTTTAATTATTTAAATATTATTTAATTAATATAAATAATTATTTTAATAATAAAAATTATTTTAAAACCCCCTCGGTGGCTGGTAGACCTCCCATGCTTATGAATTGAAGTATTTTCAATTATCTTATTTTTAAACTTACATTATTATTATTTATAATATTTATGTATTTTAAAGATAATTTTAAAATTACATATTATTTAAATCCCCCAATTTTGGGAAGTCTACCCCTTATGAAACTTTAAACCTAGGACCTGTATGTGAACAGAATTCATGTGGGAGAAGGATTAGTGAATGATTGTGTCCCAATCATTCACTAATCACTTCATTAGGTTCCTTTACTTAGTGTTTTCGTAGTCCTTGCATGTGTAGGTTGCACAAGCACGTAGCCTAGGCTCTCCTAGATCTAAGGACATGGCTTGGTGTGTTTATATTTGCTGCATTTACCCTCTGTATTATGCCTAAGGGTTAGTTACTTCATTTCACTCCTATATAACGTAGTGACACCCTAAGGACAACAATTAAGGACCCGTCTAGCAAACTTAGAAAAATTCCAGGAATTAGGGTAGGACCCTGAATGACTTGAAATTTGAAACACTTAAACATAGTGACATCTGGAACCCTCTAGAATTTTCTAGGAATTTTCTGGACTCTTTAAAACACTTAATTAGCAAACCCTAACTCACCCGTTAATTAAGCCTTAGAAACTTCAGAAAAATCTAATAAATCCATTTTAAATCAGAAAAATACCCATAATACCTCAAACTCTCCAGAATTCACTCCCCAACCTTAGATAATTAGGGCCCCCCCCTAATTGGACCTTAATCTGGACTTTAACTCAACCTTAATCAAAAATCACCTTTTTGCCTTAATTAAATCATTAAAAATTGTTAAAAATCCCAAATTTCCCCCAAACACTTGGGAACACCTTCTTAGGTCATTTCTAACCTTTGGGGGTGATTCCAATCAGTTTGGAGCTGATTTGGGCCAAAACCCCCAAAATCCCCCTAACTAGGCAATTTCGATAATTCCTTTAATTGCCCCAACTTCTAAAAATCATAACTAATTATAGAAAATTCCAAAATGGGCAAACTAAAAGGCACCTAACTCACATTAAGGTCTAGTATTTATTAAAAATATTAGGTGTCCAGAAACCAACTGAAATTAAAAAGTCAACTCTTCGGTCAACCGTAGTCTATAGTCTAGGGCCCGAAACTTCTAAAATTCATAACTTTGCGTAGGAAACTCCAAATCCAGCAAACTAAAGGGCATTCAACTCACATTAAGGTCTAGTATTTGTTAAAAATATTAGGTGTCCAGAAATCAACTTAAATCAAAAAGTCAACAATCCGGTCAAACTTAGTTCAAAAACAAGACCAAAACTTCAGAAATTCATAACTTTGGATAGAAGAATCCAAATCGGGCATACTAACTGTCTAACTGATCAGGTTAAGGCCTAGTATTTTATAAAAATATTAGCTGGTCATAAATACCCTTTAATTAAAAAGTCAATTTTGGACTCTCTTTTACTTAGTATATAGGTGGACCCCGAACCCCCTAAAACTTACTAATGCAATTTAAACTTTAAATATTATTACCCTAAGCATTAAAAATGACCTACGTACCAAATTAAATAAAATGGATCTTAATTCGCTAATATTTATACTTTAATTAAAATTTCCTTTTAGACCTACAACAAACCTGGACAGTAGGCAATTGTAACTAACTACCCAGCCTAGGATCTACCTCAGCTACACAGCTTTTCACACACATCTAGATGGTTTGTTAAGGCACCACTTCTAGACCTAGGTTAGGCCGGTGTTTACTTTTCTGCTGCGTGCCGAGTCTTCCGGATTTCATTGCATGTTGTGATTGAACTATTGGTGTGTTTGTTTACTTTTACTGCACTCTGGGAATTGATGTGATTGCACGATAGACTACCCATAGGTTAGGATCGAGGTTGATACTAATAATGTTTTCTGCAGGTGGCCATGCTCATGCAGCGCTAAATATAAGGGGGGCAATAATCATGATTTAAAAATTAATGCTGTTTTATGCAGGTGCTTCAGAAATTGCTCAGCCCCCCTAAATAAATGAGGGCTAATTGAAAATCATTGTAAATTGCTACAGGTGCTCCAGAGCTTGCTTAGCCCTCAAACATTTAAGAGCATGGCCAAGTGTGGCTGTGATGAGTATTTTCATTTCTATATAAATTGCTTGGGATAATATAAAATTGCTTGGGTTGATTTTTTTTTTAGGGTAACCTTGCAGGAGCGTCTAGAATTTACTGCTTTCATTTAATGTAATTGACTGTAATATTGGTTAAGAGTTGTGAAAGTTTATTTTGAGTGGGGATACAAGAATCCAAAGGTTGGATGCCCAAAGAGAAAAGGACACCCAATATGAGGATAGTCCTTTTCTGTTTGAGAATCCAAATTTGGATTATTCTACTACCCGAGGAGTCCAAGGAAGCTGAGGTCCAAGGAGTCCGAGGAAGCTCAGATCCAAGGAGTCTAAGAAAGAGAAGATCAAGAAGATGAAGACCGAGAGTATCCCACTCAAAATAACTTGCGTCAGTCTTAGGATTAGAAATCCGGGTTGTTGGCAGTGGTGCCCGGCCACTTTAATTTTCTGCAGACCCTGGGTTGTAATTAAGGGCAGTTGGCCTATGGACATTTATTAAATTTGTTTGGATAATTTCGATGTGTTTTATGATTGTGTGCCTCTAGGATTGTTTGTTTTTTTTTTAGTTTCTTGGCGTTTTGCATGCCGCTTTTGTTTTAGCCTGGATTTCGTTAGGCTCTTTAAGGACTAAAACTTTTTCTACTCCCAACTAACATTCAAATTTTAAGATTTAAATAATTTAGAAACTTAACGACCTAGGGAATTGCCGGAATCGTCCGGGGTAGCATGCATATCGTTGCATTTCTCTCTTTCCTTCTATAAGACACTTCCCCGCCCGTGGGTAGAGTCCGGATAATCTGACCTATGAGGATGAGGTGCCGGACCTGGGGAAGCCCAGTCTAATTCTAAAAAAATTATTTTTATAAGCCTTTTTAAAGTTCTATGCATACCTGATTCGGATACTTTAACTAGCATGCATTGCATTAGAAACTAACTAAATCAAAAATTTTAATTGCATTAGCTCTAGAAGCATTCACCCAACATCAGTTCGGGGCCAATTAGGAAATCCTCTAGATGTCGGCCCTATCTCCGAGAACTATAACCCACCTACCCATCCTTCATAAATGACTGGACAGCATAGTTTTAAAGCGATTAGGTGGTTAGCTGGCTCCCCCTTCCAGGCCGGGGTAAGTCCAGGTTTTGCATTGCATTAGTTAGGACACGGGTGTTAGTGTTGCGTAGAACACTAAACCCATTAGATTTAGGATTCAAGGCTACTATTGTTTCGTAGTACGCCTCATCAGTAGGTAGGTCTTCTGTCTTCCAGAGACCCTAAACCCTACATATCCGCGTCACGCGGATGACGCCACCTCCATCCTTCCCTCCTGCATGCTTCGAGTGCATGATTTATTTATTTTTTTTCTCCAGTTTCTTCTCACTACCTTAGTCCCTCCGGATGCTGATGTGAGCCGTGCATGTTGACTAAGCCTAGTTGAACCTCTCTTTCCCTTCGAGTAGGACTTCCTAGTCTCTGCCCTATGTACCAATCCCAATTTCGAAAGAATAATGTAGAATCCTTAATCGAGAGTATTCTCAGGCTCCGGCTTGAGATGTAATTAACCACGGGGGCTTGCGCCCGTGGGAAACCGCATCCCACTCTCAAATAAACCCCATTCGAGCTAATGTATCGGGTGGGGGAAACCCGTTGTGACGATCAGATCATGTATATTATTGCCCATCGGGGTGTGCTGGTGAGAGCCGCTATCCTCAATGGTTAATCGTATGCATGATCGAATCTGCCCTTCCATTGGCCAGATACTGTCTCCCCTCGCGGGGCGATGGTTTCTGCAGTCCTTTCGGAGGTCCACAGGTTTCTGGCGACCACGGTGGGACAGGTTTCTCTCTCCATCTTTGGATTCTATATTATCCTTTTCTTGTGTGTACTCCGGGATTGGTACTCCTTAGATTAGGTCCGTCCCACTCTTAGTTAGGGTCCTTCCTTAGTTAGGATCGTCCTTCTTTTTCTTAGTTAGGGTTCCCCCCCTAGCTAGGTTTCTTTCTTCCCGTTCTTCTTAGTTAGGGTTTTCCCCTGGCTAAGCTTCCTTTCCTTCTGACCTTCTAGGTCATTCCATTCCCTATCTATCATTCATCTTCTCGTTATTTCTTACTAATTATTTTAAATTTCTTTTCTTCTTCTTGGCAGACAGTGCCATGGCTTCCTTCGTGCCTTCCGTTACCTTCAGTTTCGGTTCTGACGCGCGGGTGACACTTCCTGAGTCCCTGCTAGCCAGTCCTCCCGCTGGAGGAATCACTTTTGGTTCCTTCACTGACTCGGCCTTCGTCATTCTTGGCGGGCCGACCCCTGCTGAGGCTGCTGCCTACTCTCCTCCCCAGAGGAGGGCTCGCGCAGCCATGCGACCTTTTGGACGTCCAGTTGCTCGGCGGACAGCCCGGGCACCTGCTCGTCCTACTCCTGTTCGTGTGCAGCCGGCACACCCTGTGGTTAGGCAGCCAGTGCCTAGACCACTTCCTGTTCAGCCCACTCGTCCAGCGGTTAGGCGACCAGTGCCTATCGCACCTGTTGTTCAGGCTGCCCCGGCCCCTCAGCGCCGGCAGACAGTAGTTACCCCTGTTGTTACTCCGGCAGAGGCAGCTCGTGTTCGGGTTCCCCCTCCTTCTTCCTCCAGGAAAAGGGGTGCCCAGACCGAGGCTCCTTCGCCTTCCTCCCGTCGGGTTTCAGCTTTCGCTCGACTGTCTCACCCAGAGACCCTCGTGCAGACCCCGACACTTCCCGTACTTCCTGTTCCCCCTGCCACTCAGGTGGTGGGTTCAGATGTTGCTTCGTCTTCCGCCTCCGGCCTTGGGAGAAGGGCCCGGAGGAATAGAAACCGTAGACTTCGGTTGGCTGCATCCGAGGCAGACAGACAGCGGATGGCAGATTCATTGGCCCACCAGGAGCCATTTCAGAGGAGAGTGGTCCCTAGGCAGCGGGCACCACGACCAGTTGCAGTTTCCCCTACCCCGGACGTTACAGTTGCCCCTGAGATAGCAGCGGTTCAGGGAGGACGCTTTTCCCCACTGACATACAGTGGTGATGAGGAGGACGTTGCTCGCATTGCGGCGGCCCCTCCTGTCGCTACTACTTTACCACGCGCTAGGGTCCCCAGGGATGATGCTGCTCGAACCCTCTCTCAGAGGATTCGGAGTATTATCCGCTTAGCGCGGGGTCGAGGCCCTGTCAGTCGAGAGAGGTTACTCCACCAGATTTCTCAGGCGTCCGTTCAGTTGCAGAGACAGACTGCTAGACAGAGGTACAGGTGGCAGAGAGGACAGCCACCCAGGCAGCCTGTTAGTTCAGTTCCGTTGGCGAGACCACAGACAGTTACTCCGGTTGTTGGACGACGCCCACGTCGTCGTGGACAGAGGCAGCAGTTGGAGCCTCCCAGACCCCAGCTCCCTTCAGTTGTAGTAGCCCCGCAGCAGTCAGTTGCCCCTACTGGGTCCCGTCGCAGCAGATGGGTGTGGAGACGACGACAGGCAGAGTCCCCTGTCGATACAGTACAGCCAGTTCAGACAGTTGAGCAGTTAGAGGCAGTTGTTCCTTTCGGATCAGAGGCAGTTCCGATGGTCTGTGATGCAGCAACGGACGATGATGTTGCAGTTTCTCCTAGTGGTTCACCGGTTCGGGCAGAGCCAGCCCTTAGCCCTTACGAGACTTCTTCCCCTTTGAGTCCGTATGCAGAGGACTTCCATCAGACCCTCTACGAGGATGAGGCACTTGAGGATGATTTACTCGAGGAGGAGTCAGATGGAGACATACCGGTACACAGAGTGTGTGTGGTTACTAGACGTGGCCACTCAGACGAGCAGATAGAGGCAGATGATGATGATGAGCAGGGAGAAGCTGAGGTAGGAGGATCTCCCCGGTCAGTTGAGACAGATGCCACAGTACTACAGTTACAGACTCAGATGGCGGAGATGGCCAGGGCCATGGCGGCGATGACAGCCCAGTTGACAGCATTGGGGGCGATGCCCCAGATGACGGGCGTAGGCACTCCTGCTACGTCCAGGGACGAGCCAGCAGCACCACCTGTAGTCGCACCAGGTCCTGTGGGAGTAGACAGGGCCCAGAGAGCAGTTCCAGTGGCACCGACAGCAGTTGCTTTTACTACCCCAGTCCAGAGTCAGTCAGTTCAGTTGTCAGCCGGACAGATTCAGGATCTGATTGCCCAGAAGGTCGAACAGGCCATTTCCTCCAGGAAGTCTGGAGAGGTAGTTAGCAGGGGGCGTCCTTACCCAGTAGAGTACGAGCACGAGCCCTACCCCCCTGGTTTTGTCCCTCCTAGGTTCAGAGTCTTTGATGGGTTTTGGAACCCGAGGCAGCACGTGGCCCAGTACCGAGCCATCTGTTGCAACATAGGAGGGAACGATGCACTGATGTTGAGACTCTTTGTCAGCAGTTTAGTTGGGGTGGCCTTTGCCTGGTACGCCGACCTCCCCAACGATTCAGTACGCACCTTTGTAGAGTTGGAGCAGTTGTTTGTTCAGAGGTTTGTCAGTGCAGAGCACCGAGTTACAGTTGGAGAGCTAGTTGTGACTAGACAGCGGCCCCGAGAGCCTCTCCCAGATTACATAGTCAGATGGAGGAACCTCAGCCTACAGTGTGAGCCCCAGTTACAGGAGCAGCATGCAGTAGAAATTTTGTTGAAAAACATAGATGGTCCGATAGCACCTTATCTGAAGGGTTTCAGCATTAGAACCTTTCAGAAGTTGTTGACAAAGGTGATCAGTTTACAGGACAGCATACCCGATGCAGTCCCTCCTAAGGTTGAGAGTCAACCTTCACGTAGACCTCAGCGGCAGGAGTCATCAGGAGCACCTCCACCTAGGAGAGGAGAGGTACACAGTACTTATGGGCCATCAGATAAGGGCAATAAGCCCTTAGTCAGTTCAGCACCACCTCAGCAGTCTCACACACCGGGCCAGTCAGCAGTGCAGTCTAGACCCTCCCGTAGGACCCCAGAGAGTCAGCAGTACCTACGGGAGAAGCTTAGTAAGGAATATCCCTTTAAAAGGGAAAGTGTGATGAAGATCTTCAAGTTCCTTACTAAGAGGAACATCTTAACATTCCCGAACAACAATAGAGTGGAAGAGGAAGGGCAGACAGAACACCCACTCTATTGTCCATTTCACAGACATATCGGGCATGTTATAGAAGACTGCTATGTGTTCAAGGACAGAGTTGAGAAGCTCATGGCTAGTGGGCAGATCCACCTACAGGACAGCGACCTGGTTCAGCCCAAGGGCAAGACACCTCAGACAGTTCAGATGATCTCGGGCTCCAGTAGTTGTAGTGACAACCAGAGTGGCAGACAGAGCAGTCGTAGCAGATCACCCAGAGGTTCTGAGGGGGAGTGGCAGTTAGCACTCTCTCGGAAGACGAGGCAGATGATCCGGCAGACAGTTCAGAGTTCAGAGGCAGTTGAGAGGAGGCCTACCCAGGCCAAATCGACAGTTGCCAGCCCAGTTTCTTCGCCAGCACCTTTTTCTTCTCCTGTTGTAGTGCCTACTGAGCACATTTCTTTTCCTATTTTATGTAATAAAAAGATGTATGAAAAGGAAAAGTTTGTTGTAACTTCTGAGGGGAAGACGGGACGCCTTCCAGCACTTACGCTGAAGGATTTCGTTCTCCCTTCAACTGATGATGAAATAATAGAAGAAGGTGATTCTGACTACTTCTGGTGTTCTGCTCCTACTTTTATTTCTTCTAGCACTCGCTCTTTCAATATTCTACATGTTTCTTATGATGGTTCTGTATGTGATGAAGAGTCTGAGTGTGATGAGGAACCAGTCTTTATGATTCCGGAGGGTGGTTGTTACATGGATTCAGAAGATGAATCCGAGAACCCACTCCAGTCGCTTTCCTTGGAGCCAACACAGGCCGTCACCGCTAAACCAAGTGAATCTCCTGTCAAAGATGACTCGATACAGGAAGTTCACTTGCGTTCAGGGAAGGTTCTTCCACCTAGGATGGCTAAGAATACAAAAGAGAAAGATAAGAACATTGTTACCCAGCAGGACGATCCTATCCCTTCCTCCCAAGAGCAGTCTAAGGAGAAAGGGAAAGGCCCTCAGCTGGAGGTCGATTACAATGTGTTGGCCCATTTAAGGAAAATTCCCGCCCTTCTCAGTGTCTATGACGCTTTGATGATGTCTTCTGACTTGAGAGAGACCCTGGTAAAAGCACTACTCGAACCAGAGTCCTATCAAGCCTTCTTTGCTTCCGAATCTGTTGGAGATGCATGCCTTTTGAGAGAGACGCCGTGCATTACCTTTTCAGATCGTGATCTCCTCTTGGGTACCTCTGATCACAATCGTCCTTTGTATGTCACCGCTGAAGTCAATGGTTATGAGTTGAACAGGGTCCTCATTGACCAAGGAGCTTCAGTAAACATCCTGAGTTATGAAACTTTGAAGAGCCTCTCCCTGGGTCATTTGAAGTTAACCTCCGATAAGATTATGTTGAAAGGCTTCAATGACCAAGGACAGCGTGCCCTAGGGTCCATCACCCTACCCCTGAAGTTTGGAAATTTCCTTACTGAGGCGAAGTTTCATGTGATCGAGGCAGATACTTCATACAGGGCTCTCTTAGGAAGGCCCTGGATTCATGAGTATGGAATGGTGCCCTCCACCCTGCACCAATGTATGAAGTATATGAGGAATGAAGTCGAGTACTCCATTCCCGGGGATACCCAACCCTTTTCCGTGCATGAGGTCTCTATTTACGATGATGCTGAGCATTACATACCTCGTAAGAAGAGTAAACCTCATTCTGCCCAGTCACCAGTGACACCTGCCAGTACTGTACAGGGTCCTGTACAGCTACCTGTGCAAGGTCCGTCACAGGTTAGTATTGAGGCAGATACCTCCACTGCAGATCCTGTTAGATCTCCTTTCCAATTTGCAGTTGGGCACGATGTTCCCCCTAGTAGAGGAAGGGGAGAGCGAGGTAGAGGTAGAGGTAGAGGATCGACTCGCCCGCCGCGAAACTACGATACTCAAATCCCTCCTCCCTCATATCTTTATGCTTCTCCTTTGACTGTCGAGTCCGACTCCTCTGACGATGAGATGATCACTACCCCTCATCGCTCAGCTCCCTCACCAGCCCCGGACTTCACTGATTATAGTTCACTGCCTACCTTTTGTAGGTACCTGATACCCGAGGGTGGTTTAGTTATTGACAGTGGTTCAGACGAGGAAGTAGACCCCCGACGTCAGACCACTAGTCAACAGCCCCTTTCCCGTCAGATACGTGGAATAAGAGTTGAGGAGTCTCACCAAAGATCTTTGGTTACCCCCTCCACTAGTGATGGTGGCGCACTACAAGTTAGAGGTCGCCCTCCGCCTCCTCTGTACGAAACCTTTGTGCCACCAAGAGCTAGTGAGTGTGCCTCGTTATCCCATAGTGTAGGTGCCCCACTGGGTCCTGGGAGTCAGGGTTCAGCGGAGACCGCTATAGATAACAGGGTCACAACTGCCCCTCGTTATTTTTCCCCTTTCGTGGAAGACTGTGTAGAGCGGGGTGTAGTCATCTCGACTTGGTCAGATGAACAAGCTCTACGACAGGCTCGTGTTTGGCGGACTGATATGCCTCAAACTAAGCAAGGTTTAGGTTATGTCGAGCAGAGCTCACCTAACCATGCTAACATCCGGACGGTTTCCCACTCATACCCGGTTGTTTCTCTTACCGATAAAGAAGACCCGGGTGATGATGAGGATAGAGTACTCGATGCTCCTCAAGAGTTTGAAGATGGCATCACTTCTGCCATGGACGAATTGTGTGAGGTAAACTTAGGCACTGAATCAGATCCTAGACCTATTTTTCATAGTGTCTTGTTATCTGACTCAGAGGCTCAAGAATACATCGAGCTACTCTCAGAGTTTAAAGATTGCTTTGCCTGGAACTACACCGAGATGCCTGGTCTAAATCCAGATGTAGCAGTCCATAAACTAGCCATTAAGTCTGATGCAGTCCCTGTTAAACAAGCACCTCGTAGGATGAGGTTAGAAATAGAACAACAGGTGATCGCTGAGACTAAGAAGCTTATAGAGGCCGATTTCATTCGTGAAGAGAAGTACCCTACTTGGCTGCCAACATTGTTCCAGTCCGGAAAAAGAACGGGCAGATTCGTGTCTGTATCGACTTTCGTGATTTAAACAAGGCATGTCCTAAGGATGATTTTCCTCTTCCTATCCCCGAGCTTATGGTGGATATAGCGTCGTCCCATAGCATTTTCTCCTTCATGGATGGTTCATCTGGTTACAATCAGATAAAGATGGACCCCGAAGAGGAAAAGTTTACTGCGTTTCGCACACCTATAGGTGTGTTCTGCTACAAGGTGATGCCCTTTGGTCTCAAGAATGCCGGGGCCACTTATCAACGTGCTATGACTGTTATCTTCGACGAGATGATACACGAGCAAGTTGAATGCTATGTGGATGATCTGGTAGTCAAAAGCAAGGTCCGTGGAGATCACCTTCGAGATCTACGAATCGTTTTTGAACGCCTACGCAAATATGATTTGAAAATGAACCCTCTAAAATGCGCATTTGGAGTTAGTGCAGGAAAGTTCCTGGGGTTTATAGTTCGCTACCGTGGCATTGAGATTGACCCTTCCATGATCAAAGCCATAGTAGATCTAAAACCCCCTAAAAGTCTTACCCAGCTAAGGTCTTTTCAAGGAAAGTTAGCCTTCCTGCGGAGGTTTATCTCCAATTTGTCCGGTAGGTGTCACCCCTTTGCTGCCCTAGCAAAGAAAGACGCCCGCTTTCACTGGGATGAGCGTTGTCAGGAGGCCTTTGAGAGTATAAAGCGCTACCTGATAAACCCCCCTGTTTTAGCTGCACCCATCCCAGGGAGGCCGTTAATTCTCTACACTACGGCCCTGGATGAGTCCTTGGGTGCATTATTGGCTCAAGA
This sequence comes from Dendrobium chrysotoxum, assembly GCA_019925795.1. Taxonomy (NCBI): domain Eukaryota; kingdom Viridiplantae; phylum Streptophyta; class Magnoliopsida; order Asparagales; family Orchidaceae; genus Dendrobium; species Dendrobium chrysotoxum. The sequence goes on along the minus strand of CM034304.1, from coordinate 36,630,652 downwards.
GAATGAGGAAGGCAAGGAGAATGCCTTGTACTACCTCAGTAGACGGTTGATACCCGCAGAGCTGAAGTACCCCGCGATGGAAAAGCAGTGTTTAGCTTTGATCTTCGCGGTACAGAAGCTTAGGCATTATATGCTTTCACACAAGGTCAACCTAATCTCTCGAGTCAACCCCTTGCAGTATCTGATGACCCGTCCGACCCTCTCAGGTCGTCTGGCACGATGGTCTATGATCTTACTGCAGTTTGACATCACTTTCGTCCCGCAGCGGGCCGTCAAAGGACAGGCTCTAGCTGATTTTCTTGCTGCTCACCCGATCCCTGCAGACTCCCCACTCAATGATGAGCTGCCTGACGAGCTAATCATGAGTGTGGTGGAGCAGGAGTCCCCTACTTGGGAGTTTTACTTTGACGGTGCGTCGTCCGTTAGAGCCTTGAGCCCGAATGAAACTCCTATAGTTAGGGTAGGTCTGGGCCTCATTTTCGTATCCCCTGAAGGTCACACTCTGAGATATTCCTACAGTCTTTCAGAACCTCGTACCAATAATGAAGCTGAGTACGAAGCTCTGATTTTGGGACTAGAGTTGGCCATTCAGATGAATGTCATGCGGGTGAAAATCTTTGGAGACTCACAACTGATCATAAATCAAGTAGCGGGAGTCTACAAAGTGCTTAAACCTGAGCTCTTGCCTTATCACAGCAAGGCAATGGAGCTCTTGTGTTCGATTCCTGAAGTGACCTTAGCTAAAATCCCTAGATCTGCCAATGGCAAGGCAGATGCATTAGCTAAGTTAGCAAAGGAACTGGCTGACCCAACTGGCAACCCACTGTCTATCGTTGTCCAGTGCCGTCAAGCCCTATGCCCCGTAGACCTGTCTTCTCCCGATCAGACCCTCACAGTATTCTCAGTTGAGGAAGAATCAGACTGGAGAGTACCCTTTATAGAGTATTTGAAGCATGGCAGGCTTCCAGATGATAGATCTCTTGCTGCCCAGGTCAGAAAGAGAGCCTTATCATTCACTTATGTGAACGATACCTTATATCGACGTTCTTTCGACCAAATGTGGTTGCGTTGCCTCAACAACGAGGAGGCTCGCAAGGTCATGGGCGAGATACATGAAGGTCTTTGCGGTGCCCATCAGTCCGGACCAAAAATGAAAGGCAGAATTAAACGCCTCGGTTACTATTGGCCGACTATGATCCGTGATTGTATGGAGCACGCTAGAAAGTGCCACCAGTGCCAAATTCATGGCACGGTGATTCACCAACCCCCTAATCCGCTGCACCCTACTGTATCATCTTGGCCATTCGAGGGCTGGGGCACGGATGTAGTGGGTCCTATTGACCCTCCTTCCTCTAAGGGCCATAGGTTCATTTTAGCTGCCACTGATTACTTCTCTAAGTGGGCAGAGGCTGTGCCACTTAAGGAAGTCAAATCAGAAGATGTGATGCGTTTCTTTCGTGATCATATTGTCTATCGCTTTGGTGTCCCGCGCCGTATCATCTCCGATAACGGCCCGTCATTTAGAAGCACCAAAATTGCCAGATTTGCCCGCCGCCATAACATCAATTGGCGATACTCTTCAATTTACTATCCCAAGGCCAATGGCTTGGCGGAAGCATTCAACAAAACTCTCGTGCAATTAATAAGAAAAATCCTGGTTGCAAACAAACGAGAGTGGCACGATAGACTTCCCGAAGCACTATGGGCCTATAGGACTACATACCGTACTCCTACTCAGTCTACCCCATATGCTTTGGCTTTCGGGGTCGAGGCCGTCCTCCCGCTTGAGGTCGAGCTCCCCTCGTTACGTGTGGCAGTCAGCCACAATCTTTCCCACGAAGATAACGCCCGACTACGGACGGAAGAGCTTGATGGTTTAGAAGAGCTTCGCCTACAAGCTTATCAGAACCTCAAACTATACCAGGCACGTATGGCTCGATCACATGATCGCCTTGTCCGACCCCGTGCTTTCCGGGTTGGCGAGTTGGTCCTTGTTTTACGCAGACCTATCATTTCGCGCCGTCGCCGAAGTGGTAAGTTCGAGCCTGTTTGGGAAGGCCCCTTTGCTGTAGAGCAAGTTTATGAAGGTGGTGCCTACCTACTCGTTGATGCCAATGGTGTTCACCCTATGCCTGTCATCAACGGGCAGTACTTGAAAAAGTACTATGCCTGAGTTCACTCTTCGAGAGGGAGGGGGTCTCCCTACCGCCTGCAAATACTCCCCTGTATATGTACCCCCTTCGGAGGGGCTTCTTCACTTTTCGACGGTCTGTGTGGCCACGACGATTTGTCCTCTACCACACGATGTTTGTTGCGAGAAGTATGAGGCTATCCTTAGGGGTGATGAGGTGAGGTGATATGATTCGTACACTGACATAAACTCTAGTCTCTATCATCTCCCTTGTCTGAACTCTTCTAGGCCAGATCTTGACCCATATCAGTCCAAATATAGATTCAAGTTCTATTTTCAATGGTGGGATCTTTAAATTTAATATGCAAAGTTTTTAAAAGAAAGATTAATCTGAGAAAAGTCTGAGAGCTTAAAGCACGAAGTAAACCTTTTAGAGAATTTTTCCTTGGAAAGTACAGAATTTATTTTTCCTAATGAAAGACTTATCCCTGTCTTCTTTAGAAAATTAAATAATTGGTGGTTGACTCCTCTAAACGCTTTAAGGACAATTATAATAATTCAAAAGAAAAATGTATGCCTTCTCTCCCATCCCTTTCTTGGGATGATTTCCTATTTTGAACTAAAATCTATATCAAATTGAAATTAGGTTTAGAGACGTGTATTTTCCCAATCATCTTGCAGTTTTCTATCTCATAGGCATCTTTCGCACGCTGATGAATCTACCTCATAATTTTTTTTATTCAAGTCGCTCACCCTTATCATAGGATTGGGTTTGCTTTGTGGATTTTTTTTTCTTCCTTACACAAGAGAGTGAGTTTTTCTTCTCTTATGTTTGGAGGATAATCTCACAACTGAGAAAGTTTTTCTTTTGGGGATTTGGAAAGGGAGCCAGTTACAAAATGAAAGATACACAAAGTGTATCAAAAGTGAAAAGATGCGCAGTGCGCCAAAAATCAAAGATACACAAAGTGTATCAAAAGTGGAAAGTTGCGCAAAATGCGCCACAAGGTTAAAGATGCACAAAGTGTATCAAGTAATCAAAAGATGCGCAGTGCGCCAAATCAAGTTGAGGGGCTCAAAATGAGCCCAAAGTGGATAAGTAAATGGCTTCCCTTTCTTGTAAATCTCTAAATCTCAGAAAATCCATACCCTTTGATATTTGTGATACTTGAGTTTGAAAATCATGATTTCGGATTTATCATCGTGCAAGAATGTTCTATTAGATATAAAAATATTCTCATGCAAGAGGATTGAGAAGATTCAGTTTCTCTCTCTAATTTATACCCTTTTGAATTAGATATTTATTCATAATATGTAAGGGAGAAAGCCCAGCTTAGCCTGTAGGGAGCTTAAGCTGGGTTAGCAAAATTTAAATCCCTAACCTTCTCGGGTTTAGATGGAGTCAACCCATATTGCTGAACTTTCTGAACCTTTTCTAAGGTTCAAGATGATTCAGAGGTTAATTTTTCATTTCTAAAAATAATCCTTTCACTCTCTGATGAAATTTTTACTCTTTAGGAAATGTGTGAATCAGACTTATCTCAGATTGATTGGTAAGGGCTTAAACATCTCTTGGTGGTCACACTATTGAGTTTGTTTAAATGCTTGCCATATTCTTTTAAAAATTCGTGCACAAAAAATATTTTGACCCCACCATCTGGTTATAGACCGTTCTTAAGGACTGGTAAGAGTCTCGCATTCATTTTATCTTCCTCTTCTGAGTTCTGGTAATTTGGGAGTTTCCCCCTCTCTGTCCCCCAGTTTCACTTGGTGCCCCCAAGTGTGGTCTGGGATATCAAAACCAATTCAGACGTCCTTTGTACTGGGTCCATACCAACCTATGCTAACTAGGGAGAGTAATGTTGATCCACTATCCTAATCTAAATTTCATTCACATATAAATCGTGTTATGATTGTGCCCCCAGTTTTATTCATGTGACGAATGTGGCCTGGGTTATCAAAGCCAACCCTATATCCCTCTTTGAGTTCCAATCATTAGAGGATGTCCCATACTAGGAGTAACACACGGATATGGTAAACGTTCCCTCTACCGGGTTTTATCTTCGACAGTACGAGACATATTTAGCCTATGATTGTGAACATACAAAAAATGTGCATCTATACAATAAAAGGGGGAAGCTTTTAGTAGAGTAAAATCGGTTGCCCTTGTCACAGGTGGAACCCGGTAATACTCTCTAAGAGCTCAAATTCCCCAAAGTCTTTCTTTCTCTTCTCCTACGAAGCGTCTGAGCGATTGCTTCAAGGATGAGTTTACACTTGTGACTATTATGGTCTTTCACAATCATGATAGTCCTTATTAGTGGTGTGATACATCTTGCTCAAGATGTTAACATCCCACCTTCGCGAGCTCTGATTCCCTAGTAGGGAATCAGCTCTCCAGTTTCTTTTAGTGACCTACTTTTTCACCCTTGCCTTGCTCTCAGCTACTAGAGCAGTCCTATGGGTTTGGTAGTGTCGCTCCTGCCTCTCACAGGGTCCCCCCCGGTCAGGGTGAGTGTTACCGCTGTGATGTTTGATGTTTATTGATTTTACTCATAAATCATCTCCCTCAATGGCGAGTGTGTCTCCTCGCCATCCTGAGCTGTTTCCCCAGTAGTGTTGCAGTACGCCTGGTTACCGGCGTTAGCATCACTGACTTGAGAGCTCTGATTTTTTTTTAGCCGAAAATCAACTCAGTTTCTACTTTACTCTCTCTCTCTCATTCGTACTCTACCCTCAGCTGCTGGGGTAGCTCTACGGATGCACTGATATTATTCCACTTCCCACAGGGTCCCACCAGTTTGTGTGGGTACCACTACTGTGAGCTTTTCATAAATATCATTCATATGCAATGTTACTTCCCTTAGTGGCGAGTGTGTCCCCTCGCTACCCTTGTGTGCTTTTTTTAGTTGTGATGCAATACATCGAGTCTCAGATGTTAGCGTCGCTTCTTAGTGAACTTTGATTTTCTAGCAGAAAATCACTTCACTTGTCTTAGAGTGACATACTTTCCCGCCGTGACCCGACTCCTGGTTGTAGAGCGGTCCCTTGGATGTGTTTATGTTGCTTTCCACCTCTACAGGGTCCCACTAGCTTACGTGGGTGTACCACTGTAGTCTTCTATGATTATTTCTCATTGATATAGTCCTTTTTTCTGTAGCAAGTGTGTCCTCCTTGCTACTTTAGCTACTCAGTGGGAATGAGATGGCCCCTCTCACACTTTGTTGAGGGCGTACCTTTCCCTATGGTCTCTCGAGGCATCATTCTGGTGCTTCCAGGTTTGTATGATTTTGGTTTCGCCTAGGCAGTTTCACTGGCATTTGGATACTCGTGGCCACGACGTCTTGTCCTCTACCACGTGGTACCCAAAACACTAGTTTGAAACTCCTTAGACGACCCTTCTCTCTTTGAAATTTTCCATTTTCTACTCCTCTTCCCATCCCTACACATATGCGTGTTAGGGAATGGTTGAGATGACTTTCCCCTGATCGCTCTACTGCAGGCATATGCGCCGGGTAGGCATCAGGCCTTACTTGGTTGAGAGTGCCCCACAGAGCCCCTGGGAGGCATATCTCACCACCTCTTTTCCCTGATTGCTCTGCTGCAGGCATATGCGCCGAGTAGACATCAGGCTTTACTTGGTTGGGAGCACCCTGCAGAGCCCCTGCGAGGCATAGCTCACCACACCTTTACCCTGACTGTCCTGCCGCTCTGGTAGACATCAGACCCTTACCCTGGTCGTCTTGCTCTGATCAAGCAGACATCAGACTTTACCCGGTTGAGTGGGAGCCCGACAGAGTCCCTGGGAGGCATTCCCCACCACCACTTTTACTCTGGATGTTCTGTAAAAGACTACGCAGACTCCAATTTCGTGGCTTATTTACTTTTGCTGAGGTCAGGCAAAAGTATTGAGTCACCCCTATCCGCTGTTCTGAAAGGAGCAGGAGGAGACGGGATCCTTTCACCTTCTATTCTGCTGTTTGAAATGAACAGTCAGGTAGTTGGTTTTACTTACCGGTCGAGAGAGCCCGACAGAGTCCCTGGGAGGCATTCCTCACCACCCCTTTACTCTGGATGTTCTGTAAAAGACTACGCAGACTCCAATTTCGTGGCTTATTTACTTTTGCTGAGGTCAGGCAAAAGTATTGAGTCACCCCTATCCGCTGTTCTGAAAGGAGCAGGAGGAGACGGGATCCTTTCACCTTCTATTCTGCTGTTTGAAATGAACAGTCAGGTAGTTGGTTTTACTTACCGGTCGAGAGAGCCCGACAGAGTCCCTGGGAGGCATTCCTCACCACCCCTTTACTCTGGATGTTCTGTAAAAGACTACGCAGACTCCAATTTCGTGACTTATTTACTTTCGCTGAGGTCAGGCAGAAGTATTGAGTCACCCCTATCCGCTGTTCCGAAAGGAGCAGGAGGAGACGGGATCCTTTCACCTTCTATTCTGCTGTTTGAAATGAACAGTCAGGTAGTTGGTTTTACTTACCGGTCGAGAGAGCCCGACAGTGTCCCTGAGAGGCATTCCTCACCACTACTTCTTCCCTGATTGTTTTGCTCTGATCAAGCAGACATCAGACTTTACTTGGTCGAGTGAGCCTGACAGTGTCCCTGGAAGGCATACCTCACCACTCTTTCACCTTCTATCTTGTTGTTTAGATACAGTCAGATGGATAGTTGGTTTGCTTTACTATCTTACCATTTTTTGGTCTCCCCCTCAGCTCTGCCCTTGCTACAGGGCAAGGCGAGGAGGGGATCTCCTTTTACTCTGTCACCTTTTTGTGACCTGTTACTACTTTGCTTTCCACCTTCTCCTCGGTTCTGCCCTTGCTGTAAGGCAAGGCCAGGAGAAGATCCCCCCTTTGCTCTCTTTCACCTCTTTTGGTGCTCTTTCCTAGAACCTTTACTCTACTTCTTCTGTCACATTCGGTCAACGCCAACACGAGCGGTTCACTAGTCTGTTCGCCACTCCTGTTGGGGGTCCGTTTGTTGACCCTGATTTTCTCCCAGGCTTGGTCAAGGGAGTTGACCTGGTCAAATTGACCAAGTCAGGGCCCAAGATCCTCTCCCTTGTGTTCAATGGGTCAACCCGAGTCTGTTGAGCCCAGACCCAGGCCCTGGGTCAACCTGGTTGACCCATTAGACCCATATGGGTCTAAATCAAGTCCAAATTAGATTCAAACCCAATCCAGGGCTCTCCAAGCCCTATTCTCTCCTCCACTGGACTCAGTGGGTCAGGCTTGACCCATTGGGCCCAAGTCTTGGTCCTGGGTCAACCTGGTTGACCAGGTCAACCCAGGTTGACCCAATAGGCCCTAATAGGCTTAAATTAAATCCTAATCAGATCCAAGCCCAACCAAGGGCTTCAGGGCTCAAACCCTCATCTCCTGGGCATAGTTGACTACTTTGACCAAGTCAAGCATTGACTTGGTCAACCCTAGCCTCTAATGGGTCTAAATGACCCATTTAAGACCCATTTAATGCATTAAACCCTTTCCTAATGAGCTCCCTACTCAAACCACGGCATTAGAGGCCCAATAACCTCCTAATCAAACCCTAGATAGGATCCTAGCCGTTGGTCTTGACCCTAGAGCTTTAAATAGATGGAATTAGGGTTGATTTAGGGGACTTTTTACTCTTGCCCGATCTCTAAGCCCCCAAAGCCTGTGAGATTTTGTGTGAGAGCTCCACGACCCGTCCCCACCTTTTCCAACCCAAATCCGCCACCAAGACCCCGCCGGCGGCAGACTTTCCGGCGAACCGAGGGCTAGAACCTTCCTACGCGAATCCCGTCCGATCCAAGGCGTTTCGAGGCTCGAGATCAACTAGGGGATTACTCGTGGACAGTCTACAAGTTCAACAAGCCCAAGATCGCCCGAATCCACCGTGTGGATTAGGTATAATACCTAACCCTAGTTAGAAACACTTAGGGTTAATTAGCATCGTCATTAGTGCGTTTTAAGCCAAATGAATCATCCCACACGATTTCTGTTCATTCATAGATCACATGTTTAAAATTTCATCGTGTTTGTTCAGCCGATCTCGAGAACGAGCCAGAATAGTGTATTAGGGTTCGGTCTCGGCTTCTCGTCCAGGGGGAGTTGATCTCCGCCGTTGATTTCGAAATCAATGGCGGAGATCTGGTCATTCCGCGGTTTGGAACGACCGTGGGGATCCCTCCTTGGCATCGGCGCGTCGTCTGACTCCATCACGACCGTCGATTCATCGCGGCGAGAGATCGGACGGCGGGTACGGCCCGCTGACGTGGCTAAGTGGCGGTTCGACCGCGGCAATCATTGCCGCGGTCATTACGGCAATGATTGCCCGCCCGCGGCAATCATTGCCCCAGAACCGCGGACCCAATCAGGGCTCGCCGCGTGGCCACCCAGCCGTCGCTGCCGCGGGTTCTCTCCCCAATCATTGCCCGGGACCGCGGAACCAGTCCCGGGCCGACACGTGGCTGACCGCCGCCGCACCGAGCCGCCGCCGCCGCCAAATTTTTTTTTTTTTTTTTAAATAATATTTATTTTAAAAATATGTTTTATTTGTATTTTAAAAATCAGAAAAATTTAAATAAATTTAAATAATTATTTAGTTATTATTATTTACAATATTTAAATTATTTATGAAAAATTATTTATTATTATTATTATTATTATTATTATTATTATTATTATTATTATTTTAATCTTTTTTTTATCATTATTATTATTATTATTAAATTATCATTATTATTATTATTATATTATTATTATTATTATTATTATTTTAATTATGTCTTATCATTACTATTTTATTATCATTATTATTATTATTATTATTATTATTCTAATTATTCTTATTATTATTATTATTATATTATTATTATCATTATTTTTTTTATCATTTTAATTATCCTATTTTTTTATTACTATTACTATTATTATATTAATTAATTATTATTATTAACATTATCATAATATCAATATTATGATTGATAATAGTATTATTATTTTAATAATATTATTATTATATTAATATTTATATTATTATAATATTAATATTAATTATTATTATTAATATTATTATAATGTCAATATTATGATTAATAATAGTATTATTTTAATAATATTATTATTATATTAATATTTACATTATTATAATATTAATATTTATTATTATTATTAATACTATTATAATATCAATATTATGATTAATAATAATATTATTATTTTTAATAATATCATTACTATGTCAATATTTATATTATTATAATATTAAGGTTTATTATGATTATTAATATTAATATTATGATTAATAATAGTATTATTATTTTAATAATATTATTATTATATTAATATTTATATTATCATAATATTAATATTTATTATCATCATTGGTATTGTTATAATATCAATATCATGATTGGTAATAATATTATTATTTCAATAATATTATTATATTAATATTTATATTATTATAATATTAATATTGATTATCATTATTAATATTATTTTAATATCATATCATTAATAATAATAATATTACTATCATTACTACATTAAATATTCATGTTATTATAATGTTAATAGTTCACTATTATTATTAACATTATTTTAACATTATTAAATTAATAATATTATTATTTTAATAATATTGTTATATTGTTAATACTTTGAAACTATCTTGACTATTATTACATTATTTATTTTTATGCTTTAAAGTTATTTTATTGTTATTTAAATTTATTTTAAAATTCAGATATTATATTTGATTTATTTTTAAAATAATTAATTATTTTCAAATATTGATCATTTTAAATTATTTCAAAATTACCTTTAAATCTATTTAAACTTCAAAAATTCATAACTTTCTCGTTTTAAATCGGATTTTTGCGTGCAATACCTCGTTCTTTTCAGAAAAATATGAATTTTAATTTAAAATTATTTCCTATATGTGATTCTGTCATTTCTAGATGTTTTCTGTATTTCTATGTTTTTTTTTAATTATTTAAATATTATTTAATTAATATAAATAATTATTTTAATAATAAAAATTATTTTAAAACCCCCTCGGTGGCTGGTAGACCTCCCATGCTTATGAATTGAAGTATTTTCAATTATCTTATTTTAAACTTACATTATTATTATTATAATATTTATGTATTTTAAAGATAATTTTAAATTACATATTATTTAAATCCCCCAATTTTGGGAAGTCTACCCCTTATGAAACTTTAAACCTAGGACCTGTATGTGAACAGAATTCATGTGGGAGAAGGATTAGTGAATGATTGTGTCCCAATCATTCACTAATCACTTCATTAGGTTCCTTTACTTAGTGTTTTCGTAGTCCTTGCATGTGTAGGTTGCACAAGCACGTAGCCTAGGCTCTCCTAGATCTAAGGACATGGCTTGGTGTGTTTATATTTGCTGCATTTACCCTCTGTATTATGCCTAAGGGTTAGTTACTTCATTTCACTCCTATATAACGTAGTGACACCCTAAGGACAACAATTAAGGACCCGTCTAGCAAACTTAGAAAAAATCCAGGAATTAGGGTAGAACCCTGAATGACTTGAAATTTGAAACACTTAAACATAGTGACATCTGGAACCCTAGAATTTTCTAGGAATTTTCTGGACTCTTTTTAAAACACTTAATTAGCAAACCCTAATTTACCCGTTAATTAAGCCTTAGAAACTTCAGAAAAATCTAATAAATCCATTTTAAATCAGAAAAATACCCATAATACCTCAAACTCTCCAGAATTCAGTCCCCAACCTTAGATAATTAGGGCCCCTTAATTGGACCTTAATCTGGACTTTAATTCAACCTTAATCAAAAATCACCTTTTTGCCTTAATTAAATCATTAAAAATTATTAAAAATCCCAAATTTCCCCCAAACACTTGGGAACACCTTCTTAGGTCATTTCTGACCTTTGGGGGTGATTCCAATCAGTTTGGAGCTGATTTGGGCCAAAACCCCAAATACCCCTAATTAGGCAATTTCGATAATTCCTTTAATTGCCCCAACTTCTAAAAATCATAACTAATTATAGAAAATTCCAAAATGGGCAAACTAAAAGGCACCTAACTCTAATTAAGGTCTAGTATTTATTAAAATATTAGGTGTCCAGAAACCAACTGAAATTAAAAAGTCAACTCTTCGGTCAACCGTAGCCTATAGTCTAGGGCCCGAAACTTCTAAAATTCATAACTTTGCGTAGGAAACTCCAAATCCAGCAAACTAAAGGCATTCAACTCACATTAAGGTCTAGTATTTGTTAAAAATATTAGGTGTCCAGAAATCAAACTTAATCAAAAAGTCAACAATCCGGTCAAACTTAGTTCAAAAACAAGACCAAAACTTCAGAAATTCATAACTTTGGATAGAAGAATCCAAATCGGGCATACTAACTGTCTAACTGATCAGGTTAAGGCCTAGTATTTTATAAAAATATTAGCTGGTCATAAATACCCTTTAATCAAAAAGTCAATTTTGGACCCCTTTTACTTAGTGTATAGGTGGACCCCGAACCCCCTAAAAACTCACTAATGCAATTTAAACTTTAAATATTATTACCCTAAGAACTAAAAATGACACACGTACCAAATTAATATAAATGGATCTTAATTCACTAATATTTGGACTTTAATTAAAATTTCCTTTTAGACCTACAACCAACCTGGACAGTAGGCAATTGTAACTAACTACCCAGCTTAGGATCTACCTCAGCTACACAGCTTTTCACACACATCTAGATGGTTTGTTAGGGCACCACTTCTAGACTAGGTTAGGCCGGTGTTTACTTTTCTGCTGCGTGCCGAGTTTCCGGATTTCATTGCATGTTGTGATTGAACTATTGGTGTGTTTGTTTACTTTTACTGCACTCTGGGAATTGATGTGATTGCACGATAGACTACCCATAGGTTAGGATCGAGGTTGATACTAATATGTTTTCTGCAGGTGGCCATGCTCATGCAGCGCTAAATATAAGGGGGGCAATAATCATGATTTAAAATTAATGCTGTTTTATGCAGGTGCTTCAGAAATTGCTCAGCCCCCCTAAATAAATGAGGGCTAATTGAAAATCATTATAAATTGCTACAGGTGCTCCAGAGCTTGCTTAGCCCTCAAACATTTAAGAGCATGGCCAAGTGTGGCTGTGATGAGTATTTTCATTTCTATATAAATTGCTTGGGATAATATAAAATTGCTTGGGTTGATTTTTTTTTTAGGGTAACCTTGCAGGAGCGTCTAGAATTTACTGCTTTCATTTAATGTATAATTGACTGTAATATTGGTTAAGAGTTGTGAAAGTTTATTTTGAGTGGGGATACAAGAATCCAAAGGTTGGATGCCCAAGAGAAAAGGACACCCAATATGAGGATAGTCCTTTTCTGTTTGAGAATCAAATTTGGATTATTCTACTACCCGAGGAGTCCAAGGAAGCTGAGGTCCAAGGAGTCCGAGGAGCTCAGATCCAAGGAGTCTAAGAAAGAGAAGATCAAGAAGATGAAAGACCGAGAGTATCCCACTCAAATAACTTGCGTCAGTCTTAGGATTAGAAATCCGGGTTGTTGGCAGTGGTGCCCGGCCACTTTAATTTTCTGCAGACCCTGGGTTGTAATTAAGGGCAGTTGGCCTATGGACATTTATTAATTTGTTTGGATAATTTCGATGTGTTTTATGATTGTGTGCCTCTAGGATTGTTTGCTTTTCTTAGTTTCTTGGCGTTTGCATGCCGCTTTTGTTTTAGCCTGGATTTCGTTAGGCTCTTTAAGACTAAAACTTTTTCTACTCCCAACTAACATTCAAATTTTAAGATTTAAAAAT